>CM074736.1:35864537-36589519 GCA_037367245.1 Phrynocephalus guinanensis
GCATAGCTAAAAAGCCTTTTATTAATTGGACTGGCATCAAGCATGCATACATAAAATTGTTTATTTTTCCCCCTATAAAGGGGTTGCCTGACATAAAAGGGTCTTTGAAGATGACATTCAGATTTTGACATTTGCATGATATTGTATAAATATCAGAGGTAGGAGACTTCTCTGACAAACCAGATGGGTCAGGAAAAGCACTTCCGTAGATAGATATTAGTCTTTTACTTAAAGCATATTAACTGTTTCTCAAAGCTGCGAATGATTAGACAGCTAAAACAAATAGATTTCACTAACCGGAGCTTGCTTACTTCATTTTTTTTTCTCAGACAAGAAGGAGGATTGGGGAAAATATAAAATAATATCATTACTCTGGCACTCTCCCTCCCCTTGTAATTCAATTAAGATCAAACAATAAAAATGAACCTCCTCTTTTGATTGCCATATAGAGATTAAATCTTATTGCCAGACTTATGGCTTCTCAATTGAGCTCATTTTTGTTTGAGGCCTGGACTCTGAATGTTATTGAAATACGAAAAGGTATTTTAGGCCTCAGATTCCATCAATATTAGAATTAGAGAGAGACAAAGATTCTGCATTTTAAAGTAATGCCTATCTGCAGTTAGATGGCAGCCAACGGCGTTTTAAGCAGGGTGATGAGGCAGGCTAAGGCATTGTCAAGTACTGAATCAAGTACAGTAAATTACTGGATTTTTTTTTCCTTTTCTTGAGGTAGAATTGCTGACTGGATTCTTTAGCTTGGATTTCAAATGAAGGCAAAGGGGAACCTCTCTCTTATTTTGATCATGTAAAGCAATGACACAAATCTGATTATAGACCTTGACCCTTACTTATCTGCAAAGAATCCACCTCTGTCAGCAGGCAGTGCCTATGAAGGAGATTATAATTTTTTTTCATTTTTGAAAGGATGTTGAAATAGCCCGAAACACCATTTCCAGAGGAGTCCACCTCCAAACTAAATGTTATCGCATGATGGGTTGTGGTTTCATGGCAAAAAGCATAATGTGCAAAAGTAACATTTTAGATTAAAAAATCTCCCATCAGCACCACCTTTTAAAATGTGATATTAAAGACTAGTTGGTTTTTAAAAGCCTTCAAAACAGGTTTAACATTAACACATTAATGCCATGGTGTTTTATTTCAAAGCTCTGACAGAGACGTTTTACACAAAATAGTGGAAACATCAGGTAAGCAAAAACCAAACCAAACAGAACAACAGCAAGAACCCTACAACTGACTTTTCTTATTCTTGTGGGGATTCAGGAGCAGCTGACAGGCTGTCTGGATGTGACCCAACTGTTTCAACGTTTAGTGTTTCTCTGAAAAAGGCCCATGACTGTTCTGATAAGCTGATCTATGGGTAGAGTGCTCGACATTAGAAATGCCTCTTCTCTGCCTTGTTTCTTGCATGGTGCTCTTGGATGGTGGATAATCAGACATTTGTGTAAATATCGGGGGCTCAAAAGCAATTCTGTGTGCATGATGATAATGTTCCGCAGTTTCAACCACACGGCTCTGCTTTCTATTTAAAATTCTCGATACCACTAGGTTAACATTTACAATGAAAATATGAAATATGACATAGATCTCATAGCTTGGAACATCTGGTGTGCAGTTTAACATAATAAATACAACTTTGATGAAACTTAACATAATTAAGCTAAAAGGAGAGGGGGGGAAGGAGCTGGGGAAGACTTCCAAAGAGAGCAGAAAAGTGAGTTTTGAATTCTTTAAGCTTGTAGAGAATCCCTGTGGTGAATCTCTTATATACCAGTTCGTATTCCTTGGCAATTTGATAGAAAGGTGTTTTTATTCACCTGAGGTTTGGAACATCAGAACACAAGAAAAACATAAGCTCCAAGTCCTGGGGTGATTATCTTGTCCCAGAGAACAATTGTAACATTTTTCCATGGCTTCTTTCCCTATAAATACTTCTACCGTAAATGAAATACAATTTTTTGTTTTACTAATTCAAATGGAAGCTAACTCCCCAAAACTTTTTAAATTAGGAAGTGAGCTGTGTAAAATCTCCAGTGTATGTTACCCTTTTTAAAAGTGATTATTAGCTAAGACAGATATCATAATTCCTTCTGACCAACGATCACCAGTAGAGATGGGCACGACCAGAATTTTTTTTTGAGTTGTCGTTTTTTCAGGACGGGTCCGTTTTGGGTCGTTTCTGTTTTTTGCGAAATTTTTTAAAAATTTGTCATTTCGTCATGTTGTTTGTCGTTTGTCATTACCACTGCGATTTTGCGCGATTTGACATCCCAGTGACGAGTGGCGTCCTGCCGGCGCTAGGTGTTTTTGCGTCCTAGGCGGGGGGCGGGGGGGCGGGGGCGGGGAGGGGCGGGCAGGCGGCGGTGGCAGGGGGGAGGGGCGGGTGGGCAGGCGGGCGGGCGGGCAGCGGGCGCGGGTCCCGCAATGACCCAGAGCAGGTGGGAAACACTTTAAACTGACTTGCTGCACAAGACTGCATCAAATAAAGCAATTGTAAACAAAGTGGGCAGAATGCAATATATTTCTTTTTTTTCTCTCTTGGTCAATGCTGAACCGGCCGGCCACCCTACTTGGTCTGGCTGCCTGTTATACTTTGTTGTTGTTTTGTTTTGAAGCTTTTATCCATCCCATCTCCCCTCCACCTCTCAGAGGCAGCAGGAGACACAGACATTCCGTTCCTCCCCAAATCTGGATGAGGGTCTACTCCTCTCAATGCCCCCCCATCTCCAAGGTCCCGGCTTCACACTGTAAAGCCAAGCAATTAAGCCAATGCAACCCTGGTCATCTAGCGGTTAGAGTCTGATATTAGGGTTAGGGTTAGGGTTAGGGTTAGGGTTAGGGTTAGGGTTAGGGTTAGGGTTAGGGTTAGGGTTAGGAATAGGTAGGGAATGGGATAGTGGGCTCTGGGTTGCTCTGACTTACTATTAAGGAAGACAGAAATGTGCCCCGATTTATTTTAGTGGGGGTCCCCCTCCCCTTCCCTCTGGCTGTGCCACCCCTCCTCATTTTTTTCATTTCTCAAAGTATTAGAAGAAAATAGATTGTCTGATTCTATATTAAGGAAGTACAAACTATTCTAAAAAACTTATCCTTTTTCCACCCACAACAAGGTTACTGTCATACACTGTGTTCTTTGGTACAAGCACAGAGCACAGCACAGTGTAGTTTTCTGGTCGTTGCTCAGGCCAAGGAATGTATAATGTAATAGTGAACAAAACCACAAAGGAACAGTGGAGTAATAAGGATGGAATCCAAACAATAGGTCAGTTTAGTAGTTTGAGCATGGCTGGCACTGTGTTGTAAGGAAGGACAAGTAGTAAACAAAGTAAACTGGAGCTGGCACCCACAAAGGGTGTGCCTTGTAAATAAATGAACGAGCAAGCACACTAGTACAGGAGTAGTTTGTGCACGGCTGGCACTGTTTGTACAGTAATATTAAGGACAAGTAACCAAAGTAAACTGAAGCTGGAACCCGAAGTCTGGTAGCAAGGCAGATCTCAGACTCAGAGGGCAGTGCCCACACAAAAGGTGTGGCTTGTAAATTAATGTATTGTACAATGATAAACAAACAAAGGAAACAGTGTTGGAGTAGGATGGATGGAACCCCAAGTCTGTTAATAAGGCTGATATCAGAATGGGCCTGTGTTGTTTTACTGCAGTGTCCTCACAAAAAGTTTAGGAAACAAACAATGTAAGTAAAAGTAAAGTACATATAATATTGTAATGTATTTCTAAAATGTAAAATATTCTCCACTAGATAGAGGTGTCCTTGGCTTGCCAACAAATGTGTTTCAGTGCACTGGTTGGAGAAATCTGAAATATACTATTATATATTTTTAAAATAAATCCACACCTCGCCTCCCAAACCTCCCCTTTGAAGCACTATCAGAAATGAAATCCTCACAATTGGAGAATAAAAAAGAAAACTGCTAGGCTTGCTTGCTAATGCTATTCCCACCCACAGCAGAGCTGCAGGCAGGGTATGAAAGGACCTTCGCTTGCCACCAAGCAAATGAAATTTTTAAAATAAATCCACACCTCCCCTCCCACTCAACCCCCCCCCCTTTGAAGCACTATCAGAAAAGAAATCCTAACAAACTGCAGGAGAATAAAAAAGAATAAACTGCGTTGCTATTCCCCATAGCAGACAGAGAATGAAAGGAATTATTATTATTTCCTAAAAATTCAATTGAATCAATTCCCTCCCTGCCTGCCTAACTGAAATCTAAAGGCTCCGCGAAATCGAAACTAATCTAGCACAGCAGCCAGCTACACACAGCCCTCTCCCACCCACATCCAAGCCCGGACTGCGACTCTTCTGGGAGTGCCTTGGCTTTTTATGCCCTCTTGCACATCCAGAAGTGTCAGTCAAAACCTGGCCATGCGATTGGTAGAATGGGTCCAAAAATTTGCATGGTCCCATCCCATGGCCAGCCCATCATTGTGCAGGTGTAAAAAAATAAAAATAAAAATAAAAATAAATTAAAATCAATGGAGACATTTTGTTGCAAGAAAAACCCACTGCTGCTACTATAAAAAATCAGGCATTTAAAAGAGCTAATTTTCAAATGTTTCTATGGTGCTTTGGTGGGGATTTGGACCACGATTTTTAAAAAAAAAAAATGCGGTCGCCATTTTGGATCCCCCCGCACCGCATGGCAAATGGAGACGCCGAGGATGCCCCCTCCCAGCCTGGTACCAGCAGCCCAGGACAGGAGGGGGGGAAGGCTGGGGAACCCCCCCCCAGAAACCACCCCTCTGGTAGGTGCCCTCAGGCAGGCATATTTTCGCCTGCTTTTTTGGCCGGGAATCGGGGTTTTTTCCTTTTAAAACTTTTTTTCTGTGCCGCTTGCGCTTGGCATTGTGCGATCGCCGCGCGATGCCAGGAATGACAATGACAAATCAGACCCAATTTTTCTTTTTTCGGTTTGAGTTCGAATTCTGACGGCTTAATTGTCGTTACCGTTTCCGTTACGTAATGGAAACGATATCCGAAAACGGAAACGACAATTTCGCCAAGTCGTGCCCATGTCTAATCACCAGTATTAAAGGACAGGATGCACAATTTTTGCATATAAATCTGAGTGTCTCTGCTGTAGTGAAAAGGCAAGTGATTGTTGGTTGTGTATTAGGCTATTTAAAAAAGGTATGATGTGTTGACAGGTGAGCCAGAGGAAGAGCCAGTGGTTCATTGCTGTCCCCAAGATCTTGTCACCTCAAGCAATCCCTTCAATTATATTAATGATGATGTAGGTGCTGATAACATATTGGGCTCCTTGATCACTGCAGTTGGCAACAGCAGCAATGAAATTAAAAGACCCCTGCTTCTTGGGAGGAAAGCGATTGGAAACCTAGGTAGCATCTTAAAGAACAGAGACATGACTTTTCTGACTAAGGTCCAAATAGTCAAAGCTATGGTTTTTTCAGTAGTGATGTATGGAAGTGAGAGCTGGACTATAAAGAAGGCTGATCGCCGCAGAATCAATGCTTTTGAGCTGTGGTGCTGGAGGAGAGTCTTGAGAGTCCCCTGGACTGGAAGGAGATCAAAACTATCTATCCTGAAAGAAATCAACCCTGAATGTTCACTGGAATGACAGATTTTGAAGCTGAGGCTCCAGTACTTTGGCCACCTCACGAGGAGGGAGGAGTCCTTGGAAAAGTCCCTGATGTTGGGAAGGATTGAACGCAAAAGGAAAAGGGGGTGGCAGAGAATGAAATGGTTCGATGGTGTCATCGATGCAACCAATATGGATTTGACCAAACTCCGGGAGGCACTGGAAGACAGGAGGGCCTGGCGAGCTCTGGTCCATGGTGTTACGAAGAGTTGGACATGACTGAATGACTGAACCAACAACAACAAATGATCTGAACCTCTTAAAGTGCTGGTGTTAGCTTATTGGTCTTTCAGTTTATGTCTTTTTACATTACGCATCACTGGAAATGAAATAAAAGCACCAATATTGTTTTTGACAAGATGCTTGAGAGGTTCTTAGGGTCTCCTGGCCCTTTCTGAAAATATTGTCACACCAGATGCCGTAGATAGCAGATGATATGTGATAGGCAAAAGCAAAACAATCACATCCGCAAGGCACCAATGAGTCATTTCTTATTTAATTATATCTCCATTGAAAGTCCAAATATTGTGTATGCCATTGATGCAATAAAGAAAATGAAAAGACAACTCACTTGATTAATTTGTTGAGAGCCTGATTGTCCAGAGTGCAACCTTAGAATCAGCTTTGGGCATTGCGGATCTTCCTTACCATACTTCCATTTTCATCCAAGTCAAGTCCCGTCCTCTTTTCTCCTTCTCTCTGTTTCTTTTTATATAAGAGAAGCATTCTCTGTTTTTCCATTGCTTAGTCCACAATTCTTCTAACTATAAAATACAAAACTAAATACTTGAGGTTTTAACCCTCTAACCAAAACTCAGAGCAGGAAAAGTGGAAGAGCATTTGACTGCTAGTTATCTAAGACAGTGCTCCCCAACCTTTTTATCGCCGTAAGAAACTGAGTTAGCAGACACACCTGTCCCTACAGCGACTTCATGACAGCTGCTTTTTCTCTTCCAAGCAGCAATGAGAAAAAAAGTACAAGCAGTATTTCATAATCTGGAATAGGCTCCCTTCCCCACCCCTTTCCAAGAATTTAATTCTTTTCTTCTTCTTCTTCTTCTTCTTCTTCTTCTTCTTCTTCTTCTTCTTCTTCTTCTTCTTCTTATATTTATACACCACTCACACCAGATGGGATCCGTCCAAAAGAAAAGAAGGAACACCAACCACCCCACATATAAAATACTCAAAACTAAATACTTGAGGTTTTAACCCTAACCCTAACCAAAACTAATAGGTTTGTCTTTCCAGGCCTAGGGCTTGCAGTGCTAGCCCTAGAAACCTACATATGAACACCTGTGTATTTCATCAAGATAGGTCTGGATGTGACCCGCCACCGCCAAGGCCGCGCGCCCGGAAGTTCGCCCACCTCTGTTACTACAGGAGCAGCGGCTCTAAGAGACTCAATTCAAAGGATTTGCTGTCAAAGGAGTTCCCAACATCTGCAAATTACACATTGTGTAGTTTAAGAATGTCAAGTTGAGAGTAGCAGAAAATGATAGATTTTTTTCCATCCTTGGTCTTCATTCATTATCCTCATGCAGGTAAGTTTCCCTCTGTTCACGGCTGATTGCTATTTTTTCCTCAAGAGTCATCAGTCTATTGGGATGCATTAGAGCAGTAGAGAATTCGTTCCCTCTGATTCATTAAATCAGTAATGCATTACCTGTATTCTATACATATACACATCAAGTATCTTATGACACAGAACTTAAATCCCTAGAGAATTTCTCTTGCTAGAATTTAGCATAGATGAAACTGTGTTTTACTGCTCTTTCAAAGCCAAAATTAAAAATTTTGCTCCAGCTACCTGGTGTAACCTTTTAAATTGATTTATCTTTATACATATAATAGAACAGCCCATGTACATGTTAAACACAAAGATTAACCACAAATAAATTAATGTATAGCTGCAAACCAACAACCATTTCTCTGTGTGACCAGGGGAAAAAATTAATCATTTCCAAGCTTCCAAAAAAAAAAGGCAATCGCTGGAACCTACATTTTATACTTTAATTTTCCACTCAGACTGACCTCTTAATGATTATATTAACAGACGTGGGTGTTAACGTGTTTGATTAAAAGCAACTGTTGCTTCAAGCTTTTGCTGATTGAGGACCCTTGATTCAGGTTTGCCTTGATGTATTATTTTAAATCAAATACTTTTCTTCTTTAGTTTTTCTCTAAATTTATGCCAGCCACACACAATGTGGATTTCAATTAATTTATCCTAAATGACCAGCAAGGCTGAGATGCAGTGAAATTAACTATCCAAGCTGCTGTCACTGGCAGAATTTACTTTGGGAATGTGAATGTTATGCATAAAACTGGAATCAAGCTCACAAACGTAAGATAATACACTTGAAATGCAAGCCAGGAGTACACGGCATAGCCGATCGCAATATGTACCTCTCTCCTGAATTAGTGCCAATGTTAGAACAGTGAAAATAATTTTAAGTTGCAGTATTTGCTCAAGAAGATGTAGATTTTATTCTATATTTCCTGCGTCAGAAATGTGATTCCTTTGCTTTCTCCAGGACTCAGTGCACAGCCTTCAGATGAGATTCAACAGCAGCAGATAAGTCCTATCTCAACAGCCATTGCAGGAGTTCAGAAACTAATGGCTAGGACAAAAGTTGAGGGACTTCTTTGTGCTTGACAAGTAATAATATGGGGTCTTTCCAAAAAGGGTGGATCCAAAAATAACCTTCTGCCTGGGGAAGGCATCTTCCGCTCATGGGTGGCCTGTTTTATACCTCATTCAAAAGTGGTTCACACAAAAGCATAAGGGCCAGCTTCAGGCGTGGCTGTGCCCTTGACAAAATGTCTTCTGCTGGACTCCATCACATATTCTCTTTTAGCGGTAATGTTGTCTTCTAATGCTGTAAGATGCCCCTCAATTCCCTCTTCTTAAACTTGAATATGTCTTAGGGCGTTTATACACGACCCCTAAACTCTGGGGCAAATGGCTCCCAGCTCCGGAGCTTTAAAATGTTTCCCCACCAGCTCTGGAGTTAACAGGAAATTAAGTGCGACCACACCCAATTTAGCGCATCCCAGCGCACCTTTCAAGTACCTGCTCTTTGGAGGTGAAAATTATTTGATCCAGTGTAACGATAGTGAGTGCGGGGCTCTCCTTGCTTCTGTTAGTTGTTTTTTGGCTCCCGCCCATTTAAGAGCTACTTTTACAGAGACTGGAATGTTGCTGGCAGGAGCGAAAGGCAGAACGGAGGTGAGTGGCATGGTTTTCTTTCTCTTTTTCTCCCTCCCCTCACGCAGCCAGCAGCCATGAAGTGCAGGGGGTGTGGACACAGGAAGAGTGACGAACCCCTAAGATCTCTGGTCCAAATTTAAGTGGCCAGCAGATCTTAGGGGTCGTGTGAAAATGCCCTTAATTGTACTGGAATGTATATTGTCTCTCCATACTGTAAGCTGCCTTGGGTCCTTTCCCAAGGAGAAAGGTGAGGCAAAAAATACTCATAAAATATTGGTGAGCAGTCCCAATGCTACCATATTAATTACCATTAGTATGGTAATTGCTTCAGTCAGCCATGTTGGGGAAAGCAGTGGTTGCCTGTGAGATGCCCTTCTGTACTCCCTAACTAAGGAAAGATAGGCTTGGACACTCCATGTCTTTAGCTCCAAGAAGTAGTTAGCTGACCACATATTGTCCCCAGTGTTGAAGGTAGAATCCACTGAAGAGGGACACTAACATATTCCTTACCCCATGGTTCTATTGATGTCACACAACTGGGACAGTCAAAGACTGTGAGGGTATAGCAGTCAGACATACACCTTTGTGTTAAGTCTTGGCACCAGCTCCAAATGGGTGATGATTGGAAGCCAGGATTTAAAGGCCGCTCACACCCTCAAATGAAAAATGCCCTCCTAATTCATCCAATATGAATTTTGTCTTACTGACTGGAAAAACCAGGGAAGCACAGGAAATTCCTAAGAATTCAGCTTGCTTTGCTGAACAAAGGAACTCCAGTTATGAATGAATGTTTATTTACGGTTATTAACCAAATTGTAGTACAATTAAAATAAAATGTGACAAAACAGTACAAAATAATACAATAAAACAGTATAAAATATTATGATAAAACAGTATAAAATATATTACTAGAAAATACAGAGCTTGTAAAAACGACAATTTATGGGTAAAACACTACATATAGTTAGGAGAGCTCGAATCTCTATCAGTTATACGTCTACGTTTGGTCATAGCAGCGTAACAGAATCTGGCAACACAATTTGTGATCTGAGGGGACCTGTCTGAAAGGAGTAGCTTAGCGTAGTAGTTGGTAGGTCTCCCAGGATGTTTGCAAATAATAGGATGTATAAGCTCCTTGCGTAGTTCTTGATGAAAGGAGCAGCATAAAAAGGACATGGGTCACAGACTCAATTTGGCTATTATTGCAAGGACATAGCCTCTCGGGGTAAGGGATATTTTGAAATTTCCCATCCAAAAGTTTGGAAGGGAGCACATTCAATCTGGCTAGGGAAAAGGCCCGATTATTTTTGTAGACATAGAGCTGGAGAGGTAAAAAGACATCTTGAATGCATTGTATGTAACTATGCTATTGGTGCCCCATTTGGCTCAGGTGTTCTGGAAATCTATATCCCATATCCTACGCTTGACGGTCGCTTTGGCATTGGTGTAGCCCATCGCTATAAGGGTGTTAATAGGAGACCTATCCGTTGCGTTTCTTTAACTACAAAAGATTTCCAATCTGACTGGAAGGTGTCTAGGAGGGTCAGGGGAGCCAGACCGACAGGAAGAAGCATAAGTTTGAGCCAGTAATTAATCATGTGGGCTTTTACCCGTGCTCTAATGGAAACTAATCCAGTCTCCAGGCGTAGGGCTGTGTTAGGGGTGCAAGGAGGCACACCGAGGATTGATCTCAAAAATTTGGTCTGGACAGATTCAAAGGAATGTATATTTGCATATGCAAATATTGGGGAGCCATACAGCAACTGTGAAATCACCTTGCCCTTGAAAACTTGTACTGCTGAGGGAACATGTCGTCCACCATTAGAAAAAAAGAATCTGTTTAAAGCTGTGGTACTTTTCTGAGCATTTGGTAATGAGTATTTTATATGGGATGTCCAAGAGCCTGAGGAGCTGAATACTATGCCCAGATATTTATAGCACGCCACCTGTTCTATAGAGTGATTATTTATTACCCATTTGTGTTTAGCCCTCCTTCTGCTGGTGACAAGTACTTTGGTCTTGGCATAATTAATAACAAGTTGTTCCTGATTACAGTATGAGGAAAAGGCTTTCAAAAATCTTCTAAGGCCAATACAAGTTAAAGATAGTAATACTGCATCATCGGCATAAAGTAGCATGGAGATAGGGCGTGATAACAGTTTAGGGGGATGGAAGTCAGATTTTGATAATTTATCTACTATGCCATTGATATAAAAATTGAACAAAGTTGGGGCTAGAATACAACCCTGTTTTACACCATTGAACACTGGGATTGAATTAGATAAAGCTCCTGTTGAGTTGCAGAGAACTTGCAACCTGGTGTTTTGGTAAAGGCGTTGAATTAGAAGAAGGAGCCTCCTGTCTATGTTGGTTTCCTCAAACTTTGCCCAGAGTTTGCATCTTGGAATAAGGTCGAAAGCTGACTTAAAGTCAATAAAAGCCGCATACAAGGCACCTCCCTTAGGGGACGAGTATTTCTGAGCAAGATGATGAAAAATAAGTCCCTGATCTAGTGTGGACCGTCCAGACCTAAAGCCAGCCTGCTCCTCTGCCAAGAGGTTCTCTGCTTGTAACCAGTCAGTTAGTTTATTCAAAAGGTGACTAGCATACAGCTCGCTGACTGAGCTAAGTAAACTAATTGGCCGATAGTTGGCTGGATCTCCTCTGTTTCCCCTTTTAAAGATTGGGACAATGATGGCAAGGCCCCAGTCCTCTGGAATACATCCTGTTTGGTTAATCCAGGAGAACAGGGATGCCAGTACTGGGGCCCACCAGTCGGAGTTGGACTTTAAAAGATCTGTGGTAATATAATCCATCCCTGGAGCTTTGCCTGCTTTCAATTTACAAATCAAGGTGGAAATTTCTGCAGGGGAAACTGGGGGCCAATCAGGGAGCTTTTCATTAACTACTGTTGAACTTTGAGCATGGTCAGGGTGGATGGCATAAATATTCCGAAAGTGTTCCTCCCAGGCACTTGGTAAAATGTGGGATACATGTCTAAGGGAATATTCCCTCATTCCCCCTGCCACTAACTTCCAGAAGGTAGCCGAACTCCAGTTATGTCGAGGCCAAAATCCACAAAGAAATGGGGGATTATCTTACACTGGAGATGAGTCTTTTAAGTTTAATCAAATTGATCCCAAACATCAAAGAGCCCTCTTTGTGTAATTTGTGTTCTTTCAGCAATTGTGGTGATTAACAGTCTCTTATATATTAATGTGTACTTTGTGTGTCTTCCCTTTTCATGTAACCTCTTGGAATTCCTTTGTCTGTCAAATGGCCTAAGAAATTTTCCACATTGCAAGGGTGGTTAGCAACCAATTCAAACACACATGAAGAGTGGGAATTTTGAATCAAGAAAGGGGCATAGATCCCAGTGAGGAGTGCTCGTTGCTTCATGGATTACTCTATGCTGAGCCACTCAGCACAATACAATGTATACTGCTGTTTTCTGTTTCATAATTTTTGAATCCTTCACTAATTTTTGAATTGGTTGGTGGGAATGAGAATTTTAATTGTTTGTTTGCTTATTGCTATGTGTAGGATTGATGGGGGTTATTCAAATTAATTATCCTGACCAGAGGGACATCTTCTTGCACCCTCTGGTGGTGGTGTGGGAATTGGGCACTGCCCATGACTCTCTGTACAGCCAATGTCTACATAGATCTATTGGTGATTTTTCTTTCTTATGTACTGTCACCTGCTTTCAAGGAAGACTGATCTTCTGTTGCCTTGCATCTTTGCCTTGGAATCTTTAGGGCTTTTACACAAACAGATCAAGGAGGACCCAAAAAAGTTGCTTCCACTTCTGTGTGCAAATGGAAAGATTCATATTTGAAGAACCTCCCACTCAAAAAAGAAGCTGAAATGGGGGGGGGGGCATACAGACTTCCATGTCTTGCAAATCCCCATTGTGAACCACTTTTTGCACTTATGTGCACTTAAGTACACAGATGCATCTACATGCATCATTTCATGACTGCAGCACCCGGTAACAGCTTGTATGGGTGAAACGGGTCTACCCACAGAAAATAGGAACTATTTATTTACTTACTTATTTGATTGATTGATTGATTGAATGAATGCATGAGTGATTGATATCTGCCTTTAACCCAGAATAGAGACTCCAGGCAATTCACAACAAGATTTAATAAATAAACTAAAAAGTCTAACTTAGAATGAATATATGTTGAAACACAATCCAACCATATAGAATATGAAAAGGGAATTTGAAAGCACAGCTATAAGGAAGCAATTATTTAACAGAAAACACTTCCTCAGGAGGTAGTCAGTTGTTAAAAGCCCCTTCTCATTTTCATAGTTCCAAAAAATGACATAAAACTTGCCAAACAACTAGGGCAGTGTAAGACACATAAAATATTGGGCATGTTTTTCTCATGTAAAGTATTGGGAAGTATGCTGCCACCACAATACAGAACTAAATGTTTCCGTTTCAAATTGACTGTATCAGAGCTATGAAATCCCTGTTTCATAGGTTCCATTATTCTTTGTATATCTGTATCTTATATCAGATGGTTACATTCCCTCCACCAAGGTGAGGAAAGAAAAATTAAATAGCAACCTCAATTCTTTTTTTTTTTTTAATGAAAAGGGAGAATTAGCTTATTCAATCCTGGAAACATATTTTAGCACAAAGAGTAAGGTTTATCTTGACCTGCTTGATTCTTATCTCATTATCTAATTTACAGATCCCCACATTTGGTAAAAGCAAACATATATAAATAGATACATTTCACCCATGATTGGGAAGCAGAGATAAAAATAATGTGACAGAGAAATTTATACTTAAGAAGTAGTGCACTTCATTGCAATCAATTTTTCATTATGCTGTTGAGATCAATAGCTACAAATAAGATATAAAAACTGTATTATTGATGTGGTACATGTCAGTATAAAATGTGCAATTTTTATAGCATTTCACTTGTGGAAAATTGTATTATACAATTTCCAGCACTGTAGACATTGGTCTGCAGAGAATGCTTATTAAAATCAATGTAGTGTACGTTACACTCAGGAATGTTTTACAAAGCAGGAGAAGATTCAGACAGCATTTACAGAGAGGTGGGGGCTGCACAAGCAATGGCTCAGGATTGCTTTTGGTACTTCTTTTGGAGAATACTAGAGCATTCTGTGTTGGCCGTGAACGGCACAGGACTGGACGCCAGCATCCCACCATTGTTAGGTCTTCCCAGTATGCAGAGAGCAGGCAAATGATACAAAGCAATTGCCTGGTTCCAGTGACAACCCACTCAGGTTGCAACAGCACCCAACATCTACAGACTGTATAGAATACTTGCATTTGCATCTTCCCAGTTCTTTCTGGACTAGAGATATATTTTCCAGCTGATCCTTCAACATTCTTAACCAAGGTTCACATTTCCAACTTATAGATGACATACTGTACCTTGTTTATTCTCCCCCCCCCTTCTTCTAAATCTGTGCAGTTTTTAAAATTGTATACAGTGGTACCTTGTATATCGGAATCAATTCGTTCCAAATGGAATTATGTTAAACAAATTTTCCTTCATACAAATTTCCCATAGGAATAGGAAAGCATTGAAAACAGAGCAATCCCTAATCGTGACCATTTTTACGTTGTACGGATTCGCCCCATAGACAATTATGTTAAGCAAATTTCCCCTATCTCCAGAATGTTGTACAGATTTTATGTTATACAAACTGTTTGTTATAAAAGGGTCCCTTTATTCAAGGGTGTCTGGAAGTTGAGTCATGGCAACTGGACTACTATTTCTTCAGAGATTGAAATGTTTTGCTGTTCATCCAAACAGCGAAAGGAGCAAAACATTTCAATCTCTGAAGAAAAAGAACTCCAGTTGTCATGACTCAGCTTCCATATAAACTCACCTGGATGGCTGAGATTCTTCACAGACTTATTCGAGGGTCAGACACCTCCCCCCCCCCAATCCTGGTCCATGAGCTAGCTCTCTTGTCTTTGAATCTTCATGCTAGTCATTAAAAATGTCTTTGTGAACTCTGACCTTATTATTGCCACCTTTAATTTTTGACAGCTGTTGACTATTTTAAGAGTTTTCTCAGAGCCATCCATCAGGTCTTTTCTTCTGACAATTGAAGTAGTTCCCTGTTAATAGCTCTTATTTCAATCCAGAGATCTTCTTGTTCATTGTCAGCTGAGTCATGTTATGTATATCAGTTCTTTACATAGCATTAACTTAAATTATATTTTGGCATTAACACTGAGGACCCTATGTAAAGAGGAATGTGCACAGTTACCAAGCATGAGACAGTAATTCAGCACCAATTATAAGGTTAAATTTTCCATTTGTGGATTTTACTTTCTAGCTAAGAAATAACATTTTTGACTCTGGAGATGAGTATTTGCAATACATTTAAACGTGTTTGATTCATTTTGCATACCAGCTTTGAATTTTGTTGATAAAGTGTGTGTATTCACAATTTCTGAGAAAACCCAAAGAAACAAAAGACAAAAACTTGGGGCACCTTAAAGACTAACTATTATAAATTAATGTGTGGTTTCATGAGCACACCCAGTTCATTAGACATATGACAAAATGAAATGATGAATGAAATATCTGTTTCGACCAAATATTCTTTGGCTCTTGGTTGTATGATACACTTGCATGTAATCATTTGGCTTATGTTGTTTTAGGACTCTGTTATAAAAAAAATTCTCAGGAGACAGAAGATAGACACCAGGTTTAGACAAAGATGAGGAGAAAGAAGAGAGAGGAAGATATGGGTGGGTTTGAAGATTGAATTGATTTAAAGCTCAAGAATGGGGGGGGGAGAAAATATTAAATATAAAGGTGAAAGAAGATGGCAGAAGAATCCCATGTGTTAATGTAGGGAATATTGATAGTTTTTAACCTTTGAGTCTTATGATGAGAGATGGGCATAGCTGTGAAGAACATAACAGTGGGAGTAGATAACAGCATAAGTATTACATTTGGTAATGACCTGAGAAAACTATGTTTATATGCAATCCATTTATATGGATGTCCATCGGGCATATAAATTTCATCTCCGCTGTTTCCCTTCACATTCTTAATTTGCAACAATTCTGTCCTAAAACGGTGACCTTCAAATCTTCCAGAGAGTGTCCAGGTAGATTGAAATGGCAGAAGATGGATTTCTGATGTTAGATTTTCTACCATTGACCCATTTTCATGGAGATAATCATCTCTCTCCTAGATCAAATGCAGAGGGACATTGTTGGCAAAAGATGCCATAGGTCACTTTAGTTGACGAGCAAGTGAAGCTGCCCTTGACAGTGTGTGCAACATTCTTAGGACATGTGACTGTGTTGCCAGAGTAAATGTGTGGGCAGAATTGGTATCTGGGTCTGTGGCAGGGTTCAGTCCCCCTGTCTGTGTTGCTGTTTTGTAGTCCACTGTGTGAGTATTTGCTTGAGGTTCGGGGTGGGGGTTGCCTGGACACCCAACAGCTTTGGAGTGGGAAGTGTTCTTGTCAAGGATGGGCTAGAGATTGCTTAAGCTTTGTGCAAGTGGTGACAGAATACTGCTTATTGCCCCTTACAATCCACAAGTGAGAGCATTCACACAGATCACATTCTGTTGCAGTGACCTGACAACTTGCTCATGTACTTATTATTTCTTAGATTTTTATACTGCCCCATTAGGGCAAAGCATCATTCTGGGTAGTCAACAATAAATAAATCAGACAACAAAATAATAAATCAACAGTAACAAAGTACAGTGGACCCTTGTATAACAAACGTTTTGTACAACATAAAATCTGTAGAATATGAAAAATTCCAGAGATAGGGGAAATTTGCTTAACAGAATTGCCTATGGGGCGAATCCATACAACATAAAAATGGTCATGATTAGGGATTACTCCGTTTTCAGTGCATTCCTATGGGAAATTTATTTAAAGGAAAATTTGCTTAACATAATTTCATTTGGAACAAATTAATTCCTTTATATAAGGTAACACTGTTAAATAAAGTTCATCAAATCAACAAAATAATACCACACAAGGATACTGCTACATTAACCCATAATAGATCTGCCAAGGCATGGGGTAATTTGTGTGAAGTTCATCTTGAAGGCAGATGAAGACTCTGAGAGTTGGGAGCATATATTTATTTTGTGGAGTCGAAATGAGCTGAATCCAACAACAATTTAACACGTGTTCAACTTTTTTAAAAATTAAGCAATCTAAACTTTAAAATAGTTGTGCTTACAGAATTCCATTAGGGTTTCTTTTTTAGCTGAGCAATGAGAAGCACACATATTTCTTGCCATTTCTAGACATGCTTTCACTTGGGCAACCAGTTTTGCAACTTGTTGGAAACTGTGTTGAATTACCCCGTTAGTATGCGTTATGTTATATGCACCTCCAAAATGACTGCCTTGGACATTGGCCTATAGTTATCTTATGCAGGACATCCCGTGGCCTTCTTTGCCTGCTCTCTGAATGTTGGTTATGCATTTCCAAAAATAATTTTTGATTTTAAGATTTTAAATGTAATAGCCTTCTGGAAGTGAGTGGCTCTTCCATGTGAAAAACCCAAGCCTTTGCTTTCAACAACAACCCAAAAGGTTGTCCCACTTCTTTTTCTGTGCATGGACGATTACAGAATATATAGTACACGTTTGGAAAGCTGGAAATAGCATGTGATTTAGAGTTTTATAATAGATATTTCACAAGCTTAATGAACACACAGGCCAAAACACTATTTCAGTCCAAAGAACCATATTCCTAGCTCTCTGGCACAGGTTCTCAGCGAAGAAGGACTTAAAGTTGTTTTACCCACTGAGCTGTTATTATATATTGCAGACAATCTGTCTTCTGTGGTGACAGGCTACTTTCCTTTGAAGAGCGTTCATTTTTTAAAAAAAAAGTAAGGTTATCACTTGCAGTCTACAGTTACATCTACCGTTATGGATTGAAACAGTTTAGAAAATCTTTTCAAAATCTTATCTCACATTTACTGTCGACAGCAAAAAAAAAAAAGCAATTGAAGTAAAGGTACATACAGTCCGCTGCTTTACTCCACATTCAATAATATATTACATCAAATAAATAAATAAATAAATAAATAAATAAATATGTATTCCAGATCTGATAGGAACTGAGGCCCGGCACTATCAACAATAGTGAATCTCTCTCTGGGATTGTGCCTACCTCCCCTACATAATGAACCACTGAACTGCATGGTGTAGCATCTTCTTGTTGCCAAAAAAGACTTACCTTGATTAGAAAGAGATGCAAATCTTTCCTTTATTTTCTCTTGGGATATATATAGGATTTGTCCAAAATGGACATGTCGTACATTCTAGCTGCTAAAAATAACCCATGCCAGATCTTACCCTTCACCTTGTGATAAAATGCTATGAGCCACACCTGTGTTTGAAGAAAACAGTTCACTTGAAATGCAATAAGGAGACCTGCAAAATCAGAGTTCTTAAATTAATTGGATGATGAGAGATTTGAGTGGGAAATAATACTGCATGAGAAAAATCAGTTCTTTCTTTCTTTCTTTCTTTCTTTCTTTCTTTCTTTCTTTCTTTCTTTCTTTCTTTCTTTCTTTCTTTCTTTCTTTCTTTCTTTCTTCTCTCTCTCTCTCTCTCTTTCTCTCTTTCTCTCTCTCTCTCTCTCTCTCTCTCTCTCTCTCTCTCTGACTTACATTCCATTTTCTCCCAGAGTTAGGACTTGTGCTTGGGAGACCCATTACTACAGGGAAGCATAAACTGGGCATAATGAAATTAAGCCACTTACTGCATTTTTCGCTCTATAAGACACACTTTTTACCCCTCAACAGTAAGGAGAAATGTCTATGTGTCTTATAGAGTGAATACACCCTTGCTAAGAGCGTCCAGCCCCAGCTGTGACCCCAACGGAGGCTTTTGACCTGGCTGTTAAAAATTACCTTGCATGATTGATTTGTTCCATGGAATAGAAGAGGGAGATTAAACAGCCCTACTGGAGCCCATAGAGATGAGAAATGGGATAGAGAGTAACCACCCACCATGATGACCATAGAGCCGCTCTTCAAGACAGAATGTGAATCTGTAGAGGGAGCTCTCCCATTCAGCCCATTTTGAAGAGCAGCTCTATGGTCATCATAGTGGGTGGTTACTCTCTAGCACATTTACCTTCCCTCTCCTATTCGATGGAACAAATCAATCATTCAAGGGATTTTTAAAAAAAACAGATGGGTCGGGAAGCTTCTGCTGGGGCTTCTGCTAGGGCTAGAACCTGCACTGAGTCCGGAGGCCTGTGCAAGGGCTGGAGGCTTCCCAGAATGGAGACCCCGGTGGGGGAGCAGCTTGTCTTTGCATTTTACTCTCTAGCCATGTCCCTCCGGGCCTCCCAAGAGCACCATGGCTGGAGAGTAAACTGGAGCTAGTGATGTACCAGGACCACAGTATATATGCGTGAATATTTTTTCACACATACATACCTCTAAAACTAGGTGTGTCTTATGGTCCAGTGTGTCTTATGGACTGAAAAATATGATATATGATAATGGTTGTGGCATTTGTAGTGCAACACCACTTCTAAAACTACCTAGAATCATCTTTACTAGTAGAGATGTGCACGAAAGGAGCCATTTTTTGTTTTTGTTTTTGTTTTTTCATTTCATTATGTAACGAAACGAAAAATGAATTTTGTCTCCAAAATGAAGCTAAATGAACCAAAACAACAGAAATTTTGTCGTGTGTTTCGTTTTTGTTGCGGCAAATACATTGAACTGTAATGAATGCTAATGAAACAGCAATTTTTCGTTTTGTTTTCATTTTTTCATTTCATTACATAATGAAATGAAAACAAATTTTTTTGCAAAAAATTCACGAAAAATGAAAACGAACCGAAACGGACCCCCTAAATGACAAACGACAAACGAAACACAATTTTTTTGAGTCGTGCCCATCTCTATTCACTAGAACAAATGCTGACAGACAACTTGTGATAACCTTCTCCCCAATATTTTAGGCAGAGGTGTTTTCCCCATTAGGACTACTAAGGATTTATTTTATTTCCATAATTCTCAATGTCAAGGATGCTGCTGCTCTATTTTGCCTTTTGTAAACATTTGCAGGGTACGCTATTAGAACTGACCACTTGAGGGAACGAAATAGTATTTCTCTGTGGTTTGGGGGGGGGGTGGGTAGGTGTTTTTTTATTTTTTATTTTTTTTTGCCTGCTGATAAATTAGCAACGTGTAACGTAAAATTTACTTGGAGATATGAAGCACTGATAATAATATTGACAGTCTGGCAGCCCAGAGAATTTAGCAGTAACTTTTCAAAAGCTAGTGCTCCAAGGTCTGACTCTGTCCTTCAACCTTCCATTTTCAAACGTATCTCCCAATGTTCAGCAGAGTTTCAATTTCACTATGAGATTATTTACTGATGATAAAAGGGGAGTTTTCACCAAGAGGAAAAAAATAACACATTACAATCCTTTTAAAGGATTAGGACATAATCACATCCTATGGCAATCTTTTCAGGCTATTTACTCTTAAATAGTCTTATTGAAATAAATGGGATTACTTTTTGCTGGTTAGACTCTAGATTGTGAATGAACAACTCAGTCCCTGAAGGCTTTTGGTCATACAACCTGGCTATCTATTTTTCAAGTTGGTTTGAAACTGGCAGGACCCATTCAACTCTGACTGCCAGAGAGCTCTAGGAAATGATATGGAGAGAACAATAATGAATAATAATGAATGATAGTGATGATGATGCACATACTTAAGTGTTCTTTATTACTGTAAAATAAATCATCTTCTGGTACAGATAGAATGGATGCATGCTTGCTGTATCAAATTAAAATGTTTATCAGGATTGCACAGAAATCCTTAACTGAGAACTGTTTTAATCCCACCGTTTGCGTCCATCTTCTTGGCAAGAAAACACCTGTGTTGGTTCGTGGAAATACGCGAACTATTGGAGAATGTTGATTTTTTTTCCTTCAGAAAATAAACGAACATTTGCTACAGAAGGAGAACTACCTGTGTTTCTATAGATTCCTGACAGGATTTGCTTTTCCCATTTGTGGAGGGAGGGGGTCATGGCTATTCTCTGTAAAATATTCCCACACATCCAGAAGTTTATTTCTCAAAGTGGTTCCACAAAGGATATGACCTCTTTACTCTTAGTAACCTTTCATGGTCCTGAATGGCCTCGGACATTGGTGCCAGTCAACACAGCTTGATTTGCTATGGTAAGAATAAGATTATATCTAACAGCCGATGTCATTTCCAGGTTCAATAGGCACAGATTTAAACCCCGTCCTCCCTTTCACCCTTTGGATTCTCTTGAACTATTGCACCTTCTTTGACAATATTTGTGAATGAATGAATTCATGACGATTCAAGGTTATTTTAATGATAATAGCCCTGTGCTGACAAAGAAAAAAAAAGGAGGAGGAAAAGGCTAGTAGTTACTGGCACCAGAGCTTCTTCACCACAGCCGACTTCCTTTTTGACAGATTGACTGTGGAGTGAATTCCTGTTTATGGTCAAAGGCTGAAAGCTGTTGTGTGTCTGCGGCAGCCCTGCTGCTACTGATCTGTGAACATGACATGCCTGATAATATTGCATTGCCATGGCAACAACAAACATAGGGCAAAATTCTATTAGCTAGAGTGACTCAGTGAGTCAAACAGATAATGTGATGGGCCTGGCCAGATACCCAACAAAGGCTGATGTGAAAGTTGTGATGAATTAACTTTGGGCTTGTTATGTCTTTCTTTTTTTTTAAAAAAAAAGGAGGGGGAAATACAAATTCTGTTTATTAAGACCTCATATTTTTCACGTTTATTCAGAATGTATTTTCTGATAAAATACTTATCTACCCATTAGATACCTCAGTGGGAGGGGGGGGAAACTACTCACACTTGAGAGTATATTCTTTTTCTTTTCAGGGGGTGGGGGAGGGAAAAATATGTGTGTCTTTAAATTTTATTTTATGCATTCCTCAGGTCATAAGCATGGGACCATATGCCCATTAGCTTAAAACATTTGGACCATTGACCTCAATTGTTTTCCAGTGACCAAATCTTTAAATTTTTAAGAATGTTATGTCTTTAAAATATTATCACTTTTAATATTTACCTGCTTTATGACTTTGTGTTTTAATTACTGAATATTTTAATTGTGGGTTTTTAATGTTTAACTTGCTATGTTTTCAATCCTATTCTTTTAATATTGTGAATCTTATTGTGTGTGTGTGTGTGTGTGTGTGTGTGTGTGTGTGTGTGTGTGTGTGTTTGCACGCACGCACGCACGCACGCACACACACACACACACACACACACACACACACACACACACACACACCGCCGCCTTACACGTTTTAGATATGGTTTGCTCAACTTACAAATATATTTTTCATTTTTTTTATTTTGTTAAATTTATTTTTTCATTTTTTTAGATAGGTACCTTGACTTAGGAGTAGTTTGACTTAAGAATATGCATTGATGCATTCAGAATGGATTAAATTTGTAAGTCGAGGTGCCCCTGTGTGTGTGTGTGTGTGTGTGTGTGTGTGTGTGTGTGTGTGTGTGTACACACACACACACACACACACACACACACACACACATGCTGTAATAAGTCCTAAAAGAGAGGCTTATTCATCTGAGTAATCCTCCATTGTACTGCATTTAATATGTGTTGTTAATTATCTAACTAGCTTTCAAGAAAAAAAATCTGTTTTCTCTATATGGCAAAATGATACAGGATATATATACCTTGATCCAGTTCTCTTATCCCCCTTCTCTCTCTCTCTCTCTCTCTCTCTCTCTCTCTCTCTCTCTCTCTCTCTCTCTCAATTTCTAGTACTATCTTCCTGGGAACTCCAAGCAGAACAGTATATGAAATGTCTGTTCTGTTAATATGAAAATCCCAATGCAAAAGTATGTCATAGTATCATGAAGTTGGAAGGGGCCTAGAAGGCCATTGAATCCAACCCCCTGGTCAAGGCAGGAATACAAATCATAGGATATCTTCCAGGTGGATGTCTAAATTAATTTCAGAATTCTTCCTGCATTGGAGCACTCACCACCTCTTTAGGTAATTGGTTCCATTGTTGTACTACTCTAACAGTTAGGAGATTTTTCCAGATATTCAACCAAAATCTGGCTTCCTGTAACTTGAACCCATTGTTAAACCCATTCTGGTTTGATCCTGCCCCTCCTTTCTAAGACAGCCTTTTAAGTATTTTATTTTAGAACGATTATGTAGCCAACTGTGTATCCATCCAATAATTAGTTAGCTTGCTAATTAGAATAGTATGGGATACTTTGTCAAAAGCTCCCCCATTTCATTTCCCAATCCAAGTTTGGTTCATCATAAAACGGTTTCTATCATTTTGTTTCCTAAAGAAAAAAAAATTGTTATGTAACCAAACAACGAAACAGCATTTCATTTTGTTTTGTTTTTTTGTTTAGTGCCCATCTCTAATTCCCACCCTTCTTAGACTCTTTTTCTTATTCAGACCTACTAATGGGACCTTACTAATATTTTTCCTCAGTACGTCCTATGTATGGCTACACTGCTTTGAAATCAAGAATTCAAGCATAGTCTGGTTATTCTTGTCCAGAGTTGCCATTACTGCCACTCCTTCTACCAAGTTGTCTCCATTGGTTAGAATCAGGTCGAGGATAGCTAGTCATCTGGTTTCTTTCTCCACCTTTTGTAGGATAAAATTATAGCCATATAAGCCAGAAGTTTCTTAGAAGGGTCATGCTTGGCAGAATATGCCACCCAACAGATATCAGGATAATTGAAATCTCCCATCACTAGAGATGGGCATGAATCAAAAAAATGATGTTTCGTTTGTTGTTTGTCGTTTGGAGGGTCCATTTCGGTTCGTTTCTGTTTTTCGTGAATTTTTGAAAAAAATCATTTTCGGTTTCGTTCGTTTCATTATCATTTTGTTACAATTTATTTCATTTTTTGTGATTTTCTAAGCATTTAAAGCTGTTCACTGTATTGCAGTAACGGAAACGAAACGCACGACAAAATTTCCGGTGTTTCTGTTCGTTTCGTTTCATTTTGGAGATAAAATTTGTTTGTCGTTTCGTTGCATAACAAAATGAAAAAACAAAAATGGAAATGAAAAATTGTTCCTTTCGTGCCATCTCTACCCATCACTACTACATCTTGTCTCTTTAACATTCTTGCAATTTATTTTTCAAAACTTTCATCCACGTTCTCTCATTAATTGGGTGGTTGGTAATAAATTCCAGCTACCATGTTTCTTTTGTTTTTAGCACCAACTGTATTGATCCGGATGCTCTCAGTGGGAAAGACTTCTCCTTCTCCTATTTCTGTGCAGGAGTGTGCATTTTTAATATATGTCAACATTTAAAGAATGAGAAGGAAGTCCTTCTTTCCTCATAGGGCTTGATTCCCAGTCCCCTGATCAACCCTGTTGTCCTCCTTCGAATCTCTTCCAGTTTGTTGACATCCTTCTTAAACTGTGTAGTCCAGAACTGAACCCAGTAGTCAAGATCAGGCCTAACTAGTGTGTTAGTTCACATACTTCCTTAATATTCAATGCTTAAAGACAGCATGGTTTTCTTCGTCATCACAGAAATGTTATAGATTTAAAATAAAATAAAATAGACTAAGTACAAATAAAATTGAGGATAGGAGGCAATTTTAAATATTTGATGATATAATTAAGTCCTGATAATGGTCTTTTTTCAGATTAAAAATTCATGAGGATTTTTATCCTCTTCATCTTTATTAGACACTGTTTTCATTGTAATTATTTGTTATATATTTTCATAAACATCTCATGTTAACAGTTTGAAGCAGCAAAAAAATCCAATTAATTGTGAAGACTGGAGCATATGGCTCCACTATCAATATACAGTGGGATGGAAGCTGTGATTATTTGTGATAAATAGAGGGGACAGGACAAAACCAGTATGGAGACTCTTCATTTGCCCTTGTTCTGGACTGACCTTTATTAATTGTTTTATCTGAGTTCCCAAGCCCTATCTTATAATATAAATGTCCAAACCTGATCAAAATCATCCCGTAAATATTTAATAACCAGCATCCAGTTAAGCAGGGTTGGCTCTGGTTAGTACTTGGATGGGAGACCACCAGGGAATACCAGGTGCTGTGTTGTAAACCGCCGTAGGAGTAGGAACCGGCAAGCCACTCCAGTATTCCTGCCAATAAAACTCCATGGACATGGGGTCACGACAAGTTGGTTGTAATGACAGAACACACACACACCCAATGGGTGAAAGCACACTTTCGCTCATTTTAAAGAGCAAAGATGTTTACATCAACAATCTTCATGACAGGACTTGGGCTATATAATAGGCTTCTGCTCCTGTCCCTTTAGTCATCCAGGCTACTCAAAAACACGCCTCCCCCCAAAAATAGTGGGTGGCAGTGTAGGAGACACAAAGAGAAGAACGTCTGTGAAGATTCTCAGTCATCCAGGTTCGTTTAACTGGGAGTTGAGTCATGGCTACTGGACTTCTTTTTTGAGAGATAGAAACGTTTCGCTGTTCATCCAAACAGCTTCATCGGTCTGACCGATGAAGCTGTTTGGATGAACAGCAAAACGTTTCTATCTCTCAAAACAGAAGTCCAGTAGCCATGACTCAACTCCCAGACAAAGAGAAGAAGGAATGAAAAATGGTACTTCTTCCAGCATCTATTTTAGACACCAGGCCCATGCAGCGACAAGTCCCTCTTTTCACAACTTCATCCTTTCATTTTCCAGAAAGGCTCTTTGACTGTCTACAGCCACTTTCCAGGGCTTCAGGATGGGACATCTCTCTTCAATAAACCTCTTTAATTTACTTTATCATAGGAGCCAAGTAAATAGAAATACCATTCACATCACCGTTTCACTGATCATAGATGCCTAGGTATACGCATTTGTCTCTGTTGGAAAATTGGACAGGGTTTTCTCCTGCTTTGTGGTTTGGACAACATTTAGTAACATTTTTAATATTTAGCTGGGGGATGGCAAATACTTTACCTTGATATTTAGCCTACAGAATTAAACTGTAAACTGCCCAGAGAGTGCCTGATGTGCTATGGAAAACAATAAAAGCAGCACTCTTTGGGTGTTTTAGGTTTTGGTTTTTCTTTGCTTTTACCCATCAGCGAGTGCTGTTCTAGACATCCAAGATGACCAAGTACCAGCCAAGATGACAGTAGCCCAACTGAAGTTTCCTGAATCCAAAACAGTCCTTGTGTAGGGGATATTGGAAATTACTGAACACTAACCTCACCATAGTCTCACTTGGTGTTCACATTGCAGTTGTGCTTCTAGACAAGAGGAGGCTTGGATCTCAGATAACTTTCTCACTTTTTATTTATTTATTTATTTATTTATTTATTTATTTATTTATTTATTTGGTGAGGGCATAGGGTTCTTTTGCTGGTAGATAATATCCAGCAAAACAATTCTACTGGCAGATTGCTTTGCCAACGGACCTCAAGAGATCAACCCGCAAAAGAGAATTCTGCCATCAGAAGATGGTTGTGCCTCATCCTAAACCTCTATAGCTGACATTTTTTACACTGCTCACAAAGCGACAAAGGGATATTTCTAGTTTTCTGAATGTTTAGGGCTTTTATTTATTTATCTATTTTTAAAAAAACCCTTTAAAGCCATAGAACCCCATGGTGCAGGTGTTAAGCTGTAGTGCTGCAGTGAAGCCTCTGCTCACAACAACCTGAATCCAATCCAGATGGGTTCAGGTAGCCAGCTAAATGTTAACTCAGCCTTCAATCCTTCCATGTTTGGTAAATTGAGGACACAGCTCAGTGGAAAGAGGGGAGTTGTTGTTTGCATAGTTTATTTATTTATTTATTTATTTATTTTCACACTTATATACCGCTCCTACTTCCCAAACGGGAACTCAGGGCGGTTCACATAAAAATCAAAAGGAACAAAGATGGTGGCAATGGCAGGGGGGGGGAAACGCCCAGAGAGTGCTCTAGTCAAAACAACAAGAAAGCCTTGTTGCTTGCTCTCAGTGCAGCATATGACTCTCTGCATCCTCCTGGTTTTGTTGCATTTCCAGGAATGCTAAAGGGGGTGCTTTATGAGTATTACAGGAAATGGGGACATGTGAAGCTGTGGAGAGATCCCTGGTTCTATGGGCATTGGTAAGTGTGCTTGAAAAGCAGAATATTAAGAGGAAATAAAATACAACCCTTATCCTTTTTTCTTTTTTCTTTTTTTGCTTTATCCTGTCAGTCTAGAAGAAGTGCCAAGCCCACCATCCCTTAAAAAGGGCCAGTGAAAGTCACCTTCCTCCATTCTTTCAGCCATGTTTGTTTGACAGACAGTGTATCATTTTCCCATGGGTGAGAAAAATTCCCAGACAAACTTTTCTTTCCATGCTTAATATAGAAAACAATTACAAACTGCTTAAAGAACTATCCAAATAGTTCCACTATCCTAAGTGGAAAAAGGTGTGTATTTATTTTAGTCCCATTTTAAAAAGAAGGCTTAGGCTTCGTTTATCATCACAGTCTGCATGCACATTGAAAAGTTTGCCCAGTTTTATTATCTCATTTAATCTGCTCCTTTCGCAAAGGGAAACATTATGAAAAAATTGTGTATTTCACTCCATTTGTATCCCTGAACTCATCATTATGCAGTGTCTTGGATAATGTTCAGTATTTCATATTCCAGGGACAGGATATATCATTGTTCTTTTGATGTTATATCATATTGGCTGTACATAGAGAATGGTGATTTCAACTGTGAAATGTAAATTTGGCTTATGGTGTTCTTGCTGCCTATGTGAATGTTAAATATACATTATATAAATGTCGTATGAAATTCACAATTGCTTATAACAAATGATTGGCTTACTGGGAGAGTGATTACCAGAAACTTCTCAAACTACACGTGTGCATGCGCCGCACGCACACACAGACACAGACACAGACACACAGAGACACACAACACACACAGGAGAGTGGTAAATAAATAATGCATAAAATGACGAGAAATGTGATTTGAAAACAGACGTGTGTGTGTGTGTGTGTGTGTGTGTGTGTGTGTGTGTGTGTGTGTGTGTGTGTGTGTGTGTGTTGTGGGAATGCACACATGTCTTTGGAAATGGAATATACTGTACTCCCAAAACCCCAAACACAAAATAATACCCCATCCCACACCCGTTAGTATCTGGATATTAGGCTCCTTGCTGAAGGACATTCTGGAGTCAAATCAAGATCTATTGACCTGATTTGGGAGCTCCTTATTGGAAAATGTGTTCTGAACCTCCTTTCCTTCTGTGTTAGGCATACTTGAGACAGGGAAGACAGTTCAGTAGCACAATGAATGGGCTGCATGCAGCAGAGTCAGGTCCTTGGCATCATCAGGCAGGGCTGAGAAAGAACACACACACTCTCTTATATACTGGGCAGCTGTTGGTAGTCATTGAGGGCAATATGAAATGGGATAGGTTTGGTGGGAAGTAATTGCCTCTGCTCCTTGTACCAGGTACCTTGTGGGAAGCTCCACTGAGAAAATTCTCTTGTACAAGTTCCATGGAAATGCAGTCAAGAAGAAAGAAATAAGAATTGAACTCAGGGTCTAGTGGGAAATATCAAAGTGGGAGAAATATAAATCAATGGGTGAATAAGCAAACAAACAAAGAAACAACAAATACACACAAACACAGACACCACAAAAAAACCCTTTATTTTTAAGAGTATATCTTGATTGATACAGAAATGCATATCTTAGCCTTACATTGAGCTACTGGATTTGCAGTACAATCAAAACTAAGGCTGCGGTCTCACATGGTTTTGATCCTGATATTCTGAAAGTCCGGCTTTCCTTCTTCATCCCATCACGTGATTTATTATGTGGGTCAGGAGTTCCCACGTACAAAGCTGGTTTTTATTATTTTAAAGTGCAGTTCAGCCCCCTTGGCCAGCAGGTGGCACTAGCATTTGAAATAAACGGACCACTTGGCTGGGGGAAATTAATCAAAGGACACATGAAGGAGCTTCCTTTTACTCCGGAGTTGCCCGGGAATTTTAAAAAGCAGTGCCGATCAGCTGGTCGGTGCTCTGAGAAAAAGAAGAAGAAGAAAGAAACCCGGATCATCTGCGTGGTCCCACAACGTCTGCCTCAGTAAAAGGTGGATTTTTAAGCGAGGCAGAAAATACCCTGCCTCTCCGGTAACTCAAAGAAACCTCGCTTAAAGGGGCATTACCGGGTTTTCTTTTTTTTTCTTTCAAAAAGCCCGGTGGCCGTGGGGATGGCATCTTTGGGCACGATTTATTTAGGAATTTAAACTGCTTTTAAAGGGACATGGGACCGGGGCCTAAGTGTACATTTTAAATAGAGATTTTCCAGGAAAGAAAAGAATGTTACATACTCTTTCATTCCGAATTTGAGATGTTTAGAATTGCTGTAGTCTACTATTGTCAATTAACAGGTTCCCATTCTCCATTCTGAGGTCATAGCTTTGTGACAAATGAGCAGTCGGCCCTGTAGCAGTTACAACATTTGCTACTTCAAGCTTTGTGAAGTTATACCACAGAAGACTGAAGACTGGAAAAAAAAACATTCCTTAATGTGGTGCCAATCTCCTTATACTTGAACTCAAAATCAGGCTTCAGTTCCAAAGGTGGGAAATAATGAGTGACAAGATATGTAGCTCCCTGCAACAAAAAGGTCTCTTCGGTAATGAGAGAATAACACAATCTCATTTCAAAAGTAACTTGAAAAAGAAGGTGGATATTATAAAATTGTGCTGTGATAAGCAATGTTTTCCTATTTTTAGAGGCCTTCTAAGTACAATTTGTTCAGGTTTTATTTATTTATCATTTGAATGCTATCCCACATTTCCCCAAAACTAACTAAAAAGATAGCAGTACTTTTAAAAAAATAAGTTTTAATATGAATAAATAGTTAATCAAATGATAATAATAAAATGCAGCATAATTAAAAGTGGCTTGAAAGCATATGAGTCTTTAAAAGGTATAGAACCCACATAGAGATGGGCACGAAATGCCAAAATGGTGTTTTGTTTCATTTTTCAGGTGTGTTTTTTTTTGCTTTGTTTAAAATGAAGTTTTTATAAAAAAAATCATTTCATCTTTCATTTGTTTCGTTATTTGTTTTTTATTATTTTATTTTCTAAACTCGTGCCGACCATCTGGCCCAGGGGCCAGATTGGCATGTTTTTTAATTTTTTAATTTTGTATTTTTTCCTTGTGCTGGCCAGCTGGCCCATGGGCCATGACGGTGCTTTTTTATTTTATCTTATTTTATTTTATTCTTCAAGTGCCAGCCCGCGGGCCAGGTCTTTTTGTTGTTGTTGTTCAAGCGCTGGCCAGCTTGAACAACCCGCAGGCCAGGTTGGTGCTTTTTTAATATTTTATTTTATTTTATTTTATTGTTAAAGTATGATGATATGTAAATAGCCAATAAAGTGTGGCCCGGGTTTTGAACCCATGAAGTTGTCTTGTCTGTTCTTTCGACCTTCAGGGGCAATGTCAACCCAATCCCAATTCCTTGTGCATCATTCCTCTTTACCTTTAAATGTGAACTAACCTTTCTGTTAAGCTATCTGCCACTGCCCCAAAGTACCCCCCCACACACACACTTATACCCTGTGCCTAAAATCTGAGTGTAGGCAGCAGAGCTTGGAAAGTTAATTCAAAATGTAATTATTGGTTAGACTCAAGAGACAATTACCGATTTTGAAAACAAGTCTTCATTTTTCTATTTTTCAAAAATAATTAACAGTCACTTTCTAAAGCAACAACCGTGAGCTATGGAACCACTGGGCTGTGGTATGAAACATGCCCTCTTACTTTTATCTAGTTCTGTGTTGCCTTAAAACTAGACATGGGTGCTTGTGGGTTTTAAGTAGGCATGGGTGCCTGGAAATACAAATACTATATGAAGCTCAGCACTTCAGATGCCAGAGAGGTTTATTCAACTCCACCCAGAACCATCCAGTCCACTCATTGGTTGCTGCATCGTTGTTGTCACAAACACACCAAACAAAGAAGTTGCCTGGTTCACACTTTCCTGCCTCTGCACATAGCTGACCACTCTGGTGAGGAGTAGAGATCGGCACAAACCGAAAAAAGGTGATTCGTTTTGGTTTGGTTCATTTTAGGGTTCAGTTCGGTTCATTTCATTTTTAACAAATATTTTAGACAAAATTCCTTTCGTTGGTTCATTGATTTGTTATTAATTTTTTCTGCTTTGCACAATTTAATCAATTTGACAGCATGCGATTGGGAAAAAATATTCCAACCCCCCCCCCCCAAAAAAAAAACAGTCGTTGCAACTGCACAAACTGGACTGGCAGCATCCTCATCCTCATCATCCACATCATCATCATCATCTTACCGGGTGGCGGCAGTGGCGGCCATTTTATTTTATTTTATTTTATTTTATTTTATTTTATTTTTACTTCCGTGTTCCTGGCCCACGCTACAGCTGTAGTGCAGGGCTTTTATGGTTGTTTTTTCTTCAAGCGCTGAGCGCGTGGCCCCTGGGACCCAGTTGGTGCTGTTTTTATTTTTAGTATGTTTTCTTTATTTTAGGGTGCCGACCCAGCCACCCCTGGGACCAGGTCAGTTCTTCTTCTTCTTCTTCTTCTTCTTCTTCTTCTTCTTCTTCTTCTTCTTCTTCTTCTTCTTCTTCTTCTTCTTTTTTGATTTTTTATTTTTTCCTTCAAGTGCCGAATGCATGGCCCCTGGGGCTGGGTCAGCGCTGGTTTTATTTTTAATATTTTTTTCTTTATTTTGGTGTGACGACCCGGTCACCCCTTCGACTGGGTCAGCACTCCTTTTTAATTAATTATTTATTTTTGATTTTTTTTCCAAGTGCCAACCATTTTATTTATTTATTTATTTTTATTTATTTATTTATTTATTTATTTATTTATTATTTATTATTTAACTTATATGCCACCCAGTACCCATGTGGCCCCTTGGGCTGGGTCGGTGCTGGTTTTATTTTTAATATCTTTTTCTTTATTTTAGGGTGCTGATCTGGCCACCCCTGGGGCCAGGTTGGATCTCCTTTATTTTTATTTTTATTTTATTATGGGTTCCTGGCCCATGCTACAGCTGTAGTGTGTGCCGGTGGGCTTTTCCCTGAAGCCAGGAAGACCGACGACCAGCACCAGGTAGGAGACATCGCCACCATTAACGAAACAAACCAAAATGAACTGATTTTTTTTGTCATTTTGTTTCATTCTAAATTCACTCTGGGGTTCGTTATTCATTTTGTTAGGTAATGAAGCAAATAACGAATAATAAAGCAAACTAAACGTTCATTTCATGCTCATTTCTAGTGAGGAGTCAAGGGGGTAAGCCTCCCCACTCCACTCCTGAGTGGTCGGCTTTGTGGGGAGGCACAAAAGTGCAAGCCAAGCTATTGCAATAACTGCTACATTCAAGACAAGGACAGACACACATGCTGGACGGTGACCTGTAAGTGGACTGACTGGTTCTGGGGGAAGGGAACACACCTTCCTGGCACCAGTGGTGCCACAGTTTGGCTTTGTATGTGTAAGTCCTCATGTCTGCTTAAAACCCACAACACAGCATGTAGCAGCACTTGAATCATGTTACATTTGGCATTTCACTGCATTTCCACAGTTATGAAAGTCATGAAAATTAGTTGCACTGTAAAAGGAGTAAAGTTATTCCACATTAAGCTATAAATTGCAATGCCATATAGTTATTTTAATCTGTATTCATCTGTTACACCTCTGGCACCTCCATTTTCCATGGATTTGCACTTATCTGCACCGTACCTCATTTGCCGTTTTGAAGTCTGTTCAGTCCATTTTTATCACCTGTGGCTTTTGGATCCCATTTGAATTGCCTTAATGCCTTTTTTAAAAAAAAGCATTTATATAGAGACCAGATTTGGTCACAATGTTTAGAATGGACTTTGAAGAATACGAAACTTCTCTTCAATAAGGCCTTCCACACTACTTTATTTCCTGTTCCTTAAGGAAGAACATCCTAGTGGTTTAAGCACATTATCCTACTCTATCCTGCAATGAAAATACCTAACAGGTGGTATTTTACTTTTGGCAGCCAAAGTATAGTTGAGAGATGCATCTTCTCTGTAGCAAGAACATCATTTCTAACTTGCATCCAATCACTCTATAAAAAGGCCAAAAAATATTTTTATTGCTCCAGAGCTCTACTTAAAAGGTTTTAAATCCCATTAAATGTAATATACGTGAGGAGGAGTATACCATTGCCTTCAATGTTTCATTGTTTCCCTTGCTCAGGTGCTACTTCCCATGATAATGCTTCCCCAAAGCACATTTTAAGGTACAGTATTTGAAAATCATTTCACGGAATAGTGTGTACTTTCAGGTAGTACATATGATTTTACTTTTGCTCAAACTGTAAAATGGGTGTTGAGAGGGTAGAATGAAATCCCAAAGCACTTTGAGATTATAGTATTTATTAGTGGAAAAATACTCACTGGCACATAAATATCCTCTCTTTTTTGTGCTGCATACTGAAACAGATGTTGTAAAATGCTTTGTTTCATAGATCTTTAACATTAAGATGTGCACAGATACGTTCTTTTAACATTGGGTGGCAATTATCAGTTGCAAATTATCGAACAGAAAACATACAGCTATCACTTTCACTCTTCATTTAGAATGCTTTCTTTTTGCCTGGACAAATGACCCACATAAGCACAAGGATAAGTTGGAAAGGAAACCAACTTTCCTGAAAGTGTAGTGTGAGTTGTCTCTTGTGCATCTTTAGCCAGTCCATGTGAAAGAGTAAGGCACCAGTTGTGCTTGTACTAGATAGTCAAGGAGAAATATATAGGCAATTCAAGGTCAAACCATCTCAGTGTTGTTTGGCTTCCTTCTATAACCTATGTTCAATTACAAAGGAAAAATAGGATAACCCCACCAGACACTCATGATACAATCTTGATTAGGTTTATCTCATTCTCACGCATACAACACCATGGTGTATAACATACTAACATGCAAGGACCCTTCACATAATGACTTTGATCTGTGAATGCTTAATTAATAACTCATGTAGACATAAATTATACTAAATCTCAAACAGGGCTGGTTTCCAAAAGAGGCAGAAAATTTATTTAAGACCATCATCATATAGTGGCACAGTGGCACTCAAGTTCAATCTGAGCTAGAAGCTTCACCTTTGTACGAGATATCAAATGCAAACACTATCAACCTGTTGCTAATTTTGATTGATTCCAATTGCTTTCTGACATGGGGAAATCAAATGTACATCCTGAACAGTATTATCAGCTGTATGATTCTCTAGACAAAGGGCGTTTATACACGACCGCTAAGCTCCGCTGCAAATGGCTGCAAGCTCCGGAGCTTAAAAATGTTTCCCCACCAGCTCCGGAGTTTGCAGACAATTAAGTGCGACCCCACCCACTTTAGCGCGACCCAGCGCACTTTTCTTGTACCTTCTCTTTGGAGGTGAAAAATCTTTGATGCGGTGCAACGATAGTGAGTGCGGGGCTCTCCTCGCTTCTGTTTGCTGCTTTTTGGCTCCCGCCCCTTTAAGAGCTACTTTTACAGAGACAAGGGGGTTGGACTTGATGGCCTTACAGAGACGAGAGGCAGAACGAGGTGAGCGGCATGCTTTTCTTTCTCTTTTTCTCCCTCCCTCACGCAGCCAGCAACCAGGAAGTGCGGAGGGGGTGGGGACAGAGGAAGAGCGACGAACCCCTAAGATCTCTGGTCCGAATTTAAGTGGCCAGCGGATCTTAGGGGTCGTGTAAAAAGGCACAAAGTTACAAACAATTCACCATCTTTATGACCTAAATCCAATCCTTAGTAGCAACTGGAGTGACCCACTGAATCCATGAAGCTTACATGAATGTGAATCTCTGATACTCCAATGGAATTTAACCCTACGGCTTGTACTAGATGCATGTGCTAGGCAGCTGTTCACCTTTCTCTTTGTGCTTTTCCTTTGTAATTGTATCTAATGAAAAGCAGGTTGGGATTGTGGCGATTCTGGCAAAGATGAGCTGACAAATAAAGAAGGGGATGAGGCTGCTTCCCTTTTTCATTTTCCTGCCATTCAGAAACATTCAACTATTCAGAAATCATTTTTGTTTAACTACTTTGGTAGTTCCTCTCAATTCAGTGTGCCATCTCTGATCTCTTTCTCCCAGTAGAGGAGTTTTCCACTCTACGGGGAGAAAGAGATCAGAGATGGCACACTGAATAGAGAGGAACTCCCATCGTAGTTAAACAAAAAGAATCATACTTCAGGAGAGTGGAGAGCAAGTAGAAGCTCATTGCCTTTAACAGTAGGAGAAAAAGGTAGGCTCCGGCCCAAAATTAACCCAGATGTCATCATAGGAACAAATTCAGTAGCTACTCTTTGTATATTCATTTAAAGGCAGGGGGGAAAACTATACAAGAAAATATTTTTATGGTTATATATCTATTTAACAGAGCAAGGTTGTAGGTACAACTAGCTAATTGTGTTGAGAGTCCACTGCAAAGTTCTTCCCTGGAGGCCAGTCTCCTTTGGATAGCAGCTAGTTAAGATGGCTGCTACTTGTTCTGACTTCATGCTATTCCTTCTGCAAAATTCACAAGATTGGGATGCCCTAAACCTACAGTCACAACATGAATTCAGTGGAAGATAGGTTGACTTAGATATGATCTTCATTTCAATAAGCCTTTTAAAGTAATAGGCTTGCTTACCTCCATGCTTCCCTTCATGCAGTGTACAATGGTACCTTGTGTAAAGGAATTAATTCGTTCCAAATGAAATTATGTTAAGCAAATTTTCCTTTATACAAATTTCCCATAGGAATGCATTGAAAATGGAGTAATCCCTGTTTGTGACCATTTTTATGTTGTGCAGATTCACCCCATAGGCAATTCTGTTAAGCAAATTTACCCTATCTCCAGAATTGTTTATGTTGTACAGATTTTATGTTATACAAAACATTTGTTATATGAAGGTCCACTGTATGTCCTTTTTCACATCTTCGTAAGAATGCAGCTTGCACTATGCTAAATCACTATATTTATTTATCATCTTTTAACAGTAGCTGTAGATTCATGGGTGGACAGCAGGCAGTGTCCTATTTTTACATAAACTCTAATTATGAGATTGAAGGCTTTTGTCAAAGCGCACTTACTATTACTAGTCATCGTAGAAATTGCGATATGAGACAAAATGTGCAGTCACTATTCTCCTTTTTTGTTTTGTAAGCAACTAAGCTGTTCCCAGAGCATTTCAATAATTTTAGATGGCACATAATTTATAATATTTTAACTATAGCTGTTCATAAAAGGCCTTTTAAAATTAGCTGCCCTGTTCAAGGAAGAGAAATGGGGAAGAACAATTTCCCCAGATATAATAGAAATGTTCCAACAAGTTCCCAATGGCTAGAATCCATCTTTAGCAGGTAACTGTAGCATAGTTTTCTTTCTTTTCCCAACCCCCCCCCACACACACACACTACCTCTGCACTTGACCACTGCGGCTACTGTGTTGGCCATGGGTTCCTTCCTTTAAAACACTTGTTACCCAAATGTCTTTGGGCGCTTTTACACGACCCCTAAGATCCGCTTAAATTCGAACCAGAGATCTTAGGGGCTTGTCGCTCTTCCTGCTTCCCCACCCCTCCGCATTTCCTAGCTGCTGGCTGCGTGAGGGGAGGGAGAAAAAAAAGGAAGAAAAGATCATGCCTCACCTCTGTTCTGGCTCTCGTTCTGGCTCTCGCTCTTGCAGGCAAGATTCCTGTGTCTGTAAAGTAGCTCTTAAAGGGGTGGGAGCCAAAACAACAACAAACAGAAGCGAGGAGAGCCCTGCACTCACTATATTTACACCGCATCAAGGAATTTTCAGGACGGAAGAGCAGGTACTTGAAAGGTGCACTGGGACGCGCTAAAGTGGGCGTGGTTGCACCTAATTTCCTGTAAACTCTGGAGCTGGTGGGTAAACATTTTTAAGCTCCGGAGCTGGGAGCCATTTGCCCCGGAGTTTAGTGGTCGTGTATAAACGCCCTTTGTATTGGGGACAGTAGGATGGTAACCACTGAAAAGATTTGATAAATTTTGGAAACATTTTATAAATCATTCTGAAATATGCCCTTTCTATTTTGTTTCATTTTGATTGTTGACTGTTGTTAGTGTGTGCTGTGAACCTAGTTGCCAGATGGGTGGTAGACAGACAGATAGATAGATAGATAGATAGATAGATAGATAGATAGATAGATAGATAGATAGATAGATAGATAGATAGATAGATAGATAGATAGATCCTGATACCAATGACATTGCCTCTAGAAACTTTGTATTTAACGCTGATGCTGCCTGCTAGGACTTGATTTTCCTTCTCTATTTTTCTGGACTCTGTCCTGAATTGTCCTTCGTTGGTTGGCACTCGGCACCCTCTTCTAGAGACCATCCCAAAGGAGAGTTCCTGACCTGGAAACAAGACACGCGTGGCTCAAATTATTATGTTCAGATCCTCAGTCCTTTGTGACAAGTTTGGAGCCTAGAAAAAGATAACGACTCCAAGAATCCTGTTGCTAAAATAGGGCTATTGAGAAACAAAAGTGTCAGAATATGCCGGAAATGAGATTTTTACAGAAGCACAAAAATAATGCTTTAGGAGAAACCAGACAATCTATAGGAACAGAATTTCCCAGCAAGGAGTTAGTATTTCCAATGGGCTTAGGATGATGACTACTTCTGGCTCAGAACCTTCTATATGTACTGGAAAGCGGGAGAGAAAGCACAAACGCACAAGAAAGTATATAAGTATGGAAATGAGAAACTTGTGAAATATAACTTGGAATGCAGTGGAAATGATTCATACAGGTATTCAGTCCATAAATTAAAACAAAATCACATAGTATGCTTCTCTACATATTACACAATAATTTAGCATTCTAATTATCAATACGAATTGCTTGGAGCAAACTGGTTGCTTTTAATTTATGAACTGCCTGCACAATAACATTAACTCACCAGTTTATTCCCACTTGTACCTCCAGTGATATTTGAGTATTTCAGCCAGATTTTAATTGATTTTCATAGTAGCTGGTTGTTAATAGGATAATTTGTCAGTACAATAATAAAACAATTGTTTCCACAGCCCTGTGACTCCAGTTTGGTTGATCAGATAACAAAGTTAAGTAGAGTTTCATTAATTGAAAGCAGGTGTAGAGTTTTCTGGATGAAAGGTACAAATCCCCATAGCCCTCTGAAAACTGAGATCATAGGTCACTTAAAAATTAGTTAAGCATGATGGACCAACATTGACCTTTACAGGTGTTCCAGCTTTCTTTCTAAGTATCACTTCCTGTGCTCTTATTTAACTCTCACAAAGCCCATAGGTCAACAGATGTCTTTCAAAGTCTGCATTAAACTAAAAGCCAATTCAGAACCATTTTAACTTCCAATCACTTGTTTGCAGCCTCCAGGTAGTATTACTGAAATGTCTCAGCATTTTGCTGCTTACACAGTAATGGCATGGATTTTTTTCAGTAAAGGGAATTTAAATATTTTCAACAATTTGTTTATTTATTTGATTTTTTAGCCCTTATTGATCCAAGACCTGGAACTTAAAGCAGGTACAAAGGAAACAAGGTACAAAGGAAACAAAATATTAAATCCAGTTATTAGTCCCAGCTACATTAGGCTCTCTAAATCAGGCATGTCCAAACTTCAGCCCTCCAGATGTTTTGGACCACAACTCCCACAGTCCTTTGTCATTGGCAATCTAAGCTTAGAATTCTGGGAGTTGTGGTCCAAAACATCAGGAGTGCCGAAGTTTGGACATGCCTGTTCTAAATGAATGGAGCTTGTTCAATTAACACTAAGTCCCATGGGTCTAACTCTAGGTGAACCATGAATTGGATTTAATCCAAATTGTTATAGTGCTAAAATAGAATGAAACAGTGGCTAAAGTGACTTACAACTAGAGCAGGACTGTAGAATCACCGTAGTCTACACAGGCGTTCATTCACCAGATATCCACTGATTCAGTTTACCAACAACTCTTTTCAGGGATCCTTAAGTGCTCAGAAGGGATTTACCAGACTGTTCTTCTAGGACCACTCAGGCTTGGAAAACTTGTTAGAAAGTTCTGCACAGCCTTGTGCTGCCACTAAGTGTCATCGGAAGATGGGCGGTATAGAAATATAACAAATAAATAAATAAATAAATAAATCTAAAGTGAAATATAAAGTAAATTTGAAGATGCCGGCTCCACAAACGTATCTGAGGAACATCAAAGGTGGTGGTGGGGAACTTTTAATGAGATTAGAGAAGTTTTTTTCAAATATCCTAGCCTCATATCAGCTTCCGTCATAAACAACATTTGAAAGGAATTTGCCCCCAGGTGAAATATTTTTCTTTGAGCAAAACATACAAAGAATTTTAAAGGCATACCAACATATTTTGGTAAGACTAGGGTTTAAGAATGGACACACTCTTTGGGAAAAAAAAGAGCAAAAGAGATAAAATATATGTTATTGTATATTTTAAAAACCAGTGACATCCCTCAATTCATTATAAGGTGAGCCAGCCACCCCCCCCCCAAAAAAAATCACCCAAATTCAATCTAGCACTATTGGCATTTAAAAATCAGCACAAATTGGAAGCACCATGCACTAGCTGGTCAGCTGCTATGCAGGCATGCGGAGAGGCAAGGGGCAGCCCTGGGTAGGGAAGTCTCTGTGCATGCCCCAGCCTATCAACTGAGTGGCATGTGTGCAGTCCAAATCTTTGGGTCCAAGTCCTGATTACCAAACCTCCGGGGATGGGGCCAAAGACACAGAGAATCAGACTGGTGATTTGGACTCAGGCCCCAATATTCAGACTTAGGACTCAGTCTGTCCCCAAGACTTGCATTTGAAATTTAGATTCAGGCCTGATGACGTACTAGCATCCCTGGTATCTTGTCATCCTTTCTTCTGTATTGTAAGATACTCAAATTTTTATGTCACATGAATCATAGATGTCACTTTCTTGAATTTCATCCATTTGCATTATGAGTATTCAACACGCCCAACAATCTGCTGCTCAAACAAAAGGGGGAAAAATTAAAACTGGAAACAAGTGCCTATGATCTTAACTGATTTTGTATTGCTATGAATGCCCTTGCATTGACTGTGGGACGAATTGGCTTAGAAAATAAACACTTCATCGTACTTGGTTTTGAAACTCATTTTATTAATATTCTGATTGAAGATTTCACTTGGTCTGCTGACAGGGAAAAAGAGAAAGTCCGTCTTAAAAAGATCAAAGGATGAAAACCTGAACATGAAGTCACCTGGATTCTACCAGTTTAAGAGCTTGGCTGTTCAAAGGCATTTATCCCTTGGAGGAGGAACTCTGAATGCTGAGCCCCTCCCCAAAAAACAAACACACACACACACACACACACACACACACACACACACACACACACACACACACACACACAGAGAGAGAGAGAGAGAGAGAGAGAGAGAGAGAGCAAAGCAAAACAAAAATTCATGCGGCAATTGCATTCCAACACACACACAAACATCATATTTATGACATGACAAGATAATGATGTTGCCATGTCTATACTTCTTGGCTCAAATATATTTACATCCTACTCAGTCCAGTTGTATTTCCTTGGCAAAGCAGAGGTAGGAAATCTGTGCTTCTCAAGAAGTTGTGGGACAGAAATTCATTATGCGGCCAACCATATTGGCTATGTTCTTTATGGATATTGGCCAGTGTATCTGAAGAGCTCCAACTTGCCCAGCACAGCCTGAAAATCCACTAAGAAACAGTTGCTCATTTCCCTTGTCTTACAGCTTCTAGAAATCAACAAAAAGTGTTCTGCTTATATACTACCCCATACCACTTCAAGTAGTCTCTGGGCGGTTTACAGTTTTTAATTACAGTATGCAGGCTACACATTGCACCCCCTCCCAGCAAGCTGGGTACTCATTTTACCAACCTCAGAAGGATGGAAGGCTGAGTCAACCATGAGCTGGCTACCTGGAATTGAACCCCAGGTCATGAGCACCATTTTACCTGCAGTACAGGCATTTAACCACTGCGCCATGGGGCTCCTTAAGGGAGCCAATCACAAGCTTTATAACAATGATATTTCCATCCCCAAGTACATGGGTACAGACAATGCAGAATAATGCCCCAGCTTTTTTTTAAACCAAATACAGGTAGGCTCAGCAATACTAATGGCAAAATGTCCTTGGAAATTTGGTGGGTACAAGGATTTTTTTGTGTGTTCCTAAACTACTGCCTAATTTTCATGGTATGTCTTGAAATGCTATTCCCCCTCCTTTAGTTCTTTGTCTCCTTCTGCTTATGTTCTGAAAGATGCATTCTAAAAAATCACATTTTCCGTGAGACAAAGTGCTAAAATGCCTCCAATCTCAGAATCATGTAAAGGCACTCTGACAACATTGGGGTGCAGAATTCCTCACCACTGCCAATTCGTTGTCATAATTTACATCCTTCACAAGCCCCTCGCATCAGAAATACAGGCACTGCTTGGGTTCTGAAATGTGCAGCAGTTTGAAATTCATGTTCTGCTTTGCATTTTCAGAAGGGCTTTGGTCTTCCCTGCTGATGCATGGCACTAATTTCCAAGTGCTATAATTGTTTACTAGTGGGGGCCAGAGTTTCTTTTTAAAACTTCATTCAATTATAAATGTTCATCCTTAACTTACTGTACAAAGCAGGGTGATGGTTGTTTTTCCCAGCTCCACTGAAATCTATTCCTTTTAAGTTCATTTGTCAAGTCAGTCTAAGGCTGTCCAGTATTTTTCTGAGTGCAAAAGGAAAAGAAAATCATCAGGAGAAAAAACAAGGTCTTCTTTGGTTGCTTGTTTTTACATCAGAGAGGTATAGACATTCATTAACTTTTGAAAGGGGAGAATCTTATTTATTTATTTAGCACAGTTCGTATTTCTGACTGTAAGAACGATCACTCTGAGGTTAAAGCAAGAGCTGTTATCTCTGTGTCAAATACCAACAGCACTGAAAATAAATCTTACATCAGCATGGTTTTTCAAACACACTGAAGCAGAGAAACAGGATGAGAATGGAAAGGTGATACAATGAAGTCGGTAGCTCTGGGACACCGAGAACAAAATGTGGAACAACCCCACAGGAGGATCAAGACATGACTGTTCCAGAGTTTCTGGTAAAAAAAAAATCCATTTTTCCCTACACAGTAGGCGTATTTTGATCCACAGTGGGGGTGTGTGCATGTGTGTGTCACTACATGTTCTCCAGCATCCATCTCTTTCTCCTTAACTGGCGCTTACATTCTCAGTAACTCATCTTTTACTTACAGTTGCTTGAAATTACAGACTCAGGTATGCTGCTTTCTTTATTTCACACATACTTGACCACCAAATGAACATATCAACAACAAAGAAAGAAATGGTCTGCTTCCATTTGAGGAAAGAGCACTCAACAGAGACCCAGGCCTCTCTTTGAATTCAAGAGCCTGGAAGGGAAAATTGATTCATTGCTGGTAGACATGGGCACGACTCAGCGAAATTGTCGTTTCCGTTTTTGGTTATCGTTTCCGTTACATAACGGAAACGGTAACGATAATTAAGCTGTCAGAATTCGAACTCAAACAAAAAAAAAAGAAAAATTTGGTCGGGTTTTTCGTTTCTGTTTGTGGCATTGCGGCGATCGCGCAATGTGAAGCACAGAAAAAGTTTTTAAAAGATTTTTTTAAAAACCTGACTCCTGGCCAAAAAAGCAGGCGAAAATATGCCTGCCTGAGGCTTTGCCACCTACCAGAGGGGTGGTTTCTGGGGGGTCCCCGGCCTTCCCCACCTCTTCTGTCCTGGGCTGCTTGCACCAGGCTGGGGGGGTCATCCTCGTCATCTCGCCATGCCATGCGGTGGGGGGGGAGATCCAAAATGGCGACCGCAATTTTTCTTTTGAAATCGTGGTCAAAAAACACACCAAATCACCACAGAAACATGTGAAATTTATTTATTTTAAATGCCTGAATTTTAATAGTAGCAGCAGTGGTTTTTTAATAGCAATAAAATGTATTTATTTTATTTTATTTTATTTTATTTTTTATTTTTTTAGACCTGCCCATTTGGGCTGGGCATGGGATGGGACCATGCAAATTTTTTGAACCATTCCACCAATGGCATTGCCAGGTTTTTGAATGACACTTCTGGATGTCTCGGAGGGCATAAAAAGCTGAGGCACCTTCCAGAAATCGCAGTCGGGTGTATGGATGTGGTTGAGGGAGGAGGGCTGGCTGCTGGTGCTGGTGTGATCCCATCGAGATTGAGGAGGGAGGCTGGAGGCTTTAGGATTTAAGTTAGGCAGGCAGGGAGGCAATTGAATTTAGAAAATAATTTCTTTGATTCCCTGCAGCTTTGTCTGCTGAAGGAAATAGCAGTTTATTCTTTATTTCTTCTCTGGCAGTTTGTGAGGATTTTTTTCTGATATTGGATAAAGGGGGAGGTTTGACTGGGAGTGGGAGGTGTATTTTCCCAACTTCAATTTGCTTGCACACACACACATTTAGGGTGCAAGCCAAGAACAGAACCTCTATCCTAAGTGATATCCTAACTGCCCACTCACCCGTCCGCCCGCACCGCCACCCGCCTGCGGCCAGTGCCACCGCCCACCCACTCACCCACCTCTGGCCGCTGCCCACCCATGGCCCCCCGCCACCGCCGCCTGCCCGCACCTCCCCACCACCACCTGGCACCCCCGCCCCGCCCGCCGCCTAGGGCGCAAAAACACCTAGCGCCGGCCCTGATTGCGGGACGCCCCTATGCTCTGGGAAGTCAAATCGCACTAAATTGCGGTGGAAACGACAAATGACAAATGACAAATGGAAACAACAAATTTTCGAAAAATTTCGCAACAAACGGAAACGACCCGAAACAGACCCGTTCCGACAAACGAAAACTCGAAACGTCATTTTTTCCTGTCGTGCCCATGTCTAATTGCTGGATAGACAGTCACCCTAGTCCTGAAGGATCCCTTTCAGTCACATAAACTACAAATAGCAGGCAACGTTGCGAATAAAGTTTCAAAAATCAAGTTATGAGGATGCACTGGTGCACTGTATGTTAGGGAGGATGGGTTCCCGAGTGCTGTGATTGCCCCCCTCTAATCCATTCCATTCCACAATTATTACAGATCCTTATACTTAGTCAACAGTTTTTTAAATAAAGGAATAACCATTTGGAGAACTTAAATGAAAAACTTGGAATGGCCTGCAGGAGAACTCCTCTTATGGTGTATACCTGCAACCATGTAAGTCTCCAGCTAAGTCTCCAGTTTGAGAATGATATATGCTTTTGTACTTGTTACAATGAACAAGATCTGTTCCTCGTTGGATGTCATGATTGGAAATCACTGTAAGAGATGCTGGGCATGTGTGATTTTGTATTTTCAAGGTCAGCAATGGGAGGAACTGTTTCATTTTAAAAGGCTATTCCCCAGAAATAGAGGAGATGAGGGAGATGGAACTTGGAAATGAAGAAATGAAAGGGAGGTCTGAGGATCCCAGAAAGCTGAGAGTCTTCTTTCAGGCAGGGTCTGTGAAACCACAATAGGAAACAGGTGCTGAACAGCACAGTATCCCTTTATCCCGTTAGTGAAAGCAGAAGCATTTACTGTCATGACATTTTGTCATCTCTCAGGAAAGAACTTACTTGGTTATTATGGTGTAAGAAGCCACTAGGGAGTATCTCTTTTTTTGTGGTGGTGGTGGGGTGTCTTTTTACACAAGCCTTGGATGTTTTGCTGTGCTAAAGTAGTAGCTACTGCACTTCAAACAGCAACTGAAGAGGGTCCAAACTATGTGGGGAAAAAATCTCTCCCTCTACGAGCCTGCCCAGACATTAAATCATAAGGGAAGAACTATTTCTTGGTCCCACCACTAGAGATGGGAACGACCAGGAAAAATGACGTTTCGAGTTTTCGATTGTCGGGACGGGTCCGTTTCGGCTCGTTTCCGTTTGTCGAGGAAATTTTAAAAAATTTGTCGTTTCCATTTGTCGTTTGTCGTTTGGGTTGGGGTTGGGGTTGGGGCAAGTGGGCTCTGGGAGGCACCTCTCTGGGTGCTTCTCTGACATCTGACCCACTAAGAAGGGAAGCAAGGGAAGCATTTCGCGGAGCCACCGCGTACCATACATTTACATTACATTATGTTAGGGTGGGGTGGCAGAGGCACCTCTCTGGGTGCCTCAGACTCAGTAAGAAGGGAAGCATAGTAGCGTACTGCCGTACAGGTTAGGGAATGGGATAAGGGATAGTGGGCTATCTGGGGACCTCACTTTGACTCACTATGAAGGGGAGCGTACTAGCGTACTGACGTACAGGTTAGGGAATGTGGTAGGGGATAGTGGGCTGTGGGAGGCACCTCTCTGGGTGCCTGGGACCCACTAAGAAGGAAAGTGTACTTGCGTACGGATCTGGGTTAGGGTTGGGGTTATGGTAAGGGCTAGGCTTAGGGTTACGGTTAAGGTTAGGGTGGGTTAGTGGGCTGCACCTCTGGGTGCCTCTGACCCACTAAGAAGGACAGCGTACTGGCGTATGGGTTAGGGTTCGGTTAGGGTTAGGGTTAGGGTTAGGGTTTGTGGGCTTTTAATGCCCTCTCTGGCACACCCAGAAGTCTGTCAAAACCTGGCCATGTGATTGGTGTAATGGGTCCAAAAATTTGCATGGTCCCATCCCATGGCCAGCCCATCATTGCGCATGCGCAGGTGTAAAAAAATAAAAATATAAATAAAATAAAATAAAATCAATGGAGACGTTTTATTGCAAGAAAAACCCACTGCTGCTACTATAAAAAATAAGGCATTTAAAATACCTAATTTTCAAATGTTTCTGTGGTGCTTTGGTGGGTTTTTGGACCACGATATAAAAATAAATATTGTGGTCGCCATTTTGGATCCCCCCCACCGCATGGCAAATGGAGATGACGAGGATGGCCCCCCCAGCCTGGTACCAGCAGCCCAGGACAGGAGAGGGGGGTGAAGGCCGGGGACCCCCCCCCCCAGAAACCACCCCTCGGTAGGTGCCCTCACTAAGGCAGGCATATTTTCGCCTGCTTTTATGGCCGGGAATCGGGTTTTTTTTAAACTTTTTTTCTGTGCTGCTTGGCATCGCGCGATCGCCGCGATGCCATGAACGACAACAAAAAAATCAGACCCAATTTTTCTTTTTCGGTTCGAGTTCGAGTTGGAGCGGAGTAATTCTCGTTACCGTTACCCGTTACATAACGATAACGAGAACGGAAAACGGAAACGAGAATTTCGCCTAGTCGTGCCCATGTCTACCCACCACCCTCACAATCGTGCTTGGTGGGGACATAGGAGAGGACGTTCTCTGTTGGTGCTCCCAGACTGTGAAACTCCCTCCTATGGAAAGCTAGGCCAGCCCCATATTTGCAGTCCTTCAGCAGGCAGGCAGGCAAAGATCTTTCTCTCCAGACAGGCTCTTCCTTAGTGACTAGCAGTCTGAGAAGAGGTTTTATTTTTTTCAAATTGGATTGTTGTACTCTGCGGCTTTTAAATGTTTCAATATTGATTTTATTTGCCATTTTTAATACTATAATTGTTTATTTCTTTTCTAACGTTCATATACTTAATTGCGTGTAAATATTTTCTTTTTAATTATGTGAGTCACCTTTGATCTCTGCTTAAGGAGGAAGGTGGGATAAAAATATTTCAAATAAATAAGTAATAAATAAGGGGGCAGCTTTTTTTCTTGGCTCCATTGCTTCATTTTGAGCAGCCATTTGATCTCTGCCAGTTGGTGAGTTAGCATCATTTCTTGTCTCCCAGGCCTGCACAAAGTGGGCTGGTGGCATAGTCTGTGCAGAAGGAGAAGCAAAGCAGTCTAAGAGTCTCCCCTTTTACTTTACTTTCTGCATAGAAAGTGAGTAATCCAAATCTAAGGCATGGAATAGTCAGTTCTTCCCAACTTGCAAAGACAAAGGGGGCTCAAGTATTCCATGTTTTCTCTCACCATTGCTTGCTATATATTAATGCATTTAAGGTCCATTTTCTGTGAGCGACTTTTGACATCATTTTACGTGGAAACACAGAGAAACAAATAAAATCCTATATTTCAAAAGAAACCAATGAGGATCATGGCTTTTTTCCTGAAAAGCCAAAATTCCCAGGGCTGATTCAGAAAATCTCATTATGCCTTAGGCAAAACAAAACAACTACAGATTCATATATGGGTTTCCATCTCCAGTAAACATCCTCATTAAGTCTTAGAAGCATGTTACTTTATCTATAGGGCAGTTGAAATAGGGCCTAATCTGGTCTTACTACCAACACAAGCCTGTGAGGTGAAGGTTTGTGCCTAGTTTTGTACCTCAACACAGGAGGACAAAGAAATAATTTGTGTATATTAACTAGGAGGCAGTTCTCTGAAGGAAACACACTCTTTTTCTCTCTTCGACATTCGCAGCCCCCATCCTGGAAACAGACAGTGAACCGTGGCTACCATGTGGCACACCAACTAAATATATATATTATTTTGTTCCTTTCCATAAGACTTCATAGGGCATGAGTTGTTTTCAACATGCCTCGGACTCCTACAGCTCCAGCTGTCATGTGTAATTAAACATTTGGCCTCCACAATTACTCTACAGTGTACATATGCCAGCATTTCAAGCCCGGAATATGCATTTCAAAGAAGAATAATTCCCTGGAAATCCTAAATTGACAGGAGCAAAGACAGCCTGAAGGAAAGTAGTCAGAGAAAACTGTAAGGTCGGGATCTAATGATTAAAAAAGAAACTTCAAGAAGAACTTCAACCCTTAACTAAACCAATGGGAAAAAGAACGACAGTTGGCAAGCAGATTTTCTACATTGGGGTGCTGATTAGGACCCTCTTGGGTTAATTTAATATTATCAGTCCTGTTCACCTTGCCTTAGCATTAAGACTGCTTAAACAGTTTTTTTCCCAAAGCTTTTTTTATCATTCGCTTTCACAAATACTGATTGTTGCCATATTAAATCCTATAAGTCACAGCATTCTTTATCATGATTATATACGCCACTCTTCTCAGTGGTTTACTCTTTATCTTTTCATCAGCACTAGCTCTATCACAAGCTGTTTCATCAAAAAAGAGGGCCTTTTTTTCTCATCTAAACTGATTTGGGTTGCTTCCGTTCACTAATCCAAAGGTACCAATGCAGCAAGCACTGTTCAATTAGCATGTCCATGATTAAATGCTGATTTTTTTACACCACGCCCCCTTTTTAACGCAATCAAAGGTATATGCATATTTTTTTAGCCTGGGAGAACACAAAGTCTAGCAAGGAAGTATCCAAATCCTAAACAAATGCAATAGCAAGTAAAACTTTCACTCAAACAAGAGAATTCAGTAAAGTCGCACTTAGAGGGGGTTGCTTCACGTCCCATTCGTCCCTCCTTGCTGTCCCACTTGGGACCGGTACAAAAAATACCTTAATTCACGTCCATAGCGTGACAGCAAAAAGTTGCCTCAACCACGCCCCGGAACTCAGAAGAGAGCGTGACAAGCCTACCTGCCCCTGGGCTGGGGAATTCTCTTGTCACAGGTCGTTCCTGTTCCCTGTTCCGAGACAAGGGACCGTGTGGTAACAACTGTCATGCAACAACCAGTCTCCACCTAGTGGACAGTGGCTGAAGCGGCATTCAACATTAGTTTCCCTATGGGAAACACCATGCAGTGCAAATGTTTATTAAAGAAAGTATTGAAAATTCTGTAGCATTGACATGTAAATCCCAGAAGACAAGTAAATCAAAATATCGAACAAGTTTTATTTATGATATTTTAAAAAAGGGTTAAGAAAGCAAGACAAATTCAGAATTTGTCACGGAACAAGACTGAAGAGGGACAAAACCACATGACCACGAACAATGCTGTCACGGTACAAACGTAATAGCGGAACAAGGTAGGACATGAAGTAACTGCCTTAGAGTCTCAGGATCCTTTTGTTAAGGTCAGTGCAAATATGAAACTGAAGCCCATGTGAAACAGTCTACGGCAGTACCCCTCCCATATCAGTTGGGCAACCAACAAGAAAGTACAGCCAGACCTCTTCCTGTCGAGTCAGAACCAACTTATAGCAACACTAATAGGAATTTTAAGGTAAGTGAGATATTTAAGGACTTGGTTTTAACAGGTCCTCGATGAGTTTCCATAGACAAGGGGGGGATTTGAACCCAGGTCTCCAGAGTCCTAGTCTACCAATTACCCAAGTCTCACTACTCCATAAACCAAGCAAAGTGTTTCTACATCCTTCAGCATAGTTAGCTGCATTATTAGCACAGCCTAGAGAGTATTTGGTGGCATGAAATTGGGTGGATAAAAGGGAAACAATGTAACATGAAATTACACCATATCAGCACACAATTGGTTTCTCCAGCAGCATCTCTGGCAGAGCTTAGGGGCCACACTGGCTGGGGATTTTGAACATATAGTTTAAAAGGGGGAAACAGTCAATGTTATGATTAGAGATTAGGATTAATTTTTAAAATGGTGATTTGTCATGATTCATGATTCATCAGGGCTGATGAATTGATGAATTTCCAATGATGCATCCATGAATTGACAAATTGATTCATCTTCCATTTAAAATGCCATCTAGAGGCCCCAAATTTGCAGGAATACTTCCCCTGCCTCTCCTCTACGATTCCCGAGAGTTTGGTGGAAATTGAAGTTCATACATCTGAGCTATATACCCCAAAAGGGATCCCCAGCAATGTGACACACACACACACACACACACACACACACACACACACACACACACACACACAGGAACACAGAGACGCTAAACTTGTAGAGAGGCTTCTGCCAACTTTTTCAAATAATCCCTCCAAGTTTGGCGAAGACTGGTTTGCAGACATCTGAGTTATACATTCACAAAGGGCGGCCTCCTAGGAAAGTATCCTTTAGAAACTGGAGACTCAATCTTCACCAAACTTGAATGGACTGTAGAGAACATTCAGAAGAAGCTTCTCTGCAAAGTTTGGAGTCTCTGGGAGCCAGAGGAGGATTTTCCTTGATGGGTTGCTATTTAGGGGTGCATAACAGACATCAAAACTCCAGTCTCAGGGGATGCTCCTCTGCAATTTTGGTATCTCTCAATGCCTGGATAGCTATTTTATAGCCCAATAAATTAATGAATCAAAAATCACAAAAAAATTAATCACATTCATTGGATAACTCCATATAAGTGTAACTAACACTTTTCAAAAATAACATTCTAAACTTTTGATATGTGACTTTTTTGGACTCCCCCCCCCCCCCAATATTACAGGAGCACAACATAATAGTTTACTGCTTGGTATATTATTTCTTTCAGGTTTTGCAGGGGAAAATATGTCTGTCTGTCTGTCTGTCTTTCTTTCTTTCTTTCTATTACTTCAGAAAAAAGAGATAAGGGGGGAATTTCTGGATCAGATCCAAGATCTATCTAAACCAACATCCAGTTTCCCACACTGGTCCACCAGATGACCCTGAGGCCAATAGCTGCTTTCTTTGTCTTGTTAACCAGTGACTGGTGTGCAGCCTCTGATCCTGTATTAAACCTATAGCCACCATATGTCACAGATAATAATGCTTGTGGAATTACATTTTTGTGAATTCCTGTACAAATTGTCCTAAAAGGTAAAAGGTTGTATGGTAATGCAAGTATCCTTGGAGTCCACACTTCTCCAAATTCTGCTTTTCTATTCCAGAATAAAGATCAAAGTGCATAGCAAAATGGCTACTTTAGAACTGCATAGTTTCGTGTATACATTGCATGAGAAAATGGGCATCACTGGGCATTGCGCTTCTATAGTGTCCTCTTGTTCTATGTATAATCACCCCATGAATGTGTTCATTGCAAGGAGGCAGACTCTCCCTGCATATTTATGTGTAAAATACCCAGATCTTTAATACCTGAACAGGTTTCCTGACTGTTGAAAAATTGCAAGCCTTACAGAGTTTGATTGCTGGGTCGGCATCATCTGGAATACATCCAGTAAATTAGTTATTAATATGCACTGTCTCTCACAGCATCAGATCCTCTGGAAACCCCTTAGAAATCCACAGGATTGTTCTAGAAAGCCCTGCCATTTGCAGGAAATAAAATTATATGCTTGCTCCTCACAACATCTGAGAGGTGCTGGGAGTAGCTGGGAATTCAGGATGCAGAAACATCCTCTGTTTCAATTCAAAAAAGCTTGCTTGTATGTTGGGTTAGCACAGTATATGACCCTATGACCTTATCACTAGGTCATAGTTATGATTGCTGCTTATATTTATACCCCATAACCAGGTTGTAAGTTGTAGGACAAAAAAAAAGGAAGGAAAAGCTTGGAAGAGATGTGACAAGAGGAAGGAAGGAAAGAAGGGGCCCTGCGAGCTGGAATTACAAATCTCATCTCATCTGGCATGAAAGGCGAACTCCCAAATCAATCCATCAGCCTCTCATGAACACTGACTCCAGTTTCAAACATTACACATTACGATTAATGTGTAATGTTGCTACGATTCATCTTTCCAGTGTAGGCGCACCTCCCCCCCCCATTGTATTGCCTGGGGGGTCTTTCTCCATCATTTGCTGCCTGCGCGGTGGTGTGGCCCGTCTCGCTGGGATCCGGACGGCATGTCGGCCGTCGGTGCCGTCTCCCCTTCCCGGGGCTTCCCGGACTTTACCAGCTGGGGAACCTAACATCTGTGGGAATTCTGCAGTGGACTGGCTGGCAGCACCTTGTCCTGCCCCCTTAAATTCCGTGGGGACTCCTTTCTGAGTGGGCAGGGTGGTGGTCCCAGCCTTGTCATCCTATATTATGCTGGTTTACTTCTATCTACTCAAGCCCTACCCCCGTTTCCGTCTATCTATTCGCTAGCCGGTTGAGTGTTCTGCTTTTGGTTGATTGGTTCTATTTTTTTTTTTTTAATTACTGTCATCTTATTATTTGCCCTGTTTCTAGTGGGTGGTGGGTGGGATATAATATTGTTTAACAGGTTATTCCATTGTATTATACTGATTTGTATTTCTGGGGTTGTATTACTGTTGTACTGTTTTATTTTGTATTCCTACACTTAGTGGGCTTTGGTCCTAGTCCTATACCATCTCATGGAGCCTGTGGGCCGCCCCATTAGGGTGGTGTCGGGCCGCGGTAAGTACGCTTGGGGCCGGCGGGCCGGTCGGATAAGAAGATCTCGGGACAGGCATCTTCGGCCTGTCCCGTGCTCTGACCCGCCGGCTCACTGCCACATGACAGGGATCCATTCCGCCTGTACCCCCGGCCCATCCTGTTTGCTGATTAATGCCAGGTCGGTGCATAATAAGATCCCCGTCATCCACGACTTGATCGTGGATGAGCGAGCCGACCTGGCATTTCTTACGGAGACCTGGGTGCCCGAGGGGGGAGGGGCATCCCTCTCGCTGCTTCGGCCCCAGGGCTACTCCGTGCAGCAGCTGGGTAGGCCGGGGGGGGGGGGGGGGGGGGGGGGTGGCCATTGTGCACAGGGACTCCTTTTATGTCAGCAGATCCGCGATGTTGGTAAGCCCAGGACTTGAATGCCTTCACCTTGTGGTGGGACAGAGGGACAGGTTTGGGATTGTGCTTGTGTACCGAGCTCCCCGCAACCCTGCACTCTCCCTCCCAGAGCTCTCCGAGTTCATCTCGGCGGCGCTGGTGAGATCCCCCCGCCTTTTGGTGTTGGGGGATTTCAATGTGCATGCCGAGGCTGAACTGTCGGGAGCAGCTCTGGAGTTCATGGAGTCCATGGCCTCCATGAACCTGTCCCAATTTGTCATCGGTCCCACTCACAAGGGAGGACATACCCTGGACTTGGTTTTTGCCTCCACATCGATGGGCTTTGATCTGGGGGTCGGGAACCTGCTGGTCCGTCCTGTGTCATGGTCAGATCACCATCTGCTGACTTTCTCCCTGGCAATCGCCACCCCTCCCCGCGGGGGGCAGGGCCCTTCCATCTGGGCCTGCCCCCGGGGGCTCCTGGACCCTGTGCGGTTCTCGGAGGCCCTGGGGGTCCTACCAGACGGACTGGATGACGATCCGGTCGACTCCCTGGTCCAAAGGTGGTTTGAGGAGGTGGCCGGGGCTGCCGATCGGATCGCCCCCAAGCGCCTGATCCGGTGCCGAGCCCGCTCCTCTCCTTGGTTTACTGAGGAGTTGCGGGCAATGAAGCAGGAACGGAGGAGGCTAGAGAGCAGATGGCGGAACGCTCGGACGGCTTCAAATTGGGCTGCTGTTAAGGCGTTGACCAGTCGCTATTCTCATGCGATAAGGGCAGCCAGGAGATCTTTCGTTGCCCTGAGAATTGGTGGGGCCTCGAATAGCCACGCGGAGTTGTTCCGGGTGGTTCGAGACCTCACCAATCCTGGTCCGCCTCGGCCTCCTCCTAGTGATTTCACTAGTGAGTCGTTCGCAGCCTATTTTAAAACCAAGATAGAGGCCATCCGTTCAGAGCTGGACGCCGGTTGCTCTGATCCAGTCCCCGGCATGGCCGATGCTGGGCCGCCTCGGTCGCCCCGGTTCGTTGAGTTTGGGTCTGTTACATCTGAGGAGGCCTCCAGGGCTCTGGGGCATTGCAGGCCTGCGGCCTCTCCGTTCGACCCTTGCCCATCCTGGCTGATTAAGACCACAGGGGGGAGCATGCCAAAATGGGCTTCGCTAATCGCCTCAGCCTCCTTCAGGGACGGGATTCTTCCCAGTCTGCTGAAGGAGACGGTGGTGAAGCCCATTATTAAAAGACCTGGCTTGGCTGTGGACGATATGTCTAACTATCGTCCCATAGCCAATGTTCCCTTTTTGGGCAAGGTAGTCGAGCGAGTCGCCGCCCTGCGTCTCCAGTCATTCCTGGAGGAGAACCATGTCCTGGATCCCTTCCAATCTGGGTTCAGGCCGCATCATGGGACGGAGACGGCCCTGGTCGCTCTGCACGATGATCTGTTGAGGGGGGCCGACAGGGGTTGCTCTACCCTGCTGGTCCTCCTCGACTTGTCAGCGGCTTTTGATACCGTCGACCACGGTATCCTGCTGGGGCGGCTCTCGGAGGTGGGGATCGGGGGATCGGCCTTTGGCTGGCTCCGTTCCTTCCTTGAGGGTCGTACCCAGCGAGTGAGCTTGGGGGGTGAGTTGTCGGCTCCCTGGACACTCTCTTGTGGGGTGCCTCAGGGGTCGTCCCTCTCCCCAATGCTCTTTAACATCTACATGAAGCCGCTGGCTGAGATCATCCGGAGTTTTGGAGTCTGCTGTCATCAGTACGCTGATGACACGCAGCTCTATCTCTCCTTTTCCACCTGTGCAGTGGAGGCCGTCCAGACCCTTGATCGCTGCCTGGCTGCAGTTTTGGACTGGACCAGGACCCACAGACTCCGGCTCAACCCCGGAAAGACCGAGGTTATGTTCTTTGGGGGCGGCCCAGATGGGTACTGTGGCCCTCTTCCCAGTCTGGATGGGTCCGCCCTCCAGCTGGCGCAAAGAGTGAGGAATCTGGGCGTCGTCCTGGATCCGGGTCTGACCCTGGAGCTCCAGGTGTCAGCCGTGACCAGGTCGGCCTTTTATCATCTAAGGTTAATCGCCCAGATTCGCCCGTACCTTGACGGGAGCTCCCTAAAGACTGTGGTACAGACGTTGGTCATGTCGAGGCTGGATTATTGCAACGCTCTCTACATGGGGCTCCCCTTGAACCTTGTTCGGAGATTGCAGCGGGTCCAGAACGCGGCGGCCAGGCTGGTGGTTGGTGCGCGTCGTTTCGACCGCATCACTCCCATCCTGGTCCGCCTCCACTGGTTGCCCGTTGCCTCCCGAATAAGGTTCAAGGTGCTGGTTTTGGCTTACAAAACCCTCCATGGCTTGGCCCCTGTTTATCTGGCAGAGCGGCTTCACCGACAATTAGATCGAGCCCGACCCACCCGTTCATCTCTGGCCCTCTCGTTGCAGACGATCTCCCCGAGGGAGGCCCGCAAGACAAGTACCCGTGGGCGGGCCTTCTCGGTGGCGGTGCCACCTATGTGGAACAACTTGCCCAGGGAGTTGAGACAGGCTCCAACGTTGGCGTCCTTTAGGAAAGGATTGAAGACCCTCCTTTTCAGGGATGCCTTTAATAATGACTAGAGTACCTTTTTTTTTTTTTCTTCTCCTCCCTTCCTTCCCCCCCCCCATATGCCGTAAGTCTGCCCCTGCCGCTGTTACTGTTCTTTGCCTTTTGGGCTTTTGTGTAAACCGCCCTGAGTTCCCGCTTGGGAAGTAGGAGCGGTATAAAAGTTTTAAAATAAATAAATAAATAAATCACCCACTGCTAGAGATGGGCACGAAATGAAAAAAAATCATTCCATTATTCGTTATTTGTTTCATTACATAACAAAATGAATAACGAAAATTGTGATAAAATTGGAACGAACCGAACAGAACCATGAAAATTAGGTTCATTACATTTCAATTTCGTTAATGGCAACGCGCAATGAAATGAGCTATTTTTAAATGTTAAAAACATCCTGAATATCCGTAAAAACCCAGCAATAATTATTTATTGTGCCTGATAATACCTACCGGGGGGGTCCTTAAAACATGCATTTATGCCTTTTCTCAGATCACTGTGTTTTTTTCCTTTAAGGAGAGTTAGGGGACATGGACCCAAAATAGCTCCCAGATGCCTAATATTGATTTCTTGGGTATTAAAATGCCCTGTACATCCATAAAAATGCAGTGATAATTATTTGAAATTATTACCTACCAGGGGGGTTGCGGTCCTTAAAACGTTTGTTTTTGTTTTTCTCCCATCGTGATGTATTTGTTTCTTTTCCCTTTAAGGATGAAACAAAATGGATTCCAGCCACAAGATGGATGCAAGCCATGTGATGGGATCATTAAATTCTTGGACAATTTCAACCAATAGCATGCCCAGGTTGCAGACCGGGTAGGTGTGGCAGCCACAGAGAGCATAAAAAGCTTTGGCAGCCCCCGTCCTCCTTGCAGTCTGCGGTGGGAGTTAGGGTGGGATTGCTGTCTCTGCAACTCATTACTTTAGGCCAGGCAGGCAGGTGTGTGTCTCTGTGTTCCTGCTGGTTGCAGCCTGGCTCTTAGGGGAGAGAAAGAAGAGATTTCTCTTGCAGCCTCCCTGTGTGCGTGTGTACCTCTCGGTGAGCACCCTCCCCTGCCCCGCAGTGCAGTCACTCTGCGGCTGCCTTACGCCCTGGGCAACACCCGCCGCTGCCTTTGCAGCCTCCCTGCATACCTAGTCTATACTGCGTCTCTGCCAGCAACATTTTTTATTGTTTTCCCTCTGGTCTGGGGCATTGGGGGATGTCCGCACGCGGAAATGCTTTAAGTTGTGCAAAAATGGGTAAAAATGAAACACAAAAATGAAAAAACAAAGTGAATTTTTTTCAAAAAATATCACAAAAACAAAAACAAACCGAAATGGACCTGCAATGAAAAACAAAAAACCGAAACGTCAGTTTTTCAATTCGTGCCCATCTCTACCCACTGCCCAATCTCCAACATGTAAGCAAAGCTTCCAGCAGTTTCTTTCCTTCCTTCATTCCCCAGACATGCCATATACTATGTGTACAGCTCTCGCCTTTCCATAAATAGATTCTGCATTAACTGGGGTGCTGTTGCCAAACTTTCAGTCTCCTCTGGGTCTTCTAAAGCAGAAGCTGTTACTGCTTTGGGTTTTATTTTTAAAAAACCTCCAAAAGCACTAAAGCAATAAAATAAAATAAAATAAAAAATAGCATTTCAGAGAGCTCCAACTGGATTTGAACAAGCTTCAAGTTTCCTCACTTTAATTCAAATAAGTTCTGAAATGGACAAATGCCCAGGCATTGTATAGTTTTACAAATAAATTCCAAATGTGATGCATAATCCTACTAGCAATTTCAGGATATGGTGGCGGTGTCGCTCTTTGAAACAAAAACAAAAAAAGGAAAAAAAGCCCTGAAATAGCTGATGAGCCAAGATCAGATGGTGAAACACAGGACTTAAAGAATGCCTCTGCAATTGCAAACACTTGCATGAGCCGTATGTGATACTGTAGGATTTAAAATGTTTGTACTTAATATAACACATGAACATTAACTAATAATTATTTTCAGTGAAAAGTTGTCAGTCTTTCTCCAAATAATAGGACAAATAGAAGCTAGAGTAACAAAAGAATTGCAGGCAAAGCAATGATTTTGAAATCACAGCATAAAGTTTCAAGTTAAAAATACATGTCATTATAATCTCTGCTTTCTGAGGTACCCTAGTAAACTAATCATTTTGCTTGTTAGAACAACTGGAGTGTTATCATATACATTAAGCTAAAAACAGTAGTTAATTTTGTCAGCTGTGCAGTGAAGTGTCAAGGCATTGAGGTAAATGGACAATATTGCATGGCAGTCAAATTGCAATGTGTTTTGAAGATAGCTTCAGAAGCATTAAATTGAACACACTAAAACAGAACAAATCACATACTTAAGTGTCACAAAGGAATAACATCTCTCGGATATTCCAGCTCATTCTACTGCTCAGTTTAATTCTATTCTTTTTAGCCATTGCCTTCCTTGGTGTATCTGTGTCCTTTTGCATTTCTTTTATTCTGCCACATCCCAATAGCAGATAGTCCTGGCCTTGAAAATAAGGTCCTGGCCTAAAACAATATATAGCTTCCCTAAGGTTGACCTAAGATTTTACATAGCTTTAGAACAGTGGTTCCCAACCCTGGATCCCCAGGAGTTCTTGGATTAAAACTCCCAGAAGACTTTACAGTGGTCCCCCGCCCTTTTGTGGTTCATATACTGCGATCCCACTATATCGCGGGACCGCAGTACAGTGGTATCTTGTATAAAGGAATTAATTCATTCCAAATGAAATTATGTTAAACAAATTTTCCTTTATACAAATTTCCCATAGGAATGCATTGAAAATGGACTAATCCCATTTTTATGTTGTACAGATTCGCCCCATAGGTGATTATGTTAAGCAAATTTCCCCTCTCTGGAATTTTTATGTTGTACAGATTTTATGTTATACAAACCATTTGTTATACAAGGGTCCACTGTATATTTAAAAAGGCCCCCCCTTGGGTAAGGGGGGAAAGTCCTGTTTGAAGCCTCCCATACTTACCCCAGGACTGGAGCTGCCCCGAACAGGCCTGTGACTTCCGGATCACTGAAAATCATTTCTGAGGCCTCCGAGAACCTTTCTAGGCCTGTTGGAGGCCTCAGAAATGATTTCTGGTATACCATAAGTCACTTCCGATTCCCAGGGAGACCCTTTTGGGCCCTCCAGAAGGCCCAGGAAGGCTCTCACAGGCCCGTTCAGGGTAAGACCAGGCTGGGGGTAAGTACAAGAGCCCCCAGCTAGCCCCCCCCCCAGGCCTGACTCGACCTGCATCTGCATATCATGGATTTTCAATTATCGCAGGTCAGGTCAGGTCCCTAACCCCCGCAGTAGGCGAGGGATCACTGTACCACTAGCTGTACCAACCAAGATTTCTGGGAGTTCTAGTCCAAGAACACCTAGGGAACTATGGTTCAGAGCCACTGCTTTAGAAATCCTATATTGATAAGCTATAGGTAGATGAATGTTATTTCAGATTTTCATAGGGCAGCCTCTCAAGTGCAATGGACAAAATCTTGTATGCTGTCCTCCAGTACATTGTCTTAAGACTAAGTCTCCTCCATTCAGTGGAATGAAGGAGGATTTGGTGTGTCAACTTCTCTGTTAGTTCCGTAGATTCAAATGTGCCTGCTTTAGTTGCAAAGTACTGTACAAGTTTTTGGCCAAAGGATGCTAGTTTTGCATGGAGATAATGTGTACAAGTTGTGAAGACTATGATAAGGTAAAAGAGCCCATCCTCACTTACTTTTGCCTGAGGTTATAAATCTTGTGTGATTTGGAAATTTCTCATTAAGGAGTCCCATCTGTTTGATAAGAACCAAAAACATGATGTGTTCTTTACATCCCTAGTTCCAGTTTATAATTCTTGACTAGAAATGGGCATAAATAAAAAAAGAATCAAAATATTCATAGAAAGCCACTGATACATTAGAAATCCGTCCCTTTGTGTTCTTTCAAAGTAACAACCCTGATGAATATGAGAAATTATTTTTTACCCTTTCTTTGATTCATCAATTTGCCAAACCCCCCCTTTTGGGGGGGGGCTTCCCTATACTGCCAGTGAGGGCTTTGGGGAGGGGTACATAACTTGGATTTCCAAAATCTGAACTTCACCAAACTTCTAGGGATTGTAGAGGAGAATCAGGGTAAGTTTCTCAGTGATTTTGGTTCCAGGGGAAGACTTATTTTAGGCTTTTTAAATGTGAGACAAACCAACAAATTGATTCACTGGTTCATTAAAAACTCATAAGTTTATGATTTATCAATATTGACTAATTAAGATTCACAACAAATCACAATTTTTTCCCAATTTCTGCCCATCTTTATGCTCAACTGTATTTGAAATAAAGCCTTCTGTTGAAATTCCTCTCTGTCTTTGAAACTACATTCAATCATCTGAATATGGTGTAGGCCATTACAAAAGCCCCAGGACATGTAGCTTTTCCAGGGCACCTTGGTACATAGTAGAACTGTAAGGAAATCTGGAATATCCCAGGTCTCTCTTCACCAATGATGCTGACAAGTGTCTTTTCAAAATTGTCCCTGATGCATGGATCTCCAAAAATGTAGTACTATGCAGGTATCCTGATGTTCTTTTGAGTACCTAGACACCCTTGCAGCCTTTTCTGTACCCCAGACAGCAGGAAGGGATGAAACCTTTACAGGTTGGTAGACATTCACACTACCACTGCCTATTTTATTACATTTGGATAGAGGCTCAAGGGGCCATTGTGAATTGTATAGAGCAGGCTGTGCAATTTCAGTAGGTCTGGGGTCGGGTTTTCTGACCCCAGGATCATCTGGGATACAAAAAACATGAAGCCCCACAAAATTAATAATAAGAATAATATGTACCTTCAAGTCAATTGTATAACAAACTACAAAATGGCTTCCTTTAAAAAAAATCCTGTTATCTTGAGAGTTCATAGTTCATGTGAATATAAGTATGACTTCTAGGAAGGCCACCTGAATGTGTGTGTGAAGATGCAGAAATGTAATATTCTGTTGAAAAAAAATCACATGATGCTTGATAGTCGTTCATATTTGGATAAAGGAATGTTGAAATGCATTCCCTAGGGCCCATGTGAATTTCCTGTAAGAGGATGCATGCAGTGGGGTCAAATGTTGCTATCCTCCCGTTTCACCAATAGAACTTTGAGGTAAGATGCATTTGAAGAAAAAATCCCCTTGCCAACTACCCAGCAGGCTAGAACACAGAAGTATCTTTTTCCAATTACTCAGCAGCCAAGAACACTGAACTATCATGTTGAAATAAACACCAGTGCACACAGTTGACAGCCTCAGGATAAGTTCATGACTGAAACAGCACAGAAGTATAATTATATCTTTGCTCTGCAGAGTGTGGTCCATCTGGGTCAGGGCTGAGGTCATTGGCAGCTGGGGAAAACGTATTCACACTTAAGCTATTCGGCTTCCGCCTAGCTGGAGGTCATGTGGAAGTTCAGGTTTTTAACCATCAGGAGCAAAAATAATTTCACCCAAAAATACATCTGGGGAGTAGAGGTACATCTGGAAGCACCTGGGAAGTCGAAAGGACGACAGCTCTTTTAGGAGATTGCTCCCTGTCACAAAACCAAAAATCAATTATAAAAGGGAAATTGCAAAGGGAGGGGGGGTGTTTCAGAATGAAAGGTATGGGTTTTATCATGTAGTGGAATTCAACAAGATAATCTCCTGTGTATTTGGAGAGAATGTGGCTTACTCTCCTTTTCGGTTCCACGGGCTTATTGTGAGTGAAACCCTGACATCTCACAACTCCATGGCATATGATGGTTCACACATCCATTGCCCTCACCTGGGGACTGCAGGATCAAGCGGCGAGTTGCATGTGTGGATGCACAAGTAATCATTACCCATTGGAGACAGAATGTGTTCCGTCTTCACATAAGAGATAAGCCAGTTTAGATTTTCAGGCTGACTCAGCAAATTGTGCCATCAGCAGTGGAGACATGAAGCTATCTGAGTTTTTGCTTATGTTTTTTTCTTGATACAATATTCATGTTATTGACCACAAATCCAAAACTGAACCCACAAGGTTCTTCTACATAGTGTGAAATGTATCTCATCATCCGTCTCCTTCTCGTCAAGACAGGGTGTCTGGACCCACCCCTCTTTAGGCACTCAAGAGGGGACCCTTTCACTGAACAATCCTGTAGTTTGGTTTAGGTGGTTACTTCACGTCCTTCCTCGAGCCGAGGTGAACTTGCCTCCGTGTTGAAATCGGTTTTCAACAAGGATCGAGAAGTGGATTGAAAAGATTCCCGAGCTCCAGGACAGGAATCTCTCACCCCGCTTGGAGCGCAGTTCAGGGGGCGTGGTTGGGGTGAACTCGGATTAACCCCACAAGGACATGAGGTTCCGTTCCTTTGAACTCAGATTGACCCCACAAGGACGTGAGGTTACGTTCCTTCGAACTGGTCTCCAGCAGGGCCGCGAACTGCAGTGAGAGGGACATGAAGTCTCAGCCTTAGGCAGTTCCCAGCAAGCAGTAGGACTAAGAAGTCTTCCTCTTCTCCACACACTCACCAATGCACATTGCATGAAACAGACAATTATGGTATAAAGATAACTCTTTTACACTAATTTTACTCTAGAAGTCTGCCATAAGGGTTTCTGGGCAACCACTAGGAAACCTCTAGTCCTAGAATTCTGAAAATCCTGTCCCTAATAGTATGCAAGCATGATGGGACTTGAATATACATGTAAGCCATCACATTAGAGAAAGCTGATATCAATGGTCAGAGGCAGTTCATGTGCTCTAAGAAGAGATGGCTGCTATATTCTGGATTAGAAAGACAAGGAGGAGGTGCGGCATATAATTCATGGTGGTCAAGTGTGAATCTGGTCAGTGGCTTCTTCAGAAATTGGAGGTGGGTCAGACGGTGAAGTTGGCCAGGATTTGGAAGGTTTGCCAGTGCTCATATGAAAATTCAATAAGTTTGGTCTAGCTATTTTGTCAATGGAAGTTTCCCCTTGATGTGGGGCTGCTTGTTGATGAACTTATGAACTGGAGTCCCTGTGATGCCCAATGATTTTTAGGGGCACTGACTTCACAAAGACATCATCATCTAAGGCTGCTTTTACACGACCCCTAAAATCCGCTGGCAACGTAAATGCAGATTCCCCCCAATATGATTTTTGTTCTGCTTCCTGTGTTCCCACCTCCCGCACTCTGATTCTATTGCTTCTTTCTGTGGTGAGGGGAGAGAGAGAGAAAAAATACAGACTCACCTCCACCTGGCATCAGCAGCAGCTAATTGTTCCAGCCCGTTAGGATTCCTGTCTGTTAAAAGGGGGGGGACCCAACAAAAACAAACAAAAAGCAGAGGAGGGCCAGGCATGCAATGCTTTAAAACAGCAACAAGGAACAGCAACAAGGATTTTACCTCCTCCAGACCAGGTACTTGTAAAATGCACTGGGGCGTGCTTAAGTGGGCATGGTCGTACTTTATTTATTTTTTTAAGTCCGCTGCTGGTGGAAAAACAATTTTATGATCTGCATCTGCAAGCATTTTGAAGTGGATTTTAGGGATCATGTAAAAGCAGCCTTAGTCAAATCTGGCCTCTTCATACCCCTGCTTAATGTCTTGACCTCTCAGAAACATTATAAGCTTGAACATGCTTGCCAGTGGATGCATGATGCAGTTACTGATTGGGGCAACAGGGCTGTCCTGATCCAGACTCCTCCTGCACAGCATGCCAACTTGTTTTCCTTTCACAGATAGCTTTAAACCACTTGCAGGATGCATTTTTATATCTAGAAGCCCAACAGAATGCTCTTTGATGCACATTGCTATTGAAATGCATGGGAGTGGCACAAGCATTCTGTTGCTACCATTGATTTCAATGACAGCACATGCAGGAAGACCTGTGATCCATGACAAACGGTTTATGAAGCAGCTGTAGTTTGCAGCTTTTTTATATATATATAAAAAAAATGACTCTGATATGATTTCCAGCCCTGTCAAATAAATAAATATACAAAGAGATTTATACTTGTAGGAGCAATGAGTTTCTGGATCTCCACGATGCTTGTACAGAGGTATCATTCTTTCCCTGGGGGAAGAGAAAAAGCTATCGGAGCACACATAAAATTTAGGTGCTGGAAGATTTTCTCCAGGACTTCTGTTTAGATTTGCTATCAGAAGAAGCAATAAAATGGGGATTTATGTTGTATCTTTAACAAATCCCGATATGGCGCTTTTGGCACTCCAATTAGTGGAGCTTCTTAAAGCTAAAGCTACACATGTTCAACGGGTCAGGGCTTATTCTTGCAACTGTATTTAAGCCCAGGTAAAAAGAAGATGGTCCATTAGAAAACATGACACTCAGAAAGAGATGCATAATATTTAGTGGCTTAATAGACGCAAAGCTATCACTGCTCCCACCAGCTATGGATGACTAGTCATACTTCAGTCATTCTACCATCCTTCACGGAACATGCAATGTGTGCTTTGTGACATGGCTCTGTTGGGCGTGTATAGCTGCATCTCTGTAATGCACTTATCTCTCTTTCGAGGTTGTCAGACTGTGTCAACAGGATCAATAATAAACTGAATAGATCTCAGTTCCTACTAAATGTATTGGTCTCTCAGAGCTAAATAGCGCTGACAGAGAAAATCAGTTTATATGATGTGGTGGGCCTATCAAGTCCAACAGGTTGAAACAGGGTGGGAATCACGGAGCCTGTGCTAACATGCTCCCAGAAGATCAGGTTTGCAGGCCTTAGGCCACTACATTTTTGTTTTGTTTTTTGGCACAAAAATATGATTTTCCAGGAACGCCTAGGTGTTGATTTAGCTTTTAAATAGGTTTCACCTATCACCACAACTCTTCCTGTTTTGAACATTGTTTTCACAACAAAACAGAAGTAGCCATCATTTGTAATGAGGACTGGACACTGAAACATGTATAGAATCAGCACAAGAGAATGGAGAATGCATTAACCCACTTCCTCACTCCTTGCTTCTATAGTCCAGATCACATGAAGGAAGGTGAATCTAGAAGGGAGGAGCCTCTTATGTCTCTCTGACGTTTCCATTTACATACGAACTGGAACTAGAACTGGAAAATCAGGATTCTCATTCACACAGAGGGTCACCAGAGGTTGTGGAGGCTCTGTTTCCCAACATTGCCCTCCCTATTCAAGTAGTAACAAAAAGGCCTAGGATAGGCATGATCAGGGGCATATCGGGGGGGGGGGAGAGAAGAGTACATCTGCCCCGGGTGCAGCAATCTGGGGTTGCCTGGACGGCCAACAGTCCTCCATTCCTCTAAGGCTTGGTGACGGCACCCCCTCTGCTGCCTCCGCTGCCGTGTGCCAGGTGAGCAGAGAAGCAGGTGGGCAGGCAGGAGTACGGTGGCCACTGTGCCCTCCTGCTCCTCTTCCTTGCCTTGGTGGGAGAGGTGAAAGGTGCGCATATGATACTGTACACATGTACATGCCCATATGCCCATCTGCCTGTCCACCTGTGTGCACATGCGCGCACCCACCCACCCCACACCCACAAAGTTTGCCCCCCATTGCTGGGGGGGGCAATGTGGGGGGCGGCAGGAAGGACACCAAAATGAATTTTGTCCCCAGGCACTCCAAATCCTGGCTGGGCATGATCTCCATGTCATGTACGAATTCAACCTCAATATGGCTTAAATGTGCAGGCAAATAGGAATATATACAATGATGTTATATATATATAATTTGTGAAGGACAGAGTGGCAGATTGGCATGTAGCAAAGCGAAACAGTCAGCACTTCTATTCAAGAGAGGCAGTGTTCACCTTGTTCTGCCTTTCATGTCCTGAAGTTAGGCTTGTTGGTGGAAAACAACAACAGTAATTTCAGAAGTCTCCAGAAGAAGGGGCATTTCTTTTGAATGAAAAGGCATTCACTTCCATATTTAATGTAATTCTCCCTGCCCTGCCTTCTTGAAAAGATCCTAGAATTAGACTGCCTACGAGTTCAATAGGAGCATTTTATTTTCAAATAAATGTTATATGAGCCCAACTTTGCATCTTTTCATTATTAATGGGTTGATTGGAATTTTTTCAAATTATGTCATATTAAGTTTTTGAGGTAAGCGCCAAGCCTTGGCACATGTTTCTTGATATTTTGACTGAGTGGGCTTTCAAGGGTGATTTGTCGTTTTCCTAAATGAATCTGAAAATATTATGCAAATCAGCAGTGTGGCAAGTCCTTTGAACATTTTTTTGGCGTGCCTGTGGAAGATTTTCTGTTAAAAAAAAATCTTTTATTCCATCATCTGCTGATCAAAGCGATCTTCTCTGCAAAGATTGTTTTTATAAGAGAGATAAGGAAGTGTGCAACGCAGCAAAGAGAACCCAGTTGAACGGTTGATATGTCGTCCTAGTTCTGCTGAATGAAGCCTGCAATAACTCCTCTAGCTTGAAAGCACCATACCAGCAACATGAATATGATAATGAACAATAATGTTTGTCTCCTTTGTATCACATTTCATGGGTGCACTTGACTATTTACATAATTTGCAAATATTTAGTGGAAACGAAGGGGGCGATGTGAAACCTAAAGTGTCAGGTCTTGGAATTGCAGCTTCCAAATGCAGTCAAGGTGCTTTCAACATTGCCAGTAGTTTTATATGGACTGATTAAGTGGAATGAAATAAAAATAAACCATGAAGCTCCATTGCATTCCCCTTTAAGCTTCCCGAAGGCTTCATTGGGAAACCAAGGACTACATTCACTCACTTCCAAGCATATATCTAATGTCTTTTGAAATTGTCACTGACATCTCTGTAAAAGTAAAGAAACTAACAAAATAGCTTGATTGGAAAGAACATACTTTGATGTAGTTAGATTTCCACAGCCCCAACTGTAGTTAATTACCATTAGTGGCTGAAATCTTGTTGTCATAACTATCCCTATAGACAGATGATGGCTTCACTGGAGGAGAAGATTTTCTATAATCAAAGACTTCCCCCTTCTGTCTGACAGCTTCTCTGACTTCTAAATAGTCTTTTTCATGGAGTGGAAGCCACAGAAGCACCTGGATGGGAGGAGGAAGTCTTTCAATATGAATATTCCCCCTACTCCCAATGGAATCCATTCTTCAACCTTTTCCCCACTGCTTCTTTTAAGTTCTTATATCCATTTCTTATAAAATTCAAATAGAAATAAATGCAATTTAAACATCAGGACAGATTTCAAATGCAATTTAAATCATATCAGTCCCCATGATCATCATCAAGTACCCAACCAGTGCAGGGTCAGAGAGCATCCCAATCCCGGAGAATTTAGAACTGAAATTCTGGGATCAGCCCGGCATGCCTCCGTGAGTCATGGGAGGGATGCCTTTCTGATATTTTAGGAGACTCTGGAAATCTTTTTTTAAAAAGTTATCAGTTCTAGATGTTTTCCTCTATATGATGATAAATTTGAAGTCGCTGGTAGGTATCCAGGCAATCTGCAGTCTGCTAAAGATAAACCCTCAAGCTACATCTGGGTTCCCAGTTCATCATCATTCCATCGCCTTCTGTGAATACAAAGATTTTGGTCTGTTAGACAAGGATAAGCTGATTCCCAGCCATCAGCAGGGAATAAGAAGCTTGGGAGAAGCCAACAATACAGCCTCTCTCACTCTCTCATCATATTTCCCATTGAATATGATAGATCTGAGGGAAAGGCCTTATCTGAGGATCGTAAAACTTGGGGCCTTTTCACACGACCCCTAAGATCCACTGGTCCCTTAAATTCGGACCAAAGATCTTAGGGGTTCGTTGCTCTTCCTTCCTCCCCACCAGAGAAAGAGGGGGAAAATGCAGCTCACCTGGAGGAGGTTCCCGGAGCTCCGTTTCTCTTCCGTTTCTCTTCTGCTTGCTTTTTTTCCTCCCACCTCTTCTCTTAAAGGGGCAGGAGGCAAAAAAAAAACACAAGCAGAAGCCAGGAGAGCCCCGCACTGACCAGATTAAATCCGGACCTGGGGATTTTCACCCACCTCAAGCAGGTACAAGAAAGTGCAGCTGGGTCGCGCTTAGGTGGGCGGGGTCGCACTTAATTGTCTGCAAAGTCCGGAGCTGGTGGGAAAACACTTGTAAGGTCCGGACCTTGCAGCCATTTCCTGCGGAGCTTAGGGGTCGTGTATAAAGGCCCTTGGGCAGACTCACTGTGACACTTGGAGCACTTCATTCTCACTTTACACCTTCAGTGGCCACTGCAAGTGCCATAATTCCATCATTCTCTAAATTCTCTGACAGCTCCCTAACCACGAGAGGCATTTTGTCTCTTTTATCAACTCTCACATACTGTACTCTGACTAAGCAAAACAGGTTCTTATTAGAGATGTAAAATTTCCAGAAATGTTGAAGCAATAGGGGAACAAAAACCTTTGGAGAAAAATAGGGGGGAGGGAGGAAACAGTTCCCTTCCCCCCTAAGTTTCCAAATATTTTACATCTCTACTTATGGAATACACCTAGAGAAAGTCCTTTATAAGGGCCATGTCCTGAAGTTTCCAAAATAGATTTATTTTGTAAATAAAGAAATTGCTCTACAGTCATCCCCTGCCATTTCATGTTTCATAAACTGTGGTCCTGGTATATTGTGGGACCATAGTATATGAAACAAAGGGCTCCTGGGGCAAGCTGCATCAGCCCATTTGAGGCCTCCTGCGCTTACCCCAGGCATGGTGCTGTCCCGAAAGGGCCTCCAATGGGCTTCCCAGGCCTGTCAGAGGCCACTGGAAGTGCCTTTCGGTGAACCGGAAGTCATTTCCAGAAAACTGGAAATGCCTTCTGGATCACCCAAAACCAACCTCTGGGGCCTCTGTCAGGCTTCCCAGGCCTGCCTAGGAAGCCCATTGGAGGCCGATTCGGGGCAGCGTCAGGCCTCAGGTAAATGTAGGAGGCCCCAGATAGCCCCCTCAGTCCTGACCTGACCCAGCATCCGCATATTGTGGATTTTCCATTATCGCGGGTCGGGTTGGGTCCCTGCAATAGGTGGGGGATTACTGTATTATTGTTATGACAGTGGTCTGTTAGGCCTTTCCCCTTAGCATGACATAACAAATTATTTGTCAAAATAATTTGTTCCAGGAGAGAAATCAGCTGATCAGGTTGGCCCAAGGCAACGTCTGGGGGGGGGGGAACAACCGACACAACCGCTAGTTATAACTCATCAGTTTGAACTCCTATAAGTAAGGCATTTCTTACACTTTAAATTGTCAGATCACCCTAAATCATCCTCAGACCTATTTCTTCTATACATTATCCTTCAGTAACTTTGAACCACATTCCTGCTGCTGGAATAAACTGGAAAAGGGACAGAGTCTTTTAGATTCATATTAAAGTCATGTGGAGTGTAGCATGAATCCAAATGTTTTGTGTTAGGATGTGTGCCCTCACAATGTAATACCACCACTGGTGGTCAAACAATGTATGTCATGGGCAATGGGCAGGCAGTAGGGGGTGACTGGGATGGCTTTGTTAGGGTGATTGGGCAGGCACTGGTTTTTTGCAAAGGGGTAAACGCCACAGCTTCCTTATGGGATATGAATATTTTATGAGATGTGTCTATGTTGATTCATTGTTTGTTGACCAATGGGAGAGTTTGGGGCAGGAGACTGAGGGGTTTTAAGGCTCAGCCCAGCACTGAATTGGTCAGATAGGGACTTACTGAGAGGGGGAGCTTACACAGACTGAGAGAGATGAGAAAGGGTCTGAAAAAGAGTCAAATAGGGTCTGACTGAGATATATTTAATGATTACAGAGAGGAGACAGGATTTTAGAACTTCTGTGAGGAAAACTAAGTGTTCAGTGTCTGTAAACTTAAGAACTGGTTGTGCATGTGATCAGCTTTGTCTGTAACCTCACTTGAGTGTGTTTGAGCTATATTCTTCCTTTTGCTTGTACCTAAACATGTTACCCTTTATGCTTTTCATTCTACTTTGTAATAAATAAACTTCTTTTACCTTTATTTAATTTAAATCAGTCTGAAAGCATTAATTTACTACAAAAGCTAGTTGGTGGCAGGGAAAGAGCAAAATTAGAAGCAGTGCTTGTCAATAGCCTGTGAAAGGCCCGAGAGCAAACCATGGTAATGCTACAGAAGCATCTTCTAAAGATGATGCACAAGAAGGATGGAATATGGTTTGCTGAAGACAAGCAGACAAAGGTCATGGATTTCTGGAACCATGTCCTGTGGTCTGATGAGACCAAGATAAACTTATTTGGTTCAGATGGTGTCAAGCATGCGTGGAAGCAACCAGGTGAGTACAAAGACAAGTGCGTCATGCCTACAGTTAAACATGGTGGTGGGAGTGTCATGGTCTGGGGCTGCATGAGTGCTGCCGGCACTGGGGAGCTGCAGTTCATTGAGGGGACCATGAATGCCAACATGTACTGTGACATACTGAAGCAGACCACGATCCCCTCCCTTTGAAGACTGGGCTGCAGGGCAGTATTCCAACATAGGAATGTCGCCAAACACACCTCCTAAATGACCACTGCCTTGCTAAAGAAGCTGAGGGTAAAGATGATGGACTGGCCAAGCATGTCTCCTGACCTAAACCCTATTGAGCATCTGTGGGGCATCCCGAAATGGAAAGTGGAATTGCACAAGGTCTCTTAACATCCACCAGCTCTGTGATGTCATCATGGAGGAGTGGAAGACGACTCCAGTGGCAGCTTGTGAAGCTCTGGTGAATTCTATGTCCAAGAGGGTTAAGACAATACTGGAAAATATGGTGGTCACACAAAATATTGACACTTTTTGCCCAATTTGGACATTGTCACTTTGGGGTGTATTCACTTTTGTTGCCAGTGGTTTAGACATTAATGGCTGTGTGTTATGTTATTTTGGGGGGACAGCACATTTACAATGTTATACAAGCTGGATACTCACTGCTTTACATTGTAGCCAAGTGTCATTTCTTCAGTATTGTCACATGAAAAGAAATACTAAAATATTTAAGAAATGTGAGGGGGTGCACTCACTTCTGTGGCATACTGTATATACCAGGAGTGGGGAACCTTTGGTGGCCCTTCAGATGTTTTGGACCGCAACACCCACAGTCCTTTATCATTGGCAGTATAGGCTCGGAATCCTGGGAGAAGCCATCCAAAACATCTGGAGAGCCAAAGGTTCTACTCCCTTGATACACACCTTCCATGTCTATTTTATCCAAGTATTTTGCCAACAATATTTGCAATTTGTTCCAAAGTTTGGTAGGTGTTTCATCATTTGTCATTTACACTTAAAAGTTGGTACTCAAATCCAAGGTATCCTGTTTGCACAGCAGTCAGCAGAGATCTTTAAAATGAGTAGTGAAATTATTTAAAAGTTTTAGCTTCTTGTTGCAACTCTCACAGTGGCATTTGCTAAAATAAGATAAATTAAGAGTTCGTATGCATAAAATATTTGTATTTTAATGAGGCAATTTCTGTAGAATGGCCACTGATGGCTCGCATTTACAAATATAATTTATTCAGTCACATAAAGCAAATATTAGGTGGGAATATTTACATGGCTTTAAACATATGTATAAATGCCAGTTGGAAACTCCAGTCCTATTCAGTTAGAATTATGCATTTATCTTGGTTAGCTCTCTATGGGCCTTTTTACACGACCCCTAAACTCCGCCGCAAATGGCTCCCAGCTCCGGAGCTTAAAATTGTTTACCCACCAGCTCCGGAGTTTACTGAAAATTAAGTGCGACCATGCCCACCTAAGCGGGTCCCAGCACACTTTTCTTGTACCTGCTCTCCAAGCGTGAACAATCTTGATGCGGATGTGCCGGGCTCTCCTCGTTTCTTTTTGTTGTTGTTTTTTGCCTCCTGCCCCTTTAAGAGAAGGAACCAGGAAGTGATGGGCCCCGGGAGGTAAGCCTTTATTCTTTTGTCCCTTTTTTTCTCCCTCCCCTCAGGGAGCCAGCAGCCAGGAAGTGCGGAGGGGTGGGGACGCACGAAGAGCGACAAACCCCTAAGATCTCTGGTCCGAATTTAAGTGACCAGCGGATCTTAAGGGTCTTGTAAAAGTGCCCTATATGGTGTACTATACAATATCTTCATGCAGAAAGAAAAGTACATGCTTATGCTTGAACTTTGTCTTGTTTATTTCACAAACACACCATGTTTAAGCTGTGATTGCATTCTCATTTAGCTGTTTCAAGGGCAACCATTTGTTGTTGAACTAATTTGCCACTATGCAGTGAAAATCTAGTTTGTTTTCAGCTGTTTTCCAACTTTATACCTTTATTTCATAGCAAGATATGAGCTGTACAACATGCAAGCAATTAAAATGCTGCCAAAAGAGACAATAGCATTCCTAATTGAACCAAAACAATTTGAGGGAGCCATGTAGCCATCACAAAAATCAAATGCAAAAGTGGAGCAGGTGATACCTTTTATTTTATTTTTCCCCATCCACATTGGGATACAACAACAGGAATTACACTAAGTTTGAAAGAACTTTGAACAACATATCCTTCAGTGTATACCTGTTCCGTATGGATTGTCCTTCCTCTGAGCTTTCCAATAAATGTTCCTTCCTTCCTTCCTTCCTTCCTTCCTTCCTTCCTTCCTTCCTTCCTTCCTTCCTTCCTTCCTTCCAAATTTTTATTCAGGATATTATAGAAGGATATTATAGAAATGGGAAAAGTGCAGAGGAGTGCAACCAGAATGCTTAGGGGACTGGAACACTTTCCTTACCATCTGAGGCTGCAACGGCTGGGCCTCTTCACTCTTGAACGACGGCGCCTAAGAGATGACCTGATTGACGTTTATAAAAGCATACATGGTGTAGACAAATTAGATAAGGAAAAACTTCAAAGAGGGTAGCCGTGTTAGTCTTTTCAAGAATTTCAGGCAAAAATCAAAGAAAAAGAAAACAAATCAAAAGACACAAAGCATGTGGCATCTAAAAGAATATGAAAGTTAGTCTTTAAGATGCCACATGTTTTTGTCTTTTGTTTTGTTTTGTTTTACTTTGATTTTTTCCTGAAATAAGGAAAAGCTGTTTTCCTTATTGCACAACACTAGAACTAGGGGGCACTCCATGAAACCTTTGGGTGCTAGATCTCAAGCAAATAAGAGAAAGTACTTTTTCACCCATAGGATCACTGAGGATCACTGGTCTGTGGAACTCCCTGCCAGAAGAAATGGTGACAGCTGTCAGCCTTGACAGCTTTAAGAAAGGGTTGGACAAGATCCTGGAGAACAAGGGTCTCAATGGCTATCATTATGGATGCCTAAGGACAACCACTGGATTGGAGAGATAGGCCGGATATCTCTCAATGCCGTTTGCAGAGAATCGTAACCAGGTGAAGACATCTGCTTAGGAATACCCTGAAGCAAATGGTGAGCCACTGTGTGAGACAGAATGCTGGACTGGGTGGGCTGTGGCCTGTTCCAGCAAGGCTGTTGTTATGTCCTTAAGTTAACTTAACTCCCCCGTCCCCCACCTTTTGTGATTTCCGTTGTCTGTGTCAATGAAGCAGATCAGAAGGAGGAAATATTACAGACAGACCAACTGACAGACATTTGGACCATTGTCATGGATTTATTTTCTATTCCCCACATGTGTTTTGTATTTGGAGTACCTTGGTCAATAAATCCACCATCAATGTTTTGGATCCATGAAAACGCTAGGCATATAGTAATAAATGAATTACCCTGCAATACACTGACTGACATAAAATACTTGTATAAAATAACAAAAGAGTGAAGTGCACCTTATGAACCATCTATGCGGGGGGGGGGGGGCCTTGTAACTTTAACTTGGGTTTTCTTGTCTCATCTCTGTTCACCTGTGAAACTTCTGAATGCAGTAGAAATGAGCAAGGCCATCCCACCACAGGTGAGAAATGAGAAATTTTAAGGGCTGTTGAGCACTAAGTACTTTCACAGTAGGTCAACGCAAATTTATTCTACATAGATGTCTCTGTGTTTGGAATAACCATTGCAAATTCACAGCACACTCTAACTTCCAGGCAAAGTTTGGACTTGCTTGCTACTGCAATTAAGGTTTAGAACATTGAACTGGATGGGTGTGTGCAGATGCACTTTGAAAACAGGAACTGCCATTGTTTTTCTCCTATGAAATGCATCTCCGGCATGAGAGTTTGAAAGTAATTTGTTACAGGTTATTGTTGCTAATAATTACTTGGGTAATGATAGGAAGGGCAACATTCCTTCTACAATGTAACAATGATAGTTCCTTCCCGGGAGAACTCTATAAGTGTTGTGTTTCAGACCAGTCCAAAAAAATCTTACTTCACGTCCATCACGCAACAGCTGAAATTTGTCTCAACCATGCCCCCAGAGCAGGATCAGAGTGTGACAATACTGTACCTTGCACTTGGTTGGGGTATTCTCTTGTCACGGTTTTTTCCCAGTTCCTGTTCCAAGACTATTTATTTATTTATTTATTTATTTATTTATTTATTTATTTATTTATTTATTATTGAATTTAATCTTCCCAAAGGAACTCTGGGCGGCTTACAAGCTGAGGATTCAACAGTGATCAAAGATACAAACACAAAGAAACACATAGACAATTATCATAAAAATGAAAAATGAAAACATATGGCACCCTTGTAAAACCTCATCTCATTCAAAGAAATCTAGCAGTGGAAATAACCACAACAGATGGTGGCGGGGGGGGGGACTATTTAGACTAGGTCACCAAAGGCCTCACGGAATAAGATGGTCTTCACCACTCTGCGAAAGGCCAGCGGGGACTCTGCAGAGCACACTTCGCTGGGGAGGCTGTTCCACAATGATGGGACAGCCACCGAGAAAGCCCGATTACAGGTGGAGGTTCGTCTGGCCTCTCGGGGGGTGGCAACCTGGAGCGAGTGTGCTCATGACTGCCAAACTGGTCAGGCTGAGGTTGATCACTAGGCAATCCACTCTGCCAGGTAGTCCAGGCCCAAGCCATGGAGAGTTTTATAAACTAAAACCAGGACCTTGAATCTGATCCGGGATGCAACGGGCAACCAGTGCAGCTGAGCCAGGACTGGGGTCATGCGGTCAAAGCGACGCGCAACCACCACCAGTCTGGCTGCTGCATTTTGTACCCGCTGCAGTCGCCGGAGGAGAGTCAAGGGCAACCCCATGTAGAGGGCATTGCAATAGTCCAGCCTCAAGATCACCAGCGCCTGTACCACTGTTCTCAGAGAGTCGCCATCTAGATACGTGCGGATCTGGGCAATTTGTCATAGATGGTAAAACGCGGTCCGGATCTCAGCGGCCACCTGGGCATCCAGAGACAACGCTGGATCCAGGACCACACCCAGATTCCTAAGCCTGTCTGTCAATTGGAGAGAAACTCCCTCCAAGTTGGGGAGAGGGCCTCCGTACCCAGACGGCGAATTCCCAAAGAACATTACCTCGGTCTTCCCGGGATTGAGCCTGAGCCTGTTGGCCCTGGTCCAGGCCATGACCGCCTCCAGGCACTGGTCGAGGGTCCGGACAGCTTCCACTGCAGAGGTGGAAAAGGAGAGATAGAGCTGCGTGTCATCAGCGTACTGCTGACAGCAGACTCCAAATCTCCGAATGACCCCAGCCAGCGGCCTTACATAGATGTTGAACAGCATGGGGGAGAGAGACGACCCCTGTGGAACTCCACAAGGGAGTGTCCATGGGGCCGACAACTCCCCCCCATCCTGCACATACTGGAGCCAACCCTCCAAGAAGGACCGGAGCCAACTGCGAACAGTGCCTCCAATACCTACCTCGGAGAGCCGGTCCAGCAAGATACTGTGGTTGACGGTATCGAAGGCCGCTGACAAATCCAGGAGGACCAACAGGGTAGAGCAACCCCTGTCGGCCACCCGGATTAGGTCCTCTTGCAGCGCAACCAGAGCTGTCTCGGTTCCCAGGCCAGGCCTGAAACCGGACTGGCAAGGATCAAGGCACCGCTGTTCCTCCAAGGATGACTGTATCTGAATCGCGGCTCTCGATGACCTTGTCCATGAAGGGAACATTGGCAATCGGACAATAGTTCACCAATTGGTCTGATGCCAAGCCCGTTTTTTTCAAAATGGGCTTTACCACCGTCTCCTTCATGCGAGAGGGAAAGACCCCCATGCCGAAGGAGACAGTGGCAATGACAGAAGCCCATTCAGGCATGCTCCCTCCGGCAGTTTTTATAAGCCAAGATGGGCAAGGATCGAAGGGGGTGGACGCGGGTTGGCAATGGGCAATTGCCCTGGAGGCCTCGGAGGGGAGACAGGCCCAAACTCAACCAGACGAGGAGAACCGGGGGGTGAGGAGACTGGGGGTAGCGAGGGAGGGCTACTGCAACCGTATTCGAAGCCGGCCCGGATGGCCTCTAAAGTAGACTGCGAAATTCTCACTACTGAAATCAGTAGGAGGAGGCCTAGCCAGACTAGGATTGGTGAGGTCTCGAACCACGCGGAAAAGCACCCCCAACGGCGGGAAAGGGGCTAGACGGCGGAAGAGGGGTGCCCACAGTCGGCGTATCTCCCAAAGTCCCACTACTTCTTCCAGCCCATCAGTCCGTAGAAGGGGGGCTGTCTGCCATAGTTGGTGGAATCAAAAGGCAAGTCCCCCCGCGGTCGGCGGTCGAGCCTAGCTCTGGCTCGAGCCGGCCCCCAGGGAAGGGGGCAAGATGGCAACTGCAGTCCACGATCCCCGAGTCTTCGAGACTGTCGGGGAGAGTGAGCCACGCCGCACCCGGACTCCTCACCACATCGGGGAGCTGGCAGAAGGATCTGCAACCAGCCAAGTAAGCCACCAAAAGATGTAAACGCAGTGGGGAAGACAGGGGGGAGGGACACTCAGCAGGGTTACATACCGTCGGCGGGGGAAGGTGCTCCAGCGTCTCGAGGTGTAGCCTTGAGCAGATGTTCAGCCTCCTGCAGATGTTTAGCCTCCCACTATAGGACGGGAACCTCCTAGCTGAGCCCCTTAGAGGCCCCCCTCAATCCCCCGGTATCTGCCCTGGCCGGGCCACTAAAAATTAAATAAAAAGCATAAGGCGAGGCAGAGCTACACGAGAAAATAAAAGAGCACAAGGGTGCACCGGCTCACAGATGCTGCTGCCTCCCACCATCTTGAAAAAACCAAGGGACTGTGTGGTAACAACTGTCACGCAACAACCAGTATCCACCTAGTGGTCAGCGGCAGAAGAGGCATTTGACATTAGTTTCCCTATGGGAAACACCATGCAGTGCAAATGTTTATTAAAGAAAGTACTGAAAACTCTGTAGCATGGATGTGTAAATCCTGGAAGACTAGTAAATCGAAATATTGAAAAAGTTTTATTTATGGTATTTTTAAAAAGGGGTTAAGAAAGCAAGACAAATTCAGAATTTGTCACGGAACAAGACCATGAATTAACAGTTGTCATGAGACAAGTTATCACGACCATGAGAAAATGCAAACAGGGACTAAACAGGGACAAAACCAGGTGATTGTGACCAACGCTGTCACAGTACAAAACTAGTCATGGAACAAGGAAGGATGTGAAGTAACCACCATAACATTTTCCAATGCATTAAAGCAAAGATAGTGTCAAGAAGCAGCAAGTAGCAACAAACAAGGATAAAAGCAACCAATTATACTACTAATCAAAAGTACTACCAAAGGTGAGAAGGCCTCCTTTTCTTCTCAGAAAAAAAATTAGGTTTCTACAGTCCTGTTTTGTATGAGTCAATGGGACTTCCTTCTGAGAAGACCTGTGGAGATTTACACTGAGAACCAAATCAAATTCTTAATGTTTTCTCCCCTGCGGTTGCATCAATTATGTGATCAACAACATTAAAGGATTAAATTTTCCCTGCAAAAATTAAATTTTTCCCCCAAGTTAAATACTTTAAATCTTACCGACTTTGATTAAATAATAACCTTAATGGGAACGAGATGTGGACCCAAACTTTTGTGCTAGTTTTGTGTCAGTTTTGATTGTCAGTTCGCTTTGCAAGAGCAAAAAAAAAGAAAAGAAAGAGAGACTGAGAGAAAGAAAATGTGAGGGAGGGCAATTTCCAAGACAGTAGAAGGCAGGAAAGCAAAGCAAGTGTGACTATGTAAGATTTCTCCATCTAATGCAAGGATTCTGAAGACTAATGCTCAAAAGAGGTGCTCAACACATAATGGAATGGGGCTTTGATAGTTAAAATGTTCATTGCATTACCTCTGACATTCTCCCCCCCCTTTTTTGTCATCATGTATACTTTGTTGTCAGGAAAAGAAACAGAGACTGAAATAATCCGAACGTCTTTCATAGCAGAGAATTTGTGGACTTTGTTTCTATAGAGCTTTTCAGCAAGACTCCTCAATAAATGTTGAGTCCATTCGAAGTTTATAGGGGTTCAACCAGGCAGGCTTTAATCAGTTGAACTATGCATTTACAAAGCTAGTGGCCACATCCACCTCTCTGACGCACTTGCCACAGGATTTATTATTCCAGCGGTACAATTGGAAAGAGGCTTACTTTTCTGCGGAATCTGTGCTGTGCTTCTGAGGAAATTAGGGCTCATTTAGGTTGATGCTTGCCCTGATAAACCTGAATGCCATGTAACCTCTCATTTTTTAAAATAAAAAAAAAGTTCAGAGTTTAAGACAGAAAAAAAATGGAATAGGATGAGTAGATGCAGGCATTTTACGTCTTGTCACCCATAAACAAAACTAGAACCTCTGGTAGTTTTCCTCACGTTTTAAATGTGATGTTCACATTGGTTGCCATGTTTTGGCAGAAAGTCATGGCAAATATGTTCAAAAATTGGCCCAGATTGTTTTGTTATATATAAAGGATATATTTCTTTAGCACTGTTCATATATGTAGCCATCCTATATGTATCAGTTATCCTTCTACTTTCCAATAAATTTGAGGTAGCTAAGTCCATAGTTCAACCACGTATCTCCTTTGGTCTAAATTGCCCGTCATTCAGCTTGAATGGATGAATCTGGGTTCCAGCAGGGCAGGGGGAAAATTCATTATTCACTTTCTCTACATCGCACATTGCTTTATACTTCTTTATACTTGCCCTTTTGAATAAACAAAACAAAACATGAATCGGGAATGGAGATAACAACTATATTATCAATTCTATTTTCAAAAGATTTCCCAGTGATCCACAACACATAATTCATCATTTTCTCTGTTTTTGCATGCTGGATCAAAAATTGTCTGAGTTATCTGCCAAGATCTCAAGATCAATTCCTGGTCAGCAACAGTCAACATGGCTATTCATGGGGGTAGGGTGCTTATGCCTCCTAGAATGCTAGTTTAATTTTAATATATTAATGTAGCGATCCCTGCAATATGTGCACATTTTGTTAACATGCCACTATTTATCTTTGCCCACTGGAAAACATTCCTGCTGATACCCTTGTATATCAAACATATTCAGTGGCTTCTTTTTTGTTAGGAGTAAGGAGTCTCACATGGTGGTGTGAGGTCTATATTTTTTTGGGCCTCGTTGGTATGGCAGTTTTATATTAATGTGTATTTTACTATGCTTGTATTTTTTATGATTTCTTGTGTTTGTTTCTGTATTGGGGTTCGATTGTTGGGTAGTCACCTTGGGGATGTGCTGTACACCGCCCAGAGTTCCCTATGGGAAAATCAGGCGATTAATAAGTACAAAAAAATAAAATAAATCAATAAATATGCAGAAATTGTATTTTTCATCCTTGGACAAGAGCACTTGTCCAGAACTTGGTCCAATCATTATTGAAGTCCATATCTTGTGTGCTCAAAGGCACTGCAAGAGGGGTGTGTCCGTCTGAAAATGACTGTCTGAAGAACTTGTTCTATCTACAAAAGTGCTCCATGGGAGCCGGCACATCAAAATGCTAGGGTGGGTGAACATATGGAGCACATTCATAGACAGAATAGATTTTTCCTCTTCAGAGAGTCAATTTCGACTGAGGAGAGCAAAGGAAGAAGGGCTAGCATTGTCATGATCACTTAATGTCTTGTAGCGCACAGCCACTTTAAATAATGACCAAAAAAGGCTCATATATTTCCAAAGCCCTTTCCTATTATTAACTCCTGTCGAGCACCCCTCTCAAAATATATATTATTGACATTTTTATTCATGATTTCAAATTATCTGTCATTTTTTAAAAAAAAAATATCAGTTTTTAATTTGTATTTTCTTTGTTTGGTTAGGGTTGTTTTTGCTTGCTTGCTTGTTGCTTTTCTTTTGGCTATAAGTCACCTTATAAGATTTGTATCCTGAAAGCTAGCCTGAAAATATTTAAAATAAATGAAGTAAATAAGGGAGCAATTGTTGCTGAGTGGCACAAGATCTCCTGGGCCCATAGAAGGTCCTAGATCAAAATTGTAGCAATGAAATCAGCTGAAAGAGATGTCTACAGAAACTTCATTATATTTGAGGGTGGTCTAGTACTTACATATTAATCTTGTGTTGGATAGAGCTCTTGACCATGTTGGGTGGAAGATTCTTGGAGCTTTGGTCTAAAATAGATAGGATAATAATCTTAGAGCTGCAAAGTTGAAAGGGACGCTATAGATCAGGCATGTCCAAACTTTGGCCCTCCTGATGTTTTGAACCACAACTCCCAGAATTCCAAACCTGTATTGCCAATCACAAAGGACTGTGGGATTTGTGGTCCAAAACATCTGGAGGGCTGAAGTTTGAACATGCCTGCTATAGATCATGTCCAGTCCTTGTCAGGAAGGCACAATGAGGAATCAAACTCCTGAACTCTGACTCCACCAGCAGACACCTAAACCACCGACTGACCTATACAGGCAGACTGACCAGGGGGTGGGGAATGAAAACTAACTTTTCCACAACCTGCCATGGAGCTTTTGAAACCGCTGTACTCACACTCTGGAACTTTCTTCCATGAGAGGACAGCCTGGCTCCATCTTTGCCATCTTTTAGTGAGCAGACAAAGAGCTCTCTCTCTTCACAACAGGCTTTTCTTTTGTGACTATCTGAGAGAGGTTTTAAAATGGAGTGTTGTAAAGTGCCTTGTTGCTTTGAATCCATTTTTGGTGCTGATTTTGTTTACTTTTTAAGCGTGGTATCTGTTTGATTTATTTTAATATTTGTATACTGATGGTTTTTATCTTTCAAAATATTGTCCTTTAATGATGTCGGCTGCCTTAGCTCCTTTTTAAGGGTAGAAGTATTTTAAATAAATGATCAATAAAAAGATAACAACAATATCCAAAACAAGAAATGCAAGGCTTTTATAAGTGTTTCCATTTTGGGAGCATCACATCCTCTAGCAAGACAACCACCATCATCATTAGAGATGGTCACGAAACAAAAAAATTGTGTTTCGGTTTTTCTTTTGTCATTGAGAGGTCTGTTTCGGTTCGTTTCAGTTTGTCGTGAATTTTTGGAAAAATTTCGTTACTGTTTTTTGTTTTCGTTTGTCGTTTCTATCCGCTTTTTGCACGATTTTTAAAGCATTTCCATGTGCAGGCATCCCCTAACGCCCCAGACCAGAGGGAAAACACTAAAAAAATGGATGCTGCAGAGACACAGTATAGACTAGGTACGCAGGGAGGCTGCAAAGGCAGAGGCGGACGTTGCCCAGGGTGCAAGGCAGCCGCAGAGTGACTGCACTGCAGGGCAAGGGAGGGTACTCACCGAGAGGTACATAGCATGCACGCACACACACAGGGAGGGTGCAGGACTGAAGCTAGAGTTGCAGAGACAGCAATCCCACCCTAACTCCCACCAGAGACTGCAAGGAGGACGGGGGCTGCCAGACCTCTTTATGCCCTCTGTGGCTGCCAGACCTGCCCGCCCAGTCTGCAACCTGGGCATGCTATTGGTTGAACATGATCCCATCACATGGCTTGCCTCCATTTTGTGGCTGGTGTGACATCTATTTTAAAGGGAAAAGAAAAATACATCACGATGGGAGAAGACAAAAACAAACGGACCCCCAACCCCCCTGGTAGGTATTATCAGACAATATAAATAATTATCGCTGCATTTTTACAGATGTCCAGGGCGTTTTTAACAGCTCATTTCATTGTGTGTCACCATCAACGGAAACGAAATGTAACGACCACAGTTTTCGTGGTTCTGTTCGTTTCGTTGCATTTTCATCACAATTTCCATTTGTCGTGTTGTTACATAACGGAAACGACAAACGGTAAGAGAAACAAAAAAAATGTTCATTCCGTGCCCATCTCTAATCATCATAGCTATGAAGCACAGCAAAAACTTGTTCCTCGGAGTCAATGTGGAGGACCTGTTACAGTAAACAATATTCATATAGGAAGCATTGCTTCAGCAATTCATGTTGCATACAAACATTTATTGGTTCAAAACCTGCAGCAGAAAGAAGTTGGGGGGAGCTGTTAAATTTTAACAGTGTTTTCTCAAGTCTTCAAATAGTTCCTTGATGGCTTGCTGAAGTAATTGAACGACTCTCAAGTTGTTTTATAGAAGACATCTTATCTTTCTTTCATTACCCAGCCCATGGCTTCTTTTCTATTCCCATGAAATCCATGTACACACTTTAGAAGCCCTCCTGAACGAGCTTGCTTCTCACTCTCACACAGCTCTTAGCACAATTTGAATACGAAAGAGATACTGAATAAAAAGCTTTAATCTCTTGTAGGCTATTCTTCTTCCTGGGTTTTTCCCCCCTTCCCTCTCTTCATCTCCCTGCTCTGCTTTCTGCCATGTAAGGGGACACTTTCCGCTTAAAGAAAGTTAGTATAATGCTCCAGAAAGATGCACAGTATGAGGAAAATTGAAAGGATGCTCTGTGAAGACTTTTTCATGCAATTTTGTTGTATTTGTGCGACATTTACCCATGCACACACTTCCCCCCTTTTTTGGTGCAGGTAAAAAGATTAGGGGGGGAAAGTGCTCTCTTTAACATAATCATTCAATCAACAAGCAAGTTAAAGTAGTATCAAATGTGTTCTCTACCTCAAATACTGTGGGCCTTTTTCTTGCGATACCTCTTCCCTCCGTTCACTGGAACGGCTTTGAAAGGCCTTTCTGTTCTCTCGTCTCTTGTCAGTTTGAATGCCAGGAAATGAGTCCCCTTTGTAAGATTAATTAATTGCAGGAGCTGATCGGCCCGAGCCCGATCACCATGCAACAGAGCTGTAATTGCTACTTTGTGGAAAGGAAAGGGAAAAGTTTGGGTTGCCGTTTAAGAAGAGGGTTTAAGGAAAGTTCTTTGAACTGGAGGTCTCAGTGCTCTGGATTAAGGCGAGAAGCAAGGAGGCCTTTGAAGTTCGTTAAGAGGTTTTGGAGGAGGGAGAAAAAAAGTTGGGTGGCAAATGGGAGTTGGCAACATCAAAAGGACAGAGCAGCACTACTCCTCACCTGCTTGCATTCAGAACAGGGACCCACAGGCTGCAAGCATCATTTCATCCACTGACCCATCTTTTGTCAGAATGCTTTGGTGTTTATCAAATTACATTGATGTGCGCCCCATACATGCAAGTCCCTCTTACATAAATATGCAAACAGTTATGAATTGAGGGCACGGAGCTCAGACAGGAATATACTTGCCTCCTTTTAGAAGGAACACCTTAGGATCAAGCTCGTGAGTTGAAAGAAACGGATACGGTGTTCCTCCCAGCCCCTTTGCCCCCATATGCTTGCAGAAACTAACATGGCTGCTCCTTCAAAAACTATAAAAGTAATTATGTTGCATTGTCTTCTCCAGTGTCTCAGGGCCAAACCACAGAATGGAAACACAGGGATGGGATGTGGTTTTCAACCGGGAAAATTCAGGTTGCCAAAGTACCCAATGGCTGCAGTTACAGGGTACCAACTGCTCAGTGCTCACCTGCTGGACAAGCTCAGGGGATTTAAATTCACAAGCCAAAGCAGGAAAATATAAACATGGAGCAGGATCTTATTATGGATCAATGCTGGCATAGCACCAATTATGTCCCAGGCAGATTGCTGCTGATTAAAGAGTCCCTGCTTTCATTTTGGATTGTGCGACACCTCCCACACAATGAGACAACGCTGAATGCAACCCAAAATGAAAGCAGGGACTCTTTTATCAGCAGCCACCCATGATGTCATTTCCAGTGTGCTAGCGTAGCTACGTGGCAAGATTTCCATCATTGTTCTGTTTTGCGGAATCAGGCTCGCTTGACAGCCACACCTTGATTATTCAGCCACTGCAGAATAATCAATGACTGAGATTGTGTGTGGTCACCAGAGAAACTAAACAGTCCTAGAAATGTTATTTTGCATCCAAATTCCAACCTGTATGTTCTTCATAGTCAATATATAAAAACATAAGGCTTGTCCATATTTCAAGAGGCTGTGTTGTTTTATCTCTGTAGCATGGCCTAACAAACCTGAACCATGGCCTAACAAACCTGAACAAACCTAAACGAAATAGACTGGTGTTGTATCTCCATGTAATATATGCAGGAGTGAGTAATATGTAGCTGGAATTCACTTATAATGCATTGCATATGATGAAGCTCTACAGAGATGTCTCTAGAGGAGCTTGGGCAGGGTTGGCCCAAGGCATTTTGTTTCCAGATAAAGAGTAGCAATTAGAGATGGGCACGACTTGAAAAAAATTTTTTTGAGTTGTCGTTAATCGGGCCAGTTCCGTTTCGGCTCGTTTCCGTTTTTCGCGAAAATTCGCAAAAATTAGTCAGTTCGTTTTTTTGTTTTTTCGTTGTTGTTAGTACTGGTTTGGGGAGGGGGTAGCGGGCTCCTGGAGGGAGCTGCAGGAGTCAGCCAGAGCCACAAGTGACGGACTGGCAGAGTCTTTGCACCCGCTGTGTCTCACGTACTTGCATGTAGTGCAATGCAAGTAGATCTGGCTTAGGGTTAAGACGGGTTAGCACAAGGGCTAGGGTTAGGCTAGTTACGGGTGAGGTTAGGGTGAGTATTGGGGTACACCTCTGGGTGCCTCTCTGACCCACTTAGAAGGACAGTGTACTGGCGTATGGGTTAGGCTTAGGGTTCGGGTTTGGGCTACGATTAGTGGGCTGTTTATGCCCGATTGGCACATCCCAGAAGTCTCTGTGGTCAACCTGGCCAAGTGGCCATGCGATTGGTGGAAAATTTGCATGGTCTACTCCCATCATTGCAAATGTGCAGGTGTAAAAAAATAAAATAAAATAAAATAAAATAAAATCAACGGAGACTTTTTTTTGCAAGAAAAACCCACTGCTACTACTGTAAAAATTCAAGCATTTAAAATAGCTAATTTTCGCATGTTTCTGTGGTGCTTTGGTGGGGTTTTGGGCAACGATTTCAAAAAAAATATTGCGGTCGCCATTTTGGATCCCCCCCACCGCATGGCAAATGGATGCGCCCTCCCAGCCTGGTACAGTCAGCAAAACCTGGCCATGCGATTGGTGGAATGGCTCCAAAACTTTGCATGGTCCACTCCCATGGGCGAGCCCATCATTGTGAATGCACAGGTGTAAAAAAATAAAATAAAATAAAATAAAATAAAATAAAATAAAATAAAATAAAATCAACGGAGACTTTTTTTGCAAGAAAAACCCACTGCTGCTACTGTAAAAATTCAAGCATTTAAAATAGCTAATTTTCGCATGTTTCTGTGGTGCTTTGGTGGGGTTTTGGGCAACGATTTCAAAAAAAATATTGCGGTCGCCATTTTGGATCCCCCCCCACCGCATGGCAAATGGATGCGCCCTCCCAGCCTGGTACAGTCAGCAAAACCTGGCCATGCGATTGGTGGAATGGCTCCAAAACTTTGCATGGTCCACTCCCATGGGCGAGCCCATCATTGTGAATGCACAGGTGTAAAAAAAAATAAAAAAAATAAAATAAAATAAAATAAAATAAAATCAACGGAGACTTTTTTGCAAGAAAAACCCACTGCTGCTACTGTAAAAATTCAAGCATTTAAAATAGCTAATTTTCCGCATGTTTCTGTGGTGCTTTGGTGGGGTTTTGGGCAACGATTTCAAAAAAAATATTGCGGTCGCCATTTTTGATCCCCGCACTGCATGGCAAATGGATGTGCCCTCCCAGCCTGGTACCAGCAGCGCAGCAGTAGCAATAGCCAAGGAGAGGGGGGCGGGGAACCCCCCCCCCCAAATAAAACACCCTTCTGGCCTGGTAGGTGCCCTCAGACAGTTTTCGCCTACTTTTAGGGCCGGGAATCGGGTTTTTTTTAACTTTTAAAAAAAAATTTCTGTGCCGCTTGGCATTGCGCGATCGCCGCGATGCAAGTAATGAGCACGACAAATCAGACCAAATTGTTCGTTCGTCGGTTCGAGCTCGAATTCTGGTGGAGTAATTCCCGTTTCCGTTTCCGTTTCCGTAGAGTAACGGATACGAGTAACGGAAACGGAAACGGGAATACCGCTAAGTCGTGCCCATCTCTAGTAGCAATAGGTCTCTTTGCCCATCTTAATTCCCTATGACATAGGGAATCCAATCCAAGATTGGTCAAGATATTTTTTTCCAGTGGAGACGGCACCTGGCTCAATTTCCACAAAAGACAGAGTAGAAACTGTCATGCAAGTGCTTCTCCAATTCCTTTCAAACAAACAAAACAGCAAAAATTACATCTACTGCTTTTATCTCCCATTTAAACCTTGAAGAAGATGGAGCTAGGCTAAACTTCCTTGGAGATCTCCAGCGAGGCCCTACCTCCCATATCCATGCAAGAAAATAACTGTTCCTGGTAGTTGAGTCTCTGGTGAAACCAGAAGTTGAGCAGCAGGCCCCAGTGTTTATGGTGTTATACATCAACACGCACACACTGACACACACGGACACACACGGACACACACGGACAAACACGGACAAACACGGACACCTTAAACTAGGCTCAAAAACAAATAAGAAGCCTGTGTGTCTAGCTCAGGACTAATTTGACATGGCCTTTAAAGCAGACACAGATTCAACATTCTAACTGTTGGGTTTTGCACTAGCTATACATTCTGAGGCCATTTTAAGTGTACCCCTTTTGGCTAGAAGGGTGGTATAAGAATCTTACAAACAAACAAACAAACAAACAAATTGAAAGCACTGCCTGAGGTACAACATGTTATACCGGCCTAGATGTAATAAGACATAAATCTTTGTAATCAAACCTGCCTCCCCCATGAAGGAATACATCTGATGCAGCAGCTGAAGTTAGCAAATCCCTCTTGGCTTTGAGGAAGCTGGTTGTCCTGAAGCAATGCCACGTAACATCTGTGGAACAGATAATGTTGTTGACCTTTAAACATGCCCTAAGCAATGGTCCTCTTGGGAAATGTTTGTCCTCTGAGACTTTTACGATAAAGCTGTGTTTCAACCGCCACCTTTAAGACAAGTTTCTGCAGGGTCTTTTTGGTAGTGGCTCTGGAGCTGTGGAATGCAGCTCAAGATAACAGTTTGTGGTCCTCCTGATATTAGAGAAAAGTAATAAAAATAATTGTTGTTGGCTAAAAATCTGGCACTTGAGAAAAAAAAACAGACTATCAAAAAAAAACAGGCTATCAAGTTTGTCTTACTGAGAAGGCACAATATCTCTGAAAGTGAAGCCTAACCTTGAGGTAAAGACGATGGTCATTGCAGTAAAAATAATAATAATAATAAAAGGATTCTTGCTGATGTTGATAATGAGTTGTTGTTATGAGATGTCTATTTATATAGAAATATAAAGCGTGGTTTCTTACTTTATTTTATTTTTTATCTCCAGCTGTAGGTGGAAGGACTGAAAATGAAAACACATGTGATATTTTAGACTATTCTCCCCCAGGCAGATATTTTGGACTACAACTCCCATTAGTCCTAGAAAATAGCTTGTAACTATGGCTTGTAGGAGTTGTAGTCCAGAACACCAAGAGAGCGCTGACTTGAAAAAGGTCATTTTCAGCAGACAAATGAGATAGGACTCCGCATGTTCTAGACAAAGTAACAGCCAGGCAAAACCACCTGCAGTTCAGATTGTACTGTTGATTGAGATTTAGGTTGCTACCTGATTCTGCTGGATTTATCAACCAGCCCTCAGAGCACAAGGAATCAGAAGAGTTAATGGGGAAAGTTTTTCCTAAGTAACAAGGAAAAACACTTCCTTTCCTACACTACCAGCTGAAGAAGGGCTACAATTCAACAAAAGGCAGCCCTGGAAAAGCTATCTACAGCTGTCATGTAAATCACTGGCCCAAAGCCAATCCAAAGGTATAAACTGTTATATAAATTAGTCATCAAATGGATGTGTATGCATATGACAAACGGCTGTCATATTTCAAGGATTTTCTTTCTTTCAAACTGTGCCCTCGTACAAAGTGGCTGACATATCGAATTGACAGTATTAGATGGCTGGGGGTTGAGGCAGAAGTGTCAACCTGAAATAAGGACAGATCAAATGTCATGCCACGTCACCACATCTCATCTGGCTTTATAGGAAGCACTGATTTCCTAAGAAGTCAGAAGTTGCCTCTACACCCTTTGTAAAATCCGATATTTAGAGGGGGTCCTAGCTCTGCTTCCAAACAATGGACTGGCTGCAAGCATTCCTCTTCAAGAATTGCCTGATATTAAGTGCATTGAGGAGAGTGCATCACACCTGTAACCTAACCAACATGATCTTTCCTACAGCAGCAGCTGGTAGATGCACTCCACATTATATTTACTAGGGATCTACAACCAAAGGTTTTTACTGTTTTTACATATTGAAAATATGCAACATTCAGCTGCTCCTTCCCCCAGGTCTTGGATGAAGTTTCCTCATCCCTCCTGGTTCCAGTTCAGCCAATGCTTTGTGTCCCTCACAGCAGCTGTATTGTCAACATCCAGTCAATGACATTTCTCATTCTCCTGAGTTTCTGTGTAAAGTTCATGGGGAGCTCAGTGCCACTCAGTCAATGGCTGAACAAAATCTTGTCCGTGACATAGCCTTGTTAGCCTTCTGCAAGAATTTATTTTCAGGCAATTTATAGGTCCCAATAGTGTTCACATTGGGTAACACATCAGTATAACAACAGCTCTTCCTAGGTCAGAGATCTCAGCATAGCACCCACAGTCAAGGAGGGAAAGGTCCATTGACACCTTGCCAATGTAATACTCCTACTACTGCCTTACGTCTCATAATGATGGAAGACATCTTTATTTACTTATTGTTCTCTATGCATGTGTTGGTTTTCTTTGGTTTACAATAAGAATAATCTTAGAACTGCAGCACTGGAAGTGGTTTTATGGATCACGAGTCAAACCCCTGTCAAGGGATCACCATGGGGTATTGAACTCCCAACCATTGGCTCTGCAGCTGACTGCCTAAACCGCTGAGCTATCCAGCAGTTCAAGGGAAACCAGTTATTATTTTTAATCAAATTATTTTATGCATTTTAACAATAACTTGATTTTAATGACATATTGAATTTAATCCTATTTGTCATTCTATTGTATTTCATTCCCCCCCCCTATTATTTTTAAAGTCCTTTACAAGCTGTCTTCAGTTCCAATTCCTGGGGGAAATGTTGCATATAAAAATAAAAATAAAATAAATTTTAATGTAGTTGGTGCATTATCAATAAATAATCCAGTAAATCAGGTTTGACATTTTTAGAAAGTTGCAAAACTCTCCATGCATGGTTGATAAGAGGTTATGGAGACCACAGTGGTCATGGATCTGGTGTGAAAGAGTTCTTAATTGTTGGGTCAAGTAACTTGTGTCCTTCAGCTCATCATGCCAAGGATATGATCTGAAACCATTTGTATGCAATGTACACCACCAGCACCCCAGATGGTTTCGACTGAGGTTCACTCATGCACCACTCCTAATGTGGCACAGAGTAAGTTGGGCTACTCTTGATGCTAAATATTTTCTAGCAACAGAGGAGAAATGACTTTCATCATGTCTCAATGGAGTTGTTTTGACACAAATACCTTTCCGATTCATTTTGACTGTACACTTCTGTGACAAGATATCATAGATACATGCAGTCCCATTAAGGTAACAGAAGGTCATTACAGCAGATCAAGGGTCCACATCTTTTTTCAGACCAAGAACACTGATGTCACTTACCTCAGTTCCAGGCTAAGTGACAAAAGAGAATCTTGATCCACAGCTGACCATGGCTTTATTAGTCTAAGTTTGACTTCTATGGGGTTATTTGTTTACTTAGATATTTATTAATGAATCTTGCCATCACAATTTTGCAAACTGGGCCTCTTATTATTGACAGTTATACAACAGATAATACAAACAAATGGAACAATGACAAAATGCTACAATTTGTACACCCAAGACCTCGGCAACAGTGGTGATACAGTTGTTTGTAGAATTGCAAGGCTCGAATGCCCTTTTGAATCCCAATTCAAACAAAAATCTTCCTCAACTGGGTTGCGTATCCATAACACAGAAGCATCAGGGCCACTTATACAAACTTCAAAACCCTGTGACGAAAGTATCAATTCAATTCCAGCATGAATTCACTACGAATTATACCTAGGCCAAGTTGCCAAGGGCCTCAGGAGTCTAAGTGGCAACAGCATGTCCAGACTCTTCAGCACTCCTGCTCTTTCTGATTCAAATCTCTTACTCACTGCCCCACTCTTTCTTAGTCCCATCACTCTGAGCTGAATGAATATTTAATAGGCGTTACACTAGCGCCAAATAAAATCCACCAGATTCCATATTATACAGCACTCTTCATCAGGCTAAGACAGGAGTGAGAAAAATAGGGTCCCTCAGATGCCACTGGGCTGCAACTCCTGTTAGAACATGACTACCACCTCCAGTGCAGCCGCCTGATTTCAGAAGCTAAGCAGGGTCAGCCCTGGCTAGTACTTGGATGGGAGACCTCCAAGGAATACCAGGTGCTGTAGGCGCCTGGAGTAGGAACTGGCAAACCACTCCAGTATTCTTGCCAAGAAAACTCCATTGACATGGGGTCACAAAGAGTCGGTCACGACTGTAATGAGTCTGACACAACAACAACAACAACAACAACAACAACAACAACAACAACAACAACAACAACAACAACAACAACAACAATCTCCAGTGGGTATGGAGATGTTCACTTTGGAGACCTGTAGACAACATGGTATTTGTATTAAAAAAAACAGAAAGAAGAAAACAGAGAGGTCCAAAAATCTAGCCAGTCTTTTTTGTGACTTGGAGGAGGTGTGTTTACCCTTCCATGTTGTGGAGGTGTAAAAGGGGATTCTAGCAGAGACAGCCCAGTTCCCCTCCCAATTTAATTGCTTGATGTCATTCCATCAGCAGAATTACCCCACTGAATCCTGGCCAGCAAGTTCCATTTAACAACAACAACAACCTTAAATTATCCCTGCCTTTAACAGTCACCTTTATTATACCATGCAATTGTCTCATTTTAGGTGATGTGTATTTTTTTTAATCTTTTTTTTTTTACAGCCATACCACTGTAACAGATCTGGGCGGCTCGTAATTGGTTATGCACATCAATCATGGACTGGATTCAGCATTTTCAGAGAACTCTTCCAAGTCAAAATCGGAGAGTGCTTTTGGTCTCTTGGCAGTTTCCAGGCAGTTTGATTACAGGTGTAATATCCACGGCCTTGTTAGTTCTCAGAGATCAGGGAATCCGTCCCCAGCTGGCTTCGCCTTGCAGAGGCACTGACCAACGCTCTTCCCTAACAATTCCGGTCTCCTCCCATGAGATGTTTTAATGAGGCCCTCTGACATGGCCAAAGGCGAGAAATGTTTGCTAGGCCACTGAGGTGAAGAGCCAAAAGCTTAACCTAGTAGGCTAAGCTATAATGAATACACCCCCCTCTCCAATTCATTTCAACTCATTAACAAGTTACTTAAAAAAAATCACAAGCCCACTACTAAGCTACATGACATTAGGTCTGTCACATTATATATAAGTACTGAATGAAAAGCAGTGCCAAGGTGTGTGCTCTTGTTAAAAAATATAATTTATAACAAAAAATATGAATGGTTTTGGAATACTAATTGGGCAAAAGCAACTGGCATACAGTGAGAGATTGATTTTAGGAGAAATACAAAAAAATCTGTTTTCTGTTTACTTTAAGGACAAGAAATGAATACTGATTAGAAGTGTACGGACGGAGTTTGGCAGCATTCGGTTGTAGGGTGGTGGTTGTTTTAGTTTTTGGGCAAAGTACTGTTTGTTTCAGATGACACAGGCACACAGAGTTTGATCCTGATACCAGTTTTGCAAAACTGTGGCTAGGAATGTGATCTAATGGCAAACTTGTATTAATTAGAGCTTAGCCTACTTGAAATCACAGTGTGGCAATGGGTGATACCCTGGAAGTTTTAAAATGATACATGTTCATGGGGAAACAGCTCTGTTTTCATAAAATAATTGTTCTTCAGATCCTAATAATACTATTTTACTGTAAAAATGGTATTCATGGGTCCAATCTACCCACCCCAATTGTACTCATAGCACAAGAGGGGATATTCTATTTTTTTTATCTGCAGACAGACAGACAGATAATCGCGCACAACATGTGAGATTAAAGAAATTGCCTGAAAGACAAGCACTAAAAGAAATAAACATATTTAGTTCAAAAAGAGTGTCTCAAGCCAACTCCAAAGCTCTTTAGAGATGGGGAAAGGGCATCAATCACGTCTCTGGGCACATTAAGCTGTTACATATTATAGCCATCTCTTTTTAAGTGGTGTAAGGCTCGTCTCATTTGCATATGTTGTGTTACAATCTTGCTTCAGGCATGTCTCCACAGTGAATAAGGTGGCGGTGCAAGGCAGCTTCTGGCTGGCATAAAGGGATGTGTCAGAAGCAAGCTGCTCTACTAATCAGCTTTGCTGGGTTAGATACACGATAGTATATATGTGAAGAAATTTAGATAACATTAATGCAGCATCCTCTGGAATGGTGTGCATGAGAGAGAAATTGTGTGTGTGTGTGTGTGTGTGTGTGTGTGTGTATGAAGGTTTTAATTCTAACTTCTAATCCTCCCTGGAAGAGTTGAGTGTGAATACTGTGGTGATGTTCTACTGACCTCTAAAGGCAGCTGCTTTGAGCTGTGTGCATTTTTGTTATAATCTCTCAAGGCTTTGTGCCACGCATGGCGCAAATGTCCTCCTAGGCTCATTAGCAGGGGTTTGTCGCTCCCTCCCATCCTTCAGCTAGTACATCCATTTCAATTTCAACACTTTTAAAATAAGATCTATTTGGCTATTTGTTTTTATCATTGCCACTCTTCCATGTCGCCATGCCCTCTCTCAGCATCCATCTCTCACACCCACACAGTCCAGAAAAGGGTCTGTGTTAGAGGCAATGTCGAGATGGCATGCCCAAACCAATAGCCACAACAACCTCCAAGACTGGTATTTGCTCCTTTCCTCTTGTTCCATCTCTCTCTCTCTCTCTCTCTCTCTCTCTCTCTCTCCATTCTTCCTTACAAAGTGTTTTTTTTGGGGGGTAGGGGTAGGGGTAGGGTTATGCCAAAAACTCTATCCACAGAAGGAGTTTTGGGGTGGGAGTTGTGGGTAGGAGAGGTGCCTTAGACCATACTAAGCAACATGGGGCCAGTTGGCTAAATATGGAAGGAAGGAAGGAAGGAAGGAAGGAAGGAAGGAAGGAAGGAAGGAAGGAAGGAAGGAAGGAAGGAAGGAAGGAAGGAAATATTTACTGTTTTTTCTAAAACTCTGCATAGTACAAGGGTTTCATCACCCCATTAGTTCTGCTAGTAATTATATAACATTATATTAGTTGTAAATGCCAGCACTATACTCAGAGTACCAGTTCCCCTACTGATGAGATTACAGCTCTCACACACCTCTCTCTTCCCTGTCACCATCCTTAACATTTTCCAGCCAGTAGGGGAACATGACAAAGTCTCTTCAAGCTGTAACTGGTGGCAGCCATGTTTGCAAGGAAGGACGCTTCCAGCAGGTGAACACATGCTCACTTGGGGGCAAGGAAGACAACAAGAGGAGCAGCTGGGTATTTGCCAAACGAAGCGGAGTCTGTTATGGCTGCAGATAATTCACATCCTCTTCCCTCAGAAGTCAAGAAGGCCTGGCTCCGTTTGGAAGAGCGTCAGTGTAAAGGGAGGTGGGAAGGGGAGGTTAACATGGCATAATATATATATTTCCCCCTTAAACAGCGTACGGAAAATGATAATGTTGAATCCTTGGGACATAATAAGCGAACGGTAAAAAGGTTCCTTCCTCTGTCTACCACCCTGCCTCTGGCATTAATCCAGGCTTTGGGGCAATCTGAAATTTCCTAAAGATGTATTAGTGTCTTCGACACATGTGCTCCTGTGCACTCATAATCCCTTTCACCAGCGTCTTAGCTGCATGCTTTGTATTTAAATTTCTTCCCTTCTGACCAAGTAAATCCCTTTGGATGAAGTGACAGCGGCTTTTCAGCACCCATAGCTGAGGTGACAGCTGGTGTAGCCGCTCTGAAAAGGCGGCAGAATACTCCCGCCTTGCTTTCTTCAGGGCCCACGTCAGCCACCAGCTGAGCGATTTGTTAGACCCTCCTTTGGGCATCCGTCAACTGAAGAGGCTCATATTATATACCGAAGTAATACAATAGCTATCAATATAAACAATATCAGTGCTCCCGGCTTTCAGCCGGGCTTTTAATTAGCGACTGAATTATGTGAACCTAGTACATTTTCATTAAAGACAGCGTAACCCTTTATTAACACGCTATGAAGGGCAGTCCGTTATAGTCTGGATTCAGGCATAGTCAGTTTGAAAAAAAAGGAGAGAGAGAAAGGAGAGGAGGAGGGGGGGATGGCTTGAAAGGAGTCACCAGTGGGAGCTTTTGAAAGAGCAGAGCGGCAGTTAAAATAGTAAGTTTACAGATCACCAGGGAAAGATTTATGCCTCCCTAACTCCCCCCCCCCCCACATCACCACATCAAGTTTTTTTTCCCCCTCTTACACATTCAGTAACTGAAATATGCTGCCCTACCAGTGGTTTTTGCTGGCTCTTTGGGGATGGTTGGCAAGTTTTATTTATATAGGAGAGTAATCGTTAGAATGGCGAAGCTGTTTTTGTGATGTTAAAGCCATGCACAAACAGAAATTCTGTCAGAAGCAGGCTATTAGATGAGTAGGTGTTTCTGGTCTGTGTCGATGTTGCTTCCTTTTAAAGGACAGTCTTCTTAAATTAAAGTACAAGTGGATTGGGGGTGTGGGGTACATATTTCTATGCTCCTTGAATTGAGAGAAGGTTCAATCTGAATCAATCCATTTTAAAAATGTAAGATTACACATTTCAAAGGCTTACTTGTTAATTATGTTTGTTCTTAGATTTACAGCACTGCGGGAATTGAGGCTCATGGGGTGGTCATGCAAATACTTGCTTAAATCAGGTGTAAGACATATGAATATAGTTACATCAAGGAACACTGATCCTTTTGAATTGATTTAAATCAAGCACAAACATATTCACATACACAGACACCACATAAATCTATTTACACAATATATTTAGGTTTGCAATAATGATCTTTTGGAAATATAAATGTTTCGTAGTAAGATATCCTCAATGACAATTTGCCCCCCACCCCATACCCCCCCACACACAATACATATCCTCATATCCTTTTGAAAAACAGACTTCTAGGGGACATGATGCTTATATGTTTCCAACAAAATCTTATGCAATAATTTCCTTTCACCCTATCTGGCACACTTTCACTTGAAATTACAGTGGTTTCTTGTATAAAAGAATTAATTCATTCTAAATGAAATTCTGTTGAGCAAATTTTCCTTTATACAAATTCACCCCATAGGTGATTCTGTTAAGCAAATTTCCCCTATCTCTGGAATTTTTTATATTGTACAGATTTTATGTTATATATACCATTTGCTATAGAGAGTCCACTGTATTTATATTGATAACAATTTCAGAAGCCACTGAAATACTACCTATCAAAGATAAAACATTCATTCCCCCCCCCCATCTTAAATATATAGCTTAAGAGTAAGAACCAGTGAAACTTCCAAAAGGGAATACTCAGTAAGAAAGTTTTCCAGGTTGTGTAATAATTAAAAGTGTCTGCCCACTCACTGGGACCGAACTGAACATGAAATCAAATGTATCTATCCGTTTATAAACCATATCCACCTTAAAGGTGTGTGTTTAAAATGAATTGATTAAAAAAAACCACTGCCTCCTTCTATGGCTTTAGGAAAGCCATTATTCCCTGCATCAGCCATTTTTTTTATCCTCTCGATAAAGGGGGGAAAACAACAATCGTCTACCTTTAAAGGCTGCTGGAATCACTAGTGATTCAGTATTATGCAATTTCAGTGGTTAAAATATGCCATCGAAACTCATTATCATCATCATTAATTGTTATCATCATCATTGCTATCGTATCACCGTACCACCACTGACATAACTCTCTCTTAAAGGCTATACTACTATCAAGTTTCAATTGCAACCAGAAATAGTGTTTTATGGAATATTAGTGCATAAATAAATATTCACAGATGCTGCTACTGACTTTTATTATACTTGATCAACCATCTCAGCAACACTACATAGTGTCTTTTGAGAAGAGTGATTATGTTCAAAGTATAAACTAATGAGAGATACTACCTTGATTGCATTGCCTTCAGCCTGCTCTCCCTACCTGAGTCCTCATCTTATTAATTCATTTTAGTCCCTTTGCTTTACAAAAAATTTCCTAATCACATTCCCCTATGAGCGGGGGCGGGGGGGAGGGGGAGAGATCACAGTCAAAATCACCCATTTTTCTTTCACTGAAGTCCGGGGGGAAATGCTCTGTCTATTTTTTCAGAAACACGATGCAGAGTAGCTTACAAGAATCTTCCTTTTTATAAATCCTTCATACAGGTGTGGCAAAAAAATCATCAATTCAGCAGACAGAGCAACTCAGATTTGGAGGGGGAAACTCATTTCCATTTCACAGCATTTATCCTAGATTATAAACTCAGAGAATTTCTCCTGTATTTCCAACTCATACATGTTTGATGAAGGTCACGAACCATGCTTGCCATTGACTGTAGGATCCCAGGTACTACACACACAGCAATAATGTCATCATAGCTGAGAATACAGAAATTAGGTGAATATATATTGATGCAGTTCAAAAATGCTACAATCAAAAAAATGAGAGTTTCATCACTGACTTTAATGAGGTGATCCTCCCTTGTATAGCTCCACTGAGTATATGCGTGAGTGTTGCCTGGGGATCTACAGACACACACACACACACACACACACACACACACACACACACACACACACACACACACACACACACACACACACACACACACAAAGAGAGAGAGAGGACCTCTGCACCAATGAATTAAACATGCATGCACATTTGTAGTCAGTACCCCTGCATTTGAATCTACCAGAGTTGGGGAATTTCATTTTTATTGCTTGCAGTTTGGATCCTCACTGTTCTGACGACATGCTAGTTGAAGCGGTGAACAACAGTGATGCATTTTTATATGTGTACACACACTCATTGGCACGTGCGGGGGCACACACGCATACACGTGCAGCTTGTATAGTATTTTTCATTAAAGTTTGGGGGAAATCAAAAGGGATTGGAAAAAAATAGGGCATACCTGTATGTTTGGTGTCTGTTTACATTTTCTGTAATGTAGTCATTAAGCACACAACGTAGACTTAAAGGATGTCAAAACTGACAACCACACTATGATTGATGATGCTGTGCTAGACTAATTCTTACCAGGTGTGGTGTGATGTGAATTCAAATGTAGCTCAGAGAGCTTATTTGTATTAGTAAAGTTATGCTTTGTCAAAGTTCTATGACTTCTTAACCTATCAAATCCATTTTTAATCTAAAGGGTTCTTGCCCCCCCCAGCCTTTAGATCTATGAACAATGCCCTCCGCCCACACTTTCCTGCCTCAATTCCTCTGCCCTTCTATGCGGGGTGATTTGTTAAATATCCATTTGACCAAGTCTGTGAGCTAGATAAGACTGAATTGGAACATTATATTCATCATCCAAGCCCGTTTCAGATATTTTGTTTCTCAGCTCTGCCTGATCACACTTGGTGCTCGTGTACTTTTTGCCAGTATCACAGCAACATTTTTTTTGGCCTTGGTTGTAAAAAATATCATATATGGAAATTAACTCAAGTGGGGCTTGTGTGTCCATGCATGATGCATGGAAAAATAGCTAAAACTGTATCTGTGTGTCCAATAACATACAAGGGGCAAAATTCAATTCTAAGAGAAATCTGAATCTCACCAGTGTCTTAGAAGTTTACTTTGTGCGTGTGTGTGTGTGTGTGTGTGTGTGTGTGTGTGTGTGTGTGTGTGTGTGTGTGTGTGTGTGTGTGTGTGTGTGTGTGTGTGTGTGTGAGAGAGAGAGAGAGAGAGAGAGAGAGAGAGAGAGAGAGAGAGAGAGAGAGAGAGAGAGAGAGAGAGAGAGAGAGATCAAGTGGGGATTTTTCTCAGGAAGAAAAAAAATCAATGATATACTGGAATTCCAATATACAAAACATTTCAGGTTTAGTCAAAGATTCTATAAGATAAACTTTAATAAAAATCTTAATTAATTCTCTTTCCAGGTACCTCTTACCAACAGCTTGTTTGTTTGTTCAAAAACTAGGTATACATGTGTGTCAGTCTGTATGCACACTCATGCTCACATAGACACACTCATAAGTGCATCCTTGAGTCATGGACCCTTCCATACTTTATGCCAAGACTGGGCAGTGTATAGCTGCAGTGCTGTTTCCTTTCTTTAAGTAAGAATATTAATGAAAGAGTGGTTATATAAACCATCTACCCTTCTTCAAGAAATAGTAAGTGTGTGTGTGTGTGTGTGTGTGTGTGTGTGTGTGTGTGTGTGTGTGTGTGTGTGTGTGTGTGTGTGTGTGTTCCTTTTAAAATATACACAAGTGAATATGCAGGATTAAAAATGCATATGCCTCAAAATACATGTCCCTGCATTTTAGTTCATGGAGGACATAGATGCCTTAAGATCTGTGCAGGAAAATGGACGTACTGTATTTGAAAACATGTGTATCAAAAACATGCATGGATTTCTGTTCAGGATGGGGAGGAGTGTTGCCACTTGGTATGGGACAAGCCTTAGATACAGATACATGCATTCAACTGATGTACTGTATTTTGATTTCCCAATGAGACAGGACATCTCATTCAGGAAACAAGAAATGATGATTGTCCATCCATGTGATTGAGACAGGACAAGTGCAAGGGGATAATAAAAAACATGGTTAAGTAGCAGCTGCTCCAGAAAACAATAGTACAAAACAATATGTTAGAAAAATGAGTACATGATTCTATTCCAAGGAAATCTCCATGTTCCCACACCCAGGAACGACTATGTTGGCACAGGTGAATGGTGTGGCTCTGGCACCAGTACCTCCAGGCAATCATAGCATGTTGTGCTGTGCAAGCCATGATCAGAACTTGCATCGTGCTCAAAGTTTAGGCTTAAACTTTATTGCCTAATTATATAAATTTGCCATTTATAAAGAGTCTTCCCTCTATTAAAAAAGAAATAAAGAAATCTTTCCCAAATAAATTGGCATTTTAAAATCCACTCCAGCAGTGCTTAAGACAGGTGGTAAGGTGTAGCATGTATTTATCTCAATCCCATAGCCAAAGCAATACTTACATCATTTCTACGTACTTATTAAAAGTGGCATATGTTTTCCCCATGACAGGAAGAGAGGAGGAAGTGAAAGAGGAAAGCATGAGCTCTCCTTTAATTAATATTTGTAAATAAAATGGAAGGATCATAAGGCCAAGAGGGTCAGAAGTTGAAGGTAAACTGGATGGCTTGTTTGCAAGAAGGGCAGAAATACGGTAAGTCACCAGATCAAAGTTTCAAGAAAAAGGAACATTTCAAAATACTATATGTGAAAACGAACAGCACCCCTTGTTGTTCAATAGCACTAATAATGACCTGGATATAGATAGATAGATAGATAGATAGATAGATAGATAGATAGATAGATAGATAGATAGATAGATAGATAGATAGATAGATATAAAATAAAACAATAAATCATTTCAAGTGAGGAGCATCTGGCACACCCAGAAGTGGGATAAAGATGGATAAGCATTTGCTCGCTACTTCAATTTTGTGCAATCTAATACGTTTCTTTGGATTGATGTGTTCGCATGATCCCTGTTGACCATGTTCTGCTCACTGTGGCGAATCTTACCCTTTTGGTTCTCCCACATATCCTGGTAAAAGGTTGGGAAAGTAACATCTTTGGGTTCTTATAATCCCTGAGCAGCTGGACTAGAAGAGGGATTCTGGGAGTTTTATTTATTTATTTATTTATTTGACTTGCCCTGAATGATGGACTACCTATTATGTGCCTTTATATGAACAACCATACATAACTACGCAGACATTGTGTTTATAAGCACTTATAACTTTGTTTTCATATATCTCCTTGTATGATTGCATTGACAATGTTCTCAATTTTAGTTTCCATTCCTCATAAATTTTAGTTGGTCTCATGCATGACTCCAAAAGTGTCGTCTCCTGTTTTGTCTGCTCCACCGGCTGAGGTTTCCTGGACTGTTGATAGCATGTGTCAAGACCCCGTTAGATTCTCTCCCCGTCCCTAATGTATCTTTATGCTCAGTTCACCCTTTGTGCTCAATGTAGGAAAGTTTGCTATTGTAAAGAAAACAAAATAAGGTGCTCTACAGCAAGATTAAGCCCATTGAATCAGTGGAGATTTGGGAGTCAGCTTCTCTGTAAGTGCCATTAATTAAAAGGGATGTACAGTTGTACCTTTTAAAACAAATTTAATTTGTTCTATGGGTCAATTTGTTTTGAGAAAAATTTGTCTTACAAAATGTGGTTTGTCAAAGGAATGCATTGCAATTGGATTAATCTGTTCCGGAGGCTACGAGTCTCTGCGTTTTACGAAAATTTTGTCTTACGAAATGCAGTTTCCCATAGGAATACATTGGGGACAGATTAATCTGTTCTGGAGAATGGAATAGAATAGAATAGAATAGAATAGAATAGAATAGAATAGAATAGAATAGAATAGAATAGAGTTTTATTGTCATTATGCATATGCAAGATATGTACAACGAAATTAGAGTGCAGTTCCACTACACATTCAAAACAACAAGGCACCATACAAAACACATAAAACACTAGAAGAATAAAGACAAAAATAAATGGGAGTTTTTTCTGGGTACATGCAGAATGGTTTTTCATCTGGCAAAGCATCCCATGGGGAATTTTTTGTCATGCAAGCACGCCTATTCCCGGAAATCTTTTTGTTCCTATGAGTTTTTTTGTCTTATGGGGCATGTATCTTAAGAGGTACCACTGTACTCTAACTATAGGTCACAACTCTAGTAGGCCTCTTTGAATCAACAGAATTACTTGAAGTTACAACTATATGAATCAACCAAATTTATAAAGAAGGCAATTCACTAAATCCCCACTGTTTCAATGGACCTACTCTAGGGAAATTTACTACACTAAGCAACAGGATTTTGGCCAATGTCTTAAACTTTGTAACAGCTGCCCTGGGGAACTCTAAAAGCTCCAAACAAATGTCTTGTAATTTTTGTGCTGCTTCCATTATCAGCAGAGGATTTATTCAGCTGATGTTGGCGGTGTAAGTTTGGAAGACTTTCAACTCCTAACAGGATGCTCATAAGCAACATTTCTGAGCCCGTATCACAAAATAAAAGGAGAGGGGCTTGAAATAAAATCAATCCAGTTAGCAATCTTGAGAAATGAGATGCTTCCCTTCCCTTTAAGGGGAAAGAAGGCCAAGGTCAGATAATGTGGCCATCTTGATGCACCCGCAGGCAACCAAGAATTAAGTTAAGCAACTCTGGTGAGTCTAGACAGCTCATATCTAAAGTATAACAGTATCAGTAAAACCTTTGAAAGGAGTAATTCAGCAGATCCCAGTTTATAAAGGTATCTTAAGACACAAGCAAACTTTAGAACTTTTATTCTATGTGACAGTGCAAGAAGTGCCCTGTGTAGTGTAGCAGGTAGATTAGGAAATTAGGATCAGTCCTTGGCTGTGGAAATTCACAGGATGTGTGTTTATGACACTGGTAAAACCATAGCTTAAATATATCATTTATTTTGAAATCTTTCTTAGGGTCACTAAGTCAGATGCAATTTCATGGCATATAACATACATACTGTATAATATAATGAGGCTGCTCATGCTTCCACTTTCCACTTTGATGTAGCTACCATCCTATACAAAGGTTGTAATCCTGTTCCTTTACAACTTCAGGAAAACCTAAGGTCACATCTGAGGAAACTTGTAAAGAATTGCAGTCAATTTTGCAATTGTGTAGTACACTTTAACAGATAATGACAACATGGTTGAAAGCTTAACCACATTGTTCGAAGAGCAGTTTACGGATTTGGAAAGGGAGGATATTGGCATTTTAAAGTTCATGCAGAATGACTAAAAACTTCCTCTGTATTATATCTTCCTATAGAATTATCGTGACCATCCTTGGGTTGCATCCCTTGGAAATAGAGGACGTTTACTGTCTTGTAGACCTTGCATATTTAAGTGAAAATAGACACAACCATCCATTCTTGTGAAAGAGAGAACATGGAAGCTCTGATATAGAAGCTTTAATGATAGCATGATAGCACTGATGGTGCTCTCACCTCCAGGACACTAGACAAAATGAACAATATGGCTACCATATAATAAATAATATCATATGTTGATCGCAGTGGTGGAGAAAAAGTTACCATTTATCCTTCTGGCACTTTTTGCCTCTTTTAAAAGCATTAATAAAAAATAACAGGGGGCACATAAAGTCCATTTTGTAGATGTGAAGATTTATGTTGTACAAATTTATTTTGTGCAAATTGTTGGACTGGCTGCATAGCTCAGGAAGTTAAACACCTGGCAGTAAACCATAGATTTAGTGTTTGATTCTCCAGCATGCCTCAGGGGAGAATAGCGATCTGGGGCAAAAGACAAAATCCCAGGGGGCCCCCTCCCCCAAGAGCCACCATCAGTGAAATTCAAGCGGATCTCTTAGTGACACGGAGCATGTGCTATAGAACGAAGGTTTGGAGGTCATCCAAAAAGAATCAACCTATGTGGCTTTGGGCAAGCTATGTGCTCTCCAGGAATAGTAAACCACTTCTGAATACTAAAAACCTAGAACAACCCTGGAAAGGGTTGTCATAAGTCAGAATCAATTCTGGATTCACAATCAGAATTTCTACACTTTTTATTTGTTAACACAATGGATAAAATAATATTTTGCTGCCAAATCCATTCTGACTTTCAGAGACCCAGAGTATTCAGAATTGGTTAATTATTCCCTTCTTGTAGGGGCACCATGGGACTGTGTAGCTTCCCCAAGACTCTATAGGCTGGCTCTACTCCACGAGAGGCACATCAGGGGAATTGAACCCCCAACTTCTGACTTGGCAGCCAGATACCAAAACGACTGACGTATCTGGCCAGCTACTACTTATTAGACATGGGCACGACCAGAAAAAATGACGTTTCGAGTTTTTGCTTGTCGGAACGGGTCCGTTTCGGGTCGTTTCCGTTTGTTGCGAAATTTTTCAAAAATTTGTCATTTCCATTTGTCGTTTGTCCTTTGTCATTTCCACCGTGATTTAGTGCGATTTGACTTCCCAGAGCATGGGGCGTCCCGCAATCAGGGCCAGCGCTAGATGTTTTTGCGCCCTAGGCAACGGGCGGGGCGGGGTGGGTGGGTGGCAGGGGACCATGGGCGGGCGGCAGCCGCGGGCAGGCGAGTGGGCAGGTGGTGGCGCGGGCCGCAGGCGGGTGGCGGCACGGGTGGACGGGCGAGTGGGCAGTTAGGATATCACTTAGGATAGAGCTTCTGTTCTTGGCTTGCACCCCAAATGTGTGTGTGTGCAAGCAAATTGAAGTTGGGAAAAGAGAAAACAAATGGCAGTCTATAATATATTTTTAAAATAAATCCACACCTCCCACTCCCAGTCAAACCTCCCCCTTTATCCAATATCAGAAAAAAATCCTCACAAACTGCCAGAGAAGAAATAAAGAATAAACTGCTATTCCCTTCAGCAGACAAAGCTGCAGGGAATCAAAGAAATTATTTTCTAAATTCAATTCCCTCCCTGCCTGCCTAACTTAAATCCTAAACCCTCCAGCCTCCCTCCTCAATCTCAATCGGATCACACCAGCACCAGCAGCCAGCCCTCCTCCCTCAACCACATCCATACACCCGACTGCGATTTCTGGAAGGTGTCTCGGCTTTTTATGCCCTCCGAGACATCCAGAAGTGTCAGTCAAAAACCTGGCGATGCCATTGGTGGAATGGTTCAAACAATTTGCATGGTCCCATCCCATGCCCAGCCCAAATGGGCAGGTCTAAAAAAATAAAAAATAAAATAAAAAAATAAAATCAATACGACTTTTTATTGCTATTAAAAAACCCACTGCTGCTACTATTAAAATTCAGGCATTTAAAATAAATAAATTTCACATGTTTCTGTGGTGATTTGGTGTGTTTTTTGACTACGATTTCAAAAGAAAAATTGTGGTCGCCATTTTGGATCCCCCCCACCGCATGGCATGGCGAGACGACGAGGATGACCTCCCCCCAACCTGGTGCAAGCAGCCCAGGACAGGAGAAGAGGGGGGGAAAGGCCGGGGACCCCCCAGAAATCACCCCTCTGGTAGGTGGCAAAGCCTCAGGCAGGCATATTTTCGCCTGCTTTTTTGGCCGGGAGTCGGGGTTTTTTAAAAAAACTTTTAAAAACTTTTTATGTGCTTCGCATTGCGCGATCGCCGCGATGCCACAAACAGAAACGAAAAACCCGACCAAATTTTTCTTTTATCGGTTTGAGTTCGAGTTCTGACGGCTTAATTATCGTTACCGTTTCCGTTACGTAACGGAAACGATAACCAAAAACAGAAATGACAATTTCGCCGAGTCGTGCCCATGTCTACTACTTATTACTGCAAAAGTCTGTCCTTGGTAGAGATGGGCACGACTTGAAAAAAATTTTTTTTCGAGTTGTCGTTAGTCGGGCCAGTCCCGTTTCGGGTCGTTTCCGGTTTTCGCGAAAATTCGCAAAAATTAGTCGGTTCATTTTTTCGTTTTTTTGTTGTCGTTAGTACTGGTTTTGGGGGGGAGCGGGCTCCTGGAGGCACCTCTGTGGGGTGGGTGCCTCCTCTGGCCCGCTATAAAGGGAAAGTGGGCTCCTCACCCACTAGGAAGGGGAAGCAGGCTCCAAGAGACCCCTCTACATGGGGGTCTCCCTTCGTCACCTGCTGCTGCTGCAAATGCTATGCAATAGCCATATGGATATTGCATAACATAATGTGCAGACAGTGAGACCAGTGAGAGTGATAGCGTCATGCCCGCCCTTCACAAGGCTCCCGCACCACCATGTCTCACACAGAAGGGAATTGTACTTGCTGCGTGTAGTGCAATGCAAGCAAGTAGATCTGGCTTTAAGGTGGCTTAGTGCAATGGCTAGGGTTAGGCTAGTGACGGGTAAGGTTACGGTGGGCTAGTGGGTTGCACCTCTGGGTGCCTCTCTGACCCACTAAGAAGACAGTCTGTGACGTATGGGTACGGAGTCAAGGGTTAGGGTTAGGGCTAGGGCAGGTTTTAGGGGGCTTTTTGGCACATCCCAGAAGTCTCCATGGCCAAGTGGCCATGCGATTGGTGGGATGGCTCCAAAAATTTGCATGGTCGTCCACTCCCACATGGCTGGCCACTCAGCCAGCCCATCATTGCGCAGGTGTAAATAAAATAAAATAAAATAAAATCAATGGAGGACAGAGGAGGAGAGGAGAGACATTTTGTTGCAAGAAAAAACCCACTGCTACTGTGAAAAATCTGGCAGTTTATAAATTTCCGCGTGTTTCTCTTGTGCTTGTGTGTTTTTGGACCACGATTTCAAAAACAATATTGCGTTCGCCGGCCCATTTTGGATCCCCCGCCCGCACCGCATGGCATGGCGATGGCGACTCGCGAGTCCGGCTGCCCAGGACGGGGGGGAGGCGGGACCCCCCCTCCAGAAACCACCCCTCCGGTAGGTGCCCTGCGCCCTTAGTCAAGCAGGCATTTTTCCGCCTGCTTTTTTGGCCCGGGAATGGGTGGGGGAGAGTTTAAAAGTTTTTTCCTGTGCCGTCCGTGCCGCTTGCTTGCGCTTTAATTGCGGCGGCCGGCGGCCGGCGAGACTGGGCTTTTTGCTGGCTGGCTGCGAGCCTGCGGCGAGTCCCACAGAGCAGCCCACAAGGACGGGGGATGGGGGGAGGCCGGGGACCTCCAGAAACAACCCCTCTGGTAGGTGCCCTGAGGCACGGCAGGCATTTTTCCGCCTGCTTTTTGGCCGGGAACCGGGTTTTTTTAACTTTTAAAAACTTTTTTTCTGTGCCGCGTGGCATCGCGCGATGCAAGGAACGAGCACGACAAATCAGACCAAAATTGTTCGTTCGTCGGTTCGAGCTCGAAGTCTGGGGGAGTAATTCCCGTTACCGTTTCCGTAGAGTAACGGAACCGAGTAACGGAAACGGCAACGGGAATACCGCTAAGTCGTGCCCATCTCTAGTCCTTGGCATGTAGTTTTATATCAGGGCTGGAAAACCTACAGCCCTTCAGATGCTCTTGGACTCTTATTACCACCATTCTCAGCCAAGCTACTCAATGGTCAGGGGAAGACAGGGGCTTGAACCTCATCAAAAAACACAGGCCTGCCATAGTGAGCATGTACTGTGTCCCATGAAAGAGCAAAAAGAAGGAGAGGGTAGAAACGTGTTTTGGTTTGGTTGAGATACTAGGTTAAAGGGCACCTTGCAGGTGGTGTCACATATAGAAGACAAGCTGCTAGTTGCCTTTCCACATGGGCCTCTGTTTGCCTGATGATAGAGCCAGCGCTGTCGTTTCCTCTTCTGATTCAACAGCTGTTTCCCATCTTGGGAAATGGCTTGTGTTTCAGCTGCTTGAAAGAACATATGTTCCTTTATGTGCCAACTTAGGTATTAGAACATTAGGGAGAGTGACAACAACCCCCTCGCTAAATCATCTGGTCTTTTTTAGGGCCTCGTTGGTGGGTGACAACCTGCCGGTGGTGTCACCTTTCCCTGGCAGCCCAGAATGCCCAACATGCCCCTGCAGGATCTCCAAAAGTGCCACTGGCTGCCAGACACCCAGCTTGTGGTGGCGCAGGGCAGTCTCTGTGATGCCAGGCTTGGTCATGATGTGGCAAAGCACACCCTCCATGATCCCCTTGCAGATGGGTTTGTTCAGGCTACTCACCAGATGCGCCACGGCTGCTCCACAAAGCAAGACTTCTCATTGGCTCTGTTGGAAGGCAAAGGTGCCACCCTGTCAGACCAGGGCTATGCCTGGAAAGAGCAAAGGGCTGGCCCACTCAGGGTTATAATTTTTATTATAGTTACATTGATTATGGTTAATTTTGTTATTTTGTACTTTGTTTGTATTTGGTTTGTATATATTTACTGTATCTGTTTTATAATTTGTATTCTTCACTTTGTAAACCATCCAGAGTAGCCTTTGGGCTAGATGGCTGCGGTATATAAATAAATAAATAGATAAATAAATAGGGTTGGAAGAGACTTGATAGCACACAACAAGCAATATATTTACCCACATGTATGGGGGAAAGGTCATCACCATCACAAATGTATATCAAAATGGCAGCAGGAAGACCAAGGAGGTGACAGAAAACAGTAGAAAACAGTGGCTCGGGAAAAGTGGACTCACCACCCCCTCTATGAGGTAGTGGTGGTGGTGGTTTACCAATGTATGACATGGAAATAGGATCATAGGAAGCTTAGGCCTTTGATCTGTCTGGCTCAGTCTAATACTAATACTAATACTAATACTAATACTAATACTAATACTAATACTAATACTAATACTAATACTAATACTAATGTGCCATCAAGTTGATTCTGATGTATGACTGCTCTTTCCAGGGCTTCCTAGAGAGCATTTACAGTACATAGGAGTGCATTCCCATTACCTTCTTCTGGGGTCACCTTGGGACTGTGCAGCTTGCCCACGGGCAAACAGGCTGGCTCTTATCCCAAGCTCTGCCTCTGCAGCCAGATCCCTAAACCACAAAGCTATCCAGGCACCCAGTCTAGCTAACACCTGATTGGGAGCTGCTCTCCAGAGTTTGTATGAGGATTCTTTGCTAATCCTGCCTGGAGATAATGCAGGATTTGAACTAGAACCATTCTGCATACAAAGCCTTCTTTCTTTGTGCCAATCTGCCACAGTGCCTCCCCAATAATCGGATGCTAGGTGTTCCTGAGTGGTCTTTCATCCAAATGCAGTATTTCACCCAGCCCTACCCTTCTCAGCTTTCCTTATAAGACTAGAGTGAGTGCATGCATGGTGAGATGCCCGTACTGTATCTCACACGTCTAGGATACTTCATCCTCTTTCTATTCTGGGCGCAGTTCAGATTTATTTTTCAAAGCTGAAAATAAGCCATCCCCACTAAAGGCGTGCATAAATAAACTCTAAATAAGTAAGTCAACAGTTCATTGTATCTTATTGAACAACAATCAAATATTAAAACAGAAATTTCATGTAATCCCATTTGAATAAATAAGTAGTGTTTTCCATTTTAACATACGCCTATGATGATCTGATTGAAATATTAACATTCCAGATGGTTTTGAATATTGTCTGTGGCTTTTCTCAGAGCACTGTGTGCAGGTGGTGGCACCACCCAGATGGGCAGGATGCGTGCGTGGGCCATCTTAGCCCTCAGTGGAGGGATTTCACACGCAAAAGAGGGGCTGAGATATGCTGCCCTTCAGAAGAAATCCCCTTGTGGTTCAAACCACACCTCAAGAACCTGTCCCATGGGCCTTTGTTCCTTTGTACTGTGGCAGCGGATGAATGGAGAAGCAACTGGAGGCTGAAAACTCTAGCAAAGCTCACCAGCAGGCTGGGGAACACTTCTTCATTATGCCCAGTTGCTCTTCCACCCATTGGGAAAGATGGATGGAGCCAAAAGCAACTGGAGGAGATTGAAAGGATCCCAGATTGACAAGTTTCAATAACAACAATATATGTATGTATGTGAGTGAAGACCCCATACGTTGACTTTGATTTGGGGTTCCTATACTGAGCAGGGGTTGCACTCGAAGTCCTTATAAGACCCCTTCCAGCTTGATTATTTTATGATTCCATGATTCTCCACAATGTCTAGAAGTAGTGATCGCTGAAACATGGAGCAGTGTCTAAAAGGCATTTGTCCCTCATGGATAATTAATATGAATACCTGTCATATTAGCATGTATGGCTATAATGGCAAATGCAGAGAAAGCTAAGATAAGAAGCAGCTGCCTTATACAAAGTCAGACCAAATCTACAGGTCAGTAGATTTGTATTTCTGGACTACAACTCCCAGAATTCCCCAAACAGTTATGTTGCCTGGGGAATTCTGGCAACTGCAATTCAGAAACAAATTCAGTTCTGCAAATTCAGAAACTATGGCTGATACTTCACGTCCCTCTCGCTGCAGTTCGCGGCCCCGCTGGAGACCGGTTCGAAGGAACGTAACCTCACGTCCTTGTGGGGTCATTCTGAGTTCACCCGACCACGCCCCCTGAACTGCGCTCCAAGAGGGGTGAGAGATTCCCGTCCTGGAGCTCGGGAATCTTTTCAATCCACTTCTTGATCCGTGTTGAAAACCGATTTCAACACGGAGGCAAGTTCACCTCGGCTCGAGGAAGGACGTGAAGTAACCACCTATGTTGGCCTATCTAGTCCAGTAGTGTCAACTCTGACTAACAATGAATCTTCAGGGCTCCAGGCAGTTATTTCTATGGTCCTAATTGGAGAGACTGATATACCTTTGTCATCCCTCATCCAAGGACTAATGAGGGTCAGTCCTGCATAACTTCCAAAATTAGAAAGATCATTGTGTGGAGGGTGATATGATATTAATGTCAAGTATCAAAGTGCTATCTAGGGCTTAATATATACACACACATATATCGATCAATTGATTGATTGAGCACCATTATTTACTTGGTGCTTTTTTGAATGCTTAACTAGTCTCATTACATCCATTAAAGAAATTTCTTGGTGACAGCCCCTCCCCCATGAAATTCCCTCCCAGTTGTACACGGCTTGAAGAAAGCTTTTAAACTTTTAATTGACAAAGATTTGAAGTGTATTTTAACTAGCTGTTTTTTCTAAAAATAAAACAAAACAAAAGTAAGGTGGTTGTCCACCTTGATATTGAAATTTACTGTTGTGTGGATCATAACCTTCTTTCGGAAGACCATTGTCTTGCACAAATGAACTTATAAATAAATAATGGAAATTCTGTGTAGAGACAACAGGAAAAACAACTGGAAATGTGAGAGAGCAAAGGGGCATGGTAACATGTGAAAGCAAAAAGAAATACAAGCCGTTGCCTGAATCCTAAGTGAAAAGGGAAGTGGCATAATTTGCAGGAAGAAATTAACACTTATCAGTGAGTCCCCGCTTGGACTCCTGCTCATATACCACTGGGAGACAATGAAGCATCCTAGCAAGGTCCTATTACAGTGGTGGCTATAACCTTTGGCACTCCAGATGTTTTGGACCACAACTCCCACATTCCTTTGTCATTGGCAATACAGGCTTGGAATTCTGGGAGTTGTGGTCCAAAACATCTGGAGTGCCGAAGGTTTGCTACCAAACCATAAAAGGAGCAATATAGTATATGCAGTCCAATGCAGTGAAGAGTGTTCAGACCTCTACATTGGAGAAACTAAACAGCCATTAAACAGAAGAATGGCCCAACATAGGAGAGGTAACAGCTCAGGACCAGAATCAGCAGTACACCTCCATTTGAAGGAAAAAGGCCACTCTTTCAAAGATGAGGATGTACACATATTAGACAAAGAAGAGAGGTGGTTTGAGAGAGGAGTAAGGGAAGCCATTCATGTCAGCATTGAAAATCCCTCCCTCAACAGAGGTGGGGGGCTCCGGCATAGTCTAGCTGCTACTTACCAGGCTGTACTTTCCACAGTACCCAGGCAAATCAAGGAGCCTTCACCACCAGGTCACAGCTAACGACCCATTCTTGACAGCTAACGACCCATTCTTGATGGGTTTCAGCACCTTAGGCCATTGTTTACCTTAAGGCCATGGACACTAATGTCTCCCTAACGAGCCTATTCAGGCTTTGTTCATCTTATGAGCCAATCAGACAAGGGGACAAGAGGTCAAGCTGACTATAAGAAGGTCTCTTGCACTAGCTGTATTCAGACCGATGAAGCTGTTTGGATGAACAGCGAAACGTTTCTATCTCTCAAAAAGAAGTCCAGTAGCCATGACTCAACTCCCAGATAAACGCACCTGGATGACTGAGAATCTTCACAGACGTTTTGCTACCACTGTTAATTAGAAACTATTTATCTCCTTGTGTTCTGCTGGTTCCTTTCTCCTGGCACAACCATGAAAGAGAATTTTAGGCAGTGAATTAAAACAGCTTAAAAGTACAAAAAGAGAAGGAAAGGCCGTTAGGGGTGTTTTGCTGCAGTTAGGCAATTCATTCGAAGAATTAACAGAGAATTTTAGGCAATGGATTATGCAAGTCATAACCAGCTTCGAGTTATCTGAAGTCTACTAGGTGGTAAGGTGTCTGCTCAAAATATATTTATAATCCAAGCTATGTATGTGGGAGACTCAACCCAGGATTCTGTTTTCAGTTGTGGGACAATAATGTTCAACTCACTTGGGTGCAGTGGGAATTAGTTGTGTTTGTGATCAATAGCAGCTATCAAAGAAGGGGTAAGCCTGCAACTATAATCAAAACTTCTTATGTGCTTGTGTTTTGTTTCTAAAGTATGAGTGGATATCTTAATTGATTCTTTCTAGCCAAATGGTTCTCAACTTTGGAGCTGTTGGTGCATCTTCAGCAAGAATTCCCAGAAGCCATAAAAATGGTATGGAAGTGGTAGGCTCTCTCTTGTTTGGGAACAGTGAGTGTGGACTGGCATGTACCATTTCTGAAGTTAAAATAAATACCAGTAAAAACACCTTAAGAAACTCAGCAAGCTAAATGCATTCCACTGGAAGTCATAGCCAGGTAACAGCATCCCTCCTGCTCCATTTTTTGCCATCCCAGATAAAAATAAGAATTTTATCGAGTCAAAATAAGGAGAGGCCATACATGATTAAATGACTGATATTGGTTTAATGGGTTATAAGAAAGAATCACAGATATTTTATTTGATTTTTTTTTTAAAAAAACTATATTCCTGATTTCCCCTCTAAATTTGGCTGGCAAACAAAATTCTCACCCACCCGTGCTGACCAAATCCACAGTCGCAGTATGGAAAGAAGGACCCTTTCACACATACCTTGTAGCCACGGAAGACGGGAAATTTGTCAGAAACAAAGAGGCCAGTTCTGAACCACAAAAGAGGCTGATTCCAAAAAAGACTTTTAAGAACAGAGCAGAACATTCAAAACCAGGCTGAAATGAACTGAAGAAAATTCCTGTACAGTACATCTTTAATCACAGGTTGCAATAAGGCAACACATATTCATTTATACTTCTATCTAAGGTATATGTATGCACATAAATCCCTTCTCCCACATTTAGCAAGTCATTCAAGTGTACAGGGTAAGAGTGGAGATAATTGTACAAACACGGAATACTGTTATTTTTGTGGCCATGAAGCCATTTGCGATAACTGTGGTTTAATATCTCGTCAAAACATTTAGCTCCTTGCAGCTGTAAGAACATCATTATTGGTTCATGATAAATAATTCCATCACTGCATTGGAATCAGCCATTCAGAATCATGTTACATTTTTTTTTCTGTTCACTACATAACATTACAGCTCTCTTTTTTGCTGAAGTCAAAGTGAGACAACATTACAGAAAGCTGGTATTTGAGAGAAAAGAGTAATTTAAGTTATGTCTTCTGTACAGAAAAAAATCCCATCAGAGAATTGTGAGAAGGAGATTGCAAACTCTGATATGTTTTTATTCTAATGACAAGGTGCAGCATCTCAGCCAAACAACTATGAAGACATTAAATTAGTCTTTATGGAAAATATATACTAAAGAGGAAAATATTCAGAGCAAGGAAACTGATTAGGAGGAATAATCAGATGTCCAGTCCTTTGTCTGGGATCGTGGCATTTTTATATCCCCAGGCCTATAGGGTTCCCTGGAACAGATGGAAATAAGTTCAGGTGGTAATGATGGTAGAGAGGGAGATGGGGACTATAATCCAATAGTAAGTCACAACTAAAGTAGGCCCACAGAAGCAGTGGGGATTTGATGAGGCATCTCTTCTGTACAGTGGACCCTTGTATAACAAGCGGTTTGTATAACATAAAATTTGTACAACATAAAAATTTCTGGAGATAGGGGAAATTTGCTTAACAGAATCGCCTATGGGGCAAATCTGTACAACATAAAAATGGGATCACTGTTTTCAATGCATTCCTATGGGAAATTTGTATAAAGGAAAATTTGCTTAACATACATTAATTTTATTTGGAATGAATTAATTCCTTTATATACGGTAGCACTGTACATTACATTATATTGATAATAGGCCTAGTCATGACCTGCTACTGGATCTCAGCCAGTGTATATGTGTGTGTACATGCAGGTGTGCACATACACATGTACACACCGTGTATGTTACATTTTGTCTGAATACAATATGTAAGGCTACTTGAACATCTGTGAAGTCCTACCTTTTCTCTTTTGGAACATTAAATTGCTGAATTATTTCTTTCTTTCCTTCAAGCCACTGTCAGAGCTACATTCTCATTCCCCCACTTTTTCTGCTATTTGCCAGTTTGTAATTACAGTATGTAAATACACAGCAGAATGGGTCTTTGGTTAATCAAATTGATTTAATTGCTGAATCCCTACAGATGAATGTGAATGGAATCTTCTCCCTTTGCATTTTTTTTGTTGGCAAAACACAGCCATGTGCTTGACAAGAAAAGTTTTTTCCCCAGATATATGGGTAAGATTTCAATAAACCATAGATGAATACTAACTTGAATTTAAGCTAACCTGAATTTACCAATTGTACATCATGGGAGCTGTACCTCATAAAATCAAATTAGTTTTATAATTTTAAAGAATCTGATCTTTTTCTTCTGTTTCTTCATTTCTGAACCCCTGTTTGTGGTGCTTTTCTGCCCCAACTCACTTCTTTTTAAAAATCTTCTGATACTTTCAAGTCTATCTACATGCTTTCATCCTAAACCATATTTTTGTAATTCATGGGCAGCATCCCAAAATGGAGAAAAAGGATTTTATTCTCAGAAGGTTTGTTTCTTCCAAATAAAGCAAAGCAAAAGTGTGCTGCTTATCGTCCCATGGTGCTTAAATCATTCTCTGGGTGGTTTGCAATTTAATTCTGCAGGCTACAAAGTAGGCCTCCATCCCCAGTTGAGCTGGGTACTCATTTTACCAATCACAGAAGGATGGAGTCAACCTTGTGCTAGCTACTTGGGGCCAGGATTGAACTCAGGTGACAGTCATAGGCTGATACTTCACGTCCATTCATCACTGTTCACGGTCCTGCTGGGGACCAGTACGAAGAAATCTAACTGCACATCCATTGCGGGATGAAGGGAGTTCGTCCCAACCACGCCCCCTGAACTGCGATCTAAGCGGGATAAGAGATTCCCCTCCCTGGCCTCAGGAATCTCCTCATCTGGCTTCTCATTCTGCTACGAGAGCCCATGAGGTCAGTCTCCTCCTGCAACGTGCCATTCTCCATCTAGTGGCAGGAGTGCAAACTGCCATTCGTCAGTACATTCCCTATGGAGTCAGCAAGGCAGTGCAGAGAGATTAAAAGACAAATGCCTCAAACTCAGCTCCGTAACACATTGAAGGCAAGGCTTTGGAGAATCGAAACATTGAAAAATGGAAGGTCAGGCCAGAAAAAAACCTGAGAACAAAGGCATGGAATTTCACATTTCATCACGGAACGAGGATGTGCGGTAACAGTCATGACGGTACCATCCCTCTTGCCCGTGAGTAAATGGGAACAGGGACAGAACCGCAAGAAGACCACGTGACTGCAACTGACATCAACACGCAATGAACTTCCTCCTGGGACGAGAGTGGACGTGAAGTAACCATCATAGGCAGAGTCTTGAGGGCAGTACTGTAGCCGCTGTGTCATAAGGCTCTTAGGTAAAAACCAGGTAAAGCTATAATGTGTGGCTTCTCTTCACTTTTTTTGAACCTAGTATACCACCTAAAATAAAAAAGTAGTTTCACTTCAGAAAGAGCAAAAAGAAACGAAAAGAAAAGAAAAGAAAAGAAAAGAAAGAAAGAAAGAAAGAAAGAAAGAAAGAAAGAAAGAAAGAAAGAAAGAAAGAAAGAAAGAAAGAAAGAAAGAAAGAAAATCTTTTCATTCTGTTACTTCATAGCCATTTTTGGCCCATACTGTATTGCCGACAAAGAGAAGATTTTTGAGGATTCCTCCCATCCCTCTACTTGAGTTGAAAGATGTTTATGTAGAGAGTTTCCTCCAAGACCTATTTGTGTGACTCCCTCTGTGTATGTGTCTGTGAAGATTCTCAGTCATCCAAGTGAGCTTATCTGGAAGTTGAGTCATGGCAACTGGACATCTTGAGGGATTGAAACGTTTTGCGGCTCATCCAAACAGCTTCATCAGTCTGAAGAAAGCTAGCTGTGAGTTCTCCATTTTATAGTTCACTTTGACCTCATGTTACCCTGGTCTGAAATAGGTTCATAAGATAAATAATGGCCTGAATAGGCTCATTAGGTAGACAATAGTCTCATTAGCCTTTAGGAGAACAATGGACTAAGGTGCTGAAAACCATACAGTATGGGACGTTAGTTAGCTATGGTCGTGGTGATGGAGGTGTGAAGTACTTTTGATTTGTCTGGGTATTGTTGAAATCACTGCTTGATAAGTGGCAAATAGACTGTGCCTGAGGCTCCCCCACCTCTGTTGACAGAAGGGTTGTCAATGCTCACATGAATGACTTCACTGACCCCTCTCTCAAACCACCTATCTTCTCTGTCTAACATGTGTACATCCTCATCTTTGAATGAGTGCCCTTTGTCCTTCTCTCTCTCTCTCTCTCTCTCTCTCTCTCTCTCTCTCTCTCTCTCTCTCTCTCTCTCTCTCTCTCTCTCTCTCTCTCTGTGTGTGTGTGTGTGTGTGTGTGTGTGTGTGTGCTTCAGGAATGATAGAATGAACCCATCAGGTATGATGCAGTGATACAGAAGACTGATTCATAGTCATTAAGAGCTGATTGGGAAAGAGCACGGTGAAACATTTAGAGCCATAGCAGGGAAGATCTTTTGCTGGGTGTAGTTTGACTCACTGCTGCTATAATTATCTGATTAATGCCTTCTTTTAGCATCTAAACACTACCTCGACAACATTGGAGTCTGCTTTGACATACCATTTATGTGGGGATTCAGAGAAGGGTTTTATACCTACTCCAGCCTAAAACAGTGAGGTAAAAGCCTGACGGTCTCATTTTTATAGGTTTTGCCATTTCTTGCCAGCATTCTTGGTCTGTTCTCATTTAGGGTCAGAGTTGACCAACTAGAGTGGACCCTCGTATAACAAATGGTTTGTATAACATAACATCTCAACTAGAGATGGGCACGAATAAAAAAATGGCATTTCGTTTGTCGTTTGTTGTTTGGAGGGTCCGTTTTGGTTCGTTTCTGTTTTTTGCAAATTTTTGCAAAAAAATCATTTTCGTTTTCATTCATTTCATTACCATTTCGTTACCATTTATTTCATTTTTGTGATTTTTTTAGGATTTTAAGCCATTCACTCATATTGCAGTAACGGAAACGAAACACACGACAAAATTTCCAGTGTTTCTGTTCGTTTCGTTTCATTTTAGAGACAAAATTTGTTTGTCATTTCGTTACATAACGAAATAAAAAAACGAAAATGGAAATGAAAAATTGTTTGTTTCGTGCCCATCTCTAATCTCAACATAAAAAATTCCGGAGATGGGGGAAATTTGCCTAACAGAAACGTTTATATGGGGCGAGTCCATACAACATAAAAATGGTTGCGACTAGGGAATATTCTGTTTTCAATGCATTCCTATGGGAAATTTGTATAAAGGAAAATTTGCTTAACAGAACTTCATTTGGAATGAATTAATTCCTTTATATAAGATACCACAAGATACCATTGTTTATTTCCCCCGACACACACACACACACACACACACACACACACACACACACACACACACACACATTAGAGATGGGCACAAATAAAAATGGCATTTTGGTTTTTCATTTTTCGTTGAGAGGTCTGTTTTGATTCGTTTCCATTTTTGTGAATTTTTGGAAAAATTTCATTTTAGTTTTTCATTTTTTCATTTTTCATTTCTACCCGCTTTTTGCACGATTTTTAAAGCATTTCCGTGTGCTGGCATCCCCCAACGCCCCAGACCAGAGGGAAAACACTAAAAAAATGATGCTGGCAGAGACACAGTATAGACTAGGTACGCAGGGAGGCTGCAAAGGCAGCAGCGGGCATTGCCCAGGGTGCAAGGCAGCCGCAGAGTAACTGCACTGCGGGGCAGGGGAGTGTACTCACCGAGAGGTACGCACACACGCACACAGGGAGGCTGCAAGACTAAAGCTAGAGTCGCAGAGACAGCAATCCCACCCTAACTCCCACCAGAGACTGCAAGGAGGACGGGAGAAAGGGTTTGGGAGGAGGGAATGTTTGCAAGGTGAAGAATGTGGTGTTCAAAGTATTAATGCAGTTTTAAGCCTTCATAAATTATTTTTAAAGATTTTAACGTCAAGGGCAAACAAGTATCAAATATATATTCTAATGGAGTATTGGGTGCTCCACATTAAAAGTTCCAATTTGAGAGCTATCCTCGGTAGAGGAAAAAATGATTATGCAGAGCAGTGTGACTTTGGAAAGACACAGTGAAAGAGGGAGACAGACAGACAAACAGAGACAAAGACTTGCTAAACATTGCAGAATTAAATATGCAAGGTTTGACTTCTGAGTCTCTTTTCTCAAAGCAGTGTGGCAACTCTTAAGCAGTGCGGCTAGTAAGTTGGTGCAAGGCATCTTCTCCTGCATACTTTATCACTTATTTTGACTGGTGTCCCTGGGGCTGACCAATTTCCTTAACCTCTCTCTTCCTCCCCCCCATCATCTTTACGGCCAGGAAGACACTCTCACATTTGGATAAACGACTACATGATTTATAGGAGAGGATGTTGCCTATTCCTGCCCTACGAAGCCTTCTTAGGAAATCAAGTCACCCACACGTTATTCATGCAGCCCATAATTCTTCTAAGTGATCCTGCTGCCTGGTTTAAGATGATTTATTACGCTGAAGTTCTGCCAAGTGCCCATTGATTAGGTTGTATGATTAGGATCAGCAGTTCTGGTTAGTCTAAATGCACGCAACTCTGGCTATCTCCAGCAGGGTCAGTCCGTATTTTCCAGAGCTCAGTAACTTTACTTTTCTAAAGAATGAGTAACATGCTGAAACTATCCATAACTGAGCAGAGGCAGGGTGATGTATTGAGGGGAATACTGGTGGCCTTGTGAATCATTGTACAATTGTCTATGAGCATGCCTTCTACTTTTCCCAGAGTAGGGGTGAAAAAGAAATTAACATGATTGGTTCTTCGGTAGATAGATAGATAGATAGATAGATAGATAGATAGATAGATAGATAGATAGATATAGATATAGATATAGATATAGATATATAGATAGATATAGATATAGATATAGATATAGATATAGATATAGATATAGATATATTAGAGATGGGCATGAAATGAACTTTTTTTGTTTCCATTATTCGTTATTTGTTTCATTACATAACAAAACGACAAACGAAAATTGTGATGAAAATGGAACGAAACAAACAGAACCATGAAAATTGAGTTTGTTACGTTTTGTTTTCGTTAATGGTAATGCACAATGAAATGAGCTGTTTTAAATGTTAAAAAACACCCTGGCCATCCATAGAAATGCAACGATAATTATTTATACTGTCTGATAATACCTACTATGTGGGGGTCCTTAAAACGTGCATGTCTTTTCTCAGATCGCCGTATTTTTTTTTCCTTTAAGGGGAGTTAGGGGACATTGATCCAAAATGGCTCCCAGATGCCTACTATTGATTTCTTGGGTATTAAAACGCCCTGGACATCCATAAAAACGCAGCGATAGTGTGATAATTATTTGAAATTATTACCTACTGGGGGTTGGGGTCCTTAAAACGTTTGTTTTTGTCTTCTCCCATCGCTATGTGTTTTTCTTTTCGCTTTAAGGATGACAAAATGGATGTCACCAGCCACAAAATGGAGACAAGACATGTGATGGGATCGTGTTCAAACAATAGCATGCCCAGGTTGCAGACTGGGCAGGTCTGGCAGCCCCCATCCTCCTTGCAGTCTCCGGTGGGAATTAGGGTGGGATTGCTGTCTCTGTGACTTGTTATTTTCACTTTAGGCCAGGCAGGCAGGTGTGTGTCTCTGTGTTCCTGCTGGCTGCAGCCTGGATCTAAGGGGAGAGAAAGAAGAGATTTCTCTCTAGCTTCAGTCCTGCAGCCTCCCTGTGTGCGTGCGTGTTTACCTCTCGGTGAGTACCCTCCCCTTCCCGGCAGTATAGTCACTCTGCGGCTGCCTTGCACCCTGGGCAACACCCGCCGCTGCCTTTGCATCTTCCCTGCATACCTAGTCTATACTGTGTCTCTGCCAGCATCAATTTTTTTTAGTGGTCTGGGGTGTTGGGAGACGCCCGCGCACGGAAATGCTTTAAAATCGTGCAAAAAGCAGGTAAAAATGAAAAATGAATAAATGAAAACATTTTTTTTTTGAAAAACAAAAACCTGAAACGCCATTTTTTCGATTCGTGCCCATCTCTAGTACTCACCATATACAATCAGGAATTCTGTGCTTATAGATGGCTAGTATCTTGGAGACAAGTGGTTCCAAATGGAAAAAGTGGTGCTTTGTTACGTATTTGTTAACAGCCGGCTCTGCTGAACTCAGTCTAGCCAACATGGAATGCCCTTCAGAATTCAGCTGCTGATAGGAAGGTGAGTGGGAAGGAGGAGCTCAAAATAAAAACAGTGGTTAGTGCCAAGGCTGTCAACAAATCCTTTAGCTACTTTGTTATGCCACAGTGCCTTTGAGAAGAGCAGCCCTCCAAGACCAGCCACACAAAAAGATTCTTGAAATGAATACTTCCTGATTTAAAATAGGAGAGGATATGTCTTTCTTTCTTTCTTTCTTTCTTTCTTTCTTTCTTTCTTTCTTTCTTTCTTTCTTTCTTTCTTTCTTTCTTTCTTCTTCTTCTGCTTCATCATCATCATCATCATCATCATCATTATTATTATTATTATTATTATTATTATTATTATTATTATTATTATTATTATTATTATTATTATTATTATTATATATATCTCTGTCTCTCTCTCTCACTCTTTTTTCTGCTTTCAAATTATAATTTGCTCCACTAGCTTGCAGGTCACACGGACCAATCTGGAGGACATTTTTTCCCCTTTTCTTTCTCCCCTCCTTTTATTTCTCCTATCCGGGCAGCAGTATTGATGAAGACCTCAGGAAAAAAATACCAGAGCCCGAGACACTTTGATGGCCTTTCCACTGTGTAATTATACTTACTCTTGATAACACTAAAGACATGCCTTATTGGTACTGGCAAGGCCTGCCTTCCTATTCAGTGTGAGATGGATTGTTTCTGCAGGCCGTGATGGCCTTGAAATTATCTGAGCACTGAAAAGAGAGCAGAGTGAATTTTATTTTAACTCATTTTATTTCTAAATTTATTTCCCAGTAGCTAGAAGGTGATGACTGCCCCAGCAGTCAAGTCAATTGTTATCTGTGGGACTTGATTATGTTTAGACCCAGGCTCTCATTTTGAGCAAGACACAGTTAATGAGGAGAGAAATGAAAAGTGCATTGAGTCACAGTGTGTTTGTGGTAATTTGTGACACGTTGGCTCCACTCAGTTCTTTGTTTATTCCTCTTCCTCCCTCGCCCTCCCACCTGCCCCCACCCCCGAATTCAGGTCCTGTAGAAAAAGAGAGAAGATAAGTGAATTCAGTGGTTAGACAGTTAAGGATGTTGAAAGTAATGAATCTATATCTCTCTATCTCTTTCCCCATTGTTGGCAGTAATTGGAGCTGTGTTCATCTATACAGTAAAATGCCAGTGAAGCCCATCTTAACGAAACATCCTTTCCTCCCATTATTTTGCAGCACATTTTTTCACTGGCAGCAGTGTGTGTGTGTGTGTGTGTGTGTGTGTGTGTGTACATGCAAACTCGTTCCCTACTCTTCTAAATAATAGTCCATTAAACAATTTTCAGTGTGTGTTCAGTTCAGTAGAAATCTCTCTGTGTGTTTTAAAGCGAATGGATAATACTAATTAAGGAGAGATTTGGTTTCCACTTACTGCAGATCAATGGTGGGTTACATTTTAAGCTATAGTTTCATGATGAGTTTGAACGCAAATGAACAGCTGTGCTAAATACATATATTGAGGTACACAGGTAGGACAAATAAGTGGTTTCCCCGTCCCTCCTTCCCTGGAAGTACAGTACAATTGAGCAGAAGTCATCAGCTGTTTAAAGGGGGGGGGGAACTGTGCCTTTTTAATGAAAAGTTTGCCTCATCAAAAATTATTTTACTATTGGCAGAAGAGCCTTGAATCTGAAATACAGTGGACCCTTGTATAACAAATGGTTTGTATAACATAAAATCTGTACAACATAAAAATTCCGGAGATAGGGGAAATTTGCTTAACAGAATCACTTATGGGGTGAATCCATACAACATAAAAATGATCGCGATTAGGGATTACTATGTTTTCAATGCATTCCTATGGGAAATTTGTATAAAGGTAAATTTGCTTAACATAATTTCATTTGGAATGAATTAATTCCTTTGAAGGTACCACTGTACTAAGTAGCTGCAAAGAGCTCAAATCTAATACGCCTTTAACATATATGTTCTCTCCCCCTGTGCTTCTTTCAATATGATTAAGGGGGTTCAGCCAAGGACAGGCCAAGACATTTTGCTGCCTGAGGTAAAGAGTTAAGATGGCTCCATTTCCCATTCCGCAAAAACAACTGGCCTTGTAGAGGATTCCTTCCCACTTTTTTTTCAACCCCACTGGTAGTCTCACCTGGACACCTGATGACATATGAAGGGATACAGCAAGCTGCTTAATCCACAGCTCTTTGCTCCCACATGGACAAGCAAAATCCAGAACATGTAACACACACCAGGAATCCATGGACCACACAATCCAGAAGCAAGAAGGTAAATGCAATATGGAATCTAGCAGAGTGCAACCCAGTCCAGCCTGGTAACTGATGGGACAAGCAAGTACAGTGTCGTCTCCCATATTCAATCTAGCTGAACTCAGCTACAATGAAACCACGTAAATATCTTATATAGTCTACCATTCCCAGAATCTGCTCCCTCTGCCCCAGCCAGCATATATTATATTGAGTTTAAGTTGTAGACAGTCTGACTGGACTATTATTATTTATTATTATTTATTGGATTTTTATACTGCCCATGCGGCAGCGAGGTCACTCTGGGCGGTTTACAACAATTAATACATTCAAACTATTTATACAATAAAACCATAAGTAGTAACACAATAAAATAAAAATAAAAATAAAAATAATATTAAACAACTGAAAAAACCCACCCAAAAAAACACACACAAAAAGCCTTTAGTGGAGTCCACAAACCCATCCCATCTTCTTGTTTGGGACATGTGGCTTAGATTTTCCAGGATTCCGCTCCCTCAGGTTGGCTTTATTTTTTTTTAAATCACCCAGGTGGCATTATGTCAGTGTACCTCTTCCCCATTGTTATGGTATCCTATATTGTGGGGCTCTTCTTCTGTCTCATTGGCCGTCACTTCACGAAGAACTTCTCTTCGCAGCGTGATTGCCTTCGCTATGAATTCGAAGGCGGTCACGTGGTAGTCACATGGTCTCCATTCGCCCCCACCCCTCTTTCCGTGTCCTCACCAGGCGAGGTTTTAGGGTCGAATCCAGTAGTACTTCACGTGCTCCCTTCGCATTCGGAAGCTTACTTGCAACGTCCGGTTTCTGCTTTCTTTTATTTTTTTAAGAAAATTACCACGGCGTATCGATGCATCAATACCCGGCTGTCATTTGCGGTCAGAGGACTTGTGGGCGGCCATCGTGTTTCCCTGAAGCAGAGCTGCTGGGTTGGTTTTTTGGGGGGGGCGGGGCGGGGAGAGGCTTCTCTCAGCTTCATCGCCCTGTGTGCCCCGCCGCCGCTCTCTGGGTGGGCGCGCGCGGGGGTGTCTTGCGGCGGCGGCACCGACACCCCATCCCCCCTCCCTCTGCGCAGCCCTTCGCCATCCCTTGCCAGCGGAGGGGCTCTGCTCACGTCACCCGGGGACGCTTGCCCCCCCTCTGTTGCCCCTGCCCCGTTTACAGAAGGCAAGATCAAAAGAACGGGTTAACCGAAATATCTATGCATCGGCATTTCGGAGAAAAAGTAAGTTAAAAAATAAATAAATATACTTTTTAACTGGCCACACGTGAATTTGGATACGAAGCGGGATGCGAAGCGAGGGAGATTCCCGGCCTCCGGCAGGGGAATCTCTCGCCCCGCTTGGAGCACGGTTTAGGGGCGTGGTCGGGGCGTGGTCGGGGTGGCGCCGCATCCAAAATGGAGGATCGTGCGGACAAAACCGACCGATTCGCGCAGAAATCACGGCTCGCCGCGCAGCGAGAGGTTCGTGAAGTAACGGCCATTGTAGCTTCCATGGATCTGGTTGCCTCCGTTGCTTCTCTTTCCTGCACCTTTCTTCTTCTTCATTTTCTGGCACCAACAGGGAGTCTGGGGTTGCTGGCTATTCCTCACCTGCTAAAGGAGGCAGAATGTCAGAAGAGTTTCATTTTACATCTATCCTGTCCAATCATTAAAAAGAGAGAAATTGTCCAAACTAGCCTCCAGTGGATTGGCCATGGGCTGAAGTAGCACAGCAAAACTAAAATGCATATCACACCTTTATTTATTAATTCCTGACTTTCATTCACCTTGGTTTTGCGATACTTGCATTGCATGACAATCTACTCTAACACTATAAATCTATTTATTATGTATTTCCTTCTATCCATCTATCACCATTGCCTATGCGTCTACACACATGCACACATGAACACCCAGAAGTATATTTTAACCTATATATTTCTGTTCAAACTCTACACTGTTGTATATGCAATTCTTGAAGCACAAAGCTATCTCCATACGAAGTGGGAGAAACCCATGAAAATTCATATCCAATAGATCAGTTAGAATGAGGTTGAATTTCCTCTTGGCACTCCCTTGATCTTCAGAAGCAACACTCTGAGAAATTCACCAGGCTGTCTTGAAGTAATATAATAAACCCTGGATCCCTATGACAGGAGCCGAAAAGAGGAAATGTGTGTTATGGGCTCAGCAAGTAAATATTTAAAAACCAAAACTATTTGAAAGTTACGGCTTCCTGAAGACTCTTAGTTGAATCTGATATAAATTTCAGTAACATCTCTCTTTCTCCTTTTCAATCCAAGAGATCAGGCCAGGCTATAAGAAACAAGCTTTAATTTCAACCTCCCAGCAAAACCTGGTGAGACAGGCTAAGCTGAGAGTTAAGTGATTCTCATCTGATCATGCAGTGAATCTAGATCTCCTCACTTTTACAGTGAGTGCTACACTGTCTTTCAAATTAGCCTAACTGGGCTGAATCAGCAGTCCACCCAGCCTAGCATTCTGACTTTAATTGTAACTAATCAGATTCCCCATAAAAGCACAGCAAGAAGATAGCTTGATGGAATTGATATTGATGGAAAATCACCCACAACCTAGGCTGCTGTTATGATTAGGGAGATGCTTGTGTTTATACAAGCCACCTCATTACAAGGTGGGGGCTCAAAATACCCCAAAATGGGTTCATTAAATTAATCCTTTCCGCCTCTTCCTCCTCCCCTGTCTTCCTTTTATCCTAGAGTCCTTCCAAAACCCAGCTCTCACTAAGACTGAGCAAAAGTACAATCAAAGTGAAAAGCAAGTTCAGAAATTAAGTTGAAAATATAGATTTTCATAATACCGTTGAAAGTAACCCACCTGGTGTCAAGAAAGCCTTTTCCTCAGCAGCTGGTCAGTTGCTTGTGCCATAGATCAATAAAGAGAGTCTTCTATTCTAGAGATTAAGGCTGCATTCACACAACCACTAACATCCGCTGTAAAGTGCTTGCAGATCCAGAGCATAAAATTGATTTCCCATGAGCAGTGGACTTTGGAAAAAAATGTGACCATGCCCACTTAAGCGCAACCCAGCGCATTTTACAAGTACCTGGTCTCGAGGTGGTAAAACCCTTGTTGCTGTTCCAATGCAGATTTTAAACCATTACCGTAATCCGTGGGAACACAGAAAATCTGCACCGAAACCTTTTCGCCCCCGTTATGATGCCTTTGCTGCAGTTCTCAGGCATGGGATCAGAACGGTTGCAGATTTTCAAACCATGACCATGGGAACATCCAATCTGCAACATCAACCATGTGACTACTCCAGGGGTGATCTGGATCAAAGTTTGCTGCAGATTTTAGTGGTCGAATGAAAGCAGCCTTATATGCTCATTTACACTATATGACTTGGTGCTTTTGTGCCTTCTGTCCACCATCAAAACTGTTTCATGTTAGAGGGGAGAGCTGTTCCTCCACCAAAGAAATTAGAGCAGCAACGTAAATAAACCTCATGATCACTGAGCTGTTAATGATTTGTGAACTGGTTTCAGTCCCATCGTCAAGAGAAGTGTACCATAGAAGTGCAATAAATATGGAAACAAATAAATAAATGCAACCAGACTTTGGCTATCTCAGTACACTTCTGATCCTCCTCGGGAGTTCTGGGCTGGGATATGAGAACAAGGTGTCTTTCCGTGTTTTCTTTTCCCCCTCGAAATTGGTTTTCACAATTTGTGCAAAAGATAATTTACAGTACGTTTCTGAGCAAAAACAAGGGGAGTTTCCCTTTCTAAACCTAAGCACCATCCACACACACATGGACAGAGAGAGAGAGAGAGAGAGAGAGAGAGAGAGAGAGAGAGAGAGAGAGAGAGAGAGAGAGAGAGAGTGGAACAAGACAGGCTGATTGATCACAAGGCACTCTGACCTTTTTACCTTTTACCACTGCATGCAACTTGGCAGCAGACTCAACATTTTTAGTTCTGCGCCTTTTCTACCAATAATCAAAAGCCGTTTGTAAAAAAGTGTGCAGATTTTCTAGAACACAAGAGGGGAGAAAGCTGGCTTCCAGCAAGGATTTTCAAAATGATTTTTATTTTATTTTTATTAATTTTATCTTGATAGTTTCAGGTTTATCACACACACACAAAATCAAGTCAGTCTTTACATTTCTAAACTAGGGTGCTGAATTTATTTTATGCTAAGGGGAATTATCAAAGTTTTCTCTTGGCCCATGTTTTAAGTTATCCCATCTGGTTTTTAGTTTGCCGTTCAGTTTCTATAATTTCTGGATTTTGTAATATTGTCCTCATCTTTTAAAAAAGCATGTAAAACATTTTTCGGAGCTAGGACTGTATAAACCTAAGATTTAAAAAAAAAACTATTTCAAAGCAATGTTATTTTAGTGTTTGTTATAGGGCTGGGTTTTTTTAAAACAACACCCCCACACAGATTGGTAGAGACACAATATGGAGCAAACTTGGGAATGAACACAAGTGAAATTGGTGTGGATCAAATGTAGATGGATCCATTCATCATCCACAGCTACATACTCTTATTTGTATCATAGTGCTCAATCCATGAGCTGAATGTGTGGTGTTTATGCCAATAAAGAAACCTGTGTTTTCTTGAAGCCTTACAAATGGAATCCATTAAAGTCATGGTACAGTAACTTTGCTATTTTATAAGGTGCCACAGGACTCAGTTGATCCTACAGCCACCAACAAACACAGTAGTTTGCAACTATTATGGTTATGAGATTCCTGCCATGAGCAGTGATACTAAAAAAGCTGTGTCAAAAATATTGAATATTAAATAGCCTATGAAGCAGAAGGCACTGTGAAAATGACAGAATTAACCAAAAGTCCAGTGCAACATGTAATTTTTCTTGTGTTTTATCTTGAACCCATCAGGAGTGTTGTGACTTATTATAAAATATTGATACAGAAGCTGGATTCCTTCTGTTATTTTTAATTTGGAAATCCTGGATAAAAAGGCTGATGAAAGAAACCGCAGTGTTTATGGCGACATGTTCCAGAAGTGCAAATAATCTGGAGTTCTAAACATACATACTGAACCTTTGAAAATGATGGCTGCTATGTAGCGGTCATACGCAGTCAGTTTTCTACAAATCTCCTTATTAACTTATCAATCATCACCATTATTCTAATGTTCATAAAAGAAAACCTGCATTCACTCACGGACTTGCACACACACACGTGCCGACCACATAATCCATTAAAAATTAATCAACCCATTTCTGTGCAAATCTCTGTGACATGTGTTCTTTGATGCTATGAGTGTTGAAGCAGTCTTTCTTCTTTATTATGAAATGACACAAGTAGAACTTTTTTAATTGGCTGTCAGTGGTGTCTGGAATTTGGCTGGATGAATAGCGGGATCAGAGCCATGCAATAAAAAATCAGTATAGAGGTGACTCAAAGTAGTTGGGGAATATAATATGTATGTACCAACACAAAAAGCTTTAAAATGGCCTTGAAAACATGTATTGCACAGTGCTATGTATTCTCCATTCTACTGTATGGCACAAAACTGGATTTTTATACACGGCACTATAATCAGCATGGCATAGTGACTGGAGTATTGGATTGTGACACAGGTGATCTGAGTGCCCACTCACTCAGTGTTGAAGCTCACCAAGTGATCTTCGGCCAATCACAGTCTCTCCACCTGTGTTGCTAGGAGGACAAAATGGGGTGGGTATGTATTCTGATGTGTATGTTGCCTTGAATTCACTGAAGGAAATACAGTAAATGCAATAAATAACAGGTGGGATGATTTATCACAAGAGGCGAAGAAGTTCTTGGTTTAAGTAAATTAAGAAACTAGAATACTTTGGTCAAGTAATGAGAAATGAAAAGTATGGTTTGTTAAAACTGATCATTAAAGGTAAAGTAAATGAGATGAGTACAGGAAGGAGAAGAACTTAATTAGATCAAGAATCTGGAAGGCTAGTTTGAATGTAACACAACATCACTCTTTAGAACTGCCACCTCCCATGTCAACATAGCCATGATGAATTTCAATGTCCAGTCAAGAAGTGCAACAGAAACAAGAAAATGTTGCCCATCTTGTCCTGTACATGCCCAGGCTTACTTCTCCCTTATCCAAATTTTTCTCATTTTCTGCTACAGTCAGCAATTCATTAAAGGATTTTACATGCATCCGTTTGGATTCTAACCCTCCACGATTAGGTTGCATCTTTGGAGGAAAATTCATGCTGTTCCTTCCATCCTTTGCAAGGCCATACCTCAGAAACCAAATCTACAAAGTTACCCCTCTCACTCCAGAAAGGCAAAGGTTGCAAGTTGAAGTGTGGCTGCAGCAAGGATTCCCCCCCATGTTTAACTGATGCCAGTAATAAAATAAGTGTTGTGCCAATTGTTGATGGGAAAACAAGTGTTCCTTTGGGAGGGAAAATGAGGCTTTGAAAAAGAGTCTTCCTTCTTCCTGTAGACACAAGTGCTCAATTACAGTAAGGAGGGATGCGTGCCATTTCCACTGCCATAGCAATAGGCATCCCCCCACCCCCAGAGATTATGCTTTCTTGCCATTAGTTTTGCACTTTTCTTACGAAGCTCGGTCAACATGACTCCTCCTTTAAAAAATAAAAACAAAACCTGAAAGGCAGGAATATATTTCTAGGCAGGAGTCTTCTTTTATTGCTGGCAGGAGCAATCTAGTGGAGTGGAAGAACCACCACGGACAGGGTGATCCCTGTTTTCATGTTCTCGGGGCAGGTTCCCTCGATGTCTCTTCCTGGGCAGGAGTGCTGAGATGGCAATTAAATGTTAGTCCTGAGATGGAAATTAGATGTTAATTAAATTAAATTAGATGTTAAATGTCATACTAACAGATTGTTGTGGATGGTGTGGTTTCTGTCTCATTATTGCATCTCTACATCCAGAAACGTGATTATGGAAGCTTTGGACATGACTCAAAGTGGATGGATGAGATGGGTTTCAGAGTGAAAAGAAGAAAGATGCTTCTTTCTGCAGGAACAGTGCTCAACTTGCTCAAACAGTCTTGGAGGAAACTCAGCTGTGGACACTGGAATCAAACATGCTGATCAAAGGACAGTTGGGGTTTGTTAGGATTATTTGGTATTAAGCTTGCAGAGTGCAATTGTCTGGCGCAGAGCATGTGTGTTGAGAAGAACTAGCCTCTTTGGAGCTTGATATCATTGTAAATCACATCAAGCTTCAAGCTCCAAACTATATATAGTTTGTTAATCAAAACCAAATCTATTTTGAGCCAGAAAAAAAAAGATTACTCACATTACACTAAAGATAGGATATCCCATTTGTAGGTTTGCCTTTCTAACTAAAGAGAAGCAAAACAATGAAAACAGGAAGTAATCTCAGAGAACTATCGAAAAAGGAAGACTCTGAAAGTAGCAAACCTGCATCTAAATTTAGAAAAGGCAAGGTGGCAAAAAGGCACTCAGATCCATCTGGCTGTCTCTCTCTGTCCGTCATTCCTTCCTCCGCACCATAGAGCTCCCCTTTCTACACATATTGGTACTCTATTGCAACAGCTTTTCCACAGTGATCAGAGGTCTGAGTGTACCTCTTCCAAAAATCTTAATAAAATAGGCATAGTGTTCCATTTATTACTCTGTCAACCCAGAGATGAATTTTCATGTCTGGTAGTTCATCCTTTGGAAAGTGATACTACCAGATCTAAGGGATGGGTCTGTGGCCCAGGTTCTGCAGTCAAATGTGTAAGAAACATGGTTTCAAACTTAGAGTATGGGAGGTGGGAGAAATTAGCTGGGACAAAGTTAATTCTAACTTTGTCCTTAGCAGTACCTACTGTTGTATGGCAAACAACATATCCACTAAGCTTGAATAACCTAGAACAATGGATGCAGCCATCACCACACTTATAGAGTGCTTATAGAGCTTTGTTTCCTTCCACTTTATTCTCTATTTAGATTTCTATTAAATAAGAAAACAAACAAATGAACAAAGAAAAACAAATATTTAAAAGCCCCATAAATCCTCTAGTGTTTTCTCGGGAGTATCTTGATCATGAGATACCACTAAGAATCATTCTTACTGAGAATCAATATTGATGTTGAAGCACCTATGGTCCTGCCACTCTTGGTGGACTCCATCCAGGTTGGCCACTGGTAAGAAAGAATGGATTATAGGAACAGTGCTTCAGCTTCAAGAAGGCCAGAGGTTTCTCAAACCCAGCACAAAATCCAATGCCTATTAAACAGGATGGCACTTCTTGCATTTCTAAAAATGGGATATAGTCGACAAACGCTCATGTCATAATAAATGTGTCAACATTCTTTTTTATTGTTTTTGCTACAATTTGATGCAGACTTCTTTAGAATTGGGAACTTCACAATACTATTGTGTTAAGCAAGAGAATATAGGCTGATCAGAAATTGATCCTTTAAAAATTGTTAAAACATAGCCCTATTGTGACTGATAGGGATTAATTATGTTCAGTAGGGATGGGCACAACATGAAAAATGAAATGCTGTTTTGTCGTTTTGTTACATAACAAAACAAAACAAAACAAAATGAGGAAGCAGCATTTTGTTACAGATGAAATGAAATGGTCGTTGAAACGAACTATTTCATTCCATCTGTAAAAGGGGTCCCTTAACTGCAGGGTGGTCGCTGCTGCTGGAGTCCAGGAGAGGGAAGAGGAGGGGGTGGGTCACTGGCACTGCTCCGGTGTTCCCTGCTTCCTCTCAGACCAGCTTCCAGCCTCCTCTCCACTGGGAGACTGGTGGGGGGGTGACTCCCTTGGGTCCTAGAGGCTGGGGATTTGATGCCAGGGAGCCATATCCAGCCAAACTGGATACCCTGGTGCTGAATGAGCCAGTTTTAAATGGGTCCAGCCATTGACATCTTGGCAGGAGCGATCTGAAAATGGTCAGGTGGACAGTGCAACCGCCCAGAACTGCCCACCTGACCATTTTCAGAGGGCTCCTGCCAAGCTGTCATCAGCTGGAACTCTTTAAAACTGCCCCAGTTGGCACAAGGGGGATTGGGGTCACCAATAACATCTCAGCAGGAGCCCTTTAAAAATGGCTCGCAGGCACCAAATCTGATGCCTCTAGGACCCAGGGGAGCCATTTCATTTCATTTCATTTTGTTGTTGTTTTTTTAAAAATAATAATAACAAACCAAACAAAACAGGTATGGGCACGAAATGAAACAAAACAAAACATCATTTTTCCGTTTTGTGCCCATCCCTAATGTTCAGGGAAGAGTAAACTAGCAGATACTAGCAGCGCTGTGGAAAAATAAAATGCATTTAGTGATTATGGAGCTAGGAGACCAATAAGACAATAGAACTTAGTATAAAACTTATATTACATATGTACACATGGCAAGAGAAATAAACAATAATAACATATACACAAAGCACAGCATATACAGAATATAACAGAGAAACAACAGACCGTGGGGATCTCTCTCTCCTAGACTGTCCCAATTATACATTGGCTTGCCTGAGACATTGTGTGGACCAATCACATGTTACATGAGGTGAGGTGACCACAGGGCCTAATCATCCTGACCGTCGTTCTAATTATTCTTTGCACCTGTGTCCTGGACCTAATACACATCCTTTTCTAGCACATGACATGGCATTTTTATACAGAGTCCATTTTGCAATCTGTTAAATATACATTACAGACGTTTTGTCAAAACTATATTCCTTGACGAAATTACGTATCATTGGTATACTGCAGATACTTGAATCGTCAGCTTTTGACAACTGCCTTTAAATACCACATGTTTGAACTGATGATATGGGTCTGTGGGTGGGCAGGTGTTTCAGATCACATCAAACTGTATGAGGTTTGGGAGGGCGGAATTTGTTATATAATTATCTGGAAGTCAAGTTTTTGTTTTTGATTTTTTTGTTGGTATGTTTTTAAGTCACATTTCTTAATAAAAAATACCAGCTTTGTAATGAGAAAATAGGAATACATACAAGAGGAATGCCATAAAACCCAAGCAAATAAGAACAACCTGCAGATCAGTGGTGAATTAACCTTTATTACTTCTCATTAATCTCAAGTATTTGATTTGCATTCATATCTACCAGTGTTTTTCCTGACACTTAAGATATTGTAGCCTACATTATCACTCACTTTGGGTTTAGCATCATTAACTGTGCACTGTCAAGGCCCTGCAAATCCCACATTCCCCTTGTCTCTCAGGCTTAAAAACTCATTTAACACTAAGGTCTAATTAATTAACTGGATTTTTCTATATTTAATAGAGAATACCCTAAACCACAAAACAAGCCAAGCTGAAATTCAGTTCCTAGAAGTGGGGTATAATTGCACCTATCTGAATTTAACATTTGTTTTAATTCCTATTTGTTATTAGCATTCCATGCTTTTAATAAAATCGCTGCAATACAAAAGCACAAAAGTGTTTGGCTAGCATGGGAAAACGATATGTATTCTCATCTATGGGCAGTAAGCCTCTTTCCTTCTTTAATTAGAATGCAGAAATAAGGCACAAAGGAAGATCGGATTTTTCTTGCCGGTTAAGATGCTTGCAATTTGATGGAGTGGGGGGGGGGGACATCCTCAACCTCTGTATCAAATTTAGGAGGAGGGGGGAGTTCACGCAACTCCAGATGGTTGATCTACTCTCCATCTTCCTCCTTTCTTTCATTTGCATTGTGCTTTGTTGGCTGTCGCTGTGGGCATAGATGCACTTTGCTTTGCTTTGGTTACAGGTGTTTACAAAAGAAAGGTGTGAATTCAGCACAGAGTTCCAAACTGTACAAGTTAAGGAATCAGAGAATCTTCAGAAACATCTGCTGTCACTTAGAATAATAAAAATAAAAGTTTGCAAAGAGTGAGTCTTGGGGAGTCTGATGAGTTGCCAAATGTTTGAAGAAGCTGTAATTTTCAATCCACATAGGAAAGGCTAACATGTTATTTTCTTTATCACGCATGAGCTGAAGTCCAGTAGTAAGTCACAATTAGAATTAGTCCATTGAATCAGTAGGCATTTAGTGAGTCGCCGCCTCTATATATTCCATTGATTCAACAGGCCTACTCCAGTTGCAGCTTACACCTGGATTTCAGCCATTAAGTTCCAACTTTCCTCAGGGGAAAACTGTGTGGAGTATGCAGTCTTCCTCTCCCCAATCACCACCCTGGAGTAGGAACTGGCAGGCCACTCCAGTATTCCTGCCAAGAAAACTCCATGGACATGAGGTCACAAAGAGTTGGTCATGACTGTAACAACAGAACACACACAAAGTAAAGTAGGATGCCCATAGTCTTCCAGGTGGTTAAGGCAGCGATTCCCACAAGTTCTTACCACTGGCCGTGGAGGTTAAGGCAGATGAATGTTGTAGATAGAAAACCTATGGAGGGCCACATTTCTGCTGTGAGGTATGTTACATGCAGAGAGCTTTGAGCTGAACAATTATTCAAATCTTTTTTTCTCTTTCTACCCTTAGTGCAGCTTTTCTTCCTCTTTGGTGCCACTGACTGATGTCATTAAAAATAAATAAATGTTGTGATTGTCTTCCTTCATGCTGGCTATATATTGTCTTGGAACTGGATAATTCATTCCAGCAAAGGACTCTTATTTTGGAATATTTGATCCCAGGTCCTGATCAGACAGAGCAATCACTAATGTTCCACTTGGGTCATCAATGCCAATCTGGAAGATAATGGTTTCAGGGTTTTGGAATGCATCTCAATTCAGTCTTCAATGATTTGTGCCCCATCTGATTCTCTCTGTGCCTCCAGATAGGATCACTTTGAATACTGAAGTCATTATAACATTTTTGGGTTTCCAGTGCTATACATGAAATTTGGAGACCAAATCCAGTTTGCAGACACATAGATTTTGTTTTTTTATATACCAACAAAAAACATAGGCTTAATCCTCAATTTAATTTGTGGCCAGATCCAAACTGATTTGTAAATCCACTTCTCTTTGCCCTGCTATAGAATCTGATCATTCCACTTCAGTCCAAATGTCATACAAAATGGTCTAAATCAGGCTGTTTCAGTCCAGTGAGCTCCCGCTGATAACCCCAGCTCCTGCCAACCTAGCAGTTCGAAAGCATGTAAATGCAAGTAGATAAATAGGTATCAACATAAAAGCGGGAAGGTAAAACAGTGTTTCCTTGTAGCCATGTCAGCTTGTGGCCGTGGACTTGCACAACACTGGCTCTTTGGCTTGAATACGGAGATGAGCACCACCCCTAGAGTCAGACATGACTAGCATGCATATGTGAGGGGGAACCTTTACATCAGCTTACATTCATTAGGGCAGTGCTTCCCAACCTGGGGTTGGTACCCCTTTGGGGGGTCAAATGACCATTTCACAGGGGTCACTATGAACCAGTGAAGAAAAAGTCACAAACGGCTTGGGTCTGGAGGAGAAGGGGGAGAGTGAGTTACAGCTTGATAGGTTGGAGGGGATGTCAGTCAATGGCACTGGAGGCTGCAATTGGCTGAGGGTGCCTGTAGAGGGAAGTTCTCTATGGCACCTGCAGCAGTGGCCTGCCAAAGGGGGCTTGTGGCCTCTTCCAAGCAGGGCAAGGGGGTCACCACAACATGAGGAACTGTATTCAAAGGTCACGGCATTAGGAAGGTTGGGAACCACTGGCCTGAAGCAAATGGTGAGCCTCTGTGTGATAAGAATGCTGCATTGGATGGGCTGTGGCCTGTTCCAGCAAGGCTGTTCTTATGTTCTCATTAGAGCTGGGCATGAAACAAACTGTTAATCCGTTTTGTTAGCTAACGAAACAACCAACCCATCAAAGAAAAACAAAATGAAACAAAATGGAAATTTCCGTTTCGTTTGCTTCGTTTTTCATTACCCCCTCCTACCTTGTCCTCCTTGTGCAGTCCTCTGGTCCTGGTGGGAAGTAGGCCTGTAGAGGCGCTGGCCCCAAGCCAGTGTCTATCATCTGAGAGGTGCTGGCTTGGGGCCAGCGCCTCAAAAGCCCCTACTGGGGACATTTTTTTAAAAAAACCCCAAAAAATAAAAAAATTAATTTTTTTTAAAAAGAGCACTGATCCGGCCCCAGGGGTGGGCAGGTTGGTGCTGTAAAATAAATTTTAAAAAAGTATGAGCACTGACCCGACCGCAGGGGCTGTGCAGTTGGCACTTAAAGGGGGGGGGAACAGTGCTGACCATGCGTTCGGCACTGTAAAACAAAACAAAAATAAATAAATAAATAAATAAATAAATAAATAAATAAATAAATAAATAAATAAATAAACTAACAGCGCTGACCCAGCCCTAGGGGCCGCATGTTCAGTGCTTTAAAATTGTTTTTAAAAGGAGTGGCAACCTGGCCCCAGGGGTGGCCGGGTCAGCACTCTAAAATAAAGAGGGGGGAAAAGAATCAGTGCCGACTTGTCCCCAGGGGCTGTGCGGTCAGTGTTTAAAGGGGGGGAAAGGAGGCTCTGGCCCCAAGCCTGTGCCTCAAAAAGCCCATCCCACCAGGCCAGGATTGCCCCGCTGCCTCCACCGCCGCTACCGCCTGGTATGTTGACCTAAACCAGTTTGGATAGATTCAGGTTTGTATGATTTTTTTAAAAATTGTATAAACATGAACCGAACCGAACCAAGGGTGTGCCCAAAACAGATGAACCCGAACAATGGGTTTTCTGTTTCATGCCCACCTCTAGTTCTCATGTTCCAGAGAACCCAGTCTTCTCATGGAGTACCCAAAGTAGGACAGCTTCAGTTTCAACATTTCTGCCTCCAGAAATGTTTCTGCCTCTAGAAATAGTTCAGGTTTGATTTGATCTAGCACCCATTTGTTTGTCTTGGTGGTTGTACACGGTTTCTGATTCATTTCAATGGGACATTTTTTTCCTGCCAGCTTTTTAACTGTTCATCTTTTTGATCCGCATATAGTGAGTGTAAATATAAGAATGTGTTGTCAGAGACCCAGTTGTCCCCTACACTCTTCTCCTTTAGATGACTGAAAAACTGTTTGCTTAATATTTCAGAGAATACCAAAATGCACATCAGTACTTTGATTGTGGCTTGGTACATCCAGTATTTTGAGTTTTGTAGAAGATGATAATTTTAAAAGTTGTCAGTATAGCTTCACTGTGCCTTAACTATGTCATGCTGGAGATATATGATTAATAGAAATTATGTGAATGATTCCCAGACATTCAAAGAAATGCAAATAAAATGCAAACATTTCAAACATGTTGACTCTTCATTATATGATCATGCTTCATTCTGAATTTATAGTGTTAATAATTTCTTCTATACAGTAGGACCCCGGTATCCACTGGGGATTGGTTCCAGGCCTTCCCGTGGATAATGAAAATCATGGATAAGAGAGAACGCCTGCCCCCCCCAAACTGCTGTTTCTTAACAGTAGCTTGCTTTATGATAGTTGTTTTGAGACAGTAGCTTGCTTTGTGGCCACTGTTTGTGACATTTGCTTGCTTTACAGATGCCATTTGTGACAATAGCTTGCTTTACAGCTGCTGTGTGTGACAACACCTTGCTTTACGGCTTGCTTTGTGGATGCTGAATTATTTAATTTTTTCCTCTGCCAACCATGGATAACTGAATCAGTGAATAATGAATCAGTGGATACAGGGGTCCTACTGTAATTTTTAAACTAATGGTATCCAGAAATTTGACCTAAGGAAGTGGAAATCAAAAATAATACACGGTATAGTAACCTGGGCAGCTGGCAACAAAGGAGCAGAGTGACAGCTGATACCTCATCCCAGTAAGGCTCAGGGCCTCCCTTGGAGACTTCAAATATTGAGGCACTAGGGCAGACTGAGAGTGTGGTTGTCACATGATATATAAGCCCATCTTTTAGCAGCCCTGGCAACCATTTCACATGGCTGCAGGGAAAAGCAAAGATTTGAATTGTTGTCGCTAGTTAAGAGTTACATTCCAGAATGTTCTTTTTTCTTTATTATTTAAGGATGTGACTATATTAAATTATCTGACAGTTGTGTCAGGAGAGTATTGCATTGATTCATTTTATGTTCTCTTTGTGTCACTGTCCCCATCCTCATGGGGAAGCCTCAAATGAACCAGATTAATTCAGCATAGGGGAATATACCACTCTTTAAAGGGTTTGAAACAGACCAAGGGTTGGTGCTTTGATCCATCCATCCTCATATTTCAGATGAATAAAGTCACACATTTGCACACTGTAATCAAAATTGTAAACCGCCCAGAGACTACTTGTAGTGGTATGGGGCGGTATATAAGCAGAACACTTTATTGTAGGAGAGGCTAGCATTCTAGTTAGAAGGTGACAAAACTTTATTCCTCTAGAGGGGAAGTTGCTCCATCCACACATTCAGTCTGCAAATTAACAAACAAAAACAAGAACAATTGCAATTTCGCAGGCTGTCAAAACCTCTGTTAGGATAAACAAACACCCACTACCTGTTAAGAAAGGTCTACATCCAACTGTAATCTTGCATAGTTTGGCCCTTGTTGCTGCTGAGGATACTATAGCTGAAAAGATTCATGTTGTGGTTTATTGGTTTATAAGAGAGACACAAAAGGAGCATATCTGAATAATGTGAGGACTGAACACATTCAGGTGCCCCCTGACAGTCCTGTGAGATGATCCTTCCACTCCTGAAGTATCACTGGGTTATTTCTGTAATAAATAAATGAGATGTAGTTAGAAACCTCGTTTACGCCTTTCCAAAATAGTTGTAATTGCACCTTCTTCAGCTTTGGGAGTAATCTATTTCACATTCATATTTCAGGCATTCAAACAGTAAATTGATGAAATTAATCAAACAGCACTATCTATCTATCTATCTATCTATCTATCTATCTATCTATCTATCTATCTATCTATCTATCTATCTATCATCTGCTTACTTGCTTCTTTGCCAAATGGTCATTCTTTTCACATGTATTATGACAACAAGATAAATGCCAAGCTTTGTCAACAACTTGTAAATGATGAGTCTTAATGAGGCAATCTAGCATTTCCACTCCTCAGAGGCACTTTCTAATAGGATGAGAAAAATATCAGGTTAACGGAAGTGGGATGGATTCCCAGAGGACAGATCTTTCTGCATGTACAGTATATTCCTCAAGGTTTCACTTGGAGTATGTTCCAGGATGCTGGCCAATTTGGCCTAACCCTTTCCTACAACATTTTAATTGTGTTTTTATCAAATACAGCTGAAAGACAACTCGGTGATGGTGTTGAATCTGCTGGCAAACAGCTCACTTCTGCTTACCGCTAATGGTGGTGAGAAAAACAAAACAGCCTAGCTGACTCCAAGTGTGATCCTCAATGCACTATTTGAACTAGAACACACATCAGAACATAGCTCAGCTTTCAAGACCAAAAATTCCATCCCTTCCAGATTTCTCATTTTGGAGCAGGACATTTTAAGAGTATCTACCATATTCCTAGAGCAGTGATGGCGAACCTATGGCACGGGTGCCAAAGATGGCACTCGGAACCCTTTCTGTGGGCACTCAACATCGCCCCTTCATAGCCACCTGGATACAGGTTAAACTACTGTATTGGCACATTGCAAAAAAAAAATTAGTGGCTTTTGAATTGCAGTTTGGGCACTCGGTCTCTAAAAGGTTCTCCATCACTGTCCTAGAGTCTACTAGAGGTGTGCGGATCTGTAATTTTTTGGCTACAGTTCCCAGAATTCTGGGACTTGTTCTCCAAAACACACCCCTCTGTTATCTACATTGCACAACTACAGGAGCTTAATACCACATGAACCCTCACGGCTCCATCCTATGGAATTTCAGGATTTGTAGCTGTATAGTTTACTTCCCTTTATCTATGAAAGAGGCCTTGTTCATCCAGAAGAGAGATCTAAAGCACTTACAAAACTACAACCCCCAGTTTTCCACAGGCTTTAGTCATAGTAGCTAAATTGGTACCCAACCTCTTTCTCTCTGTACAGATCCACTCTTCAAAGGTGGCTCAGGTCTCTATCACATCTCGTTAAATAAATAAATAAATAAATAAATAAATAAATAAATAAATAAATAAATAAATTTTAGGAAAAGGCAAAAATGTGGTGACAGCTTTAAGACTTACATAGTAACTGCCCGCCTATCACGGGGGTTAGGGACCCACCTGACCCGCAATGACTGAAAATCTGCAATATGCAGATGCAGGTCGGGTGGGGATGGGGGGCGGCGGCGCATCACCGCTGCTTCCCCCGGCTGCTGGAAGACTTTTTAAAATGCCTTCCAGCAGCCGTGCAAGGGCAGTGGATGATCTGATCCACCGCAATTGCTGCAAGCGCCATTCCTCCAACAGGCAGCGCCAATCAGCTGCTTGGCGCTGGCTTGGGGCCAACACTCCCCCACAATCTCCATTGAAATGCGTTGAGCCAATGCATTTCGTTGGAGATGGCCTGGGACTGGAAGGGATTTTAAAAAGGGTGCACTGCTTCACCAGAGCCCCTGTGGGGGAGGGGGAAGCAGTGTGTCCCATTTAAAATCCCTTCCAGTCACGGAGGCAGTCTTGCCTCTGTGACTGGAAGGCATTTAAAAAGGGGTGCACTCCAACTGATTGGTGCTAGGGTGGGGAAATAAAGGTTTTTCTCACTCACCCCAGCTCTAATCGGCCGGAGCCCTAGCATGTACTGCAGCTCCATGATATAGCGGAACCGCAGTCCATGAACCATGAAATGGTGGGGTGTTACTGTATATATAAGTCCATTTCATCAGATATGAAGAGTTGTTAGAGTTCTTTACAGAAGATAAGCGGGATATAAATATAACAATAAATAAATAAATAAATGTTTAAGGAATGGTTTACCATGGCCTCCACTGTGCGTTTCTGTGGCTGAGTTGGGATGAAGAGGCTAACTCCTGCTTGACCTATTCCCTTCTTTAGCTCCCACAGTTATGGCACTTTTCTCCCAGCCCGACTCCAGTACCAGAAATAAATGGAATAGAATAAATGGAATTCTATTCCAGAAATAAATTCCAGAAATAAATGGAATAGTCCCAGAATTCTGGGAACTGTAGCAATGGAACATGAGGACATAATGTCCACGGAGACATTGGTTCCCTCTAGGGATGAGCACAAAATATCATATGAAACAAAACAATAACAAAATGTTTCATTTCTCTAGGGGCTTGTACTCACCGCTCGTCCTCCTCCTCCTCCCTCTGGGCTCTGGCGAGGATCCAGCAGCATTGCTAGGCAGCCCCGCACCGGATCACTGGCAGCACCAGGGGTAGCGGGTGCCGAGAAGCCTCCCCCGCTGCCTCGCAAGGCAGCTCCATGCCAGGGTAGCAGCAGTGGCGGGCACTGAGAAGCCTCCCTGCCACCACGCAAGGCAGCCCTGTGTCAGATCAGTGGCAGCAGAGGCAGTGGTGGGCACCAAGAAGCCTCCCCGCCACCTCTTGAGGCCTCCCCATGCCAGTGCTTACACTTTTCTGTTTCTCTGTTTCTCTGGCTACACTCCCCATTGGGGGGAGAAGAAGCAGTGGGTCTTTTACACTCTTTTTTCGCTACAGAAGCAAGCGCTGATGGTGGCCATCAGCGCTTGCTTCTGCAGTGAAAAAATGTTTAAAAGACCCTAAGCTCCCCATTTGGGGGGGGGGAGAAGTGGTGGGTCTTTTAAACTCCTCGGTGGCAGCAGCGCTGGCGGCAGACACAGGGCCTCCTGGTGGCCCCACTGGCCCTCTCCATCATGCATCATCGGCAGCAGCAGTGCTGGTGGGGGGTGCATGGCCTCCTGGCGGCCCCGCTGGCCCTTTCTGGCACAGCGGCAGCAGCACTGGCAGTGGCAGCGCCTCCTGCAGCCTGCTCGCCCTATCCAGCTGGGGTCTTCAGCAGTGGCAGCAGCGGCAACGGGCCCATTTAACAGGCCGAACAAAATTTCATCTGTAATGAAATGCTGCTTCACTGGTTCATTTCATTTTGTTTTGGTTCGTTACATAACGAAACGACGAAATAGCATTTAGTTTTTCATTTTGTGCCCACCCCTAGTTTCCTCCCCAGTGTGCTGTTTCCACATTAAAACACGTGTCCTCTGTGCTATCTGTATATGGGAATGGGCCATTAATATACAAATGGCCAACCTGGTTGTTCATTTAGCTTTGTGAAAGTTTTGAGAATTGTCGGTTGGTGTCCATTCCCGGGAACAGAGCTTGCAAAATGTCCTATTTTGTACAATAATTCCCAGAAGCCCAAAGGCAGTATAGCCTAAACTATGATCCCCAGATACTCTTAAGGAGGAGCTCTGTTGCTTTGTTTTGCATCAAGACCATGCTTGAGGCTCGTCCTTCTATTTCATATCTAAGCACTTGACAGGCAGGGTTTGATCACCTAGAAATGCCATTTCAATCAAAAGGAGGAAACTGGACATCTTTTTAGTTCAATGTATTCCATTTCAGGAATGATTGTGCTTAATACACACTAATTATAATGAGAAGGAGTCTGTGCAGGTCACTGTGTGGAGAAATTGCTTTCTCTATTGACCACGCTTCCCACATTCTCCACATTTCCCTTTCCCTTTTCACACCGATGCAGGGAGTTTGTATATTCTTATCTCCCTTTAAGCTCATGAAGCTTGCAGAGAGTCTATAAAGCCCTGTAAGCTTATTGAGCTCATAAGACTTGGTTCTTCCTAATCAAGAGTGCCGCATTTAAAATTAGTGTAGGTAGAAGCCTCTAAACATAAGTCCCTTTAAATAGTGAGACCAGGTTAATCCATGCTTGCTTTATCCAAGTGCCTAGGTGTCTAAAAGATTTACATGCCAGGAACATCCTTTTGATTTGCAAAAAGAAAAGGGGGGAAGAGAGAGAGAGAGAGAGAGAGAGAGAGAGAGAGAGAGAGAGAGAGAGAGAGAGAGAGAGAGAGAGAGAGAGATTATTCAGATGACTGGGATGCTGAGGGGGCATGCATTTCTTTGAATTGCAACCTGCCATCTGATTATTGCCAGTCAATCATGTTGTATCATAACGATGTAGTAAAAAATCTGGTTGTGCTTCTCCCATCCCTCTTCTCATTCTGAAAGTAATCAGTTTGGATTTGTTCCAAAAAGAGCACTCTGGGCCCCATGCCCCTCTTCATTCGCACCACCACCACACCTTGTCATGTGCCTGGCAAGCAGGAGTAAGAATTAAACAAAAGGGCAGTGGGCATTTTAAGATTTTAGAATTCTTTGAAAAGGTCAACAGGCATGTGGATTTGGGCAAATTGGTGGACATTGTCTATCTTGATTTTCAGAAGGCTTTTGACACGGTCCTTCACCAAAGGCTACTGAGAAAATTGCACAGTCCTCTTATGGACTGAGAACTGGTTGAGATCCAGGAAACAAAGAGTAGGTGTCAATGCACAATTTTCACAATGGAGAGAGATGAAAAGCGGTGTGCCCCAGGGATCTGTGGGAACAGACAAAAATGTTTTTTTACCTAGCGTGTTGTTGGCCTGTGGAACTCCCTGTGACAGGATTTGGTGATGGCATTTGGCCTGGATGCCTTCAAAAAGGGATTGGACAGATTCCTGGAGGAAAAGTCCATCACAGGTTACAAAACATGATAGATATGTATAATATCCAGGCTTAAAACAAGGGTACTTCAAGGGCCAGATGCAGGGGAGTGATATCAGGAGACAGATAACTAGTCTCGTGCTCTCCCAGACGCATCTGGTGGGGCCACCGTGAGATACAGGAAGCTGGACTAGATAGGCCTTCGGCCTGATCCAGCATGGTTCTTCTTATGTCCTTATGTTCTTAAACTAGGACACATCAGGGTCACAAAGAAGGCAGATGTTACATTAAGCACAGGCAAACCAAACTATTCTAGCTCCCCGCCCCCAATTCCTTAATTACAGTAACAACCACATATCCCAGGCAGTATAACTCCAGAGCCATTTGTAAAGAGAAGATGAACAGTTACAATAACAGAGCACATGATAGGCACCCCTAACTTTAGTTCATGGCATCATGTTTGCAAGAGAAAAAGGTAGGAACTTGCCCTTCCAAATCCTACATTTATTTACTATTTTAATGCAGTGGTTCCCAACCCTTTGCGAGTCATGAACCTCCTTTTATAACAATCAAATAATCTGCAACCCCACCACCTACATTTGAATAATTAGGCTGTAGGCACCATTTCCCAACATGGTGGCACCATAGGTGCATCTGTTGCTGCTTGCTTTCCTGTTGGTTCTGCCTCTGACTCCAGCACCACCACTTCAAAACCAGAGAAGGAACAGGCAGGGAGGATAAAGGTAGAGATAGACACACACAGAGAGAAGCCAAAGGGCCTCAAAAATGAGGCAGAAGGACATTGTGGTACTCATGGAGGATGCAAAATCTCCACACACAGAGGTTCCATCTCAGAAGCTGGCCCGTGAGCAGGGCCGGCGCTTCCATTAAGGTGAACTAGGCAGTTGCCTAGGGTGCCAAAATGGAGAGAGGGTGCTGGACAGCATGCCGCCCCCCCACTGCCCCACTGCCGCTGGCCACCGCCGTCCATCCCCCCACCACCCACCACCCACCTGTGCCATCCGCCCCCCGCCGCCTGCTCCGCCCACCCGCTGCCCTGCCCCCATCCCCCACCTGCCACCCCCACCTGCCACCCCCCTGACCCCCTGCCCCCCGCCCCACCTCCTGCCTCACCCACCCCCACCCCTCACCTACGGCACAAAAAAAAAACCTAGCACCGGCCCTGCCCGTGATGCACCATACTTACAACCCCTTTCTTCTGGAAGTAGCAGCAATGATATCTTTATGTTGACATTTCCTATTTTTTATTTTAAAAAAATGGTCCAGGTTATGCCTTCTCAGAAAGTAGAGGCTTTTTTCTTCTGCACAATACATACATACAAACTAATATCCCACTCTAAAAAATCAAGGGATAAATTATTTGACAAGGACTAAAACACATATAAGGGGAACCACAACTGCCCCCCTCCACAAAAAACACTTTGCAAACCCTTTGGAACCCCCAGGTCAGGAAACTCTGCTTCAGTGAATACTGAAGAATACAGACAGATGCACTGTGTTATGGTTGCAAACACTTTATGGACAAAGTATGCTTACATATCAGTAAGAAACGTTGGTCCCCTCCAGAAAAATTCCCGCAGACTCCGATGGTCTCTCTAAGCCAAGTCTCAAGTAGGGCTGTAGAGTGGTCCTCTTGTTCAGGCTGGAACCACACTCAGGGATTGCAATGGATCTTCTCAATGCCATTTGTGCCCCCATCCAATTTCTTTTTTTGTGTCCTGGTTCTATTTTGCAAAGCCTCCCATTTGCATTGAAAACAGCTATTATGTTTCTGGTTTTGCACCGATGTACATGAAATCTGGTGATATGCTAGACACAAAAGATGGGGACAAGCTTGTCAGATTTCAGGAGTCTAGCTTCAGGGCCTTGCATGCTAAGCATCTTTATAGTTTCCTTTTCTCTGTGTGTGTGTGTGAGAGAGAGAGAGAGAGAACAGTAGCAGGCTGAAGAAGACAGCTGTACCTTGGATTTGAATAGATTTTTAATTTTATCTTACTATGACCCAGATCTGACAATCCTCACCTCAAAAAAATATCGGGCCAATTCAGGCTGTTTGGGTGAGTAATCAATCAGCCAGAATAGGTAGTTCACCAGTGAGAAATCTCCAGCATTTCTAACAAAGCAATTCTAACAATGGTTATTTTTCCAGGACATGCCTTTCCTTCCTTCTCCCATTGGTTAGAGGTATTCAAGAGCAGCCTTAGTGTTGGTCCAGGTATCAGATAGCACAGCCCCTTATAAAGCCTGATCTACGTACCCATGGCATACCAAAATGGAGCAGGCGAATTATTCAAAATGTTACACCAGCTTCTGAATTCTAGCACCATCATGCTGTTGCAGTCACTGCCATGTTCTCCGTGGTTCATCACAGACTGTAACTGATTCGTCATCTTGGGTTACTGACTGTTTTGTTTTGTTTTAGGTTTGAGAGTTGTTGTTTTAATGGCGAGGCAACAATGTCTGCAGGTACCTTGACACCTCTTTCTTCTACCAAGGGTCTTAGGTTTCCATGTTGACTGCTGGTCCGCTTACAAGACAAGAGGTGCAACATATGGCCAGATCTTTCTTCTTCCATTCCCAACATGTTGTAGGTTCCAGCCTGGAAAAGAGTTCTGGAGAATCCAGCATATCACCTTCTTAGGGATATTTTTGCAGGGATGGGGATTCGAGTTGCATGACTCACTGTCAACTGGGTCTTGACTAGGGTTTTCCTTTTTTTTTAATGACCCAAATTCATCTCACAACATGGAACCCCACCCACCTCTCTCTCTTTGGGGGGGGTAGGGAAGCTTGTTTTGATAGGAATTTGGACTTAAACTTTGGACTTGATTCCAAAGACTCAGACTTGGGACTTGGGGCTAAAAAATATGGACTCAGACATGGGACTCAGACCCCAAGACTTGCCAATATCCATCAATATCATTTTAGAGTCTGTAGCAGAAGTATTCTAGAATTGTGTATTTTGTCTGATCTATTGAGGGTTAGTAAACTCCTCACACTCTGTCTCATTTTACACAATGAGGGTATGGCTGGCAGGTGGCATGTCAGATGGACAGGCTTGTACAAGGAAGCTGAAGGAATCATCCCTGCACACCCTATACCTCTGAGAATGTAAAAGAAATGGCAGCTCTGATCAGCCATAGTGCTGGGAAGGGACTTTTTGCCAGTCTGCCCGGTTGGTGTCAGTGCTGGTGCTGCAGGGGATTCATTTTGTTTCATTTGTTTCATAAGTAACAAAAACATTTTTAAACAATTTCCTTACTTGTTAGGATACAAAACAAAATGTGGGGTGGTGGTGAAACAGAACAAAACAAAACACTATTTTTCTCTTTCATGCCCGTTCGTAAATGATTTGCCAGGAAAAGAGTAGATAAGTGGTATGAGATCTAGCCAGTATGGAATAGTGGTTAGATTATTATTGGAGCAGAGCTTGTGAAACCTAGGTTCAAATCCCAGTTTAGCCATGAAATTTATTGAGTTTCCTTGAGCCAATCAGATTCTTTCAGCCTGACCTATCTCAAAGTGTGGTTGTGAGGATAAAGTAAGGAGGAGAAATTCCTACACATACTTGATAAAAGGTGGGACAAAAATGGAACAGATAAAATGACTAATAAGTTAGGTGCAGTGGCACATGCAGCTAATGACAAGTGAGCAATAAGTTGCATTTTGGTTAACGAGAATTTCCTTATCTCTATTTCTAAAGCCAGGGAGATTTTTCCCTTGAGCTTTTCAATTTAGAACTAATGCAAGTCTTTCTTTGCTTTATAAAACAGCTTTGATGGTAACCTGGCTCCTTGTTCTTAAGACATTATTTTTGCTCTGTAATCCTATACTACCCTCCAGCATCATTTGATTACCTGTTCTGTACTTAGTTTGTGGCTATTGTTTTGTGACAAGGGAATTGATTCTTTAGGAATTGCCTATTTATTGATGTCAGTCTAGGTCAATGAAGTAGTTTTATGTTTTGTTGATTATGACCCATTTATCTCCTAAGAATGTTCTGCTACCTGTTATATCTTCCTTCCAGTTTCAAACCCAGTCGGTCACTGTTCACTAAGCTATCTTTTTTTGTTTTTAAAACTAGAACCCACCCTTCTATAATTATACACATGTGTATAGGTATATATGCTTAATTAACGTAGATTATGCACATAGTGTGACATAGCTGAGTAATACATAGGCGTAAATTATAAGGATAATTGTTGGTTTAGTTTTCCAGCAGTTGTTTTTCTGAGTGCCTGTTATTTTCCCAATTGTGTCAGTTTTGATTTGGATTTAGAAGCTAGCTTGGGGTTTCAGAGACTAAAAGCCAAGTGGAATTCAATCTTGCACCAGAGTATAGAAGCAAATAGCAAGAGATTTTCTGCTTGTATAAATAGAAAGGCACACAAAGATCATGTGATCCCAGTATTTGCTGTTGTTGGTAAGGTGATTAGTGAACATTTGGGGGTGGTCCAGTTCTGGAGTCACCATCTTTCCTCAGTTTATACTGAAAAAGAGCAATTGTGACCCATACAGCATTGAAGATTATAGAAAACAACATTTACAGAATAAGATATGTGACAGCACCATCCCATTTTGATTCAGTCCAAATTATTTCTGTTATAAATAGCACCCAGTTGGTTCACTTTATGTAAACCATTACAGCTGTTTGTGTCCAAATATTTGGAAGTAATTTGTACATATTTCTATGGTGAAAAAAACATGAACATGAGAATAATAGCCATAACAATTAGCCATTGTTGTTATTGGTGGTGGTGGTGGTGGTGGTGGTGGTGGTGGTGGTGGTGGTGGTGGTAGTAGTACTAGTAGTAGTAGTAGTAGTAGTAGTAGTAGTAGTAGTAGGAGGAGGAGGAGGAGGAGGAGGAGGAGGAGGAGGAGGAGGAAGAGGAGGAGGAGGAGGAGGAGGAGGAGGAGGAGGAGGAGGAGGAGGAGGAGAAGAAGAAGAATGTCTGCAAAAAGTTTAACTCTCTACGGTAGATAGCAAGATGCAGGACAGCTCCCTCCCCACTTCATGAATAACAGTGAAGACATTGCATATAAATTCATGCATCAACATGTTGCAACCAAATGCTACTTCTCTAGCTGTGAACAGATCGTGTCAGTGAAACAATGTATACTGAATAGAGATGGGCATGAACCGGGAAAATGGCATTTCATTTTATTTTGTTTAAGGCTTCAGTTTGTTTCATTTCGTTTTTAATGATTTTTTCAAAATTTCATTTTGTTGGTTCATTAATTTGTTATTCGTTTTTACCCACTCTTTTTCCAGCGCCCACCGCATGGCCCCTGGGGCCTGGTCGGAGATGGGGGGGTGTCTATGAATGGGCCGTTGGAGGAATAAAGAGGGGGAGCGGTGTTGGAGCCGTGCAACACTGGCTGCCTAAGCGCGGCCTCCTAATCTCCCCTCCCAATCTCCCCGCGATAACGGGCCACAGGAGGGAGGCACAAGGGGGCGGCTTCAAAGCTGTGCTGCTCTGGCCACCTAAGCGCGTCCTCCTTCTTATCTCCCCTCCTGATCAGCCCCATGATAACAGGCTGCGGGAGGGAGGCGCAAGGGGGGACAACATCAATGGGCCTCGAAGCAGGGAGGGCTGCGGACCCATGCTGCTTCACAAACTCCCCCCAAACCGCAGGTAAATCCGAGGATAGACTATTTTAAGGTTTTTTTAATGAAAGAAGTAAAAAGGGTAACCCCACTGGGTCGTCAGCCCGCATCCCTCAATGGCACCGACAAGGTGCGTGCTCCCTCTGTGCAGCTTGGTGCGAAGGGACCTCCAAACCAGCACTAGGTAGGAGACATCTCCACCCCCCATTAATGAAACAAACCGAACCAAATCAATTTTTCTCAGTTCGTTTCATTTCGTGTTGAATTTGCCCCTAGCGTCGTTATTTGTTTCATTATGTAATGAAACAAATAATGAATAATGAAATGAAAAAAAATTCATTTCATGCCCATCTCTAATACTGAATACTTTTACAACATGAATTGTTGTCAGTTCACAGGTGGTGGGTCATGCAACTAAGATTCACTCCTGTATCCCCAAACTTGCTTTTTCAGATGACTGCTCAAAATCCCACCACCAGTGTGTTGATTGTCAGGGTTCCTGAGCAGTAGCCTAAAAAGCAATGCTTCCCACCTTTGTATATCCCATTATAAGTTAGCCAAGACATCGGGGTATACTTTGTGAACTGATCCAAAGTGTCTTCCAAAAACTAACCAGTGGAGTAATTCATATTGAATCATAATGAGTGGCCTGAATAAGGAAATAATCACAGATTAGGAGGATCATCTTGTATTAGAGAACAGCTGGTTGTATATAGCTCATTTGTTTAGATATTGGGCTGTGGAGTCAGGTTAAGAATTTGATTTGCCACTGTGCTTCCTGGGAGAAGAACCAGGTTGTGTGGCCTTGGGCAAGTTGTACAGTCTTGGGGAACCCCAATAAAAGGAAATGGTAAACCATTTCTGAGTATTCTTGATGACACATGATGATGATGGTGGTGGTGGTGGTGGTGGTGGAGGAGGAGGAGGAGGAGGAGGAGGAGTCAGACCATTACCAATGTCATGCAAATCTCTCAAATATCTGGTCTGAAACAAGAGTATGCTTGATTTTCAGACCAGAAAACAAACCAGACTTGAATGCTTTGATGGAAGTGAGCCAGTACTACATGATCTCTTATGACCCATTGTTGTTAAAAGGTTTGCCTAACTTGTCCACCTAGATTTGTTTAGTTTTGCTTTGCTTTAGAATGATGACCTTCTGCCTGTGGTGTCCCAGATTCAGGACTAAATATTATCAGTTCTAGAGCTTTGTTACCTTCTCCTATAGATCATATAGCTTAGCTATTTTGTAGCATCATTTCAAAGTCTTTGTCTTTGCACATCTGTGAGGTTTTTGGATTCCTTCAGTCTTCATGGCTGGTTTGTGCAAACAGGGAAAAGTGTTGCACCATAAACAGATGGAGAAAGACATGCTTGCATGCCCCAACATTTTTATAATGCTGTTAATGTTCTGGCTTTGCCATTGGGTATCCCTTAGTTGCTGTTTTAAATTGTATGTGCTGCTTCAGTACATTCTTTCATTGACTAACAGGCATTTTTAGCTTTGTTTTATCCTGAAAGAATTAATCTGAATTTAGAAAAATTACATTTTGGACCACTAGCCACACTGGCTGCAGCAATCCATAAAAGGACCTTTTAATATTAGTAATTGGGTGAAAGAGCAGTAGGATACTTGCCTATTTCAAGAGAAAGATGAAATGGTGTACTGAGTGAATATTGTCAGCTTTCGATCCCCAATCTATCCAAAGCTTAGGGTACACCCAACCAGCTGACTGAGAGTAGAAGGGCAATGGCGGAGATAATCTCTGCTAGGATGAAAGTTGTGCGAATATTCACATGTTCTGCCCTTTGAATCATGTGTTTTTAATGTGGCAATACTGCCACTGGACCAGACCAAAGGAGTCGTCTAGTCCAGCATCCTATTTCACACAGCTGTCTGTAGGAAGCCACAGTTACTTCATCCAGTTACTGTTTTTCAACCCTTGTCATTCAGACACATGCTGTTTCTCATCCTGCACCTATGCATCTATGAATGTTACTGAGGATAACATCATGGTCCGTGGCAATCAACAGCCTTCTCTTCTATGAATTTGCATTCGCTCCTATGCATTTGTGCTTAGGTTGCCGGTCTTCTCATGATAATTCTGGGCGTCTGCTGGAGGATGTTCAACGTCTCAACCCTGGCAGATTTTACTTTCCTTCCAACATAAAATCAGTTCTCACTTGCTAGAATTCCAGGACCAGTCTATTGATAGACATTCAAAAAGAAAATACTGTATTTTCCGTATATAAGACTATATTTTTACTAAAACAGACTAAATATTTAGGGTTGTCTTATACATGGAGGTAAGCCAATGAGAGAACCACACAGTATAGAAATTGTTATTTCGAGGTGGAAAATTGGGGGTCATCATCTTATACATGAGGGTGCCTTATAGACAGAAAAATGCAGTAAATCCCATGTTAATAAACCAAACACCTTACCTTTAAAAAGTACACATAGGAAAATTCATGCATGTTAAATCTGTATAAAAGGTGGCTAAAGGATGGTTTAGTACCTAGATAGATAGATAGATAGATAGATAGATAGATAGATAGATAGATAGATAGATAGATAGATAGATAGATAGATAGATAGATAGATAGATAGATAGACATCAGCTGATGGTGACTCGAACATGGTTTTCAAGATAGGTGAGATGTTAAGGAGTCCTCAGCATTGCTACCCTCTTCTCCTCCCCATGAGTCTCCATAGCCAAGTAAGGATTTGAACCCCATGTCTTTTGAGGCTAGGGCAACAGTCTGTCCATTCTGCCACACTGGTTTTCCTTGTAGATGCACCTACCTCTATTTGTCCTATCCATGGCACATCTAGTCTTGGGGTGGGGGGGAAAACTTAGCCACTGTAACCTACCAGTATACTTTATGGCTGTACACTTGGAGATAGGTTGGCTCATTCCAGTGTAGAATAATAGATTGCTATAACTTCACATTTCATCTTCCCAACTCTTTGAGAACAGATTACTGCAGCATATGTTCTTTCTTTCTTTCTTTCTTTCTTTCTTTCTTTCTTTCTTTCTTTCTTTCTTTCTTTCTTTCTTTCTTTCTTTCTTTCTTTCTTGCTTGCTTGCTTGCTTGCTTTTCACAGCTAGATTGTGTGAGTTGAACAAAGGTGAAGGAGGGGTATCTGGGTGCATAGATGCCTGCCTCAATGTGGAGAGTTCAAATTTTTGTTTCCTTCAAAGTCTTATGATTTATGGTTGGCAAGGGGTTTCCCCCCATTCTTTTCATCTGCTAGAGCACTCTGGCTCTGACTTACCTTTCACATTTCCTACATTCCAAGGTGTCGTGGGATTTGTTGACATTTGCTGCTTGCCCTGATGCTATTATAAATTGGAAGCTACATTTTAAGCTTCAGCACACCCACAATTAAACTACACTGGGAAGGAGGGCAAGTGGAAAGTGGAAGAAACAGAAGGGATTGGAAAGGAGACAGATTGTGTTGTAGAAACATGATTCACTGTGCACACCTTCATTTTAGAATTTTATTTTCAAACATTTCTCCAGAATATTCTGTGCATCCCAAGGGAGGTGGAATGAAATTAATTCAGGATTATGTCTACTGAGTTAGTAATCTTTGCTGAATTGCATTCCAAAGTGCATCCCTAAGAGTTCGGTTCAGCTGGGAACCAGCTGGATTGCTAGACTTAATTTAGCCTAAATTCAAACAAGAGGTTCTGCTGAAACAGAGCCATTGAACTAGCTGCAGAAAGATAAGTCAACATAAATGTAAATATCGCCAATTTCATTCCAATCTAACTAGGACTAGCAAGTGGATTTAAACCCTGCTTTTTCCCCAAGAAGGTATTATAAACGAAGGCTGGATATGATTCTTGCTTTAGCTGGATGGAGCTTGATAATTTTGAACAATTAAAAAACCCGGTACTTTTAACACAGCCTTCTGTGAGTTCTTGCATGAGTTGTACATATAGTCCAAGTATCACAGAGATTTATAAAGTGGGTGGCAATTTATTTGGTCAGTTTTCTTGGCATGAATCGTAGTGCTCTGAATTTCTTTCTGTGCCCAGAATCCTCTTGCACTGGATGTCAAGTGCTCTGCCTGTGGTGCTCTGCCTGTGGTGCAAATGAGATCTCTGCCTTGCCCTTGTGCATGGTGGTGATCATCCCTCTTGTTACACTTACTGGATACTGGACATCATCTTGATCAAGGCAAGGGAGTAGGGGGACAGAAGGGTGCATCTGCCCTGGGTGCAGCAATCTGTTCCTCTATAACTGTCTGGTTTAGTTCTGCGACTAAGCATGACAGATATAAACTTCAAAGGATAATTGAAACGGCAGAAAAAATTATTGCTACTAATCTGCCATCTATTGTGGAATTGTATACCACACGAGCTAAAAAGAGGGCGATGAAAATATATACAGATTCCACACATCTGCCAGCTGCTCCCAAGCTATGGAATGCCCTCCCAATCGAGATCCGCCTGGCGCCAACACTGATTACATTACATGATGACTTCAGAATGAAACATGGATTTTATTATTAGACGCCTCTTTTGTCTGTGTGATAGGACTCTTAAAGGATACTCCATTCAAATTTCTTTCTTACATGCATGTGTACGTGTGTGATTGTATGTATGTTTGAAAGTGTACCTCTTATTTGAAACACGTACACTATTACTAAAGCACACCCAAGCTGTTCTGTGTGCATGTGCAGTGTGCATTTCCCCTCCCCCCCAATTGGGCACCATTTTGAGGGGAAGACATCACCAGCTTCATGTCAACATGAGGAATTCAGGGCCCAGACTGTACCAACCATGCATGTACTCCAGAAAATGTGAACAAAGATGAATCTGTCAAACCTTGGACCGAAATTGAATTTCTCACATAATTCTTATCTTTAATAGGCTTCTTTCCTGGGGAGTGTTCTTAGCATTACACAGATACAGTTCTTTGCTCCCTGTTATTTCTAGCTGGAGGCCTGGAGCTATTGCCAAAACTCAGCGCCACAGTAAGACAACAGGCACAAGGGGCAGGAGAAAGATTCATTGTCATTGAGTCATCTTTCCAGCAGTGTAGGCGTAATTAACATTGCTAATGATCAACCTATGTGTTTGACTAACAGGTTTCCTTCCGGAAATAACGATAGAGCACCTTATGGTGAGAGAAGGCTAAGAAGCGCACTCCCAATTGTCAATCATTCTGGGCAAAAAAGAAAAAAAGAAAAAAAAGATTGGGGCAGAGAAAAATATATTAGAAAAGTATATTAGAAAACGTTTGAAAAGGGATTTCAACAGAAGCCCACAATGATACTAAAATAGGGCATTGATCTATTTCCACAGCCCAAAAAGGCATGTGAGATGTAAATCAGTAATTTTGATGTTTGTGGCCTGTTTTCTCTTTGCATGGCATTCTATTGCCAAGATATATGAAGTAACTGATATCTTAGGTTGTCATCTAGAAATGCCAGCATCCCTGGAAAGGGTTGGATTTCCCCACCACCACCAGATGATTCCTGCCATTCTTCAGAGAACATGCAACTCAGATGCACATTTCCACTTCTGTAAGCTTATTTCAAACAATGGTCACCTATATCTTTGAGCACGCCAGTATAGTCGACGTTCTGCGCATTATTAACCATTATTAACCGTTTGAAGATTTTGATGTGGTAACCTTTGCATCCAGTGAACATCATTAAAATGAATTTCCTAACCCGACAACAAAATTTAATCCCATTTGTACATGAGAATGAAAACCAAGAGCTATAGAAACAATAAGATGGGATGGCGCGTTATTGGTAGACGTAGACGCGTATGAAAAATTCCTGTCACTTTTTCTCTACAGGCATTGTTTTTATTATCTGACGTACCAACCACAATTGTCACTGAGCTATATTATAAATGGAGTCAAGGCCATGTTTATTTCCCCCGACATGCTGTTGAAGCTATTAAAAGAAAATCCAAGTGTCTGACAACGAACATAAATAAGCTAAGAGGCTAGTAAAACATGCATCTAATCGTATAAACTGTAATGATACAGAGGATGTGGTTTAGGGCCTACCGAAAGGAAATAGAAGCAAAACAAGTTCAATAGCCATGTAGCCATCACAAAAATTAAATACAAAAATAGAACAGGGCAACCCAAATTAGTACTACCACAAACATGGTAGCTGGTGGGACACTGAATCCACTTCCAAATTTTAAGCCCAGATTTTGTGCCACCTGAACTCAAAACACAGGCATCACATTGGATAGTTTCTCAAAAATTTTGATTAAAATCCAGAGGATGGCACCACTCAACTGATATCAGAGCCAACAGCCTCCATTGCTTTCTTCCTGTTGTTGTTGCTGCTGCTGCTACAATTACTCCTACTGCTACCATCACCACCACAGCATTATTGTTCCAGAAGTCTAAACAGTATCCGTTACAAAATGCTACTGCATCCAGACTTTCTAGAAACTGAAGAATTGCTGCAATAATGATAAAAACTACCAAGTACATAACAAGAAGCCTTCTGAATGAGCCTTCTGAATTAGTTTAGTGTTCTACTGCTACCATGGACAACCAGATACATTGCCTACAGGAAGCTCACCAACATCTTATAACATTAAAAGGTAACATTAAAGCTATAAAGAACAGATGATAAGAAGAAGAAATCCATTATGAGAGATGGAAACTAACATGGAAAACACTGGTGTTCTTATGAAATCAGTTAAACCAATCCAAGTCAAGTTGAATGTCTTGACTTGGAAATCCACTAAATCTTAACAGAAAGACAGAGACACCAGAATGAGATTTTTAAAAACTTTTTAGAAAAATTAATTTTGTTCATTTAAGTCCTAAGAGACTTAAATGTCAATTTCTCTCTCATTTCATTCAGTATCGGTTTCTGAGGCATTTCTGGTATTGCACAATACTGTGGATGAGCAGTGCTCACTGTTTCTCTTATATATCTATATCTGAGGTAGAATCTAGTTCCCTAGAGTCCAGTCTTAAACCTCCTCATGTCAAGAAAGTACTGGTGCTGCTCCTGTTGTCGTTATTGTCATTGTTGATGATGGTATTGTTGTTGCTGCTGGTGGTGGTGGTGCTGCTGACTTCTGCATAGCTCAGTGGTTTGGACATCTGACTATGGAGCCAGAGCTTGAGAGTTCGATTCCCCACTGCACCTCCTCGACAGGGGCTGGTTTCAGTGATCCACAGGGTCTCTTCCAACTCTGCAGCTCTGAGATGACAATGATGGCTTTCCATAATAGAGCTGTCCGTCTTTAAAAATGATCACCACCACTGCCGTCCAAAGGTGCACAACACACTGTGTAGCACTTTAGATTCTGTTCTCCAACAAAGCAGGCTTGCTGGGTAAGTCAGAAGCTGCTGCCAAGGGGGTGCTTCAGTTTTCTTCCTACTTTTCCATTGCCTGAAGTGTCTGCCTCTGACTTGATGTTCTCAGATGGGATCACTGTCATCTCTGAGTAGTAATCTGCTTGGCTAAACTGAAGCAGAGTTCTGTAACAGTAGACAACCATCCACTGGTTTCAGGGATATCTGCACTAAATAAGGCATAACTGTTTATATTTGGAAGGCTCCACAGAGATACAGAAATGCCAATTTCTTCTGAATGTTTGTCTTACCACCCTTTAAATACAGATCTATTTTAATATATTTTCCACTATATGAAAATAGCTCATTTGTGTACATTCTTATTATATTATATTATATTATATTATATTATATTATAGTATAGTATAGTATAGTATAGTATAGTATAGTATAGTATAGTAATGATTTTGAATATTTTTACCCCGCCTTTTTCCTTCAAACAGGACCCAAGGCAGCTTACAACAATGAGGGACAATATACAGCCCAGAACACTTAAGACATATTCAAGTTAGGAACAGGGAATTAGAAGAAGCATCTCACAACATTAAAAGATAACATTAAAGCTACAAAGAGCACGCAAAACGAAGAAGAAAATTCCATTATGAGAGATGGAAACTAACATGGAAAACACTGGTGTTCTTATGAAGTCAAAGCAATCCAAGTCAAGTCTTGACTTGGAAATCTACTATGCCTTAACAGAAAAACAGAGGCACCAGTATGAGATTTTTTTAAAAAAATCAGAAAATTTAATTTTGTTCATTTAAGTCCTTAGAGAGTCTGTCAGCTTCTCTCTCATTGCATTTGGTATTCGTTTCTAAGGCATTTCTGGTATTGCACAATACTGTGGTTGAGTAGTGCTCACTGTTTCTCGTATGTATTTGAGAGAGAAAAACACATCACTCCATATAGCTGCAAGAGCTCCACATAGATACAAAAATGCCCATTTCCTCTGAATGCTTGTCTTACCGCTCTTTAAATACAGAGCTATTTTCATACATTTTTCCAAATGCTTCATTTCTGTAATTACTCTTAGGAGTTCCACATCCCCACCATGACTAGGACTCCAGTCAGCTCCAACTGTCTGCCTGGAAATAAAACGGTGATTTAGATATTTCGTTCCCCATGGTCCCGTCTGCGCTCAGCAAATGGTTCCATGTCACTCGCTGCATCGCCATATTGAAGCCACGAAGCTCTGTGGCAGCTAATCCTCTGAGCCTGTTAATAAGCTTAGGAGCACGTTCATTGAAGACTGACGCGTTAGTCACAAACGGGGAGAAAATATCTACTGGGGGAAGCTGAATTGGTTTTAATCATCTGCTAATCACCAGTAATGAGACCTACTCTGGGGAAGAAAAGAAAAACAGATAGTCAGAGGGAGTTCACAGCAGAGTAACAAGGAATGAGAGGGCAGCTGTTATGAGGAGAGAAAAGATGGAAAGAAAGGAGGGATTTGGTCTAACCAGATGAAGCTTCTTCTGTGGCGCACTGTTTTGTTAGCTGAGTGTTTCTTTCATTCAGGCCCCCAAACTTCAGATCTTTCAACCTCTCCCCCACCCTCTCTTTCAAAGGCCTAGCCCACCTCGACAGAGGAGGAGACCCGAAGGGAGGCCTTTTAGGCTTTGCAAATTTAAACTTAACTACATTGCACTTTTTTTTCCACCCCTTCTTTTTATTTGAGCCTGAAGGGAAAAAAAAGTAAATGGTGAATGGAAAGAGAGAAGGATGGGAAGTATGTGTGTGAAAGGGATAAGAGGAAATGGCTGAGGAGAAGCACTGTTTGCCCATGCCCTGGCCTTTAAGAAGGCCCCAGTGGAGAATTATTAAGGTTGAACTGAATGACTTTGGAAAGAGGGAGACTCACAGGAACACCTCTCCTGCCCTAAATTTCAGGTGCCTGAATGATGAGATCATATCCAATTTTGAAGCATCTTAAGTATTGTTGAAGCTGAGTAGGTTCAGACCTCCTGGGCCTTAAGATGGGAGGCATATGTAACTCGATCTAAATTCAACTCAAGATATATTAAAAGAAAAGTCAACATCATTTGATGCAACCCCAAATAAAGGTTGCCTTCTCAATTCACATCTAGTCCCTTTATTATGTTAGGCAGCTCACCTTGATTGCTGAAAAGCCAATTTGGACAGTTAGCAGGATAGAAACAGGCCTGTAAGATTCAGTGCTAAGTCACTGTGCAAAGCAAAGAAGCCAATGGGCAGATAATCTCTGGTCACTGCCCTCAAAGATACTAACACAACATGAAGATTCGTCACCATCACTGTTTTGTCACACAAGCCACAACGTGGAGGCAAGGTTTGAGGTGATGGGCCGAGAAAGGGAGTGAATGATGAACACTTGCAGGATGAAAGGGGAACATTATAAGAGTAATAACTTCATCATAAGCAAATATTTCATATAGAGATGGGCACGAAACGAGCGATTTTTCATTTTTGTTTTTGTTTTTTCATTTCGTTACGCAACGAAAATGAAACAATTTTTTTAAAAAAACAACACAAAAACGAAAACAAAACGACCAAATTTGCTGTGTTTTTCGTTTTGTTGCAGCAGATGCATTGAACGAAAAAGAATGCTAACGAAACAGCAATTTTTCATTTTCGTTTTCGTTTTTTGTTTTGTTACCTAACGAAACAAAAATGAATTTTTTTGCAAAAAACGTCACGAAAACGAAAACGAACCGAAACGGACCCCTAAACGACCAAACAACAAACGAAACACCATTTTTTTGAGTCGTGCCCATCTCTAATTTCATATATAAAGTATAGACCAAAAAATTACAACATCTGAGCCAAATCAACGAGCTTTCTTTGGAAATGGCAGTAATTATTTTCACCAGTTTTAATCTCTTTTTTAAACAGTGCATGTAGGCAAGACTTCCAAAAAGGCAGAGACATTAAATGCCCTCTTCTTTTTTCCTCTTACACTTCCATCATTCTTATCTTTTCTTCGGCTGAGCTGTTCTAAATATCCATTTCCCCCTACCCCATCATACATATGTAATTGTGAGCTGGAGACCAGATCCTAGAAAGTGTGGTTTCATCTTAGAAATCCATGGCTACCCCCCCCCATGGACCACCAGACTAAATGGTCCATCACTTCTGAGAGTCAACATGGGGTAGTGGCTAAAAGTTTTGACCCAGGATATAGAAGTGTGGCAGATGATTTTATAATGATTGGGGAAGATCCAATGCAAAAATTATATGAAACCAAGAGGATGTGGAAGACCCGGCTTCTTTTACCCATAAACCTCTTTTATTTAAATTTAGAGAGAGAGATGGTGTGTAGCCACCAGCCATCTGATTTACTTTTCTTTCATCTTCTGGAGAACGTGCCTCTAAACAAGAATTCAGTTTTTCTCCCCTCCATTTTAAATTTGTAACCTTAACTTTTTGATTTCCTCTTGCAAAAATCAATAGAACTGGGAGTATGAAATTTTCAAAGGGGCCTTTTTGAATTGGTGTGTGTTCTATCGTCACCTTCTCCGCTGCTGTTACTCTATGGAAAGGAGCAGATTTGGGATGTTCTCAGAATCTGATGCCTAAGCTTAGTCCCTCTCTTCTGCATAGTGGATAGAGCAATAGACTGGGACTCAAAAAGCCTGTGTTCAAATCCATGCAGACCCATAAGTGTGCACCAGGGGAGTGGACCTGGTAAAACCACTCCTTAAATAGCTCACTTAATATGAAAGCCCTCACTTATTTTAAAGTTGGTTACTAAAAATCAATTCTGACTTGACAGAACAGAATATATAAGGTGGGTGTTTCTAGTGCATCACACTTCCTTGTTCTGTACAAATGTTACCATGCGAAGATGGTGTTTCATGACTATCTTGTTGATGTGCATTTTCTATGCAATGACTTTTTTGGAATATTGATTGATTGATTGATAGTTTGATTTTGCAACTCTTGGAATTTTATTGTACATCAAGCTAAGGTAGTTCTAAAGTTATGCTTGGTAGAATACATGTTTGGCTTTTAGTGCTCAGAGGGTTTTTTTTTAAAAGCAAGTAACTAAGAAGGTTACAACTAATCCATTACTTTTGAGAAATGGGAACACAGAGAGCCACTTGTAAAACTGCAACTTCACTAGAAATGAACAGATTTGCTTTGGAACTGTTGTTGTAAGTTAGGTTTCAAATTATTGTTGTAAATCTAAACTTGTTGTAAATCTAAACAATAATTTCACAGTCTGACCATGTGCTTAGATAGACCAGGATGTGATGTATTGTGACTCCTTTAGGGGTAGTCCTTAGCAAGTAAGCAACACAGTGGGCATGCTTCTAGCCACAACCACATTTTTAACTAAATGAGTGCCTAGCCATCCACACATAAATTGCTTGACTGTTGTATTCAAAAGAAAATCTCAGTCTTGACATAGTTAAACTACAAGGCCTCAGGGTTCCAGCAAAAATAAGAATTGTAAACAATTGCTCAGTCTACAACTTGAGATGCTACCAACTTTCTCATTACAAAGATGGGAATCTGTAAAGTTTTTCTTCTATGTACAGCCTTGGTGACTTATTCTCGAGAATTGTATTCAATGGTATTATTGTTGTGCAATGAAGGTCAGCAGGTAACACGTAGTGAGCAACTGAGCTTTGTTCTTTTCCCGTGTGTCTACACTATTGTACTAATACTACTTCCCCCTCTCTCATTTTATCTTTCTGTCTCAAAAGGTTTATTAGCATATTTGACAGATTAAAAGGCTAAGGTCAAACAAATCCCTGAAGAAATATGGCTAATTATTGTCATATTTTTAAAACTCTTTCCTTCAAAGAATTTTAAAAAGACCAAAACTCAGCATTGCAGCTCAAATTATCCTTTTATGGTGTGTAGTTTCCCATGCCTCCCCGAAGTTGTTTGAGAGCAATTATCTCTTTACATGGGTATCAACACTGCTAGGCTACACTTCAGACAATTGGCATCCTATAAGTGACTTCCTGGTCGAGCAATCAAAGACTATAGAAGTTGTTCAACATAGCCTGACAAAGAGTGTAAACATGATCAGATGGTTCTTTCATCTACTCTTCAACTGGAAGCCTAAGAAGAAAACAAATGTGCAAAGTTTTTCATCTCGCCGTTGGAGTACATGATGCTTATTCCAAGGAACCCACCCCTGTTTATTTTCATCGGAACTCACAGTCCTTCGGAAGAAGACTAGAGCTATCAAATTACTGTCAGGTAATGAAATCATTTTAACCATGTCTCTACAAATGCCTATAATGCTCTCCTCTTTTTATCCTCTGAACTAAACCTCACCAATAGAGATGGGCACAAAACAGAAAATGGCGTTTTGGTTTTTCATTTGTCGTTGAGAGTTCTGCTTCGGTTTGTTTCCGTTTGTTGTGAATTTTTTGAAAAATTTTGTTACCTTTTTTTTTCCTTTGTCGTTTCTAACCACTTTTTGCGCGATTTTTAAAGCATTTCCGTGCACAGGCATCCCCAACGTCCCAGACCAGAGGGAAAACACTAAAAAAAATGGATGCAGGCAGAGACACAGTATAGACAAGGTATGCAGGGAGGCTGCAAAGGCAGCGGCGGGTGTTGCCCAGGGTGCAAGGCAGCCACAGAGTGACTGCACTGCGGGGCAAGGGAGGGTGCTCACCGAGAGGTACGCAGCACGCATGCACACAGGGAGGCTGCAGGACTGAAGCTAGAGTCGCAGAGACAGCAATCCCACCCTAACTCCCACCAGAGACTGCAAGGAGGACGGGGGCTGCCAGAGCTTTTTATGCCCTCTGTGGCTGCCAGACCTGCCCGCCCAGTTTGCAACCTGGGCATGTTATTGGTTGAACATGATCCCTTCACATGGCTTGCCTCCATTTTGTGGCTGGTGGTGACATCCATTTTAAAGGGAAAAGAAAAATACATCGCGATGGGAAAAGACAAAAACAAACATTTTAAGGACCCCAACCCCCCCATGGTAGGTATTATCAGACAATATAAATAATTATCGCTACGTTTTTACGGATGTCCAGGGCGTTTTTTAACATTTAAAACAGCTCATTTCATTGTGCGTCGCCATTAATGGAAACGAAACGTAACGACCTCAATTTTCGTGGTTCTGTTTGTTTCGTTTCATTTTCATCACAATTTTTGTTTGTTGTTTCGTTACGTAACGGAAACAACACATGGTAACGGAAACGAAAAAATGTTCGTTCCTTGCCCATCTCTACTCACCAATAAGAGAACAAATTCTATTAAGTCACAGACCTCCCGATGAGGTCATTTTACCAGTGTCCCATAAATGTGCTCAAGGAGTCTACCAAGGCCGTTACTTCACATCCCTCTCATCCCTCTTTGCTGTCCCGCTTGGGACCGTTACAAAAATGTTACTTCACATCTATAGTGTGACAGCAGAATCTCTTCCCGACCACGCCCCCTGAACCGGGAACAGAGTGTGACAAGCCGTACCTTCCCCTGGCCTGGGGAATTCTGTTGTCATGCTTAGTTCCCAGTTACTGTTTTGAGACAAGGGACATGAAGTAACAGCAGTGGCTGTTTCCCCCTTTTGCTCTAGGAATACTCTGACAACCGAAAAAGCCGAGTGGAACTCCTGCGCCAGGCCAGGCTCGGCTGCCCGCCTGTCCCTGCAGAAGAAGGAGGCTCTTGAAGGGACAGGCAAAGAGCCACTGTGAGGTGTAGGTCTGTCTTCCTCAGGCGGGGCTGAGCTCTCCTTGCCTGCTCGCCTGCCAGCCCGCAGACTGCTGAGTTCAGGGCGAGGATGTCTCACCCACTGCCCACACTGCTACCATCACTGCCACTCACCCGGGCTTCCCCTGCCAGGCTTCCCGAGACAGCTGGCGCACCCACAGTGGGGATTTGAAATATCGAAAAACGGAAGCCTGACAATTTTTTAAAAAGGCTAAACAAAGCCAGGGAAATCAAGTAATAGTCACAAAACAAGGATGTGAAGTAACAGTTGTCACGAGACAAGTAATCATGCCCGTGGGTAAACAAAAACAGGGATTGAACAGGGACAAAACCACATGACTGCAAACAACACTGTCACGGAACGAACGTAATCGCGGAACAAAGTAGGATGTGAAGTAACCGTCAAAGAGAACTGAGTAGGGTCCTGTGTAGAGATGGGTGTGAACCAAATCAGGAACCAGAAAAAAAACTCAAACTGGGTTGGTTTGTGGTTCGATTCAGGAATCCCATTTTGTCAAAATGAAATTAAGCATCAAATTTGTTTCCCTTTGGCACTTTGTTTTGTTTGCCAAAAGGGAATGTTCACCCAATCCTCTTCCCACTATCCCATTGGCTCCCTATGTTATCTTGAAGCTGCCTCCAGCTCCTCCGCTACTGTCACCCCCACCATCCTCATAGACGGGGTGTTCTCAGAGACAGCAAGCCCAGGCCTGCTGCATGTGCAAAGGTGTCTGAGGCTCTCTAGACAGAGCAGTCCTAGGCCCATGAAGCTGGTTTTGCTCAGGTGCCAACTTCTCACCCAAGCATCAGGTGCATGCACACATGCAACAGACCCAGCTCCTGGCAAGGACTCAGGGCTGCTGCATCTGTGCTTGGTGCCAGCCACTCAGCAGAGCTGCGGGCGCATGCACAAACACCACCTCTTGCTTGTGAGGATTGTGGCGGTGGAGGCAGAGGCAGCAGGGACAGTGTCAAGGTAAGATAGGGACCCGATGGGGGCAGTGGAAGGAGGGCAGGCAGTTCTCCCCAGCACAAACCTGAAAAGTGAACTACTAACTGCTTCATTTGTCAAGGGGTAATGACAGTTCATGGTTCGTGAGTAGCCACGGACCACGAACCATCACAAACCAGTTCAGTGGTCCCTTGTATAAAGGAATTAATTCGTTCCAAATGAAATTATGTTAAGCAAAATTTCCTTTTTACAAATTTCCATAGGAATGCATTGAAAACTGAGTGATCCCATTTTTATGTTGTACGGATTCTCCCCATAGGCGATTATGTTAAGCAAATTTCCCCTATCTCTGGATTTTTTATGTTGTACAAATTTTATGTTATACAAGCTGTTTGTTATACAAGGGTCCACTGTAGTTTTCCCACTTGTGCCTCACAGATGATGTATTTACAATGTGCCCATTCAAAAGGAGAGTCTGAAGTCTAAAGGGGATCTGATAGGTTTCTTCAAAACTCCTTCTTTGGAGGTTTTTAAGCAGAGGTTGGATGGCCATATGTCGGGAGTCCTGTGATGGGGGTTCCTGCATGGCAGGGGGTTGGACTAGATGACCCTCGAGGTCTCTTCCAACTCTATGATTCTATGATTCTATGACCTTCCTCAGTAGAAGATCAACAACCTTCACTGAATAATCCTGGTGGAATTTTTATAATTCACTGATGAACTCCTTACAGTACGGCCATGCAGACATTACTGGTAATTATTCTTCTAACTCAGTGTAACAAAATAAAGTTACATTTCCACCACTTATGGGCTAGATAAAGGTATAGCACTGATGTCAAAATATAAGTGTTTCGTAGGCAGCAGCTCAGAGCTGGATGAGGAGAGGTTCCAGCAAGTTCATTAATCCACTATTCTAGGTGGTTTACATATAAAACCAAACAGGGTATAAAATGAAATGAAATAATACTGTAATATACATAGGTAGACAAACAGACAAAATTAAGCCCCAATGGCATGGCGCTTCGAATAAGGTCACAGGGGAAGAGGGAAAAAATTCAAGTGAGTCTGCCTTTGAAAGCCTCTCAAAAGAGAAACATCTTTGCCAGCCTCTTAAAAAATGGGGCAGGAGGGGGCCAGGAGCAGTTCAACCAGGAGCTGATTCTAGTGTGATGGTACCATTGCCAAGGAACCCCAAATTCCTGTTGAGGGTTTTCTGGCCTCCTTCAGACTGGTCACCCAAAGGAGAATAGCTTAGGAAGATCTGGTGGTGCAGAAAGATGACCTTGGGAAAAGACGCTTTGACAAGAGGGTCTTATAGGTGAACATCCAGACGTTGTACTGATAGGACGTTGAACTCAGATCATAGACACCAGCAGCAAAAGTCACACAGAGGAGGTAGCGACAACATGTGGAGAAATCAAGGGCTCTGGAACACCTAGAGCCCCAAAGAAGAATGGCATGAAGGGCTAAAAAGCAACAATGAGTAAATAGTCACCACATCCCTAACAGTATATACCACCTAAGGCAGTTGCCGCACCCTGGATAATGGTAGGGTGAGCTCTTGGGAGCATCCATTCCAAGAGTCTCTGAAATTGGGATTTCCAGAGACCACAGCTCCTCAACCAGAGGTCTCTGAGGGATGAAATGCCTCTGTGCCTGAGCATTACAGCCACACCCTGGTAAATTCAATAAAACTAGAAGGAATGGCCTTCAAGCTCACAGTTTCTCAGGAAAAAGGAAATATCTGGGTAGCATCAAATGACAAATATTTTTTGTCATTCGTTTTCGTAGTATATAGCGGTACCTCAACTTACAAAATTAATCTGTTCCGAATGCATTTTTGGAAGTCAAAAAATCCACAAGTTGAAATGTGGTTTTTAATGGGAATGCATTGAAAAGCAATTAATCCGTTCTGGTTTTCAATGCATTCCTAAGGGAAACCTGCCCAGACCCAGCAATCCAGGGGGAAGCTGGATTTGTGGGGCTTCCTCCCTCACAAAGCAAAGGGGGAAAGCTTTCCCCTCCTTTGCTGGGTTGGGGCAGGCTTGTATGTGTGTGTGTTTGGGTTACCCCACCTTCTGTTGTGGCAGGTGCAGGAAAGGGGAAAGGCAGTGGCTGTCTTTCATCTTTCATGTGCCTACCATAATAGAAGGTGGGGTAACCCAAAGAGCCTTCTGCTGTGGTGGGCACATGCACGTGCGCACATGCATGTGCACGTGTGCACGCGTGTGCACACCGCTAGGTCAGGAGCAGAAGAAGGAGGGTGGGGGGCTGCCCCCAGCTGTTTTTTTAACAGTCTGACCTGTAAAGAAAAAAATTCTGAGAGGCACGGGGTGAGAGGCACAGCAGAACTGAGAAAGCAGCAGGAAAATTCAAACAGGGCTGCTTGCTTGGTTCTGTTTAGATTCTCCCCTGCTTGCTCGATTCTGCCTTGCCCCTGTGCCTCTCAGTTGTATTTTTTTCTTTAGAGCTCGAGCTGTGAAGAGGTCTTCACAGCCCGGGTTCTTAAGAAAAAGCTGCTGAGAGGCACGGGGCGAGGCAGAACCGAGCAAGCAGCACTGTTTGAGTTTTCCTGCTGCTTGCTCTGTTTTGCCTTGCCACTGCGCCTCTCAGCTGTTTTTTCTTTACAAGTCTGGCTGTGAAGAGCAGGGGCCACCCTCACTCCCCACAGCCGGACCTGTCAAACTGAGCTGTGCATTTCTGGAACCAGGGCATCAGTTTCCAATTTGAAAGGAAATCATTAGAAACTGGTACCCTGGTTCTGGAAACGCTATGCACAGCATGCATGGGGTGGAGCTTGGTACTGAAAAGTAATAATTGGAAATGGATTTCCTTTCATAACTCAATTTTTTTCAGAACCCCATTTACAATTATTTCCATCTAAGTCAAATTCAGACTCCAGGCCCAAACCTGCTTGCACTATGTTCAGTCCAATTAAGTTATACAGGTTACACATTGACACCCCCCCCTGCCCCCAGCAAGCTGAGTACTCAGTTTTCTGATCTCAGAAGGATGTAAGGCTAAGTTAGCCTTGAACCAGCTACCAGGGACTAAACCTGATGTGTGAGCAGAGTTTTAGCTGCAGCATTGCAGTTTAACCACTGCACCACAAGGGTGCAGTTCAATATTTATATTCTGTTTTACAGACACACAAAGGAGTATTTGCAATAAACTATAAAAAAAAACGGGATGCCAGGAGAAAAGACAGTGGTCTTCATGGCTGAATGGAGAGTTTGAACTGATGTTCCTTAGCTAAGGAAATAAACTTTAACTGCTATGCTAGTTGACTGCATATAAATTCTGCTAGGCTATAATGTACAGGAGTTCCCATTTGCCCTCAGCTAAGACTTTATGGCAAAGGAGCCATTTTATGCAGTGACCTCTGGCAGATTTCAAGGGCTGATGGAGCGCGGAGGTGTGGAGAGCAGTACAAAACTAGAGAGAAGGGGGAAAGAAACCTGATTAGCTTAATGAGCCAGTGTGTAATCTTTTTTTGCTTCACATTTTTATTAATTTCCAGACCCTGTCAGGGTTCAAAACAATATATCTTCTCTCTCTCTTTCTCTCACTCCCACCCCCCCTTTTCTTTTTTCTTTTTCTTTTTGAGGAATTAATATTTTCACAGATATGCAGACGTAAGGGTGCCAAACCTTGTTCATTGCAGGTAAATCATTACATGGCTGAAGACAGTTTTCATTAGTGGAGTTGTCTATCAAGGAGAGGACTTCCAAAGAACTGCTGATAAGACAACAGGGCCTGAGACAAAGATGTCCAGCGTTCAGCTCTCAGTAAGTTTTTTATAGGCACTTGTCAACATTGCAATTGACGGAGTTTCCTGTGCTACCATAGAGTATAGTATTTTAGTGATTAGTGATTGCCTTAGATTAAGGAAGGGCATTTTATATCTTTGGTACCTTGCTTAGAATTTTCTAGAAACGGCAAAGTTGTACTCTTTGTTTCCGCAAGCCTTATACAGTGAACACATGCTTTTGTGGGGTTTTACACAACGATTTTGAGATTTCCCAGCCTTCTTGTTGCTGTTGTCATTGTTTACTGTTGTTGCTTAATCAACAATATAGATTTGAGGATTTTAATTTGAGTGGGTATGTGTATGACTGTATTCATGTGAACTCAAATTGCTTCTCTGTGCCTTTTTCAATCATGCACATAACGTGTTATTAAACAGCACACTTTGGAAAATGCATTGGATATGATACATTCTAGTGGGATAAGACATGATGGACTGGAGGACTTTAAGATCGATAAATGCTACATATAATTGCTTTGAAGGTATAATAGAATATTTGTTAATTAGATGGTTTAACAAGAGAATATGGTCCAGCGTGGAATGTCCTTCCCTAAAACCAATCTGTTCAGGAGCTAAAATGTTATTTTCTATTACCCAGTCTTCCAGTTTTAAGAGGAGATGTCTTGCATATAGTTTGCCTACGACATCAAGCAAACTTATAGGTCTATAGTTGGCTGGGTCCTTTTGCTCACCTTTCTTGTAGATAGGCACAACAATTGAGGAAGACCATTCTTTAGGAGTTTTGCCCTCCCTGTCTATATAAGTAAATATAGTGGCCAGAATTGGAGCCCACCAGTCCTGAAAACATTTAAGTATGTCCAGGGTAGAGATGGGCACGAAACGAACAATTTTTCGTTTCTGTCTTCATTTTTTCATTTCAATACGCAACGAAACGACAAATGAATTTTGTCTCTAAAATGAAATGAAACGAACAGAAACGCCGGAAATTTTGTCATGCGTTTCGTTTTTGTTACGGCAATACAGTGACCTGCTTAAATGCTAAAAAAATCACAAAAAATGAAATAAATGGTAATGAAACGGTAACTAAACGAATAAAAACGAAAATGATTTTTTTGCAAAAATTTGTGAAAAATGGAAACGAACTGAAACGGACCCCCTAAACGACAAACAACAAATGAAACACCATTTTTTTTATTCGTGCCCATCTCTAGTCCGGGGGGGATGAAATTTTTCCCAGGGGCTTTATTGCTCCTAATTGATGAACTCAATGATTTTATTTCCTTGGATGTGACTGGGGGCCACCTTGGCAGACTGCAAGGAGATAATGTTAAAGGTGGAACAGTTGCACCAATATAAGGTGGATCGTTGAATAGTTTAAAGTAATACTCTTCCCAACACTTAATGGATACATAGGAATCAAGGTCATGGTGAGACCTTCCTTCTGCTGATGCCAGCAGGTGCCAGAAGGATGCCATATTTTTCTGGGACAAAGCCAGGGCAAGTTTCTGATAGGATTCTTTTACGAAAGTTTGTTTTTTCCTCTCGAGGAGCCGTTTATAATTGTTACGAAGCTCAAAGAAAGAACTGGGCAAACTTTTAGAATCTTTTTGTTTATGCAATCTGAGGGCTCTATTTAATTGATGCTTCATAGTTTCACACTCTTTATCATACCAGCTATTGTTAGTTGGTCTGCTTCTGGGCAGGGATCTTACTCTCTTTGTTAGGGTGGGTCTTAAAGTGTCGATTAGTTTGCCATAATTTACCAGAGCAATATTAATATTTGAAGCTGCCTCAGTCTCTCCTTTCAGTTCAAGCACAGGGGCACTGTGCAGAATTTTTTCTATTTCTTCCTGGACTAGAGGGAAAGGAGGAGCCAAATCCAAAAATCTGTCAGGTTTCTGATTGACATGGAAGAACCCTACCTCCCTCTACATCGAAGCGACTAATCTCAACTGGTTTCAGACAGGGCAATACTTCAGTGGGAGACTTGTCAGGGAGTGCTAGGAAAATCCACGTGAAGCCAGGAAAGAATCTTTCTTGGAACACTGAAAAGCTGCTGCCAGTCAGAGTTGGCAATATTGGGATGTATGGGCCAATAAACTGACTCAGCACAATGTGGCTACTTCCGTTACTTAAGGCAAGGATAACAAGTACATAACCCAATGACCGTTGTACTTCCTCCGCATTCCAGAGGCATGTCATGGGAACAAGTGGGCAAGTCTAATGAAGGTGACAGGAGACAAGGAGTGGCAGTGAGGTGTCGGAGGACAGGTGTGTGTGTGTGTGTGTGTGTGTGTGTGTGTGTGTGTGTGTGTCATGTGGCCTGCCCCAAGGCCCCAAGCCAGCCTGTAGCCATCAGGTGCCAACTGAAGCTCTCCCATTCGCCACTAAAAGCCCTCCCTGCTACAGCTAGAAAGGAAACTTTTGTATAGAAAAGGACTCTGGGAAAGGGAAAGGAAGCACCTCTGGTGCATCAGCATTTCAGACTTTCCAGTCTCAATGAGAGAGAAAACTTTTTTCCATTAGTTTTGAGGAAAGGCTTTTGGGAGAGGGGGCGGAGAACGCAGAGTGAAAGAAACAAGGCACGTGGTTGTAGAAGTCTCATTTATTTCAGCAATATTAATGTAAACGGATAGTCATCTTTGCTTATATTTGACATTTGGTTGATGTTGTTGTTCTTCTATTTTCATGAACCACCCAGAGACATATTTGGCTCATGGCCAGGGCTCTTTCGGGTGGCTTTTGGCCTAATTTCAAAAAAGTTTTCTATTAGTAATCAGTTGAGGCCTCTGGAAAGAGTATGCAGTCCCTTAAATTGCAGCTTACTGGAAATTAGAGGGGGAATTAAAAAGAGAGTATTGGCCAAAGGAAGAGATAAAGAAAAGGAAGCATCATAGGAGAGGGGGAAATGAGGTTTGTTACCAAGATGCACGGAAGTTCTGAGTCTACCTACTCTTGGCTTTGGTCCACCAACCACCACTGTTCTCTACAAGTCACTGATCACTAACCTAAAGGAATGCAGCCATTTTCAGTTTCTTTACCCTGCAGCATCTAGATTCCAGATACAATGAACCAATTGGTAAAATAAAATACAGATTTTCAACACTTGGAATACACAGGTATGGATATTTCCAGTGACAAACATTCTTCACTGAGGTGCTGATAAATCATAGTACATTTTGTTCTTAATTCATCATGAAATTTGGTGGAATATCTGTTCCAACCTAAGTGCACTGGTGTATCTTGGAGTGCCAGTTTCTCTCTGATATACCAGATTGAATTCCTTGCCATTCACCAGTTGCATGACTCAGCACATGGTTAAGAATTCAGCCAAGGACTTGTTAATTAGCCCCTATACCCTGTTCTGAATTAAACTGTTTCACTTACTCCATTGTAAATATTCAAATGGATTCTGGCCAAAATCATGGTCCTTCCAGTAGTTTGACTGCAATGCGTTCCTTTCCTTTTTTCAGAGTTCCCTTCCACCCAGATGACTGCTACAAAAGGATACAGATACAGGGATGCTCCTGAAAGAGAGTAGGGCATTCTACTAAGTAAGAGGGTGCTTACTGAACAAGGAGCTATGTGTGCCTCAAAATACAAGGAATGACAGGGGAGGCTTACAGGTCATTAAAAAATAAATATTTTAAAAAACAAAACTAATATAATGAAACCAGGACTAAAAAAGACTATGAAGCCAAAGGAAAAGTTTTTAAATTGAGCATGTAGAAAGATGATATTATTTCTTGCAAATCCTCCCTGCTATTGTCACAAACATCCTTTTATCTCAGCCTCTGCTTTCATCCTGTCATAGCTCTGGAGATGCCATGAACACACAAGTCAGAGTGATGCTTCTGGCTCTCTTACTCCTTTTATATTTTTAGCAAATTATTAGAGAAATGCTCTGAAAATCCTGACATGCTATCAAGAGCAAAATCATTTCTATCATTTCTGCAATGTGAAGCTTGAAAGTAGGGGTAGGTCAGAAGTTAATTGATTCACAAATGGCTAAGTACCAAAATTCAGACATTCATTTATGATTTGGAAGGTAACTGAGCTTTTGCTTTCTTTTTAAAAGAGAGAGAATTTGGGGGACAACCAACTGACAGATAGATTGATCCATCCAAGCCAAGGTCTTTGAATGCTCAGTTCTGTGAATCCCTGTGTATACAACTATACTGATGCTAAATAAGAGCTGTCATCTCCTTTTCTTGAGATCTGTAACACTGATAACACAAGAAGGTAACACACATTTACCTGGGCAAAGTGGTGGTACCTGTTGAATTTGTCTGGTACCAATGGGGGGATTTCATTCAGGATCTTTATTATTATTATTTAGAGATGGGCACGAAACGAGCGATTTTTCATTTTCGTTTTCGTTTTTTTGTTTCGTTACGCAACGAAAATGAAACAAAAAAAATTTTCAAAACAAAACGAAAACGACCAATTTTGCCATGGTTTTCATTTTTGATGCAGCAAATGCATTCAACTGAAAAGAATGCTAACAAGACAGCAATTTTTCGTTTCCGTTTTCATTTTTTCATTTCGTTACGCAACAAAAATGAAATGAAAAAAATTGCAAAAAGCCACCGAAAAACAAAAACGAACCGAAACGGACCCCTAAATGACCAAACGACAAACGAAGCACCATTTTTTTGAGTCGTGCCCATCTCTATTATTATTTTTAGTGTAGCCCAATTTTAAAATACCTTCATTTTTTTGAGATGGAAAGAATTTAAGGTTTAAAATTCAGATAAGGGAGAAAAGCTTCTACTTACAAAAAGCCCCAGAGAGATGTTCCAAGGGCTAAAGTCTCAAGGGTTAAGGCTCTCCTACTGATAAGGCTCAGCCACAGACCTCAGTGATGCTGGTGCCTCACCAGGTTCTTTCAGAGATTCTTCCTCACACAAATGTTTTGCCTACCAATGACTACCAACAGTAATTGCTTATATGAAGAAGAAAGGGGTGGGGAACATCTTTGTTTTGTGAATCCAGTTTGAGTTTGGATTTAAGCTAATTCATCGGAATAAGGCACACGTTACATGGCAACAGGCGGCATCTTTAAACAGATTTAAAGGGCTGTATTAAAAATGGCAGAATAGGGCATTGCTGGAGATTAAAATGGCCCGCAAAAAAAAACGAAAAAAGCCAAACATCTTTTAAAGGAGCTTGTGGAACAAGACTCTGGATGTTGTTGTGTTTTTCCCCACTTTTCCTTCAGTTCACCTTCATGTGGGTGAGAGAGCTTGTGTAACTCCTTTTGAATCCTCTTTTGGAACTCAGTCAGGGTGATGCCGACCGTATTTTAATCTCCCTCATAAAAGGTTTAGCCTAAGTTGCTTCCCCCAGTACTTGTTTGAACATTAAATATGCAAATAATCATCATTACACTTCCAACAATTACACATGTTTGTGAGCACTATGTCAAGTACTGGCAGCAGTGCAATCATTTGTAAAGACAAATATTCCATTCCAAGAGATGTCATGCTGCTCCAAAGATTTCTTTTTGTATTAGTAGCCACACTGCTGCTTCATAAAGTGTGCAAATGAACGTGACAGTGCTGCCAATGGCATCCAGGGCCTTCCTCTCGGCAGAGCAGATGTCAATCAACCATCCCAAACAGACAAGGCCGCTGCAGACATTAAACATGCAGGATGCGGGGAGGAGGATACAAACAACACAACCATCTTGCAGGCTCCGTGTAATCTCCCCCCAACCGCCCACTCCGGCTCCGGCTCCAGCTCCCGCCCTGCCACCTCTCCCTCCTTTTCACAGGAGGCCTGAGGCCTCTGGAATATTTTAATTCCTGATTTCTGACTATATTATCATGCGTTTGTAACAGACGAATCGTAATTTGTAGCTCTGAGGTGATATGAAAAGCTGCCTGGAACCATAGGACAGCTGCAGATTTATGTGGCAGGTTTCCTCTGTTCTTTCCCTCCTTTTCGTTCTCCACCCCTTCCCGTTCTCTGTACCCCCCTTCTCTCCTCTCTCTCTCTCTCTCTCTCTCTCTCTCTCTCTCTCTCTCTCTCTCTCTCTCTCTCTCTCTGTTGCTCTTTATGTAGTTATGGATAATTGTCACCGTCCACTTTTATCACATCCAGAGTAGCGGCTTAGAGAAGCTGTGACTTTAGTCATGACTAATCTTGCCTCCCCCTGAAGTGGGAAAATCCCAAGTATTTCAGGGTCCTATTGATAACCCTTGTGCTTCTTTTCCATAAAAGACGGATGACTCTGGCAAGCTTGGGAGAGTGCAGATAATGGGATTGACTTGGTACTTAAATCTCAGTGAACCAAGACAGCATAAGTAATTAGTGAATTGGATCCATACTGGGGTGCTAATGACGGCTAATACTGCCCCACAACATTCTAAAAAGTGCAAGATGCACATCCATCTCACTCAGATAAAAACCAAAGGGACATCACTTTCTAGGCATCATTTATTTCTACTTCTCTTTTAAATACTTTATTCCTTTCTTGTTTGGGGCCAGGGGAGGGGAAAAAAGAATCTAATTTTCAAGAAGTGACATCCTGAACAACAAAGTGACCATCCTCACAGCAGAGTTCATTATGATTACAATACCGCTGGTGTTTTTAATTAAGAAAGGCTAATTAAGAGAAACCATGCATTTATCTTCTTATCTGCTTGTCAGGGGACAGAGTCACAAATAGTCACTGTATGTTTGTTTGCACAAAAGAGGTCGTTAACACCCCCATTGGTGACTGATATTCACTTTATTTAATATTAAAGTATTCCATTATTTCCTGAACTGTCAACTTCTGAAAGAAAACAGAAAGAAGAAGCTGAAGCCAAATTACCCCCTACTCCTCACCTATTGGTATAATTGCAGTGTTTCTGTGTACAAGGTAACATTCTATCTCATTTTTCTTTTCACATGAAGTGATAGCATTTTATCAGGATAATTTAGATAAATGTCTTTCCATAGGGTTTGCTTATCCTTCCAGGAGCTATGATCGACAAACAGCCACATAAGATGAATGGCACATTGTTTGGGTAAAATGTATTCTCAGCTGAGGGGAAAACATGCTTCAAGGTAGAACAAAATTCCTCCTTTTCTCCAAGAACTGATTAGCAGTCCGCAAAGCCCCACCTACACATTTTTGTCTTCTTAATACTGGAAATATATCAGATTCTCCCTCCCTCCTCCCCACTTCTCTCTCACTCTCTCCACTCTCCACTCCCACTCTCACTCTCTTAAACACACACAAACACACACACACACACATACACACAGAGAGACAGAGAGAGAGAGAGACTCCCTCCAAAAAAGGATACTATCCTCCCCAAAGCAAAGGACAAATGATAATAAAGTACAGTACTACATTGTATAAGTTACTGTGGGATTATTCAAAACTTCCAGAGACCAAGCCTAAACATACTTAGAAATAAATTCAACAATGTTTAAAATGTCTTTCTCCCAAGAGAGTGGGGATAGTCCACATCCCAGGTAAATAAAGTTTCAGCTTGGGGCTGAGTACACAAATACTCAGAAGAATGTGTGAAATGCAGTGTTCAATACACCATCTCAAGGTTATTTGGTCGGGAGGGCTAATGCTGTCCCTGTTTTCAAAAAGAGCAAAACAGGAGGAAACTTGGAACTACAAATCAATCAACATCAGCCCCAGAGAAAATTCTGGAGCAAATTATATATTGGCCATTTTGTGACCACTTTGAAAATAGTGCAGTAATACCTAGAAGCCAATACAAATTTGTGAAGAATAAATCCTGCCAAACTAAATTGATCTCATATTTTGATTAGGAAACCTCCATCTTAGATGGTGGGAATGTAGTAGAAATAATACAGCATATCTTGAATTCAGTGGAACTTTTGGAAAAGTTCTAGGATATTGGTTGAATAGCAGGAAAAATGTCTTAACTGTTAGAGCAGTATAACAATGAAACCAGTTACCTCAGGAGGTGGTGAGTGCTCTGGTGCTGTAGGCACTCAAGAGAAAATTGAACAACCATCTGTCAGATCTGCTTTGACCTGGATCCCTGCATTAAGCAGGAGTTTGGACTTGATAGCCCGTCTAGAGATGGGCATGAAACACCAAAAGCATTTTCTTTTGTTTCTTTAAAAATTCATTTTGTTTGGATGGAAATGATTTTTTTTAAAAAAATTAAAATGAATTTTAAAATGATTTTTTTAAAAAATAAAAAATAAAATAAATTTTAAAAACTTCATTTTGTTTCATTTTTTATGTTTTTTACAGCTGACCAGCCCCGCCAGTCTGCTTTTTCTTTTTTTACCTAGCACCAACCAGCTAGCCAGGTCACACTTTTTTATTTTTGAGTCTAGCACCAGCCAGCTGGCCCACAGCGCTTGTCAAAATAAATAATAAAAACCGAACGGAACAAAATGAAAATATCCATTTCATTTGGTTTTGGTTTTAAAGGACACTTTGTTTTTCATTTCATTCTGTAATGAAACAAAACATAAAAAATGAACCAAAAATATCCATTTATGCCCATCTTTAGTCCCTTCCAATACCATTCCGTTCTATGATTATAAGATTTCACCAAGTAGCAAACATTTGAGGACAAGCATGCTTGAGAGAAAAAGTGGCATATTATGAACTTGGTCACCCAGACAGACAGCGGTCATTGTTCTGCCCTCTGAACACTGAAGCTAAACTAATTACTCCTGACCCTTTCAGTCTCTTTCTCAGATATAATTTGTCCTGTCTCTATTGGACATAGGAAAGGTATGGCTCTAAGGAACTGTATAGAAGGAGTTGTATTTATGGCCAGTTCTTGCATATCAACATCTTGCTAGCTATCACTTGATTTCCTACTTCAAGGTATGATAGCAGAGTTGGGGGAGGAGAGAATGAGATTCATACAAATCTACTTTTCATGACAACTAATAAAATTCTCAGACAGAGATTTCAGACACAGGGTGTTTCTTTATTGCAGTAAAATGCTTGGCCATTTGTGTAAAGAAATAGAGGAACAAATCAAGCGGGCTTTTTAGAATGAGTTAGATTTTCCTCCCTCTTTACATCATCACACAAGACAGGAAAGCCAGTTAGACTGCAAAATTTATTTTTTTATACAGTATTTCTGTACTGCCCTCCTAGTGTAAACCCACTGGTGACTGATAGGGATGGGTATGAAATAAAAAAATATATGTTTTGTTTCATTTCCATTCATCCCCCCAACAAGATTTTTGTTTCATTTCATACATTTTTTTCAAAAAATTCATATGCAACAAACCACTAACAAAATAGTTTTTGTGGTTTGGGGGGGGCTGGAAAGTAGCAGAGGAAGAAAAAGTTTTTTTTAAAGCCCTGGGCTTTTTACAAAACCTTTTCCCCACCCTAATGCCAATCAGCTGGCAGGCAGGACTAGAGGGAGGGGGAAAAGGTTTTTTTTTTAAAAAAAAGGTATAGGGCTTTTTTAAAAACAACGTTCCCTTCCCCCCCAAGCCCTGCCCGCCAGCTGATGGGCGCTGGGGGGGGAAGGTTCTCCCACACCCCAGTGCCGATCAGCTGGCAGGCAGGGCTTGGGGGGAGGGAAAAGTTTTTTTAAAAATCCCTGGGCCTTTTTCCTTTTTCCCCACCCTAGCCTTGATCAGCTGGCCTGTGAGGCTGGGGGAGGGGGGAAGTTTTTTTTAAGCTCTTAGCTTTTTTAAAAAAAACTTTTCCCTCCCCCAGTGGCTTACAGAGGGAATGAAATGGTTTGTTTCAACAAAAAATAAAACCATTTCGTTTAGACCAAGGGTCTTCAAAGTTTTCAAACAGTGGGCCGGTCCACCACGCCCCAGGCACCACTGGGGGCCAGCCCACAGTGGGTGGGGGGAGCAGGAGACCTTGCCGTAACCCTCCCACTCTGAATGCCCCCCTAGCCAGCATGCTGATCATCTGGGCGGTAGTTGGGGGGAGTGGGAGAAGCAATATAGCCCACTGCTTTGAACTGCTTCAGCAATAGAAGCAGCTGCGGAGGCTGGCTTGCTCGCAAAGCAGGGGGTAGGTGGGGGGTTGCAATTGGTCCCGGGGGCCGGATTCAGGACCTTGGGGGGCCGCATCCGGGCCCCGGGGCCTTAGGTTGAGGACCCCTGGTTTAGACTATAATGCAATGCTGCTGCCTCATTTTGTTTCATTTTTGTTTCATTTTGTTAGGTAACGACACGATGGGTGGGGAGGAGTAGATAAGATACATTCTCAGTCTAAATGTCCATCCAGAAGAAGGTATACAAATCTCTGCTACTCAACCCAGCTTTGTCTAGGAAACTGCCGTAGCAGGTTGCAACCAGACATACAGAATGTGATATCTGAGTCCGCTGTGCCCAGTAGAGAGTCACTTCTCAAAAGCAGGTGAAACTTTTTTCATGTTGCAGTTAGTCAGCCTAGAGTCTCTAAATGTTGAGCAGGGCCGCAGCATCCAGACTTAATGTTTCTCCCCCCCCCTTCAGTTCTAATTGTGCTGCAGACTATCTATCTATCTATCTATCTATCTATCTATCTATCTATCTATCTATCTATCTATCTATCAGTGCTACACACCTAATAGACTGCATGTCTAATGTCACACTCGGTTTTGCCCTCACTTTCCAACTGAGCAGCTACCACTTGGTTGGCTGACCCTTACGTACTCATTTAAAACATTTATCCATGATTTCAAGGCCCTTTACAAAACTTAAAATAATCAGTCAGGCAACAATATGGAATACACATGGGACAACAAAATTTAAAGACAGCCATTTCTGTGTACTAAATACTATCATTCCCCAGACTGAAAAAAAAGTGAGATGAATATTTTTTTAAAAAGATACAAGAAAGAGTTTGGTTAGAACCTTTGGCATGTAGAGAAAACTCTCTGCCATTCTTGCCTGAAATGTGAAGGAAAGGGGGGGAGTAAAAGTAAACTGCATCCAGAATTAAGAAAGACTGTAATCTGAAGAACAAAGACAGGTTGGACTGAACCTCTTTAGCTATAGAAGATGACACACTCTATGTAATCTATGTACTTTAAAAGAGTTTAAGATTAGAATGAATCCTACTGAAGAAACAAGTAATTAATTATGTCTTAATTATTTTTTTACTTATTACTCATCATTACTTCAAAATTATTTTGAAAATTATTACTTCAAAACATTTTGCACAAAATTCTGACAAAACTTTAGTTTATACTATTACTGAAACTTTTACATGTATTCATGGACTTGCCTGAGAATCACTTTGAAAATGTTTCTGTCTGTATCTTTTTCTCCCCCACTAAGCTTCCTACTGTGCAAGGAGAACACACAAGTAGGGACCATTCCAGGTAATGTTGTCCTTAGGGGAGAAAATGTGTTTTCTAATGTAAAATTACCTCATGGTAATTTAACCTGGGATGCAGAACCCTGAAAGATTGCATCTTATGGGCTGAGCACTTGTATCCTGGTTTTGCGACTGGCAATGCCTGTATAATGCTATCTCATTACTGTTTGGAGGCAGGGGTCCCCTTTCTGAAACCAAAATGCTTAATGGTTAGAAAGGTGCCTCTTCCTGGGGGTTCTGTTACCATTTAACTTCTGATGCTGTAACTCCTTTCTCATACCGCTCTGAAGTTCTCTGGAAAGCGTGCTATTCCCATCGCTAGGCGCATGTGTTTATAGTCTAGGATCTTTTAAAGTCTCTCCTCCTTTTGAAAACACACGCATGCACACAAATATTAAGTTCAGTGTCTTTTATATGTATCCATCTGACTGGGAATTTCCTGCCACCCATCTTTGCCTTTCCAAAAGGCATTAGGAAGCCTCTCTCAGGGTGGGAAATACCTGTCTGACTAGTTCAAAGAATGAGAAGGGCAACCGCAAACACTTTGGTTTTATTTGTTCACATTTTGAACTATTTACGTACTGTATGGCCAGCCAAACAAGAAGTCTTTAAAAGAAATCAAGATGTAGCAGACATCAAAGTTTCACTTTTCCACCTCAGTCTGGACCACAAGATGAGGTTGTGCTCCACAGCAGAGGTACTACTGAGGAAGTTCCACAGGATTAAAAGTTCTGTGTTAAATGTGTTCGGAGAAATAGTATTAGAATTTTCAGAGTTAATGGAAAACAGAGGTACAAAGGTTTCTCAGTGGGGGGGAAAAGAAGGCTAATTTTCAATATTGACAAAGAGACATGGAAGACTCAGGAATGGAGGAGGGGGAGGGGTCCCCCTTCTTCTTCTTCTTCTTCTTCTTCTTCTTCTTCTTCTTCTTCTTCTTCTTCTTCTTCTTCTTCTTCTTCTTCTTCTTCTTCTTCTTGAGGCCAAACAGTGAACAGCAATTCAGAATAAAAACATTAAGTTTTTCAGTTTTAAAACAAGTTCTTGGTCGCTGTCCTTCTCACTCCTTAACCCAGTCAGATAGTTATTTCCCAATCTATGATTATACAGCGGTGGGGGGGAGGGGGAGGACATGGAGCTTGGAAAATTTACCTCTTTTGCACAAGAACTCTCAAAATCCTCCTTCCAGCTCAGCCAATAGCAATGATGGCCGAAGAATCCGCAAGCTACTCTCCCGAAGGGTAACATTTGTCAAGCCCTTTTGCCAAAGGACCATCAGCTACCTTGGAGGGGATCAAACATTTTCAGAACTAGAAGCAAAGAAACAAAAAAGGGGAGTGAACACAGCCTGTAAAACAAACAAACAAACAAATTAAAAGAAACCTCAGGAGAAGGAAATAGGTGAATAAGGGAAAATGAAGACTGAAGGAGAAGTGCTTTATTATACCTCCTGTATTTGCAAAATTCCTTGAAAATAGACTAGTATGGCTTCATAAGGATTAGAAATTCTCAGCCACTTTCTTTGCATGGTACCTGGACGTAGACTACACAGGCAGCAGATTTAGTTATTTTGTAGGTGGACCATGATCCACCAGTCACAGAAAAATGTGAATTATAGCTAAGAACAAGCCAAAAAAAGGTGGAGTTAATTATCTGCATAACGGAACTGGGCTTCCTACGCTCATAGGAATGGATGTTACAAAGCAGGTATTATGTGTCGCAGGAAAAACTTACATTGGCATTTCTTACATCAGGATGTGCTAAGCCAAACAGCAATTCTGTTCTGTGCTGCAGGGCGATCTAAAGAGTCTAAACACAGTGGGTACATTTCCCCCAGTGTATTTTTATTTTCTTAAAAATACAATGCAACCCCCATTCCCTCCCACCCTGTCAAAAGCAAAGCAAAACCCTCAGACAGTGCAAACTAAACTGCAATCGCATTTGGAAACCAAAGTACATTAAACTCGACTTAAACCACACAATGCTTATGAAAACCGAGGAATGAAGCCTAAAACAGGGCATTGTCATTTGCTTCTTTGTTGTGGGTGAAACTCCCAAAGCTGAGGGCACAGATGGAGATGTAACTCTGTGCTCCAAAGCAATGCAGTATAGGATTTCACCACTGTTCCTAAAACACAGATGTCCATAAAAGAGAAGATGCACTGTAGGTGGTTTGGTCTCTTTTTAAAACCTGCTTCACGCAATTGCTTCCCACCATCCTTGTGGGAACTTCATCCATGTGCACCAGCTTAAGCAGACAAACATTACTCTGTGCATCCTGATGATCGCAGCGGTTCATTTTCCAGCTGGTGCTGTCCTGGAAATGACTTTTGACAAACACCCTCTTCACCTGTGGCTCATCTTTCCTTTGCCCGAAGCCAATTCTAGACTGTTCTGTGACAAAAAGCAACTTCCAGATAAAAGAAGAAGAAGTTCTGGAGGTGTGGGAGGTAGACTAAAACATAAACAAACCACACCATTTAGTTTGTTACTCCATCGAGGACTTATGAAAACAAGTACACACAAAGTGGAAGAAATTGCATGTTATTAGGGTTTCCATCGCTACCAAAATGGAACATAGAAACTATATTTTGCACAAATATATAAAAAAAAGGGGACCGTGAAGGTGGGGAGAAGCTGCTCTCTAAACTCTAATGAGAAATTCTTCCCCAAATTAATTCTTACCTACCTCAAACCTGCCAGCTGCTGGCAGATTTTCACTGGCGATGCTTGAAACTTTAGTAGGGGTTCCCCCACCACCACCACCCCTGTTTCCTTCTAGGTGCTGATAGCACAGCACAAGCCAGCAAGTGGCAGGAGAATGAAATGAAATGAAATGAAATGTACGGGTTCTTGAAGCATGCCATTTATAACATTACTTTGTTACTCCCGAAGTCTTAAATATCAGGATGTGTATTTTTTTTAAAAAAAATTAATAATAATTTGCTTGGACAAATGGATAAGTGAGCATTTAGTTTTACTCTCCACTTACTTTCTCCTGCTTCAGAGATGTGTTGGAATTTGTAACCAAGAAGATGCATAATTTATTAGCTTTTGACATTAGAGAGAGAGAGAGAGAGAGAGAGAGAGAGAGAGAGAGAGAGAGAGCACAGAGAGAGCTTTTAAAGCAGCCTCTGGATGCTTCTTGATAAAGCTACAGCTCCATCTAGTGTCCTCACAAAAATGTTCACAAATCTATCTCTGCCTCTTATTTCAGCTCCAATTTCTCCCAGATCCCTATTTCAAAATATATTGTGCTCCTTCTGGAAGAGAAATTAGAGCTTTTCTTTTTTAAAAAAAAATTATTAAGAAAAGTTGTCCAAAGAATGAGAGAATAGTTTGTTTCAGCGTTAGCTTTCCTTAAACTTTATGCAAACTCAGCATTTTTTTCTGCCATGATGGTTTTTAGTGACTAACATGCAATATCAAACTTTCCTTAACCTATTCTTTCTTTCTTTCTCAATGTACATAATATATTTTGCATTTGATTTTCTCAATAACTTTGTGAAATCAAAGGGCTTCTAATCACATTTTACTGTTGTATAAGTGAATCATTGCAAACCCTGCCTTTGCCGAGCACAGAAAAAAACTACTTGTATCTAGACTCTTAGCCCTCTACAATGAATCCATATGCCTTTCTCCAAATCTCACCCAAGTATTTTCATCAGATGATGAGGGCTTAACCTACAAATAAATGTAAATCCCTAATTCATGTGTGTCACAAGTTAATATAAAATCAAATGCTTCAAGTTCCATCAATTAAAACTTCAACAGCAGTTTGTGGATTTTTATAGAAACTGCTGGCCTGGATAGTTGTTGTTGTTGTTGTTGTTGTTGTTGTTGTTGTTGTTGTTGTTGTTGATGATGATGATGATGATGATGATGATGATGATGATGATGATGATGATGATGATGATGATGATGATGATGTGGAGGAGGAGGAGGAGGAGGAGGAGGAGTTGGTACTGGTGGTGGTAAACACAGCAATGGAAAAAAGCAAACATGCCACACTATCAAAATGCAAGGAAATGTTTGGGGACTTGCATTCCCTGAAGGAGAGGTTGGTTCTGGAAAGAGCTCATTACATTGTTGTCTTCAGTCATCTAGAAATGGAGATAGGAAGTAACACCAGATGCCGTTCCCTCGGGGCCATAGGAATCGGCTGTCTCTTGTGGTTCTTTTCCCCTTGCCTGAAAGCCCCAAGGAGACTGGAGGTTGTTCCACCAACTTACCATTAGGCCTACGCCAAAGGTGTGGTTTGAAGCATACTAAGGGCTCCCTTCCATTACTTGAATATTCAGCTCATGACCAATTAAATTACAGCCGTCTTGGACACAAACAAAACCATGCATTTTTATAATTTACAAAAGGAACTTGGCACAAATATATCCTATTCATCATGTATGTATTAATTCAAGCTATGGAGTGTTTTGCATGTTCTAACTCAGTGTGTTGTCTCTGTAAATGAAACATGGGTGACCAGAGTTGTGTAACAAATGTTCTTTACTTACTTTTGATTTAATAAAAGAAAACAGCAACAAGGGGGCAATTCCTCACCTTTCTAAATGAAATAGGTATGTGTTAATCTTTCCCATCATCAGGGAATTAGGTTTATCCAGTATATGTGTTGCTAATTAAATTTAATTTGCAAAAAATGGAATTTAGCTGATGGAAACTACTGTAGTTGCAGAGGGCCAAAAATGTGCATGCATCTCATACTGTAATGTTGAATCCTTATGCGGGAAATAGATATCAGGAATATAATTAATTCTTATTAATACAGAATCTCGGAGATAAAGGAGGTGCACTGGGATCCGGTTTTTTTTTTTTCCTGTTTGCTTCAGACTTCAGCAAATCTATATGCTCTCCCATTTAGTCATTTAAAGTACCGATTTATTATCAAAAATTGTTTTTTTTTAAAAAGATAAATATGAATATTAATGGGTACATGGTAATAAATAGTTGCCCTCAGCCTTCATCCTCACATGTCAGACTATATAATCCCAGACACACCTAGAATTTATGGTACCAGTTATATTAATCATATATATTCAATGTAATGGTATGGGTGTCTGTTCAGAACTTCAGGAACTTGCTTTCAAGTGTGTATCAAATTGCAGCATTGTAGTAGAACAAAAAGATACAGGCATGCATGGAAGAATATAATTTGAATGAGTGTAAATATTAAACTACACTTGAGATTTGTTCTTGTGGGGTGAATTTCTTCATTTTAAGACACCACGTGCCTTTGGAGGAAAGGGGCTAAAATACCCTTCCCCCAAATAAGACCCTTCAAATTGGCCTCCCGTTTTTTCAAAAGTCACCTTCCAGTCACTCCTGTAAAAGGGGCAAACACTGAGATTAGATTTCTACACATCTTATTAAATATCAAATTTGCTTGTTATTGAGTATGGAGTATCCCCCACATTATAGATAACTATGTGGAGCAGGAAATCTAATGCTGCTCTGCAGAAGATTACAGCTAGGTCTGGTAGGGGGGGAAGCAGCTTACCTTCCAAAATGAATCAGATCTATTTCAGTATTCAGTGTAAATATTGAAATTCCTATGAGCTTATATTCGAATGAATCATAAATGGGGGTCCCCTTACCTCCTGCCATCTTGTCGTGGTCAATAAGAGCAAATCCTCCTAGGCAGAATCCTACATGTTGATGTAGAGCCATAGTATAAATTGCAGAAACAAACTGCTGCTAGCTAATGCTTGCAGTCATTGTCATGTTCTTGTTGCATGTGTTGGTCCTAAAAGAAATGCAAACATTGGTCCATAATTGGTAGCAATTTGCCTTTACAATCTATACTGTTGCAGTTTTTGCAGTGTACATAAGTAATAGGACCTCTGCTGAAAATGTCTGTAGTACTCCTAGCAGAAAATGACCAGCTTAAAATGGTCTGTATGTATCTGCCTCGATTCTGCTCAAACATCTTCAGCAATGGGGCCAACTACTTATACCCTCGTGAATTAGTGAAGCCAATATTGTCTCTAAGACACTCAGCATCATGGGGAGAGTGCACTGACAGTGTAAATTCAAACAAATGATTGACAAACAGTTCTTGTTTTGCTAAATCACCGCCTAGAGTTCCCTTGGGAAAATTGGTGTGGTTTATAAATCTAAATAAATAAATAAATAAATAAATAAATAAATAAATAAATAAATAAATAAATAAACCTAAATTATGGGTTTTCATTATTCCTATTTGGAATGAAAGCTGCCTAGATGCCCTAAGCACATCCGATCTCACCTCATTTCAGAAGCTAAGCAGGGTCAGCCTGGTTAGTACTTGGATAGGAGACCACCAGGGAATGCCAGGTGCTGTAGGCGCCTGGAGTAGGAACTGGCAAACCACTCCAGTATTCCTGCCAAGAAAACTCCATGGACATGGAGTCACGAAGAGTCAATTACAACTGTAACAACACAACACAACACATTTGGAATGAATTGTGTTTTTAAAATACATTAATGCCTCTACTTAATCATTGTTACCAGTTTCAGAAAGGGAGGACTACCGTACTTCATTAGATGTGATGAGCACCAGTGGTTTGACCTATATTGAATAGTTCACTCTTTAGATGCCTTCACATTTGCTACAGACAATCCTGGCTAAGGTGATCCTGAAAAAGTTCTAAAGCAGAGCAAGGAATATGCAACAACCATACATAATGGTTCTGTTGGCTATCAAAGGGAAGACTGGTGGTCCTTTGCTGTCACTTTTCAAGCCACTTTAGTAATGTCAAAGTGTAAGACTTCAAGATGTGGGTTAATTGGACTGAGTCAAATGTAAAATGAAATCAAGGATATTTTACAGATTTCAGTTCCTAGATTCCCAGGTATGTTGACTGAGAAGTTTCTGGGAACTTAAAAGGTAGTTGAAAAGAGTAACTTTTTCCAGGCTCTGAGTGGAATCTAGCTAGGAAGATGCAAGGTTTCCTACCACCTTAGACAGGAGGATATGTCTCCCACTCTGTTCTTGCTTTGATCTCTTCATGAAGCCAACTGCCAGATATCCTATGAAATGTGTTCTTGCTTTGAGCAGGCGCTTGGACACAATGGCCATGATCCTTGTGATTCTATGATGGATGAAGCTGGCTGGCAAGTGAAACTTGAGAGTCTTTTCCAGTGAGGGTGGGCCAGAAAGTTCTTCTATGCTCTTGGCCACACTTCTCATCTATTTTTCCTTGAAAGATAACCTGCAGCAGATGGTATTTCTTATTGCACATTATGTGTCTGAAATATTGCAATTTTCTTCTCTTTATGGTATTCAGGATTTATAGTTTTTTATTTATGTGCTGTAACACAGCCACATTAGTGACTCTGGCTGTCCAGGGTATCTTCACATTTTGAATGCTTCCAGTTTTCTGCATAATGCATCTGTAAGCGTCCACGTTTTAACACCATTGAGAAGTATCCTGAATACATAGGATCAAAGTAGTCAAATACGATGTCTGATATATAAGTCCCAGTTTGTCAAGACTTTCTTAATTTTCCATAAGGAATTTCTAGTTTGTTCAATTCTACAATGATTTCACATGAAAGATCAGTTATCCTTGACATAGCACCCCAAGAATTTATAAGATGATATTCTCTCAATTATATCACTGCCAATCTTGAGACGGTTCTGTGAACCATTTTGGTTTTTTACTGAAAACCATCAATTTTGCCTTTTTCATGTTTAGTCACAATCCCATGGCACTGCTTTCTGCAGCAACCAAATCCAATAATCCTTGCAAATCTGGCAGACTACTTGCAAGCAGGACAGTGTCATCAGTATATGTTATGTTATTGACAGGAACTCCATTCACCTTCACACCTTGGTTCTTCCCTTCAAGTCCATCCCAGAAAAATCTTTCTGAATAGATATTAAAAAGTAGAGGTGAGAGAATACAACCTTGACAAGCACCTTTAATAATTCACACCTCTTCTGAGTCCAATACAAATTCCCAATCAATTTGATATTATGATTGTCCAAGCCCTGTTTTTTTAAGAATATTAGTAAGTTTATCATGTTTAACTGATTTTCTTAATCAATGAAGTGAACAAACACATTGATATTGACATCAAGACATTGCTGGACTAGTATTTGTAGACAAAATACAGGCATACCTCATCTTGAGAAATTAATGCATTTTCTGGAACATTTCGTTTGTATTACAGAAAATTCATAAACCAGAAACACACGGGGGCACAATGCATCCTGGGTACTTTTTTCACAATGCATTACCAAAAAATCATAAACTGGGGTCTGGAAGTCGAGTCATGGCTACTGGACTTGTTTTTTGAGAGATAGAAATGTTTCGCTGCTCATCCAAACAGCTTAATCAGTCTGAATACAGCTAGTGCGAGTCCTCCATCTTGTAGTCAGCTTTGACCTCTTGTCATCCTGGTCTGAATTAGGCTCATAAGATGAACAATGGCCTGAATAGGCTTGTTAGGGAGACAATAGTAGCCATTAGAGAGAGAGATTATGTGTAGCCACTAGAGATGGGCACGACTTAACGGTATTCCCGTTTCCGTTTCCGTTACTCGGTTCCGTTACTCTACGGAAACGGTAATGGGAATTACTCCGCCAGACTTCGAGCTCGAACCGACGAACGAACAATTTTGGTCTGATTTGTCGTGCTCGTTCCTTGCATCGCGCAATCGCGCGATGCCACGCGGCACAGAAAAAAAGTTTTTAAAAGTTAAAAAAACCCGGTTCCCGGCCAAAAAGCAGGCGGAAAAATGCCTGCCGTGCCTCAGGGCACCTACCAGAGGGGTTGTTTCTGGAGGTCCCCAGCCTCTCCCCCATCCCCCGTCCTGGGCTGTTCTGGTGGGACTCGCCGCAGGCTCGCAGCCAGCAAAAAGCCCAGTCTCGCCGCCGGCTGCCGCAATTAAAGCGCAAGCAAGCGGCACGGACGGCACAGGAAAAAACTTTTAAACTCTCCCCCCACCCATTCCCGGGCCAAAAAAGCAGGCGGAAAAATACCTGCTTGACTAAGGGCGCAGGGCACCTACCGGAGGGGTGGTTTCTGGAGGGGGGGTCCCGCCTCCCCCCCGTCCTGGGCAGCCGGACTCGCCATGCCATGCGGTGCGGGCGGGGGATCCAAAATGGGGCGGCGAACGCAATATTGTTTTTGAAATCGTGGTCCAAAAACACACAAGCACAACAGAAACACGCAAAAAGTTATAAACTGCCAGATTTTTCACAGTAGCAGTGGGTTTTTTCTTGCAACAAAATGTCTCTCCTCTCCTTCTCTGTCCTCCATTGATTTTATTTTATTTTATTTTATTTACACCTGCGCAATGATGGGCTGGCCGAGTGGCCAGCCATGTGGGAGTGGACGACCATGCAAATTTTTGGAGCCATCCCACCAATCGCATGGCCACTTGGCCATGGAGACTTCTGGGATGTGCCAAAAAGCCCCCTAAAACCTGCCCTAGCCCCCTAACCCTAACCCTAACCCTTGACTCCAGTCCTTACCCATACGTCACAGACTGTCTTCTTAGTGGGTCAGAGAGGCACCCAGAGGTGCAACCCACTAGCCCACCGTAACCTTACCCGTCACTAGCCTAACCCTAGCCCTTGCACTAACCCACCTTAACCCTAAGCCAGATCTACTTGCATTGCACTACACACAAGTACAATTCCCTTCTGTGTGAGACATGGTGGTGCAAGAGCCTTAGTTAGGCATCACCTATGGCTCTGGGTTCACTGCCATCACTAGTCTCACTGTCTGCAACTGGCATGCATATCCATATGGCTATTGCATACCATTTTGCAGCAGCAGCAGGTGAGGAGGGGAGACCCCCATGTTGAGGGGTCTCTTGGAGCCTGCTTCCCTTTCCTAGTGGGTGAGGATAGGAGGCACCCACGGGTGCCTCCAGGAGCCCGCTTTCCCTTTATAGCGGGCCAGAGGAGGCACCCACCCCACAGAGGTGCCTCCAGGAGCCCGCTACCCCCCCAAAAAAACCAGTACTAACAAAAATGAAAAAACAAAAAAAACGAACCGACTAATTTTTGCGAATTTTCGCGAAAAACAGAAACGACCTGAAATGGAACCGGCCCGACTAACGACAACTCGGAAAAAAAAAATTTCAAGTCGTGCCCATCTCTAGTAGCCATAGCCTTAAGGAGAACAATGGCCTAAGGTGCTGAAACCTATCAAGAATGGCTATGGCCTTGGTGGTGAAGGCTTTTTTATTTGTCTGGGTACTTTGGAAAGCACACCCTGATAAGTAGCAGATAGACTATGCCTGAGGGCACTGTTGAGGGAGGGAGGTTCAATGCTCACATGAATGGCTTCCCTTACTCCTCTTTCAAACCACCTATCTTCTTTGGCTAAAATGTGTACATCCGCATCTTTGAAAGAGTGCCCTTTGTCCTTCAAATGGAGGTGTACTGCTGATTCTGGTCCTGAGCTGTTACCCCTCCTATGTTGGGCCATCCTTCTGTTTAATTGCTTTCTAGTTTCTCCAATGTAGAGGTCTGAACACTCCTCACTGCATTGGCCCACATATTCTATATTGCTCCTTTTTTGTTTTGGTATTGGATCCTTTGGGTGGACAAGTCTCTGCCTTAGTGTGTTTGTGGGTTTGAAATAAACAGGTATGTGGTGTTTGCCAAAAATCTTTTTAAGCTTCTCAGACACTCCAGCCATGTAAGGAATGACCAGGTTCTTCCGTCGGGTCTGGGTCTCAGACTGATCCCTTGTTCTTCTGGGATGGCCCACTGCTTTGTTACTATGGTAACTTTCATTGATTTGGTAAAATGATGAAGCGGTCTTTAACTGAGTATAAAATTCTTCTGTATCATTCTGATGTATCACATGTTGGTGCATATACCTGGATACCAAGATAGGTTTACCAAGGTAGGTTGTGCATTAAGTTGGAGAGAAATGACTCTGACACTGGCATAAGCTTTCTGACAGTCTTACTGATGCTTGGATGGACTATGAATCCCACTCCATTAAAAATGATGAGATTCGTTGTTACCAGCATAGTACATCTATCTACTACACACCTTCCTGAATTAGGCCAACACATCTCACTAATACCAAGTCTTTCCATTTCCCTGATGACATTGTAGGTTTTTCCACTTTGAAATAAGCTGTGAACATTCCAGGTGGCTATCCTTCTCATGGCTGGCCTCTTAGCACTCCCTGCCCACTGAAGGGCTGCTGGGGCCCTGGGGGCCACGGCTTTGGGTTTTCCAGTCATGTTAACTATTTGCCTGGGGAAGTTAGCTTAAGTGAAGTGGTTTCCAGTAGCCTTCTTCACTGCCATTACTGGCCATTATGTCAGCTGCTTATTATGGATCAGATGCTGTTTGGAGCCGCGCACTCTGGATCAGACACTTTGGTGGTGGTGGTGGGGACACCATTAGTCTGGTATCTCCACTGACGCCTGGCAGGCTTGGGAGACCCTTCTGGTAGCAATGCTACTGCCAGCATAGCTCTCAGTTTCACTGAAGCATGCAAGCCCCTCCGCCTCGTCAAGGCCTGTGTCCATGGAAGGGACACAATTTATTGTTCCTGTGATTCTGCCACTTGGGAGTTTTATTCTTCCACATTGGAAGTTATCCTTTCCAGGTCTTAGGGAAGATGTATGTTGGTGCTCATGTTGAAGAAACACTTTCCAGGCACTACATCCCAGGAAACACTGAGCTAGCTGAACCCTTTGAGATGGCATGGCCTAATTACAATCTCCTTTCCCCCCCACAACACACAAACCAGTTGCACCTATCTTCCGCTGCCAAACATTGAAGGATATGAATAATTAAGGTTCTCTGGAATGTGTGCTTGCAGATGCCACACAGCTTGAGCTCAGCATGATGGGTCATGTGTATAACAAAGGCAGAAAGTGGAAGGAGAGCATTAAATATCTCCCTCCCCCCCACACACACACACTTCCCCGATGGCAACAACAAAAAGAGCCCAAATAGTAAATGTTTGTTTACTTCCCAATAGATAAGGCCCATATATTGGAAACCAGCTGAGATGAAAGATTGCGTTCTTCAAATAGTACTTGAGATGTTTTAATTTTTTTTATTTGTTCCTCATTGTACATCTAGACTTCATGAATGCTCACACATTTGCTGGGCCTGCTTTTCACTTGTTGAGCCGTATGAGAATAAACTTATAATTTGCTGCAGGAGGCAGGCTCCATCTTAATTTGATTAGCTATATTTATGGAGAATTTCTGCTGTGCTACAGTTTGAAATAATTCATTTTGATTAGTGTCTTACCCCCACCACCATCCACTTCTTAGAACAATAATGACATTGTCTTGAAGTGAATATGAAGCAGCTGATACAGTAAGATAAAAACTCAGCACAGAGGGCAGGAGAACTACGGACTTATTTATAGGACCATTGCTCCCATAGTTCCCAGAATCCAACACTCTTTCTGACCATTGCCAAACACACCTTTTTAATGGGTTAAAACATGGAAATGAATATTTTTGCAATTTATTAGCTTAGATTCTAAACAGCACCAAACCCCATTCTGAGCAGTTAGATATAAGTAAATCAGAATAACTGAGAACCCAGGTGTTATAAAGGCCAGGGAAGGGAATGAAAAAGTGAAAGACAGAAGAGTGGGTCTCCACAATGTTTCAAAACAGCACAATATAAAGAAAACACAAACAGGAGAAGGGAGACTAAATATCGGCATCACTCTCCAATCACAATTGGAGCTGTAGAGATTGTATACAGCATATTCTTTAATGCTGCTTCTTTTTCGGCAGGAGGTCCATTTTGGAAGCATTTTTGTCAAAGCCTGGCAGTAGGTTTTCATCTACTGTACATCCTGTTTCCCTTTTCTTTGTCCTAGGTGGGCATGTCTGATGCTTCACTTGATTTTGATTTGACTCTGTTGAAAATATGGAATCCATGTAAGAAAGATATTTAAAAGCCCAGTATAAAAGGAAACCTTAAAAGGGACAGCAGAATCTTCTGGAAACCAATCTGTCAAAAATTTTGTAGGCTTAATCACCTCACTTAGGGGGTACTGTATCTCCAAAATTCATACACATATCTGAGCAGCGACAACAAATTTGTGTGTTTTTAACTGCATATTTAAAAGCTGACTAGCATAAGCATCCTTCTATTTGAGATTGGGTAGATATGATCCCCTCTGTCAAGCCTATAACATCTCCAGAGTTCAAGCATGTAGATGGAAAAGTTAGAAACAGTGCCAGTCAACAAGAGATAATCAAGATTTTGATTTCAAAGTTTTGATCTGGATTCCTATTTGAATCAGGATCTTCCCTAAGTAAAGTGTGGCTGAGCTGGAATGGCTAGATCATGCCCAAAACTGCATTGTGGGTACATTGGACAGCCACGGAAATGAGATCTCCATATTTTGTTTCTGGCAATTGCTGCTATATAAACAAGAATTGAAGTAGTTCTCGGATAAGCTGCATTAATACTTTACTCCCCATAAAGGATATGACTAATAGGTCTCTTTTAAATTTTGCCAGATCATCTTTGTGCTTTGTTTGTAGCCATTTTCCCCCTAAATCTTTTGCAATGTTTTGTGTGCAAAGCACTCCTGAAATTTGCAGTCCTGCATTGATGTACCTGGAAGTATATCAAGGGGAGCTACCATTTAGTTTTACTGATCTGTAGCAGCAGTGGCGTAGCTAGGGTTTTCAGCGCCTGGGGACAAAGTTTTTGTGCATACACCCCAAGGGACAGGGAGGGGCTAATGGGCCACAGAGAAGGTGGTGGGGGGGTGGCGGCTGGGGAGCCCTCCCCACCAGTCCTGGCAGGTCTTCCATTATGCGCCTTCCCACAGCTCCTGGGTGGGGAGCCATTTGGCACCCAATTTGGTGACCCCAAATGCTGCGCCCGGGGACAGATGTCATCCCCCCCTTGCTCCCCTAACTATGTCACTGTGTAGCAGTTGTTTTTCAGTCTTTCACTTCAGACTAGAAGTGAATGGGACTCTGCTATAAATTAAAGTGGTAGAGTCAGATTTTTAGGTAGATCTATGATGTATCAGCCAGCTGGATAGCTCAGTGATTTAGGTATTTGGCTGCAGACTCAGAATCTGGGGTTCAGTTTCCACATGGGCGTCCAAAACAGCCAGCCTGTATGGCCTTGGGCAAGCTGCAGAGTCCCAGGATCTCCGCAGAAGGGAGACATGGTAAACCACTTCTAAGTACTCTCTACGTAGAAAACCCAAATTGACTTGACAGCCACAATGATGATGATGATGATGATGATGATGATGATGATGATGATGATGATGATGATGATGATGATGATGATGATGATGATGAAAGAATCCTATTCAGACAGCTGGGATTGGGCCTTGCCAGAGTCTTCACTTGGGTCCAGAGGCCGCATTCCAAGAGAGTGAAAGCATTCCTGATGTGGCAACTCTGCTGAATCCATGTTTGTAGACCTCACTATCCCCCAAACCAGCTTGGATAAATTGGATAAATTTAGTTCACCTATTTACTTACTATTTAGCTAAAGCATTAGTTACCTTTCATTATTCAGCTTGTGTACCCTGCTCTGTTCATCTCTCATTTATTTACTGTTGGTTACTGGGATAATTCCTGTTTGCTTTCCTGTTTGCTTTCATTTCCCCTTACCTATTTTCGTCTTCCCTTCATCTATTGTCTCCTTATAATTAACTCAATTTCCTCTGTCTCATTAACTCACCTCCATGTGCAAACAGTTAGGGCATGGGTTATGGCAATCAATAACTGGGCAAGCCATGCTCCATTCATGAAGCAGTCACGAGGCAATCCTCTATACAGCATCCTAGCCAACCAGCATATGTAACGTATTTAATATTTCCGTTGTAACCAATCACTGATTCTGTGCATATTGGAATGTAGATGATATCAATAAAACCCAAATGGCAAGGGGTGATGAGAATCATCATCATTGCTCCGCTGGTCAGACAACTGGACTCGAGTCTTTGTTTCTTCATCAGGATCCTCCCTCAGATGATGATGATGATGATGATGATGATGATGATGATGATGATGATGATGATGATGATGATGATGATGATATAAGAACAGCCTTATGGAACAAGCCACAGCCCATCTAGTGCAGCATTCTGTCTCACACCCAAAAGTTTTATGGAGTGCCCCATAGAGTGATAGGGAAAACAGTTGATGATGATATAGCAAGTGAGTTACACACCATATCTTGGAATAGCAAAATGTGCATTGAGTCAATGCTTTAATCACAACCGTTGTTTCCAACTCCAAAAGTGCCACCAGGGCCATAACCCTCTTAGGATATTACTCTGAAGTGAGCAAAATAAGTCACAGCACCAAATGGGAGCTAATTAACAAGGATGCTGTTGCATGCCAGGGGCATGACCAGGGACATGACTGGCATCTTATCAAGCAACTGCAATATGCTACCACCTGTTAGGGCTTTCATTTATTCTAGAGCAAAATTCTTATCACGTTCTGGACCTGTCTTCTTTCACAGAATGGAGTAAAGAGCTGCCACTCCTTCAGTGCTGCTCAGGGTTTAAGAGCAAAGAGAACGGCACATTTGGGGGTACTCACTGCAGGAACTCACTTATCTCCTACAGAGAGAAACCATCTCTATTTTTGCAAATTCCGGAACGTTTGGGATATTAATTTACTGGCCACCTTTTCCATTATACTCCTCTGATAGCAGCCTACCATGATGCATCGTTACCATCCCTAAGGTCCAGATTAGAGATGATTTCAGAGATTTTCTATGAGCAAGATTTCCTGAAGTTTACAACACTTCATTTGAAGTCGGGAAATGTGTTTCCTTGGTTGACTTGGGTTGACTCCTATCCTCCATCATCATCATCATCATTTACATTGTCAAGACCTGATTAGGTTTGCAGTCCAACAGACTTTGAGGCGGGCAAGGGCACTTTCCTTGTTCGTGCTTTAAAGTATACAATGTCTCTGGGCAGCTGCTGTGACATCTGGTCACGGTACTGGAGGACAGGAATTGACTCTCTCAGAACACGCCACTCTTTTTCTTGGAAGAGTTCAGGCACATGCAAGGCACAGCAACACCCCCCACCCCCAAGAGCTTCTGCTGACTTGTGGTGAGAACAGAGAGGAGATGACTCAGAGGCTCGACAAGTTTCATTTAGGAAAAGGCCCCAGATCCCTCAGTCAGCATTGCCAGTGCTCCTCTTGGCTGGGAAATTCTAGCAACTGTAACTCAGATAAGTTATTTGGCCAAGCCTATTTTAATTTACATCAGAGTGTTGCACAATTTAAAATGATGGGTGTATATGAGACAGAAGTAAAATTAAAGACAAAGTAAAATGTTAACAGACTGGAGGTTTTTTTTTACCAGAACAGTCTATTTAATATTGTTCTCTTGGCCATTCCCTAAGTCGTCTTTTGTAAACAGGGTAAGAGGGCATAAACTGCATGCACATGAATGCTATATTGACTGAATTTCTATATAGTCACAAAAATTTGTCCAGCATCCAGTAACATCATCTAACTTGATTATTCATTGATCTTCCTTCTTTCCTTCTGAATAGACATTGGCCAAGCCCTGAACGTAATAGATTCATGAGAAGGGGGTTGACTGGGACAACAGCAAAGTTAAACAGCTGTATCCCAGTTACCATTCCTTAGATACCAAATCAATCACTTAAGGTTGCTAAATTTTCCCAGCTCTGATTGGAAGGCATTTCTCCTTTGGATTAAGTGCACCTAACAAATTGTGCAATCCAGTTCTTGATTCAAGAATGCTCATCGTAGAGAAAATTGTGTACTAAAAATGCACATATTAGGGGAAATGTATGAAAATGTGTCTAGTAAGAGTCTGTGTAGTTAGTTTGTTTTCAGTTCACAGACTTAACTCGAGAATAGTCAGAAGAGATATATGGCTGGACATATTAATTAATTAATTAATTAATTATGTTTTACTAAGAAATTGCCTTCAGGGAGTGGTTTGCCAGTTCCTACTCCAGGCGCCTACAGCACCTGGTGTTCCCTGGTGGTCGCCCATCCAAGTACTAAGCAGGCCTGACCCTGCTTAGCTTCTGAGATAGGGTGAGATTGGATGTGCTCAGGGCATCTAAGCAGTGACCTCCAAAATATTCTGTCCTTAACAGCCTTGTAAATTCAAGGTCATGGCTTCCTTCAATGAATCTGGTTGATTAACATTCTCTCATGTGTGTAGCATTATTCTTTTCTTTTCTCATTCTTGGATTTTCAAAATCATTATATGGGAATCGTGTATAAATTCCCAATGGTTAAAATGATTTTTTTAAAAAAAAATCTAAAACCAAACTGGTGTCAATGTCCAGATAGTTTGACATGTACTAAACATACATAAGAAAGTATTCCTGTCTGTAGATTATTTCATAATGTGTATTCAGGATCTGATTATTTTGGATGAATCAAGCTCATATTAGCCAAACAATACAGTCCTCATGCTCAGCTATCAGTCATCTGATAGTTAAGTATGAGTATAATTCTGTCCTTGTGTTTAACTTTAATTTTCCAGTGCTTCTGAATATGCTTCTTCATGAACAGCTTATGCTTTGGGAGTAATTTAGTACAGTTTGGCTTCTTTAAAAGTGATTTAAGTTACTAGTGACTATAGAATCTTGTCCCTTGTTTCTGACAGCAGGTCTATTCTCAATGTGCTAACACTGGCCTCTGGTGACCATATGTAGCATGTTCAATCAGACGTGACAAAGAAAAATAAATAAATCAGAGCAACCTCTTTCTTGGAGGCATTATAGATTTAGAGTGTGAGTACACAGTGAGGGAGATGTGAATTATCTGTCCTTCCCTTTCTGTGAAGTCGCATTGGGACATTCAGTTCTCATCGGTGTAAGTGGCCACACAAGCAGAAGAGGGGGAAAGCATACTAATGACAATTCCGTTTCAAGGGTCGGTAGGTGGCATATTTCCAGCAAACTGCCTTAAGAAAGCTTTCCTTCCTCAATCACTCATTTCTGTATCTTACCTTGCTGCCTGGTAAAGCTTGTTAAACTCCTAACCAACAAATTACTGTGAAATGGCAAATGCGTTACAATGTAGAAAAATGTAAAGGAATGCATATTGGGGCAAAAAAGCAAAACTTTATCTATCAACTCATGGGCTCTGAACTATCCATGATGGATCAGGAAAGAGATCTTGGTGTGTTGGTGGACAGCTCAATGAAGGTGCCTACCCAATGTGTGGCAGTGGTGAAGAAGGCCAATTCAATGCTAGGGATTATCAAAAAGGGGATTGAAAATAAAACACCCCACATTATAATGCCATTGTACAAAATGATAGTAAGGCCGCACATAGAGTATTGTGTACAATTCTGGTCACCACATCTCAAAAAAGACATAATGGAACTGGAAAAGGTACAGAAGAGAGCAACTGAAATGATTACTGGGCTGGGGGACCTCCATTATGAGGAAAGGCAAAAACATTTGGGGCTCTTTAGTCTGGAAAAAAGGCACCTGAGGGGAGATATGATTGAGACGTAAAAATAATGAAGGGCATGAGTTAAGTAGATAGAGGGATGATCTCCTCCCTCTCACAAAATAACAGAACAAGGGGACATCCACTCAAACTGATGGTTGGGAGAGTGAGAACAGATACAAGAATATTTTTTTACCCAGCATGTTTTTAGTATGTGAAACTCCCTGCCACAGGATGTGGTGATGGCATCTGGCCTGTATACCTTCAAAAGGGGATTGGACAGATTCCTGGATGAAAAGTCCATCACAGGTTACAAACCATGATGGAGATGTGTAATCTTTGGGCTTAAAACCAGGGTACTTCCAGGGCCAGATGCAGGGGAGTGGTATCACGAGACAGATATCTAGTCTTGTGCACTCCCAGACACATCTGGTGGGGCCACTATGAGATACAGGAAGCTGGACTAGATGGGCCTGCATGGCTGGTTCTTCTTATGATCTTTTGTTCTTAAACAGGGCTGCCATCCCAGGAAAATAGGAGAGACATGAGAGCGGAGAAGCTTTGTGGAGAGACGGAAGTGCTGGCCCACTTGTGTGTGTGTGTGTGTGTGTGTGTGTGTGTGTGTGTGTGTGTGTGTGTGTGTGTGTGTGTGTGTGAATTTGCACATGCATGTACGACCTCCTTCTTTAATTCCAGAGAAAATGTCCAACAACTACACAAAAACAAATTTAGTTCTGTTCTCAAAGGAGAGAATGAACAGAAAACAATATGCATTACTCAAGCATCTTTCTGCAAATAATTAGGATTGGAAAGCCTTGGTTAAGCCATTCACTGTGGCAAAAAAATTAAAGCTCCTAACAATAAAAATAGCAACACTCCTCCATGGGCCAAACTGTTTCATTTCTGAACACAAACTCTCCATGTTTCTGTGCCTCTTGAAATGAAGCCGAGAGTGAGTTCCTCAGAGCATTGAGATTCATTCCACCTCAAAGAGGAGCATCACTTTGACTCAAGTGTCCCCCAGATCTTCCAAATCAGCTGCTTAGTTTAGAATACTGGGTCTCAATGTGTGTTTTTTGATCAAACTTTAGGAATGGGGGGGAGACAAATCCATGTCTTTTACAACTCAAACCTGAAGAAAACATTCAGTGAATAGTGTGAGTGTTATTAATGTGCTAATTACATTGTTAGTTTTCAGATAAAGAGTGGGATTACAGATAACGTCGTGCAGTCTTTCCCTATGGACCCTAGTAGAACATTTGGCTTGGATGCCTTTGAAAACATTCTTTTTTCACTTCACAATTGAATCTCCCATTTCTGTCTCTCCACCACCACAAATCCCATAAAGTGCTCATTCTGCAGGGAGGGTGGTTCCAATGTAAAAAACTATGATGCTGAGGGAAAGTTTCTGTCCTAGCACAGGAACTCATCTCTCCACCCACAGAGAAAGAGTCATCCAGGGACATCCAACCAGACAAAGCCCACGCCAAGCTAGCAAATCCTTTGATCACTTTGAAATGCACTTCTGTAGCAAAACTTTGTTAAAAATCATTATTTTCTTGTTCAGAAATTATTTGTACGTGCACAGAGGTTCAGACAAGCAGTTGGTTCCATTCTAGGCAATGTAAGTATGAACACAATATTGACAAATGGACAGAAGCAGAAAAATAAAATACGGGCAGATTTTGAAAAAGTTTTGCCAACAAAGCAAAAATTATTAATGGCTATTGGCTTGACATTGTTGGTTCTTCATTGACTGACCAGAGGGGGCAAGTGTGACTCTTCCAGTGGGTCCTTGGTTGTTGTTTTTTTTGTTTTTTTGTTGTTTTTGATTTTTGTTTGTTTTCTGCCTACATCCCACATCAACAGGAGTTAGCATAGCCAATGGGGAAATCTGGAGTGCCACACATATGCTAACCTGAAGGACTAATCTTTGTTTCAAACTCTATTTCCTGGCTTGTGTATAATGGCAAACCAGAAACTAACTTCTGGTTTATTTCTCCTCTCAGATGCCTGGAAGATGAAGAGGAAAGGATAAGAGAAGGCACCGCTCTCCAGCCTGGTGCTCTGTGGTGGCCAATTCAGCCCATGTAAGTAAACCTGACTTACTGTTTGATGATCATTCATGTCCTGTGTGAAATACACTGAAGTAGTCATTCTCAGAAGCATGAAGCAAACTAACAATCAGAAAATATTATCACTGCAATCTTGCCTTATTATTTCAGGAGAAGACCATTGCAATCCATAGGACCTATATGATTATGTACTTAAGTACATTGATTTCAACAGGTCTGCTATAAGAATGACTAAGGACTAAATTTTATTTTAATTTGTTTCTCATTTCTGATAAGGGAACTCAAATCCCACTTACAGTTACATTACTGAATCCATTGCTGAATGGTAGGTCAACAATATCATATCAACCCCATTAGTTCAATTGGCATACTCTACTGAATATTAGCAATTGAAACAATCCACTTGCAATTAAGGAACCTAGTGGAACAGTCCTAGGGATTTATACCAGAAATAGAAATAATGCTGTCATAATATATTGGTACAGTAATCCCCCACCACAATGCAGTTCATATATTATGGTCTCAGTATATCATGTTTTTTTTTTCTTGAGAGAAGCAGGCTTCGAAAGAGAGGTTTTTATCCCCCTTCTGGCACCTCAGCAAACTTTCATGGGACTGCTCCTGCTCGCTGCACTTGCAAAGAGAGGCTTTTAATCCCCTCCTGACACCTCAGCAAACAGACCTTGAGCTCCTGGCAACAAGGTTTCTTGAGGTGTCAGGAGGGGGTTAAAAACCTCTCTTTGCAAGCGGAACTAGAAGGAGCAGCCCCAGGTCTCTTTACTGAGGTGTCTGCATTTTGCTTCCAAAGAGAAGCAAAATGCTTCTTTAACACCATCCTGACACCTCAGCAAACAGAGTTGGGGCTGCTCCTGCTGGCTGTGTTTGCAAAGAGAGGTTTTTAACCAACTCCTAACACCTCATCAAACTGACCATGGGCTGCTGCGCTGCTCAAAGAGAAGTTTTTAACCCCCTCCTGACACCTCAGCAAACAGACTTTGCTCCTGGCAGCAAGGTTTGCTGCAGTGTCAGGAGGGGTTAAAAACCTATATTTTGGAAACACAGCCACCAGGAGCAGCCCAAGGTCAGTTTGCTGAGGCGTCTGCATTTCGTGGATTCTCCTTTATCGCAGGTGGATCAGGCACCTAACTCTTACAATAAATGAGGGAGTACTGTATTAAAATTATCCCTTTTACATTAAAAAGTGGACAAGATAACTGATGCATATAGAAAGCAACATTTTAAGAGCAGAGCTTTTGACATCAGCATGGTATTTTCAGAATTTTAGTTTCTTGGCTACACATTCAACCTGTCTAAAACAAAGAGGTAATTTTTACATTGTTGTGTTAAATGTAACAGATACTTCCAGACTCCAGTGAGATGCACTACATCATCAAATACCTTAGAATTTGCTCCGGTTATAAAATGAAGGGAATTCAAAGTAGTTTTTCTTTTGCCTACATGACACAAAGGCTGAACTGAATCAATCCAGGGTGTATTTGGATTTCAAAGTGACTTTTCCCCCCACCAGCCATGAGCTTTTCCTGAGAGAAAAAACTGCTAGGGGCTTCAAAGGGGTTTCCCCCCCCCAAAGAAGACAGGGGTGGGGAGTGTCTGTAGAGGAGGAGGAGGGGGGGAAGAAGAGTAGAAGAAGATGCTCTGTCCAGGGGAAAAAAGAGGGAGTAAGGGGATCAATAAAAGAGAGTAGAGGGACTGTTGTGTGTGCGTGTGAAGTTAATTGAGGGAGAGAAGAGAAGCCAACAGCCTTTGTGGGGTGAGGGGCTGCGGAAGGCACCTGACTAGTTTTCTTGCACACATATGTATTATGTGTAGATAAAGTGTATGTGTGTGTTTCTGTCAGAGGGAGAGCATCTGAAAGGCAACAGAGCAGGGTTCATGAAACACAGGGGTGTATTGGCAAGAGGAAGAAGGAGAGAGAGGGATGTGAAACACTAAATTGAAAACAGTTCCACACTACCGCCCACCCGCTGCAGGGACTTCTCCCTTTTATCAGAGAAAAAGGGCTTCCATTGTAGACAGAGATCGAAGGTTAGAGGTGAGTGAGGGAATCCCAATTGTATGTGTCAGAGCATTTCAAAGCCATGCCTGTTTTCCCTCTGCCGGAACTCAGAAGGGAGGAAGGGAACCGGAGCTGGTTCAGATGGAGAGAAAGATAGGGAGAAGGAGGTGGGATCCCATAATGTCTTGTATGTGTCCGTGTACATGCATGTCAATAAGACCATGAAGGGGGTTCCTTGTACAGCAAAGAAGAAGAGGCTGAGGGCTCTTGTGTTGCATTCCAGAGCAAATGGGAACTCCCAAAGCATCCTGCAGCCCCTCTTTGACCACTGACGGCTGTTAAGAATGAAAAGTGAGCTTAAAATCAATTGGAACCCAAGACAAAGCATTCTGATTCAGCTCTCCAAGGTATCCACACCCAGCGTCTATACTCAGAAATAGAGATGGGCACGACTTAGCGGTATTCCCGTTTCCGTTTCCGTTACTCGTATCCATTACTCTACGGAAACGGAAACGGGAATTACTCCGCCAGAATTCAAGCTCGAACCGACGAACGAACAATTTGGTCTGATTTGTCGTGCTCGTTACTTGCATCGCACAATGCCAAGCGGCACAGAAAAAAAGTTTTTAAAAGTTAAAAAAAAACCGATTCCCAGCCCTAAAAGTAGGCGAAAACTGTTTGAGGGCACCTACCAGGCCAGAAGGGTGTTTTATTTGGCGGGGGGGGGTTCCCCGACCCCCTCTCCTTGGCTATTGCTACTGCTGCGCTGCTGTACATGGGAGGGCGCATCCATTTGCCATGTGGTGGTGGGGAGATCCAAAATGGCGACCGCAATATTTTTTTTGAAATCGTTGCCCAAAACCCCACCAAAGCACCACAGAAACATGCGAAAATTAGCTATTTTAAATGCTTGAATTTTTACAGTAAGCAGAAAAAAAGTCTCCGTGATTTTATTTTATTTTTTTATTTTATTTTATTACACAGTTCGCAATGATGGGCTCGCCCATGGGAGTGGACCATGCAAAGTTTTGAGCCATTCCACCAATCGCATGGCCAGGTTTTGCTGACTGTACCAGGCTGGGAGGGTGCATCCATTTGCCATGCGGTGGGGGGGGATCCAAAATGGCGACCGCAATATTTTTTTTGAAATCGTTGCCCAAAACCCCACCAAAGCACCACAGAAACATGCGAAAATTAGCTTAGTGCTTGAATTTTTACAGTAGCAGCAGTGGGTTTTTCTTGCAAAAAAAAGTCTCCGTTGATTTTATTTTATTTTATTTTATTTTTTACACCTGCACATTTTGATGGGCTCGCCCATGGGAGTAGACCATGCAAATTTTCCACCAATCACATGGCCACTTGGCCAGGTTGACCACAGAGACTTCTGGGATGTGCCAATCGGGCATAAACAGCCCACTAATCGTAGCCCAAAACCCGAACCCTAAGCCTAACCCATACGCCAGTACAAAAGTGGGTCAGAGAGGCACCCAGAGGTGCACCCCAATACTCACCCTAACCTCACCCGTAACTAGCCTAACCCTAGCCGTTGCACTAACCAGTCTTAACCCTAAGCCAGATTACTTGCATTGCACTACATGCAAGTACGTGAGACACAGCGGGTGCAAAGAGTCTGCAGTCCGTCACTTGTGGCTCTGGCTGACTCCTGCAGCTCAGGAGCCCGCCACCCCCCCCCAAACCAGTACTAACGACAACGAGAAAGAACGAAAAAACGAACCGACTAATTTTTGCAAATTTTCACGAAAAACGGAAACGAGCCGAAACGGAACCGGCCCGACTAATGACAACTCGAAAAAAATTTTTTTCAAGTCGTGCCCATCTCTACTCAGAAAGTGTCTATACCCACGTAATTTGGAGTACTTGCTTGTGGTAAGCGCACAGTGCAGTCATCATTTAACTTCACAAATGTGAAAATGCTTGTTTGCCCTACCAGAGTCTGCGAGAAATCATCAATTACAAGAGGGCTGAATTTTCAAAGGATGTGTTATTACTTTTAATACAGTTAATTGTCAATTAAGAGAAAATGTTAAAACAATACCAGGGAGCAAGATTTATCTTTACTTAGTATGTCAGTTGTCTCTTAATTACAGGTTTTTCATAGGAGTTTGAGATATTTAGTGAGGTTGTTTTAAACATCCTCTGATACAAAATGAAAGGGAATATTAAGTGACACGTAGCATGTTCTTTTAGGAAACATTACATTCCATTTTTGAATCAAGGGCATGAGAAAGAGAGAGAGAGATGAGAGAGAGAGAGAGAGACCCAAGAGCTTTAAATAATTTGCCCCAAATTAATTATCAGTTATTGAATAATTAACGATCCTTGACAACTTTTTAATGATTAACAATGGAACCAGTGGAGTTCACACACACACACACACACACACACACACACACACACACACACACACACACACACAGAGGTAGTATAATTCTTCCTTGTAAAAACTGCAGATGAATTGACCAAGGTGAGAGGAGCCAAAAAAAAATCTCTTCTTTACCAGAAGGCAGCGGAAGATCTGTTGTACTGACAGCTGAAAATATTACAGCACATATCTATCTACATAATTCATCTCCAAACATGCATCATGTATTGTATTTCCCTATTGTAAAGTACTGTACATCTATTATCCACATTCAAAAAAGAGAAAAGAAAGTTGCCTTCTGTATATACAGAAAGCTACCTCTCTAGGTAGCTGCCTAGATGGCCTAAGCACTTCTGATCTTGCCTGATTTCAGAAGCTAAACAGGGTCGGCCCTGGTTAGTACTTGGATGGGAGACCACCAGGGAATACCAGGTGCTGTAGGCACCTGGAGTAGGAACTGGCAAACCACTCCAGTATTCCTGCCAAGAAAACTCCATGGATGTGGGGTCACGAAGAGTCGGTCACGACTGTAACGACGCAACACACACACACAACACACCTCTCTAGAGCAGAAGCAATGAAGACTTTTAAGAGAGACTGGTTTTATTTGGCACAACTCTCACTGGCCTGCAGTCCGTTTTGCCAGACGCATGGTGCGTCGTCGCAATAAGCAGATGTTTATACACAAGTGTAGGAATGGGTTAGGATGCTTGGGTGGTGAAATTGCTAAAGATGCTACATGCGGTTGTTGAAAGTCATTCAACAGTCTCTGATAGGTGGGAAGTATGCGCAAGCATGGATTATACTGCACATGACATTCATTTGCAGTCAGATTTCACTGTATTTGATGGGTGAAAAGTGTTCCATGTGTACAAAAGAGAAAATCAATTTATGCAGAGAACCTGGGAAAAGTTAACTTTTTTATTGCAGTAACTGGAATCCCCCAGCCAGATTGCACCAAAGTGGTCTATAGGCAGGTGGGAGCAGTCATGTGTCAATACTACATGGGTCACGACAGAGCAGGCCATTCAGTAGTACTTATAAAGTGTTGAGGAGGGGGCTGTTCGTAAGTCATTGCACTGTTGTTTAGATGAAGAAACTTTTTTTCTGGCACACACATTTTTGTAAACATGAATCTAAGGCTCAACTATTTTTTGAATATCATTCTCCAGGGATGTAGCAGTGTTAGTCTGCTGCAACCACCCCTATAAGAGTCCTGCATCAGTGCAGATGCAAGCAAATTTCTTACAACATCAGCCTTAGTGGAGTCTACCCCCCCCCCCCAAAAAAAAGCCCTCAAGCCACCGTTAATGTGTCTCTCTAATATTATTATTCTCGTAAACCGAGGCATGGAATACAATAAAATCAAGGAACCATTTAGGAAGTTTACAGTTCAGAGAAAAGCTGAAGTGTTCACTTTTTTATTTTATTTTTATTTTTTTCATGCCCCAAAAGAAGACATTTGAAGAACTTTAGTAAGGGTAATCCCACATCTTTGGAAGAGTTTGGGGGCATTTGTCATTAGCAGCTTGTTACTCACAGCAATTTATTCTTGTGTCAGGGATGGAAGACCTTCAGGAAACAAGGCAGTTGCTCCATCCTTCTCTTGCTATTGCTTACCAATTATTAGAGATGAGTGATTATTTGAAATTTTAAATGATATACAGTGGTACTTTGTATAAAGGAATTAATTCATTCCAAATGGAATTACGTTAAGCAAATTTTCCTTTATACAAATTTCCCATAGGAATGCATTGAAAATGGAGTAATCCCATTTTTATATTGTACGGATTCTCCCCATAGGCAATCATGTTAAGCAAATTTCCCCTATCTCCGGAATTTTTTATGTTGTACAGATTTTATGTTATACAAACTGTTTGTTATACAAGGGTCCACTGTACACAGAACTGAGCTGTGCTTGCTAACAGGAAGTGGTTGCATGGAATTGAACTGGGCTTTCTAAGAAGGCAGGTGGTTGCATGGAACAAAGCTGTGCTTTTCCAGCCTAGAAACATGTGGGATGCAATTCCACTATGTTCTGAAGGCACAAAACGTGTCATACTGATGCTCACTGATCAGTTGATATGCACAGAATTGAACGATTCATAACTCCAATAGTTAAATCATAGGCAACCAGACAAGAGGACCTTCCTACATGTGTTAGTTGAAAGTAAGGAAAGGGATAATGAATTGGTTGGGGAAGGTGGTGATCATTGTTCTGCAGTCATGTGAATTGTGATGTATTTTGCAAAATAACTGTGCAATATTTTGATGTTCTGTGCTGGGATTGTTATGTACCTTTCTGTGTTTTTTTTTAATAGAAATGCTTTTTAGAAATGTAGTAGCCTGAAGCTTTAGATGAGAAAGTGGCTTCACAGCAAATGATCATCAGAGGTGAGATGGAAGGAAGGAAGGAAGGTAGGAAGAAAGGAAGGAAGGAGCTGGAATATACTTGCTTTGCATTTATATAAATGGTGAACTCCCAAATAGCTTCTCTGTGAACACTGACTGTAATTCCAAATGTAATACAGGGTGTAAATTAGGTTGTATTTTAGCCTAGTGCAGTCAAACCTTGTGTTCCATTGATTCAATTGAGCCCACTTTAGTTGTGGCTTCCTTTACTATAATCAGGCTTCCTTTACTATAATCAATCACAAGAGTGGGTTTATTTGAACCAATGAAGAGTTGACTCACCATATCCCCACTGATTCAATGTGCCTAGTCTAGTACAATCCACTAGACCAGTGATGGTGAATCTTTTAGAGACCGGGTGTCCAAACTGCGATTCAAAACCCACACATATTTCACAAAGTGCCAATACAGCAATTTCACCTGAATACAGGTACCTGAGAAGGAGTGATGTTGGGTGCCCACAGAAAGTGCTCCAAGTGCCACCTTTGGCACCCTTGCCATAGGTTCACCAACACTGCATTAGACTAAGCAATTGATTTCAGTCAATGTGGCTGAAATCCTATTGCGTAGGTACAACTGGGTAAATCAAAGTTGTGTAAACTCTGGCGAAATTTGCACCAAAGAGGAAGTCTTATTGAGGAACCAGTTCTGCAAACACAGTTGTGGGGTCAGTTGTGGGGTCAGTGTGTGGTTATTCACTTAGCCAACTGGGTTGTCAGTTTCACTATTAGTTGTGCAGTTAATTCTGAAATCAGACTGTGTGTGACTTTTCCTAACATAATACTGTGTAGCTTTTCCTCTACATTCCTCATTAATCTGTTGTATGCCAATTTACAATTATAAAACATTTGTTTTATATTTTGAGGCGTTGGGAGAAACTATATTTAATGATGCCAAATGTATAATTCATCAGGTTTTATTGTTTGCTTTATTTGCTTTCATTAGGCACCTTTTTTGCTAAAGATTTGATTTTGCTACTTCAGAATTTTTAAAATTACTTTTAAGATGTAATTGTTTACAGATACAATTTCAAAGGACAGACGGGTTTTATTTGCACAAGTCTCTGTGGCCAACTGTCCATTTCAGTTCCATTTTCAAAACTAATTCTTTATTTTCGTTTGGTTCAAATCTATCCAAAATATTTCTAGTTATGTTTTGAAAATACCAGATGATGCTGGCCTCTGATGTAGAACTTAACTATAAAAATAAGTAACACCAGGTATACCACATAAGCAGTAAAGTCACATCGTAGCTGTCACATAACTGATACAGGCCTTATTACGGAAAAGAGAAAGTGGCAAGCAACTCCTAACTTATAATGTAATGTGTTACTCATTTCATACCCTACAGTGGTGGCGAACCATTGGCCCTCCAGATGTTTGGGGCCATAATTCCCACCGTTCTTTGTCATTTGCAATACAGGCTTGGAATTCTGGGAGTTGTGATCCAAAACATCTGGGGTGCTGAAGGTTTGCCACCACTGCAGTTTACTCCCAAGCTTTGATTTTCATGACGGCTACTTGTGGTGCTAGAAAAGAATAGCATACCTGATAGGGTGGAATGGGAACCTTTGGCCCTCCAGATGTTTTGGAACACGACCCCCATTTAATTGGCAATGTAACACTTGGAATTCTAGGAGTTGACATCCAAAACATCTGGAGGGCCAAAGTTTCCCCGGCCCCTATATGGGGGATGTATAAAAATCAGTTTGCAAGGCATGCTGCATGGAGAGAGAACCAGAACGACACAGAAACTTCATTTTAAAATATAATTAATAAGGCCTGCCACACTCCCAAGACTCTGAAACATTATTGTAGTAGGCATGGAGGCCAAACTAACTTGAGGAGGGATGAGGCCAAAGCAGTGTGAGGCTCCAGTATCTGACCACAGGAGGCAACATTTCACAATCATCATTGTTATGCCGTCCAAGAATATTAAAACAAGACCAGGATGCAAATACCTCTGGGACAAATATCATTGGCATTGTCTATGCCAAATTGCCTAGCTTTTCAGAACAAAATAATTTGGAAAGACTAATAGTAGGTGTAACCCTGCATATATGAGGGAAACCTAACTGAATTCAGTTTTATTCCCAGGGAAATACAGAGAAGAATACAACCAACAGCATTTTAAAAGTACAGTGGTACCTATTATAAAGGAATTAATTCGTTCCAAATGAATTTCTGTTTAATACAAATTTCCCATACGAATGCAGTGAAATCAGAGTAATCCCTAATCACGACCATTTTTATGTTGTATGGATTCGCCCCATAAGTGATTCTGTAAAGCAAATTTCCCCTGTCTTTGGATTTTTTTTATGTTGTACAGATTTTATGTTATACAAAGCATTTGTTATACAAGGGTCCACTGTACAACATTCACTGCTTCTTCATTGTTAACAGTGGGGCTGTTTGGACTGTATTTAGCTACAAAATACACTTTGAATAATCAGAATAGCAATTTCAAATTGAAGAATAGCTGACAAAATAATTGAAACAAGGGACTGGAAACCATTTCAATCCCCTGCTACATGGAAATGGTTGTTGAAATACCTGGTCAAAGCAGAAATGGGCATGAAAGTAAAGGATGTACTTGGATGGGAAATGAATAGATCTTGTGGTCATTAATGGCCGGGAAGAATGTTGTATTTATCAGGGTATGAGCACAGATTGTTGTACTTAAATATTTCACTTACTTTTGTGCAACTAATTTGTTTCTGGGCGTATGCAAAAATTGAAAAAACAACACCATATTGTTAAAACATATTTTAGAAGCTTTTTGTGTTATTTATAAGGTCAGCTACTGCATTATAAGCTTCAGGAGTACAGTTAAGGTAATATTTACAATTTATACAAGAGAACAGCAAAGGGTGGAATAGTTAGGAAACAATTTCACTGAGGAGAATTTTTTAAAAAAATAACAAATAGGGCAGTTTCCAGGTTTAAGCCAGCAGCTACAAAGACTAATTTATGCCTATCTTGATTCACACAAAATGGAGCTTCATCTAAAGAAGAGGGAACATATGAAGGAAAGCACACCGCTAAGGCAATAAAAAGAAACAATAGCTGCAAATCTACCTATGTTTATTCTGTATACCAAGGAAGGCAAACATATAGGTACTTTCCAACCTTTTAAAGTAAAGTAAGGCTGCAAGCCAAAGGCAACCTAACTGTGATTAAACACAGATATCTGGTGAAATATGTCCAGAAGGAGGCTGAAGGCAATTTAGGCGGGCAGGATTTTTTTAAAGGGGGGCATTTGTTTGTTTGCTTTGACCTGTAATTGTATTTCTGCTTTTGAATGTATTAACTGAAATACATTGAGATGGATCCAGGGTCTGCCTGTGATGGACAGGGTGCTCTGTTCTCAGGTGGTATCTATACACTCAATATTTAGGAACCTTCCCTTTTCCTCCTATATATATGCAGCAGCAGGTCCCATCACCCTTCTAGGTAACATTTTCAGTACCATGAAAAGGGAGAGGCAGGTAATTCTACTATTGCCAACCCTGTTGCACATACCTAAATCTGGATCCCATCAAACCAATTTTATTTTCAGATACAATTTCATCTCCCCTAGAATGATAATAGCAAATAAATAATGGACCACTTTCCTAAATAACAATAGATGTAAATTAAGACATACCAAAGCCAAGACTGTTTTTTTTTTAATTGCAGCTCCCAAAATCACCCAAGCTGGGTTTTTGTTTGAAAGCTGATTTTTTTAAAAAAAAAATGAAACTGTTCTCAGGTCTGTGGAGATTATACCAAAATGGATGGGTCCTAAACACTTTATTGGGTATGCCCACTATATCAAATTCAAAAGTGTTTGGTCACAAAATACATTATCATGCATATATTTAACTTGATAGTTTGTAGAATTATATATAAATATATCTGCTAGCCTTCAGTGTAAGAAATATATAAAATGCATGGTTCTTTTATTTTTGGTATTTAAAAATGTACAGATAAGTTTAAAATATAATTTCTGGAGAATGAAAATTTGGTGTTTAAAAGACAGTGTCAAACAGATCCAGTGTTTAAAATCCAATCTGATTTTCTTTGAGGTTTGTGTTTTATAAAACAAAGTATTGTGTGTAGAGAAAGTATATGCTTCCGTGACATTGCTACTTAAATTCTTCTTTCCAAAAGACGTTTGGAAGCATAATACTTCCAGCATCATTTTTCTACATCTTTTTTTCTTCCCACAACTATGATGCTGCCATTTAAAACTTTTGGTAAAATCCACAAAGAGAAATATTGTTGATCATTATCTGATATTGTGCTTTTTATTAAAGAAGGGGGGAATAGTAATAATGGGGATAATCTGTTTGGAGAATGGCTTGAAATAGGTTTCAGAACAGAACTTTACCTCACAAGAAAGGAGGGTGAACCAGCAATCTTCTCTTACTACTAACTTATCACATACATTTTTAACATCCTAGTTCACCCAGATGGCTGAGTTAACGAAAGAGGGAAAAGAAGGGACGAGGGGAGAATTGGGTGAGGCATTTTTTTAATATCTCTGCTATTGTTTCCATGCTGTGTATTTGTAGGATGTGCAAAAAAGAATTAAATCAAAACACTGATTAAAAATGCATAACATTAATGTCGCAACACTGCGTTTGTCAAATACTGAGAACCTCAAACAGCCTTCCTTCCTTTGCAAGGATGATTGCTGCTAAAGGCAATACAAGGCTAACCTTGCAGATGTTTGAGAAGCTTATCGTAACTATTTTTTTTGCTGCTTTCTTTTTAGCAACGACAACAACAACAACGAGATTTTTGTTTGGTTTTGTTTAGCTTCGTTTGCTCAGATCAGATAAATGTTATGGGTCTTTTATTCATCATTTTTCAACTTATGTGTATTGACATTTTTCCACTTGAGTCTTCCAGGGCTCCAAGTTGGGATGTCAAAAACTGTGCTTGCAGAAATGAAAGTATCCTCATTATGCAAATTTGGGTTTCACTGATAGGCATGTTCTGTTTTATAAATTACATCCTCTTGTCAGAAGTCAAATTGTATTTGAATAACTTCATAGAAATTGTCACCAAGATTTTAAATTGTGCGCCTTGTGTGCCATTCTTGATTTAGTCAGTGAATAAAAAATGGACATATGTTGATTTTAAAATGTGTGCATGATTGTTTTGTCATAAATGTTATTTAAATGAAGCCTAGATGCATATGTAATTTTTGTGTATATTTTTGTAAAGTTTAGCATCAAATATATGTTAATCTTTATATTTAGTAAAATATGATAAATGGTACCAGTTGCTGTATATTTTAGTCTTAACAAGTTTATTTTCTACAAATATTCTTGAAAAAATTTCCTGTAGGGTAAAATAAATATACATGTTGTGATAAAAAATAATCTAATCTACAAGTTAAAATGAAGCAAACTTAAATTATGAAAATCAATTTAATATTCTATAAAAAGGTTGCTTCCCTTATTTACATCCTCATGAAATTTACTAAAACACACACACACACACACTACACACACACTACACAGCTGTACAACTGCTTCTCTTCTACAGCATACTGGACTCAAGTATAAAATAATTTCCTATTGTCAATAAAAGCAATTTAATTAAAATACAATTTAAACTCATTAAACAAAATCAACATGATTTCAGAAAAGAATGTATTTATATAACAGTACATAGTGACATGCGTTTTAATTTGGAAAGCACTATATTACTTTTTTTAAAAATAAGATTCTGATGAGATATGTTATCAGGAAGCTCTGTGCTTAGCAGAAAATATGCTAAGGCAAGGTTTCAGAATGGCTATTATTGCAGTTGGAATAATCTTTGATGTTAAGAAAAGTGGAAAAATCAAAGTGAAGTGCTAAATCTGGTCATTTTTCAAACATATTATTCTTGTCAAGACAATATATAAAATAAATCACTGGTGTGTTTTTTTAAATTTTCCCAGAAACCTTTTATTCAGTTTTAGTCATAGTATGAAAGCAGTGAGGAGGATAAAGAAAATGTGGAAGACTTCAGGAAAAAAATGTGTTATTATGTCTATTTTTATTAAACAGTGACACCAGTGATGTAAGGAGAGTCTTGGTATTCATCATATTTGTTCAACTCCTAAAATGAATATACAACAGATTGCTCCTACTGCTTTCCAAAGCCATTCAACTGAGTTCTAAACCCTTGACAGTAACAAATACAAACTGCACCAGCCCCCCTCCAAAAAATTGTTGAGGCTAATTTTAATATTAATGAATTCTTTACAACCTCAGTTCAGCAGTTTCGATTAAGCTTTAATTAGTAGCCAGAGGGGAATCCAAAACAAAAATAAGGAGTTGAATTGCTAATTAAGTTACTTTGATGAGGTAGAGTTTTAGTAAAAGACTCATTGTTGTTGGCTATGCAGGTTCTGACAAGCTAAAAATACTAAAGATTATCATTATTGTAACTAACATCATGCGTTGCCACCCTATTTTCTGCAAGAAGACAGTTCATTAGAGTGCAACACTTTGGCCTGTCAGTACTAGAATTAGAGTCTTGTTAATAAGATGGAAGTCCTTAGGAACTAGCGGCCATGTCAAGCAACCATAGCTTTACCTCAGAAGAGGGATAAATCAGCTCATGTTTTGTTGTTTCTAAGTCCAAAGTCTTAACAATTTCCCATCTAGCACATGTTGTTTGTTTCTCTGAGGTCTAGGACAGTGCTTTAATCCCGACTGTTTACTATGTTTCATACAGTTTATAGGACAAAAATATGTAAGAAATTTTGCCCCACCAACATGATATGAAATGTGAAATCACCAACCCAGCATCCCTTTTACTTTTAATTTAAAATAATATTCTATTTATGACACCAACTTTAATAATAGGTTGGCTTCTGAGTAGCCTGATATCTTATTTTAAATTGGAGACATTTAACGTGCATTTTTTTAAACATATAAATGAAGGAATGTGGGTTCCACAATGGTTCTAATTATAACCACTGAAACGTTTTAGTGATCAGTGTTTGACCAAGTGCTCTTACTTACTTCTCTCCCCCCCCCACACACACACACTCTGTTTGTGTATGTGTGTATTTTGCATGCACGCATATAGTATCATCTTCTGTCTTAGGGAGGATTGGAAAGCATGTGCTTTGTCTTTACTTTGATGTTTTCTATAATTTGTATTTCATCCATTTTGCTTAAGGTTTGGAAGCCCATATACCCAGTAACTAAGGGATAAGAAGAGACAGAAAAATAAATGATATTGTTTCTAGGGTATTAAATATAAGCCTGGCTATCACAGCTACATAGCACTAGCGAATTGTAATCAGGTGCTTTGACTTGGCACAGTTTTGTTTTATAATCAGAGAGCTTGCCATACATTGGAAAACCTATCTGCCTATGTCTTAGGGGTTTCATACCTCTGTAACAAATCCAAAAACTCATTTTATAATACCTTAAATCTACCCATTGTAATGTAGCTCCACTAGTGTAAATCCACATCAAACTTTCCTCATGAATGTTGCCAGAAGATTACGTATATTATCACTGAAAGGAAATAAAGGAAAAAAGAAACGGACCCATGAATTAGAATGCAGTTGATACTGCAAAATAACTTTGGCTAAATCTTCTTTTAATGCATAGTTTTACAATTTTCCTTCACTCAGCATGAAACTGATTAAAAGCCGCTCATAAGAAAGGCTTTGCACAAACAGATGTATTGTTTAATATATTTACATCTCTAAATGCTTGAACATGTGAACTGTATTACTGCAAGGTGGTGGAAACTGAACAGGAGGACAAAGAATGGTATTCACCACAATACAGCTATTTAAATAGACAGTATTTTCTCTTCTGGTTTTAGCTTTGCCCAGTTAATACATGAATCCACCCTGGTAATCCAAAACCTATTAGAATGAGCATTTTGAATTATAGGATCATCTGTTGGTGCCATTATTTTTGAAGCAAGATATATTTGAAACCATAATCAAGCAAACATATAGAATGGACCTTTTAGAGAAACTTTGAGTGTAATACTTAAGCAACCTGCTTTCAGAATTATATATCAACGGGGACTAATGGCATGAAATTGTTCATATCCGATTTTTGTGGAACACTTTTTCTCAACTAAATTATAGCAAATTTATCCTACATGATTGTGTTCATCTTTATTTGCTTTAATCCTTACTGTTAGAAATGTATACATACAATTCTTGAATAACTTCAATAGGAGGGTTGGAGGAATATGACCTTGTCTCTGAATCAAGCTGAAACAGGGCTAAATATTTTGAATGAATATGATAAAGATGCTACAAATTTTCTAAACCAAAACATTCACTTAACAAATTGCAGCATTGTGAAACCAATGCTGCTAATGCCACCCTAATGTTCCAACCTCAAAATTAATAATAATTAAAAGTAAAAATAATTATTATTTTTTTAAAAAACTTTCCAAGCTCTTGAACTTTAGTAGCATTTTCCCTGATAGTTCGTGTTGAGAAGACTAATTGTTTCTATTTTTCATTCTACAAAAGATAAACCAAAAAGACAAGAATCTATTCTTGGCAACCTTTTAAAAATGGTATTATAATTTCCTTTATTTTGGATAGATTTTGAATAAGTTAAATAAAGGGCAAAAGAGGAAGTGCTTAAGTGCCTGAGCAGTTGATGGAGGGGGGAACCATTTTTTTAAACTCTAGAAACAGCAAAGATAAGCACTTGAAAGAATCTGTTAGGTAGAAAATCGATGATAAGGTGTGACAAAATGGCTGCTTCCTCCTGCAGCTCATGGCCTTTGGGAGTCCTCCTGGAACTGCTGGATCAAAGTTCTTTTTAAATACATTTTTTTTTAAAAAAAATCCAGATCCTTATAGAAAAATAATAAATTGCGGCTTATATTATTTTAAGGGATACCCAGGGATGCAGAAAATGTTATCTACAAGCCATCTCCATTTCCACTTTTTATGTAATGTATATAATTTTTTCATTGACCTAGTTGGGACTAAAATGACTGGCTATAGATATAGATATAGATAGGTCACTACTCTGAAGTTAGTGCATTCTCCAAAAGATTAATAGGAAGGAATGAGAAACACGCTTAATTTCCAGCTATCTGAAACTTTTCAGTTATGTCCATTTGGCCAGTTATCTGGATAAGAAATGTAACGTGGAAAAGGACTGGAAGCCAGGCCTTCACAATTTTCTTGGAAACTGCCATACTGGTGAGGCTTACCTCTGTTTGCCTTTGGGTGCCAGGTGAAAAATCTCTCCATTTCTTTGAGACTTTTAAACCTATTTGTTCTTATTTGTATTTGAACAATGTAACATGGCAACATACAAGCAATGTATTTGTTTTAGCCTGTTAGGTTTAGATAATTCAATAAAAAATATTTTTTTTAAAAAATGAATTTTTAATATTTTGAATTCACAGGCTCGGACCACATCTACCAGAGGAGCAGAAAATAATCTGACTTCACTTTACACATTCTCACCCTTCAATGATATTTTTTCAAGGGATCCGTTGATACCTTAATAATTGATCTCTTAATTTGCTTGCTATGCCACAGTATCTTAATTGTCTTTTTAGCTTCAATTGACCGAGACATTTGATTTGATTTTGTTTTGTTATCGCTTATTTATTTTAAATGGTTTTTATTTCTCATGAAGCACCCAGATGGGCCTTGTAGTCAGATGGGTGGTTAGTAAATAAATAAATAAATAAATAAATAAATAAATAAATAAATAAATAAATAAATAAATAAATCTATTTGTTCTAAGCTCGACTTGAATTGTTGTTGCACTGTTGCTTCATTGTCATTGTCATTGATTCCATTAATTTCATTGCTTTAATCTTTCTTCAGTTGCTTTGAGAGCTTTTTTTAAAAACAAAAAAACAAGGCATGTGATCAAAATAATATACTCTCACCATCTGTGGCATCATTTATAGGAAGTATGAATCTGCCTCATATATTCTTGAGCATTGGACTGTTTATTTCTATATTATTTCTCCTGGCTAGCATTGGCTTCCAAAGGTTTCAGGAGCAGAGATGCTGGAGAGTGAACATGTGACCCTGTTCATACAAAGCATAATTCTGCATTGAAATAGGAGCTGTCATATTCATGCCATATTTAAGCTGAGCAAGAGGAGATCCAGAAGCAGATGCAATAAAACAAAATATATTTATTACATGATTGCCTGGTTGGCCAAATTCATACATAACACAGGACAAAGTTCTAGCTCACTGTTTACAAGTTGGATCCGAGGTCTTGCATCATGACCACTTCCACTGTGCCACTCCTACCAGTGAAATCAGATAACTTAGCTAGGACATGAAACCTTAGTCTTAGGTTTGAGCTGGGGGACTCATAGCCTGTCACTGTCATACGAGCCAGGAATCCTAGAGCAAGAACACTCTTGGCTTTGCAATTCTACCTGGTAAATGAAAGAATAAACTAGAAGCCCCATTTGGATGTAATACAAAGAACTGGATTCCTGGTACAGTCAATTGTTTCAACTGAGAAGAGCAACAGAGTGGAGAAACTGGGCTGTTGGATGTTTGAATGATAAGCCAAGATTCTCTGACATTTAAGTTTATGGCTGTGTAAAAACACGGCAACTAATCTTTTACAATTGTAAGATTTCTAAGTAGACAATCATGCAAACTTAACAAAATCACTATGTAGACAAAATATAGAGAAATGTATTCACCTCTAGGAGCACAAACGTGAAAAATGTTGCCTTCAAAATAGTGTTTAGAATGGAATTATTTTTAGTTACATACAAATATTTTTGGCAAATGCTTGTTTAGAAATTAAGAATGTTCAGCATGGAACATATTAAACCCATGGGGGGGGGAATCCAACCCTTATCATAGGGTATCAAAATGCACATACCAGAGTACTAAGACTGAGTGTGGGAGAGCGTGGGAGACTGACACAAAACCATCTTTGCTTCCAAGAAGATGTGTTCAGAAGGCTGGGGACAATACAAAACCCCAGACGCGCCGATGCCTTCAGACAAATTGCGCCCACCATCACTTATGTGTAAAAAGTTGCTTCCTGAGATGAGTTGTGCATTGCAACATGAATGTCATGTGTTACTGGTATTGCAGTCAGTGGAGCTCTCATAAGCAACCATCTGCTTTTTTAATATTTTCTCCGTTTACCAGTGGACCATATCAGGGAAGAAAAAGTGTTACAGAGAAGTTAGATTATATGCAATTTGTAAAGTTCATTATATTCCAGGATGAGTCTGTTGCTGTGGAAGATGTACAGCTCAGAGAAAACCTTATTCAAGGGAGTGAAAAGGGCTAGATTTCTGATCTGACAACAAGGTAGCTTGTAGCCATAAAAAGAGAGGAAAGAACTATTATGCAATTACAGTATCTGCAAGATTTTCCTCTCTTTAGCCATTTAATGGGAGGAGGAGAAGAGGAGGAGGAAATGTGGCCATATTTTAGTGCATGGTGCTTAATGAGTTTTGCCATCCTTCCCCAATAGCCGGTTATTGTTTAGAGAGGACAAAGGAATTCCTCTTTTGTCTTGCAGGGCCAACTATCACAACCCATTACTGAAAATTACGGTTCAATCAAGTTCTTATTCAGAGATAATTAGTGGACAGCTTTGTGGTGCAAAGGATAATGTGACCAAAATGCTGTATCACAGCAGTGTGTACTGAAGTGTGAAACAGACGGTTCTCGATCCCTGCTCTTGGGGTTAGACCGCTTCCTCTCAGAGACAATGTGGCAGTCAAAATGCAGCACTCATACCTGCTGTGATAAAATAAAATACACCCCAGTCGATAAATTATTTCAATGCCCCTCTCAGAATCTTCTTTTTATCTTATTTTCAGGATTTTTTAAATTAAGCCAGATCATTAGTAATCAACTATGACTTCATTAGAATGTCCCACCTAACAGGATTATGGAATAATGTGTCAATAATTGGCAAAGGTTTGTCTTTCATTAATTAACACTTTTGTATGAATACAAACTTGTTATTTTCACATTTCATAGGTGAAGGATTAGCATAAAGTAATTTTTGTTTAAAAAGTTGTTTCCCATAATTTGTGCAATTTATATTTTATGGTTTTGTTCCCCTCTCCAGAGAAGCAGTTATCTAGAGGCACTGTTTAATGAGAAGAGCCACTGATGTAGAGTTATGATGTTATGAAGTTTTAAAGCAGTGGTTTGTAAGGGGGGAAAAAACTGGTGGGGGTTGAAGAAACATATATTTTTGTTTCCATGTTTTATTCATATGCCACCACCCCCACAAAGCCCTAGTGTAAACTTTCTATTAGTCCATAAACTGCAGACCAGGAACATTTGCTTTAAAGGCCTTCAGATTTAGAATGGAATCTGTGGAGTTCCACATCTTACAAAAGACTGTAAACCAACCATATATTTTCTTTCAGAAATTACTCTTGTCTGTCTTTCATTCTGTATGAAGATCATAAATAAAAGTGACATGACAGTAAAGCGGAAATTATCTGTCGTTTCCACTGTGTCAGAAAGTTAGAAATTTTTTTTCCCAAGCAGTCACCATGATTTTCATACACATTTATACATTTTAATGATTCTTTACTACAGATATTGAGAATTTTCATTTCAAATTTTAATGTGAAGAAATGAAACATGAAGTATTTGGTATCAATAGATGTAGTCACAAATGTAGACAGTACATAAACAGTTTAAGTGCTCAGGAGTACATGTCAACCAGCTTGAGCTAGTTCAATATGATTTGTCAGGTTCTTTGTAAAACTATAAATTTGTGTGAAATTTCAAAATTCCAAAATTACAGAAGGTCTTCCTCCTTATACCAACACGTAGAAGCTCTATTCTAAGATTTTGCCACAAAAAAGAGAAAGAAATAGGCTGATTGTCCTCCAATGTTTGCAATTACAGACCACAAAAGATAGGTCTCTTCACACACTTTCATGTGAAAACTGGGATTCAGATTATTATTTGCTTGAACAACAGATCTTTCTTGACATGTGCTTTCAGATAGGTAGGAGAAGGTGTCTTGCTCACATGGACCAATCCCAAAATCCATTCTGTGATGGTATCTTGTCCATAAACCCAAGAGGCACAGAGACAAAAGATATCACAAAACAGTCCCAAATGGTATTTTGTATATTTTAGCCCTCATAGCAAGTAAAACCCAGTTGCTGGGCTAGTACTGAAAGGATCACACAAACCTAAAAAGCTGTGCAGAATTCATCACATTCCTCACATTGAACTACCTGCCCAGAAAAGCTAGCACTTATTCACCTGGGTTATCCAATGATATGACAAGTTGTCAGTTCAATGTAAGGCAGACTTACAAAGCACCGACAGTAACATCAACAAGGCTGAAAATGAGTACCATGACACAGTGAAACTGTTCCATATAAGGATGAGGAGCCTTCTTTGGGTCTCCAGAAGTTTGGTCCTCCCTCATCAGAATTGTTTCTCTTTGCAGTTCTTGTTCCACAGTTCCTCCCACCAGCTCCTCAAATCAGAAAATTGAAAATCGCCTATGCCTGTGTTTGCCTCACGGTTCCAAAAACTACTGTGTTTTCTTTCTCAAATTAGATTCTTTAAAAAAATACTTAAAGAGTTTGTTCCAAAGAATTTATTCCTTCACTCCAAAGATGTTTAAATTTCTTGTTTGTTTGAAAGTGCTTTTTAAAAGGCATATTCCTATGTAGCAACCTACTTTTCAAGTGATGTGGGGCCAGCTATAAAAAGAAGTGTGTGTGTGTGTGTGTGTGTGTGTGTGTGTGTGTGTGTGTGTGTGTGTGTGTGTGTGTGTGTGTGTGTGTGTGTGTGTGTGTGTGTGTGTGTGTGTGTGTGTGTGTTAGTTACATGGTTACATAAGGCTTGCCCATTTCATTTCACTCATGAGAACTACAAGTAGGTATTACTATGTAATACCAAATATACATAATTTTATATTCTCTTAAGCACCATTTAATTTAACAGAGATAGATTTGTATATCCCATGTGTATGTGATGATATATGGAACTTCTGATCGATTGGACTTTGGGTTGTGATAATCCTGATGGGGGGCTCTCCCTACTTAGCAAGGAATCATGCCATTCTTCTTACTTTTGTGAACCACTCGAGATATCCTTTGAACTATTCCTTACCTTCATAAGGACTGCACTCCCCCTCAAAATGAAGCAATAGCACAACAAAGGAAACTGCTTTGTTTCATGCTTTATCCAGTTTTAAACCTTGGATAGGTTGTCTTTGTCTTTCTTAATAACCAGCCGGTCCTTCTGTGCTTCCTTTGTATGAAGAGACCTAAGGAAAGTCTTTTCTCTGTCTCAGAAACATCAGGAGAAACCTTGCGGCCCTAAGATATTTTGTGCTGTTCAGACATGAGGAATAGGGTGAGTATTCTTGCAGTATTCTTCATATCTCTGACTGGACCACAGTCATTGTTACTCCCAGCGGTGACTGTGTCATTAGTTACCCAAAATACCTGTAGGTTATCCAGTGGAGGAAGGCGGCTGTATGACATCAGAAGGAGACCATTTTACCTGCAAAATGTTTAAAAATAGAATGATGTTCTAGTGCTTTGGGAAATGATGCTTAGCAAGTAATTAGAGAATAAGATGGCTATCAACACTCCATTCTGTGGACAGCTTTATACAGGTATCTAGATTGCTTATATTTTGATACCATTCTAAAATGGAATTGCATGGGGAGAGATGTGCAGGCTATGTCTATGAAAGGAAATTTACATGTCCTTTTGTTAAGACTATTGTACTAAATACTCAATAAGTAATTGCTGCATCTATGATCCTATCCTTGTGCCTTTTAAAAACACCCAGAACCAAAGACCTCTACCGCACTTAGGTTTTGAATCGCCTTTTGCTTAAAGTCAAATTGCCTTAAAAATCACCTACCGCATTTCTTATCGCTTTTTCCGCTGAGCCCCCTTGGCCACGCCCCTTTTCGGCCGCTGTGTCAGTTTTTCTTGCGACAGCCACCAGGGGTGGTGTTTTTTAAAAAACAATTTCTAGACTGCTTTTTGAAGCAATTTGGCTCAAACTGCAGACACCATGCACCGGTTTCCCCCAGGTTTCCCCCTCTGTATGACATATCCTGCCTTCGGAAAAGCCAAAAAAGAAATCCTGCTATAGTGTAATCATTTCCGGTGACTTCTCCAGCCATGTTGTAAGTAATCTAAAGGGAGGACCAGAAAATTAGCTACATTACTTTGAATGGAAGAACAACGGCATGACGTTATCCTAAAAAATAATTTCCGAAATAGAAGCAGATAATGGGAAAATGTCAGACAAAATTGGAACAAAAAGTGGTTTAGCAAAGAGCGGACGGGGAAACTGGTTCTTAAGAAAATGCCCAAGTGAGGAATGCTGAATCTCTTCAGTGACCCCATGACCGGGGGAGAGCAAAAGGCGATTCAAAACAAAAAGTGGTTGCTGTTTGAAGTGTGGTAGTGGCCAAAGATCAATTAAGTCGGTTGAGCTGTATTTATGTTAAATTTTGAATTTCAGTTTTTCTTTTTCAATATTCCTGTGTTTGTTTTACTGTGTTTTTTTTTTATTTGCACCTTATCTTAGTTGTTTCTACAGGAAGGCAATGCAAATAATATATATATTTATATATAGATACTTAAATACTTAAATATTTATGTACTTAGTATAAATATACTCTAAAATATTTACAGTATAAATACATGCTATGCCCAGAATCCTCTTGGTAGTCCCTAACACACAAGACCCATTGAATCAATGGAATCTGCGTAAGTATTGACTCACCATTTAATAGGTGATTTGGGGGGGGGTTCTTTTTTGAGACTGGCAATAACATTTAGGGCTATAAAAGGAAATATTCATAATAAAATTTATTTTCCATGGGGAAAACCAGCCGAGACCTTACCAATTAACACTTTTAGTACTGCAAACCATTTTGTGGATTGCAGTGTGCTTTCTCAGATTATGAAGGTAAGTGGAGGGGGTCTTTTCCCGCCAACACTTCATAAACCTCTTTGGCATTAGTATGTCAAAAGCTTGGTTGGCACAAAAGTAGACAGCTTCCCAATGAAAGAAATAAATCAACACATCAGACAAAACCCAGACTGAAGTTTTTCTATCCAAGACGTTGGACCTCCGAGAAAATATGCTAACTATTTCACATTACAACAGGCATGATCTGATATTATTTCCATAAGTCTAAAAGAGAAGTGAGATTGCAGAAAGACTCAAAGAATGAGAAAGTGTTACTGTACAGAGCTTCAGTGAGGTCAATAAAATTTCTTACTGCTCTATGTAAAATCGCAAATTACCTTTCCCCTCCAACTAGGGAATGTAAATAGAGGAAACCAGAACAGGAAACAGAAACCAGAGCTTGTGTAACATAGCGATTAAGAAGAGAAGTTAAAGAGTGGGAGAGCCCTTTAGTCAGAAATTCCCTGGGTGGTCCTGGGCAAGCTCCCATCAGCTTTAGCCCACATCTGCAAATGGGAGGTTGCCACAACGGCCTACCTTTGGGGCTTGTTGTCAACACGACCATGTTTCTGTATGTGAAGTGCTTCAAGCATTGAGGAAGAAATGCAAAAAAAAAGTATTATGATAAAGGAATGGTGTACTGGATTTAGAAAACAACTGTGTGCTAGAAGAAAGTCCCTGCTGGAGGCAATCGCGACGGGAACATAGACTTCACTGTTGTTACTAAATTTCTTGAGTGTACTTATCTGCAGGTTCAAACTTCCAAGACAGCCCTTTGCTAAAACTCGCCCTGCTTATCATTATAGGCAGAATGGCATGAAATAAGGGTTGTGCTAGCCAGAGTTTGCTTTCACAATAGGGCTTTTGTTTTCCTTCCTTCACTTTTACTGAGTTCAAGACCAGAATTTGGACACATCGCTTTTTAGAACGACAACTCCAAGTATTTTTACACTGGCCTGTATTGACTAAGGATTCCAAAGTCTTTTTCCATCTGGAAGATCCCACAAATTATATGGATAGGTCCTTAAACAAGAGAGGACTCCAAAAGAAAATAATCCCAACAGATCAAAAGTGAAGGCTGTATTTCGCATGTTGAAATGAGAATGGGTACAATCCATCAATTGAAAATAGCCAATGAGATTTAGAAGATTAATATTCTAAAACTATTAAAGGATTTAGAAAGGTCATGTTTGAATATAAATAAGCAAGCCCTGCCTTTGTTTATTTATTGCACCAGTGCCATTAAATGGTGAAATGCTGGCTTGCCTGCACTGAAGTTTTCTTCTGATATAATGAAAGTATTGAGCCTTCTGCAAAGGAAAAATACTTTAATCCACATCAGTTCCACTTTTGACTTGGACTTCATAGAAAGACATATATTTTGGTGGCTGTATCAGTCCTTTAAAGAGGTGTAAGGCCTCATTCTGCGAAGATCAAAGTCCAATACCATAGAGTGGGCTGGTCAAGGCACCAACTGGAGAACAATGTGCATTCTTGAATATCATGGATTCTTGACACCAGACAAGCAGGACTGCATGTTGGGGAAAGCATCCACCAGGTAAAACCATAGATTTGGCTTTAATTTGGCTAAAATTGGCTGTTCCAGGTGGTTGAACTGAATTTTAATTCCATCCCTGATGTAGGCTTGCCGTGCTTCTGTGTTTTCTTGGTTTTGCCAGACAAATAACAAATTATTTTACATTTCAAAATGGACGAAGGGGAAGGTGAGAGGGATGAAGAGTGCTTGGTAGCCCTTTGCTAAAAGGGTTGGGTGATAAATTCCAAACTATTGGGTCAGGAGGGGTTTGAAATACACCCTGCCCCTCCCCCAAGCTCTGCAGACTGCACCTTATCTATCTATGAAGCAAAAGAGGCCCGAACACCAGTGATGAGACTTCGGGGGATTCATAAAAGCATATAATTTGGGGGACTACCCACAACAACTTGGTGTGTCGGCTGAAGATGAATTATTATCAAAGGTTCATTGTTTATTTGAATTTGTTTCATTTTTTTAGTGGTGTAATAAGTTTGCAGTCTGATGCATGAAATGTAAACAAAGGTGAGAGTCATGGCTTTATTCGTCACACCCCCTAACATGGCAGTTCTCTGTACTAATAGAAAAAAAAGTTCTCTCCTTACAAAGCCTAATGCTGCCACTGTCGCTCATCCAATGAGTACCCAGCTTGCTGAGGGGGGGGCAATGTGTAGCCTGCATACTGTAATTAAAAACTGCAAACCACCCAGAGACTACTTGAAGTGGCATGGGGCGGTATATAAGCAAAGCAAAGCAAAGTGTTCTGCTTATATACCGCCCCATACCACTACAAGTAGTCTCTGGGCGGTTTGCAATTTTAATTACAGTGTGCAGGCTACACATTGCCCCCCCCCAGCAAGCTGGGTACTCATTTTACCGACCTCGGAAGGCTGGAAGGCTGAGTGAACCTTGAGCCTGCTACCAGGGATTGAACCCAGGTCATGAGCACAGTTTTACCCGCAGTACAGGCATTTAACCACTGCACCACGAGGCTCCAAAGCAGGACACTTTGTGTTCCTATGATAGGCAGGCTACCTCAGAAGGCAGATTTCAGATGTTACAAAAGGCAGCAAATGGTCAACTCTTCTTTAGTTTCTCATAATGGTATTTTTACTGCCAGAGAGTGGGCGGTGGTGCACTTGTGGGGTTTTCTGCCTTTGATGCCACAATAACCTGGCTGGCTTTTGGTGCTATGTATCTCAGACTGGGATGCTGGGTAGGAGGCATCTCTTCCTGATTGACTTGCAAGCAGCACGTTTGTGGTTGATCCTACCATCCCCAAATACCCATCTATGATGTGTTATACTGCGGGAGCCAACTCAGATGCTGTTCTTTCAATTTCCCCACTCCATAACAAATCTATCATGTTTGCTCAAAACAATTTGTGAAATTCGCTTCACGTATGTGTTTCTGGCCCTCAGGTTTTACCATAGTATTTCCAGCTCCAGAGGCTAAAAGGACTCTTTACAATTTTCTTGGACAAAGCAAATCCTTGTCCTTTAATCTTACCCACATCCTGACCATAGGCTCTGGAGAAAAACTAAACTGTATGTAACACACATTTTATGTATCTGATTGTTTTCATGGTGTTTACAACTCTGTTTCTGAGCAGTGCATGAGTTCTTTCTTTCTTTCTTTCTTTCTTTCTTTCTTTCTTTCTTTCTTTCTTTCTTTCTTTCTTTCTTTCTTTCTTTCTTTCTTTCTTTCTTTCTTTCTTTCTTTCTTTCTTTGTAAAACTCATAACATCAGATAAAGCTTGGGGAAATTCACCACATGGATCCATAACAAAACCTCTGTGAAGTTCTCAAGAAACTTAAAGAAAATAGCTGGGGAAATGCCTTGAGTTACTCAAATTTTAATTTACTCTGAATTAATTACAGATTAATTATGTCTGAATTGCTCTCAAAATTTTCACCTCCAGTTGAGTATTCTGGGAGTTCCTTGATGTGTTCACCTGGATAAAGTTTTGACAAGGAAATTAAAGTACCGTACATCAGTGGGTAAAATACATTTCCTCCCTATTAAAATAAAATATTACCTCAACAAAATTGGGATCTCCTTTGGATTTGCAAAATTGCTTCTTGGTAAAGCTTGATCTGAGAACACAAGACAAAGGAAGAACTTCTTTTCTTGTTATTTTGAGGTACGTTTTACAATCTCTTGTGTCTTGGCTTTGCCATAAATAGATGGACTGGAATCATCTTCCATGTATGAGGGTAAACACAAATTGGTACTGGGCAAAATCCTGTATTTCTTCATATAATTTGGAATATTGCAAAAAGGAGATTCCATAGAGCTTTAAGCTGTGAGACTCCTTGGATTGTCAGAAATAAGCAATGACTGCCTTCTTGACCATAGAAAAGCTGTTTAAAAGGAAATTAGTTGAAATTTCAATGGTTGTCGATAGACAAGCAAGCTTCAGGTTGGCTTTTTTCTTTGAAACATACAATATATTATCTAATATGCTATTTGTGGCTATTTAAGATTCATTGCACATTGCAATATCTGTCTAGCGTGAGACATGTCCCTCCAAACCCACAGTTGATGATGGGGACTCCTTGGGTTTCCTGCTGAACTGGCTTCCAAGCCCAATAGATTGTTTTCTTTTTGACACAGTTTCCTTTTACTTATGACCAAGTAAAGATGAGTGACACAGACAGAATTCTGAGGAAGAAATGTGATCTGGGTTTTCAATAACTGCAGATGTTCTCAAGGCACTCTAATTCCCTTCCGTAGCTCCTTCTCTCTCCCAGCCTTCCAAAGACCTGAGAATGAAGCAGAAAAGGCAAATTTCCCAATCTGTTTTCCAAAACAGATTCTACAAAGTGGAAAATGCAGCAGATAGCTATCAGACCCATTCATCCGTTCATTTTGTTATTTACCTTCTCCCAAAAAAGGACCCCAAGTGACATACGTTATTAACAGCTGAAAGTACAAAAATTTATAAAATATTAAAAAGCAATTAGAATGAATTGTACTAAAAGCAGCTTAACCTTTTAAAAACATATAAAGATATTTAAAAATATCCCCTCATAGATAGCCAGCTTATTGAAGAAAACCCTGCCTGAAGAGAAACGTCTTTATCTGTCTATGGAAGGGCAGCAAGGAAGGGACTAGGCAGTCTTCCCATGGGATGGAGTTCCACAGCTTGAGTGCAGTGATAGAGAAGGCCCTCTTCCATGTCCCCACAAAATGTACCTGTGAGGTTGGTGAGACTAAGAGAAAGGCCTCCCCTGGGCCTTAGCACCTTGGAGTAACAAAAAGACTCATATATGAGGAGGCAATGGGCTCAAGCAGTATAGAAATTCATGGGTAAAAAAATAGTACTTTGAATCTAACCAGGAAATGAACCAGCAACCTGTAGAGCTGTTGTAATATGGAAGTCATGTTCTTCCTGTAATTAGTCTCAAATCCTGAGTTATCTTTTCTGGGAACTTTTAAATGCGGAATAAGGAATGCTTTTCAAATTCGGTAGTGTTAGGAAACCTACATGGGGGAACCAAATGACTGAGCTTCACTCGTGTTTCACAGACCTTTCTTTGCCTGGTAGAACAGAGAGCATGGTTGTTCATCCATAAAGGTCATTAGTAGCCCAAAGGCCTATGGAAACCCATAAGAGCAAGCAGTAATAATATTAAAGTGGATTAATAAAGGAACAAAATGGTAAATAACTTCTAGGCAAAAGAATTTCCAAGTTCTCCATTTATTGTTTTCTTTGTGGATGCAGGTGTCCAAAGGTATGGATGGACATTTTCAGCCAGTTTCTTTGGCCAAGTGTCATGAGGCCACGTGAAATCCTTCTCCCTTGTGGTGCGTCCAGATCTCCATCCATTTAGGTTACGTTTTTTCGGCATTCTTGCTCTGGTGCATTCCTGTGTCATTCCCTTTTGAAGACATTGACCATATGATCATATTCAAATAGCCAGGCATCTACAATTTTCAGATCTGCCAAATAGCGAATCAACCTTTATAATTAAATCTGACAAGCTGACAAGAAAAATGAATGTAAAATTGTATATGTATATGAATGTTTATGTCAGATTGCCGTCTGTGCAGTTGTTTTTCTCTTTGTCAATAGCCGAAGGCTCATTTCTCTGTACTAGAAGCACATTTTTATACCAAGACCTTCAGACAGCTCCCCTTCGCCCTAGTGAATTTGCTGATTAATTTTGGATGCTCCTCTTAATTAACACCCCAAAGGAAGTCTAGATTTTCTAGCCTATATTCCATGTAAAACAAGTGAATCTGAAGAACAATGACCTAAGGAGACAAGCGCACTCTGCCCGAATGACATTACAAGAACATTGAATATCTCACAAGTCAAGACCTGGTCGGGCAGTGCCTAGGGAAAACATAGGCCTTTAATCAGGGCAGAAGTGAAATTCATATTAGTCCGATTTCATTTTCTTTACTGCTGACAAAGAGGGACCGGGATAGATGCCACCTGACAGTTGAAACATGGTGCCCCTATACCAGAGCGGGTGCCATTGGCCTTGATTAATAACTGGATCCATTTTGTCTTCCGGGCAGATATGCCAATGATGGATATGAGCAAATACGGCGATGTGATTCATAAGGAAATTAGGATAAAATAACAAGCTTGGGTAATTGCACATGGCTCTCAAAAACGGAACTGTGCAGTAAGAACCACAGTGCCAGAAAGCTGCAATTTGCATATCAGATTTGAGGAGGAAGATCCAACAGAATTACGACCCATGGCACATTTTGAGCACAGAGCATCCGGGGGGGGGGGGGGGGGGCATCAACCACTCTCTTTCTTGAAGAAAAAGAGAATTCTAGGCTCTTAATGTAAGTCGTCCATCTCAGGAAGATTGAAGAAAACAATGATTATATTCAACCAACTGTTGCTTCATAGGCAGTACTGGGGAAATGACCCATGACTTTACATCCTGAAACTGATATTCATGCAATTAGAATGTACAAGTAATACTGCCTTTTTCACCACATGCAAAATGTTTTGTATTTAATACCTCAGGAGCACTTACAACTGCTTTCAGAACAAGGGCTTTGCCTTGAACAAAACCAGACAGTTGATCTGTTCATTGCAATGTTGTTCTAGAGATTCCCAGGGTTTCTGAGGGAAATCATTCTCAGATCTTCCTAGAGATGACAGTAACCAAAGATGGTGTCTTAGACATGTCAAGCATGGGCTCTGTACTTGCTTTTTAGGGTCACTCAATCAAAAAGCTCAATTTTATAAGTAAACCAGAGCATGAAGGATGGGGATGACAACTTTTCAGGAAGTTAGTCAGTATGGACATGTGTCCTACACTAAATGATTCTTCTCCTTTATTCATATTAAGAGCACCAAAACAGTTTACCCAATGAAATATAAAATTAGGCAACAGACTGTCTGTAATCACATATGAAATATAGTTTGCAAAACTATAATTGTGAAACCTAGTTAAAGATGCCAGATAAATTTCCCCCCATAATGGGGAACATCAAAGGCATATGGGACAACTGACATCCATAGTACATGTAGAGGAGCCATAGAGTACACTGGCATAGGTGTGTGATGTTGCCTGTTCCACTCCACAACCACAAAGAACTGTGTTGGTACGTTTCTTAGGTTCATCTTATTTCTGCCAACTCCAGTGTGTACTCTATTAAGTGACTCCCAAATAATCCCATTCTCCATGTGACCAGGAACTGAACTTTCCTGAGGTTTCATCCATTTTAAGAGTTGGGTAGTTCTTTCTTTCCACATTAGATTCCTGCCATTCTCTGCTCCATTTCTTCAAGATTCAAGATACACAAATGATACAAACTACTGTACTGGTATGATAGAATCACTGAATGCAGTTGCATGGACAGAAAACATGTCTACATTTTACTAGAAACTGAAATGTGCTGTTCCAAAGGGCAGTTGTCAACTTCACTTCTGCTTGCACAAAGCTGTTAAGCACTTTGATTGTTTCTACCCTTCCTCTATCACTGTGATAATTCTTCAAAAATACATATTATTTAGTTTATCAGTAATGCATAGGTTTTGGAAACTTTTCTACTTTCTCGGAGCATCATAAAAGTTGATCACGCCTGGTTTGACTGACATTGACCAGCTTTTGGCATAGATTGTGTTCCGGGTTAATTTCCCCACAGCTGTCTACTAGACATGGGCACGACTTGGCGAAATTCTCGTTTCCGTTTCCATTTCTCGTTTCCATTACACAACGGAAACGGTAACGACAATTAAGCCGTCAGAACTTGAACTCGAACCGATAAAAGAAAAAATGGGTCTGATTTGTCGTTGTCGTTCATGGCATCGCGGCGATCGCGCGATGCCAAGCGGCACAGAAAAAAAGTTAAAAAAAAAACCCGATTCCCGGCCAAAATAGCAGGCGAAAATATGCCTGTCTGAGTGAGGGCACCTACCAGAGGGGTGGTTTCTGGGGGGGGGGTCCCCGGCCTCCCCCCTCTCCTGTCCTGGGCTGCTCTGGTCGGGGGCATCCTCATCGTCTCGCCATGCCATGCGGTGCGGGGGATCCAAAATGGCGACCACAATATTTTTTTTGAAATCATGGTCCAAAAACCCACCAAAGCACCACACAGAAACATGTGAAAATTAGGTATTTTAACTGCCTGAATTTTTACAGTAGCAGCAGTGGGTTTTTCTTGCAAGAAATGTCTGTCTCCTATCCCGTTTATTTTATTTTATTTTATTTTATTTTTATTTTTTTACACCTGCGCAATGATGGGCTGGCCATGGGATGGGACCATGCAAATTTTTGGAGCCATTCCACCAATCGCATGGCCACTTGGCCAGGTTTTGACTGAGACTTCTGGGATGTGCCAGTCGGGCATAAAAGCCCACTATAACCCTAGCCCTAGCCCTAGCCCTAGCCCTAACCCTAACCCTAACCCTAACCCTAACCCATACGCCAGTACACTGTCCTTCTTAGTGGGTCAGAGGCACCCAGAGGTGCAGCCCACTAACTCACCCTAACCTTACCCATAATAACCCTAAGCCTAGCCCTTGCCCTAACCCCAACACTAAGCCAGATCTGTACTCACATTGCACTACACGCAAGTACACTGTCCTTCTTAGTGAGTCAGAGGGCGCCCAGCAGAGGCATTCTTCTCTCACCTCGCTCACCAGTCCAAAGTTCCAAAAAAACTCTGTACGCCAGTATGCTGTCCTTCTTAGTGAGCTAGAGGCACCCAAAAGAGAGGTGCCTCTGCCAGTGCCACTTGGTACTCAATGGCTACACGGTCATGTACCCTTCCTTTTCCCTTTGTAGGGGGCCAGAGGAGGCATCCACCGCAGAGAGGTGCCTCCAGGAGCCTGCTAAATGCCTTCCCTTCGTAGCGGGCCAGAGGAGGCACCAACCCCAGAGAGGTGCCTCCAGGAGCCCGCTACCCTACCCCCCTAAACCAGTACTAACGACAGACGACAAACAAAATGACAAATTTTTGAAAAATTTCACGACAAACGGAAACGAGCCGAAACGGGCCGGCTCCGACACACGACAACTCGAAACGTCATTTTTCCTGGTCGTGCCCATCTCTACTGTCTACTATCGTTGAATCTATAATAAAACATACCTGTGTTCTTGTACATACAGTAGACTTTAATGGTTCTTTTTCAGTAGTTGTCAGCTTCTTAGTACTTTCTGGTGTTGTTTCTGGTAAAAAATGTGTTGTTTTAATGGGGATTTCATTGTTGTTGTTGTTACTTCACATCATCTCTTTCTTTTGTTTTCTGAAGACCACTTTAGAATGAAAGTGCATAGTAAGAGGCCTTCAGGAAACCAGAACTCCAAAATAAAGGCTAACACTTTAAATTGGGGTAGGTAATTGATAGATCTCCTGAGTGTAATGTACAGAACTTAAGCTAATGTACAGGTGGTGTGGTGGCTCAGCTTTAATGCTGAACTACAAGGAATATGATGTCCTTTCAAAAGAACCTGAGAACAGCAACTCTTCTCAGTGCTCTTTGCCATCAGGCTCATAACACTCTTGTTAATGGGATATCCGGGATGATAACATATATTGCAATCTCCTACCGCTTCAGATAAGACTAAAGGTTTACTTGGTAACAGAGCTCCATTCTCAGCTTTAGGACTGGCTGGCTGGCTGGCTTTCCCTCTCTGCTTCTCAGAAGAGAAGAGCATGTGCTGTCCTCTTGGAAGTACCTTTTGAACCTTGTTTTGTGTCAATGTAACATAAAGAAACAAGGGGCTGGCGTGTAATTTGGATTTTTCCGAGTATCTCCTTTCCATCTAATGTACTGTTGTGAAATGCAGCCAGTAAAACTATATGGCCGGTCCATTCAGGGATCTCCTTTGGCATCTTTATTCAGTGACAAATTTGAGTTTCCATGGCTTGTTCCGTGACGATAAGCCGCACAATTTACAGGGATAAGTTGACAAATGAGATCAATTAAAATGTCTCACAGTGGCACCTGTCGCCAGGTAAGGTTGCACTAAATGATTCCCACATCATTGTTCCCTGGCTGCCATACCATTTGCAGCCTCTCCACATGGGCGGCAACAAGGGAAGGATTGTTCTCCCGTGGTCATGAACCACGAAAGGAGGCCTTATCATGTAGCCTAGGTATATGATTATTATCATTTGGGTGGCAGGGGAGAGGGGGGTTAAGCAGGAAAAGCAGCTGGAGCATTTTTCAACGCTTTCTGCACAAATGAATGATTGTCTTTCATGCTAACCCTTGATGGCATTGGGACCTAGGATTGCTCAATTTGCTACCAATTTGTGCTGTCAGTGATCTTTGTTCATGGCACTGAATCCTGTTCCCCTCCACCCCCCTGCACACATTGCTTTGGCTTTGCTTGATCACATATCAATGAATGAATCAATGAATCAAAGAATCAAAGATACAGCTTTTGTCATTTCCAAACTTATGTTTATGTTCTTAGAAATAAAAAAGAGGAGAACCAAGAGCCTTTTCACACAACCCCTAAACTCCGTAGCAAATGGCTCCCAGCTCCGGAGCTTAAAATTGTTTCCCCACCAGCTCCAGAGTTTACAGAAAATTAAGTGTGACCATGCCCACCTAAGCGCGTCCCAGCGCACTTTTCAGGTACCTGCTCTCCGGGGGTGAAAAATCCCTGATGCGGATCTAACGTAGAGAGTGCCGGGCTCTCCTGGCTTCTGTTTGTTGTTGTTTTGCCCCCCGCCCCTTTAAGAGATCTGAATGCTGCCGGGAACAGAGCGAGACTGGCAGAACGGAGGTAAGCCAGCATTCTTTTCTTTCTTTTTTTTCTCCCTCCCCTCAAGCAGCCAGCAGCCAGGAGTGCAGAGGGGGTGGGAACACAGGAACAGCGACAAACCCCCAAGATCTCTGGTCCGAATTTAAGTGGCCAGCGGATCTTAGGGGTCATGTGAAAAGGCTCCAAGTTTAAACCTGCAGCTGGAACCCTTGTCATGTTGCACATATATTCCCACTAGCACCCATATCATATAATGAAATTAAACCATTGCTTTATGATTAAAGTGTTCTGCTTATATACCACCCCATAGCACTTCAAGTACTCTCTGGGAGGTTTACAATTTAATTTTGCAGGCTACGCATCCCCCCCCACACACACACAAGCTGGGTACTCATTTTACCAACCTCTGAAGGATGGAAGGCTGAGTCAGCCATGAGCCGGATTGAACCCCAGGTTGTGAGCACAGTTTTAGCAGCAGTATAGGTTCCTAATTAATACGATTAGTAGTATTAATGAAGATACACATTGAAAGATTGTGCTTATCAAGAATTATGAATACTTGCAAGAATGATAAACCTTTAAAAGGTACAAATCAACTAAACTGTAACATCCCTTTTAGGTGAGTAATTTTGTTGAAAAACTTTTTTAAAAAGTGATTAAAAAAACAGGAGACATTTTCTGTGCATCAGTGGAGAGACTAATAATTTGGATAGAAAGGCAGAACTTGATCCTGCCTACAACTGAACTAAATTTTCCAATAAAACATTTTCCTAAGAAAATTTCTCTGTATTTCCTTTTTTCCATCCTCCGTACCATTTAAAATTTCACTTTCTCCTAATGTTCTCCACCATTTTGGCAGTGGCTACCATTTCTATCCTACAATGCTTGGAATATCCTGAGGTCTGTATGTTATTATTCTTTTTCTTAGAGTCTGTCCCACTTGGTGGTAGGGTCAGCTTTATAAACCATACAATAATTGATCCCATTTTTATGGTTACAAAATGGTAGTCAAACTGCCAGAGTTGGTGCCCTCACACCAAAAAGGATGATCTGGGAAATGGACCATAGGATCTCCAAAGAAACTATTGGGGGGGGGAGTCATTTTTTCCTGTAGAAATCCAGTTATTTTTTTCTAATTTTTTGAACACTAACATTGAAGAGAATTTTGAGAAGCTATTTGAGCACAGCTCAATGCCTATGCCACACCTAGAAGAGTGACATACCACAGTATAAAATGTATTGGGCAAAGGGTCTTTATAAAAGATGCCCAGATTTTGGGAGGCCTTAACAATTTCCATTTTACTCCAGGAATTCACAAAAGGGACTTTTTTAAAAAAAAAAAACACAGTCCAACCATACCCAGCTTAAACCAAATGAGATGTTTCAGGCAATGCACAATATTACTTCCATGCTATTTGTCTTGTGTGTCTTATGTACTAACAGCCAAAGCATTCTCTGAGTGCTTATTGCTGTATAGCCAAAATAGCACCGTTCCTGCATAAGTGCATTGTCCTGGGTACTTGGAGATTCTCAGAGTTGCACTCATTTAAAAAGTTACTTTTCTAAGTTTTTCTTGGAAGCCCCACTTGCTTAAGATATTATTGGATCTTGACCTATGAAATGCACCTGATAGTTTACATGGTATTGTGGATGTGAAATTGCAAGACACTTTCCCCAGCATTTCCACTAGGGAAGAGTTGAATGTAATTGGAAGGGGGGAATAGCAGAGGTTATTCTGGACCATACACTACTTTATCTTGTCTGGGAAGCCATGTTTGCCTATTAATAATAATACCTGTAGTAATAATTGGGTATATAATTATGCAGTCATGTAAGAATTTGTGCTATGATCCTCCATATAGATTATGCTACTGGCATCTGTGCCAAAGTTTCTCCTCAAAGCTGGGTCCATGACAAAATCTATCAGCCTGTTGATGTATCCTGATGTCATAACACCTACCTTATTTCTCATTCTCAACCAAAATGAAACCAAAGTACACATCAAGTTCATCCTTTCCTACCTCAGCTTCCTTCTTTTCTTCTTCCTCTGTTTAGAATGATGTAAGTACGAGGTTGGTTAGTTCCTCTCTAAGCACCTGTTCTCACCCTTTCTTCTGCCCATCATCTAACCATGACAAAATTGGAATATCTCAGTTCAAATATCCAAATGACTTTAGGAGACGGTTTTTGAGAGCATCCAGCTTTGAAGCACTAGCACTTGGCTCAAAGAGAGCTCAATTGTCCAACTTTACCTGGAAGTTGGGAAGGGAGGTGGGGGTGAGGAACCTGCTTGAAATGCCAGTTTCCAAGGACTATGTTTTGGTTGAGATTGTAGCTTTGTGAACCAAGTACTCGTTTCGTTACGGGCAGAGTTTGCAGTCAGGGGTTCCACACAAGTGCCATGCTGATTATTAAGGGATAACCCGTAAGGTTTCAACAACCAAACACCATATTTCAACCATTTAGTGTGAGTTAAAGTAACAAGGCAGTCCTTTCTTCTTTGTGTTTCTGTTTCAGTTCCATAGATTAATGCTGTTTGGTACCTTTCTATTCAAGCTGAAAAGGATTGTTTATCATACGGTTGTAATCAGCCTGCCTTCATAGCACCCTTTTACGTGTAATCACAGGGGAAGATGCCATTTGGCCCTGAAAGGAGTTGCCCTCCAATGGATTCCTGGATGCTTTTGTCCTGCAGCCGCCCGCCCATTTACCTTCATCTGTAGTTTGTTTTCAAGAGCCGCAATTTACATTTCAGTTGGATTACACCTTTTTAATGCCTCACAAACACAAAGTGGCTGCTGTGGAAACTCATATCCTTGCTAGATTTCAAATGATGCATTTGAGGCTTCGGTGGAGAGGTTTACAATTACAATTAAACCCAACAGCTCCCTGATTCATTTAATGATGTGCACTAACTCTTTGTAGCCTTTCATACAGCGGTATAATAGTAAAAGAGAAAGGGAAAAAATCATTTAGTGATATGAAATAGGACTTGCCTTTTACCTTATCATCTTCTACAAGCAAGAAACATATTTATTTATTTATTTATTTATTTATTTATTTATTTATTTATTTATTTATTTATTTACCAACCACGCCTCTAGCCAAAGGCCACTCTAGGCAGTTCACAACATGAAACAAACTGTTACAATATAAAACACAACAGGAACATAATACAAAACTAAAAATGCAAACAAAAACATAGTAAGCACCCTTCATAAAGTCTAAAGTGAATAAGAAGGGATAAGGGCAGACGAAATCAGTGGAATGGCAAAACAGTTAGTAACCATGGAAAGCAGATTTAAACAACCATGCCTTAAAATGTTTTTTGAAATTCAGCAAAGTGGGGGCATGGCAGATCTCTGAGGGAAGTTTGTTCCAAAGTGTAGGGGCCGCCACCGAGAAGACCCAATTCTTTGTTGTTGTGTTGCGGGCCTCCCTTGGTGTTGGCACCCTCAGATGACCCGCTTGTGATGAACAAGTGACATTGTCCAAACTTTGGTGTAGATGTCATTCTGACAGACAGGAAGGTCCTAAACCATTTAGGGCTTTGTATATCAGCATTAAAACCTTGCAGTCAATGAGGTAACAGATTGGCAGCCAGTGCAGTACAGCCAGCATTGAAGTGATATGTTGGAATCTTTTGGTGCCTGAGACTAATCCGGCCACAGTATTCTGCACCAGCTGGAGCCTAAGGCAGCCCTACCTAGAGAGCATTACAGTAGAGCGCATATACTGCCGAGAAAGAGGACTTATTGTGTGAAAAGAGTTCAGATGGACAAATTACCTTTTATTTTGGGGGAGTGTGTGCAGGGGGGGAACCATCCCTGTAGACAGGAGTCAAACAATACATTCAACCATCCGGCTTACACACCAACATGTTTAAAGATCACTTCTGCTGCTGCTTCTGTTCTGTTGTGAATAAGTCCATTCTATTACATTGGAAAACAAATCTAGGCAATTGAGGTAGAGTCTACTACTTTCAGGGATAGCTGGTGTGATGTAGTGGATAGAGGGAGAGTTTAGAACTCAGGAAGCCTGGTTTCAAATCCCTGTTCAGTCACGGAAACTCACTAGGGGCACAGAACAACAAGTACAGTGGTACCTTGACTTACAAAATTAATCAGTTCCCAATGCATTTTCTTAAGTCAAAATTTTCTTAAGTTGAAGCAGAGCTTCCCATAGAAATGCATTGGAAATGGATTAATCCATTACAAGTAGGAAATCACACACCCATCATGAAAAAAACACATTAACAGGCATGCAAATGTCTGAAGCTCAGCTCCCTACCTTTCAACCAGTCCTCCAAAAGATCTCAAATATATCCAAAATTGGGAGTGTGAAAAAGTCATTTAAAAAAAGAAGTCTCAGTTCTCAGTTTTCCTGCTCAAAATGGCTTCTTCTTCCTAATTGCAGCAATGGAGTCAGGTGACCACAATATGGCAGTATTGCTATTGCAAACAAGCAGGAGCCACTTTAAAAAGGAATCTTTCCTTTCCTTTTCCCTGTTGTAACTCAAAAAAAAATAGGACTTTTTTCATAAATTGAATTTTTCCTATACCCACAGATTTCTATTTGTAAGTCGCATTTTTCGGTTGTCGAAGCGTTCGTAAGTCCAGGTATCACTGTGCTACTACTAACTACCTCCACACTGGAATTAAATAAATGTGTGCTTTGTTTGCTTGGGAGGTGTGAGTTTTATTTTATTTTATTTTATTTTATTATTTTTGAAGCTTCCTTCCAGAAATTAAAGCTTTTGCAACCACTAGATACAGTATCACTGTTCTTACTACCTTCATTGTTCTTTAAAAAAAATAGATGGCCCACTCTCCCCTCTCCGAGAGAGAGAGAGAGAGAGAGAGAGAGAGAGAGAGAGAGAGAGAGAGAGAGAGAGAGGAAAATACAGTTTCTAATATCCACTGTTGGGACCTGAATTTGTCTGATTTCCTGTGGAAAGAGATCTTGATGTCATAATGGAGGGCTCAATGGAAACTACTCGTGTGAAATGGCTGTGAAAAGGGCCTATCGGATTTATACATCAACATGCTTAAATACATTGGTGAGTATGAATAGAAGACTCAAAAATAAAACAACCCCAATGATAATGCTATTTAAAAAATAACTCTGTGGTGCAGCCATCCAGGTAATAAGGACAGTTCTTGGGACTGACCCCCTGAAAGGATATTTCAGAACTTGGAAAAATACTGAGAGAGGACAAGCAACATAATTAAGTGGTTGGGCGGTTTCTCTGCCAGGAAAGGTACAAGGTTGGGAAATCTTTAGCTTAAGAAGAAGGCAACCATGGTGTGAGCAAAGTAAACATAGGAAAGGTTTCAGTATACTAGAAGCTTTCATTAAGCAGTTGAGAATTCTGGACAGATAAAAGAAAGTTTCGGGGAGCTGCACCCTGCACAGTTCAACCAGAGCTCTGAATGTTACATTTAAAAAGGAACTTAATATGTGATCCAGGTTCTTATTATCATTAATCAATATTCACATCATTCAATGTGTCTTGTGCTACTAAATTAATACATTCTGTTGTGCTACTCACAGGCCAGGAAAATAAAGGAAAATACTCTTTGGTTCCCTCTAATGGTAAAATCTGATATTACAAAGGTCAAAATTAGATAAAACTTCCTTTGACCCTTAGCTTTGACAACATAATGGGATTAAGTCTAAAAGAAATCCTGTGAAAGTGCTTATAAAATATCTCCCGTTGCCTGTTAAAATAACTGTTGAAAGTAACTAGGTGTTACTCAATTCACCTAAATCAGATTGAATGGCTTTTTAATGGGATAGTGTTGGGGGGGAGGGAGGGAGGGAGGCTCAGCCAATTTCACTGTACACTGGTTGTACAATGACAATAAAGGTTATTATTATTATTATTATTATTATTATTATTATTATTATTATTATTATTATTATTATTATTATTATTATTATTATTATTATTATTGTTAATTAAACATAATTTTGCAACTTCTAGTTACATTGCAAGTTACCCAAAAGTAATATAGATAACTGGCAGTTATTTCTAAAGGTCTGTTAAACTTTGTTTTTAGATATTCTCTTCATTTTTAAAGCATAATTTAAAGCCCGTACTTTTAAATTGTTTTTACCTTATTTCTTCTTTGTAGTCTACCAATATATCCCTCTGCAACTCGGAGATACATATCATTAATGAATATAGCATTTTTATTATTTTGAACACATCTTGTTAAATATTCATCATTAACTTGTGGCTATTTTTGTCCTCTTTCCTTTTTATATCTTCTTTAAAAGTTCATTTTCTAACACTCCATACATATATATTTTATTCATGCCTATATGCACACAGAGATGCAAATGAAATTTAAGTTCCTTGCATATATTTCTACATTGCTGTTCTTCCCCACCATGAAGTGAAATAGTTCATGTCTATCAGAACATTTCCACTTTATTTGCAATTATTGGCCAAACTCCAATAATTCATCTCTGGAATGGGCCCACTAGAAGAATTGGTTTGGTGGGTCCATCCCAGCTAAGACTACCTCTCCGATTTAGTCCTTTATGTTTCCAGAAAATGTCTTAAGTACAATTCAAGACACGGCTCCTCAAACATTGAATCCAATTGAGACACCGCATGTGAAGATGAAAAAGAAATACACAACCCAGCTTCCTCTTACTTACCACCCCACTGGCCACTCTCTAGATGAGTGGTTCCAAACCTTGGGGCCCCAGGTCCTCAAACTACAACTTAAACTACAACAGAAATCCTGGCTTAGAGGTAGTGGTGAAGATTTCTGGCAGATTTTGTCCAAGAATATCTGGGAACCCACGGTTGAAAACCACTGATCCAGATAATTTTTTTCTTCCACACTCCATTCTCTAGGTGTGTGTGTGTTTTTCCTGTTCTTTTCCTCATTGCTCCAGACAAATTTATGGCTGGCCGGAGACAGGTTGCTGCATGAAGCACAGCTCCTGTCAAGGTAACCCAACCAGCCATGTTATTTTGGTATGTGGGACAGACAGTCCATTTGTCTACCCATTTTGTGGTGGTAAAGTATTATAACAAAGGTAATTATCAAAAGGCTGTCCTGTTACAACTAGAGGTGGGCACAAAACAGAAAAACGATGGTTCGGTTCATTCTGTTTTGGGAGGCCCCCTCAGTTTGTTTCATTTCATTTCGTACAAATTTTTTAAACAAAAATTCATGCGAACGAATGAAAATGAACTGATTTGGGTTACATGGCTGGTGGCAGCGGCGATCCCAGTTGTGGCAGTGGCAATCCCTGTGGCGGCAGTTTCGGCGGCAGAAGCTTCCTTGCGGACTTGCCAGGCCACACCTCAGTGGCTCAGTGGTGGTGGCATAAGATGGCCACCTGGAAGGCTCCGTGTGGCCTTGCAAGGCTGCTCCATGGTGGATCGTCAGCAGTGGCAGTGGCTGCCCAGAAGGCCCTAGCAGCAGCTGTTCCGGCTGGTGGTAGAACTCGCCACCACATCTGGAGCCCCGGCAGTGGCCACGCCAGGCAGCAGGAGATCTCAAGTCGCCGGACAACAGTAGGCCTTGCCGCTGCCTTTGGAGCCCCAGCAGAGGCTGTGCTGGGTGGCAGGAGCCCCCTCTGCAGAGGCTTCTTGTCGGTGCCAGCCTCTTTAGGATCCAGGCGGCTGGCACGAGGCCTCTGAAGCCCCCTTCATGGACATCAGGTGGTCAGAGACTCTGGTGGAGAGAAACGAAAAACAAACGGAACAAAATGGAAATTTCCACTTCATGTTGTTTAGTTTTTCTTTGAAGGGGCTGTTCATTACTCATTTTGTTACATAGCAAAATGAATAACGAATAACAAAATGAAATTTTTATTCATTTCATGTCCATCTCTAGTTACAACTTTGATATCTGCTGCCTGAAGTGGCCACCTTCCTCTGTCTTAGATTCATATCATACTTTCCCTAGCCCATCACTGCAGCCTGACCTCTAATAAGAATCTCTTCGGCAGAGATAAAAAAAGCTAGAATCTCCCATTCTTTGCTGGGTATACCTGGAGTTGTCATCCGAGAAGCCTTCCTCATTTTCAGCCTCACCAAAGAAAGAGAAGGGTATACAAGAATGCCAGGGGATAATTTGAATATATATTTAAAAAGTCCTATATGAAAACTTGACACTTAGTATTGTTGTCCTGTCTTTTGCTTTACCATCAGGAGTTCTCCTTTTTTGCTCTGCAGTTGTCTGACTAAGGGCGTTTATACACGACCTCTAAGCTCCGCCGCAAATGGCTGCAAGGTCCGGACCTTATAAATGTTTACCCACCAGCTCCGGACTTTGCAGACAATTAAGTGCGACCCCGCCCACTTTAGCAAGACCAAACAGCAGTTTTCTTGTACCTGCTTTTTGGAGGTGACAAATATTTGATCCGGTGTAAGGATAGTGAGTGCGGGGCTCTCCTGGCTTCCGTTTGTTCTTTTTTTGCGCCCCGCCCCTTTAAGAGATCTGAATGCTGCCCGGAACAAAACGGAGGTAAGAAGGCATTCTTTTCTTTCTTTTTTTCTCCGTCCCTCAGGCAGCCAGCAACCAGGAAGTGCGGAGGGGGGTGGGGACAGAGGAAGAGCGAGGAACCTCTAAGATCTCTGGTCCGAATTTAAGTGGCCAGCGGATCTTAGGGGTCATTAAAAAGGCCCTAACTGGGTTCTTAAAGTGAAATTTCAGGTAAAATTGTACTTGATATGTTAATCGGGTATCTTTCTTTCAGGAAAGTGCTTGTCTTTTCAAAATGTTTACAATAAATAAGAAGAATTAAATTACAAGTATCTAGTGGCTCAATCATTGCTGTTATTGTTGTTTCCAAACTGAGGAATGTGTAAAACATGCAGCACAAGTGATTTGAGGTAAAAATTGAGATAGCAGCAATTTTTTTGAGACTACATGCAATCTGTGCTACTAGACGAGAACTAACTAAAATATATATTACGTGCTATATATTGGCCAGACTCCTGATGCATATTTACCCCTACAGAAGGCAAAGGGCATAACTTGCAGCAGCTTCTCATTGGCAACAAACACATCCCAGCATGGATATTGGGTGCTCATTCAGCACATATTTGAGAGCTAGAGGCTATACCTGCATGTTTGCCAGCAATTTTACTCAGCTCATCAATGGACGGGGTTCTGCAACAGTTTAGATGAAGTGGATCTGTGAGAATCAGGGCTCTCTGAAGTTGCAAGGATATCAACGTAACAAGGACTAGTAAAAGGATCCTGGGTTAAGAGGGCTGCAGAAGTCAGAAGCAATATCAAGCTCACTGAGCAGGCCAGAAGGAGACAAGACCATGTGTTTGTTATGTGCAGTATTTCCATGAATGAGATTCCCCCATTAAGGGATATTGCGGTATCCCAATATTCAATCTTTAGCCTCCCCTAAACCACAACCGTGGTGATTTGGGTTCTGAATAGAGACCCACTGGAGATTATTTATATCATGTAATTACTGGCAAACATACACATCCTCCATCTTCTCCTCCCCAACGCCAGTGCCTAATGCTAAAAGCTGTAAGGAGAAACATTTGAAATCCCATATGTATATATGCATACAGGTAATAGATAGCCCACCATTCCTCAAACAAGCACAAGAAGTGTGGCTCACCTCCTTCCGGTTGTTCTTGACAGCAACACTGCGGCGGCACAGGTATGTCCAAACTTCAGCCCTCCTGATGCTTTGGACCACAACTCCCAGAATTCTAAGCTTAGGACTGTGGGAGTTGTGGTCCAAAACATCTGGAGGGCTGAAGTTTGGACATGCCTAGGTTAGGCTACGAGGCCCAAGCTCGTGCAATAAATGTTACAGATCAATAGAAACTTGAGTCTGGCTTTTACAAACCCAAGCCCAACAGTCTCTGTTTTCTGCATGTAAAATTCAAGGAAGTTACTAAATAGAAGCACAATAAAGGCAGAACAGTGTTGCATAAGATGGCCGGAATAATGAGGGATGATGCTAAGTATGTGACCTTTTTTAATCTACTTATTTAGCATAAGATTTCTTCCAGCCTTTTACAAAGACATAATCTTCCTTGACATGATTTGATTTTATGAAGAATGGCTCTCACAAATTAGGATTAAAAGGAAAATCGTGAATTCATGCAAATGTGTGCCTGTTATGTACCTAAACTACATAAGAACATAAAAACATAAGAACAGCCTTGCTGGAACAGGCCACAGCCCATCCAGTCCAGCATTCTGTCTCACACAATGGCTTACCGTTTGTTTCAGGGTATTCCCAAGCAGATGTCTTCACCTGTTTAAGATTGAAAGATATCCTGCCTACCTCTCCAACCAGAGGTTGTCCTTAGGCATCCATAATGATGGTCATTGATACCCTTGTACTCCATGAACTTATCCAATCCTTTCTTAAAGCTGTCAATGCTGACAGGTGTCACCAACTACAGTAAATGAAACCTAAACTATTGAGTGAACTAGGATACAGATGCAATAGATGTGTATAGGAAACAAATACACATGCAGTACATGCAAAGATGTGTATAGGAAATAGCCATGGAATAAATAACTATAACCCAACCCAGTAATGTTTCCTGTTAATGCAGTGATAAGGAGCCTTTGGAACCACCAGATGTTCTAGAATACAATGCCCATAATCCCAGAATGCTGTCTGAATCATCTGGGAGCTGATGTATTGCAAGCTTTCCACCTAGTCCTGATCCAATTTGACCAGAAGCCCCCACCCCCCAAAGTATGTTCAGATCCCAAGGAAGTCCTATTGAGAGCTATCATTTTAATTCCCTCCCACTGGAGAATATTATCCAGTAATATTTCAATCCAAAATATTGCTTTAAAATTAGCCTTTCAACCTGCATCAGCATTGGCATATTAATGAACTTTTATTAATATAAAATGCTGTTTATAAAGGAGTATTTAATATTTTGTGATGTATTACTTAAATGTGGTAAAACAATACATTTATTTTCCTGGTGAGAACAACACAAATTCTTTTCTGAGGTAATACTATGTCATTTGTGTTTGCTTATTTAAAACTCAATCCATTTTCCTCAAAAAGAGTTTTGTTTGTACAGTTGTACCCCAGTTTAAGAATGTCTTGTTTAATGTAATTTTCACTTGACGAAAGGACATCCATTGAAAGTAATACCTCCATTTGCAAAGTTTTCTCTGGAAAACCTTAGTTTATGCTTATTTTCACGGGACTTCCTTTCCCAGGATGTGTTGTGCCCCCGTGCAGTTCTGGTTTATGAAATTTTCATATTATGAAGCATACCAGATGATGCATTAATTTTATTTAAGGTATCAGTGTAGGTTTTTTTTCTCGGAGAGGAAGTAAACATTCAAACGAAGACGCAAAGCGCTCTCTCTCTCTCTCTCTCTCTCTCTCTCTCTCTCTCTCTCTCTCTCTCTCTCTCTGTGTGTGTGTGTGTGTGTGTGTGTGTGTGTGTGTGTGTGTAATTTGAATGAAATGTTAAAAGCATGTGCAATAAATAACAAAGATGAAACATTGGAACTAAGTACAATTAAGATTCTGTTTAAGATACTTTTATTTTTAATGAGAAACAATCTTTTATTTGATGTTGTAAATATTTGAATAATGTTTTGTTTTCCTCTTTTTATTTATTTATAACCAGTACTATAATAATTATAAGAGGGTATGTATTGCAGCCGGAATAAATACACTATACACAACTCCATCCGTTCACGTCTGTTTTATTAATTTTTAAACGGAAGCCAAAACCTAGGGGACAGTTCAATGCAACTCATTAGTGTTGCCGAGTAAAAAGCTAGTGGGCAGTTAACCTAATATGTACTAAGTGACTCTGCCAATTAAGCAATAATTTAGTCAAGACCATAGCATTTCTCCCAAGCATCTGCAACTTCCTCAGTGTATTCATTGAGAAGACCCAAAGGGATTGCTGCCCAAATGAGGATCCACCAGGCCAAATTAGATTTTTGTTTGATATATAGCACACAGCTATTATAAAGCACTAAAAGCTACATTGAAAAATAAATAAATATAGTCCCAGTGCCCCCAAAGTAGTTAGCCACTTGAGGTACAGTTATACTTTCTACCTGTTTCTCAAGGTTAGTCTTCCTATCAATTTTGATGGATCTGTTGTAAATAGGACTAACATTTAATTTAACAGTTACTTTTTAGTTACTTTCCTTTTTTTAAAAAAAGGTATGCTGTGAGTCACTAGACTGGATTGAGACATTGAGACTCCATAAGTTGTTCTTCCTCTGTCACTGAGTGAGATCACAACCCTTTTCTGTAAAAGGAGTTTTATTACCTTTAGACCATGCAGTAGGGGGAAAATATCTGCCAGCATTGTTCAGAATCGGAGCAGGTGGACTTCCCCTCCACTTCCTCCTGTTTTGGTTCTGGGCATCATGAAGGAATGCAGGGCTGTCTTACCAGGAATCCTCTGCACACTGTTGTTTTCAAAAGCATTCTGGTTTTTCTTTTTTTAAATGCACTTCTTTGCTTCTCTCCGAAGAAAATGTAGCTGCTTGGGAAAAAATGCTTTCCAAAAAACACAACTCTTCACCTGAGTTTATGTTCAGGACTACTTGTTTATGTGAACCTATATGTGTTTTCCATGTTAATGGATTGCCAGCTGAAAGATAATAGCTGGGACGGAGTAACTGCACAAACAAATGCAACGGGAAGTGTCATAATGCAAAACGCCACACACAAACCCACACTGCAATGAACGGCAACAAAGGGCGTTTATACACGACCCCTAAGCTCCGCCGCAAATGGCTGCAAGGTCCGGACCTTAAAAATGTTTACCCACCAGCTCCGGACTTTGCAGACAATTACTGTAAGTGCGACCCCGCCCACTTTAGCAAGACCAAACAGCAGTTTTCTTGTACCTGCTTTTTGGAGGTGACAAATATTTGATCCGGTGTAAGGATAGTGAGTGCGGGGCTCTCCTGGCTTCCGTTTGTTCTTTTTTTGCGCCCCGCCCCTTCAAGAGATCTGAATGCTGCCCGGAACAAAACGGAGGTAAGAAGGCATTCTTTTCTTTCTTTTTTTCTCCGTCCCTCAGGCAGCCAGCAACCAGGAAGTGCGGAGGGGGGTGGGGACAGAGGAAGAGCGAGGAACCCCTAAGATCTCTGGTCTGAATTTAAGTGGCCAGCGGATCTTAGGGGTCGTGTAAAAAGGCCCAAAAAGAAACTAGCCTTCAGGAATTAACCCTAGGAAACCATGGAGTTTCTCACAGTTGTCACTTTTTTTTTTTTTTTTACCAAGAAAAGCCTTCTGTCATCTGAAGGGGTATGTGTGAGGAATACAAAATACTGCAGTACATTTCAGGGCACAAATATTCTACCTGGATAAGCCATTAGTTACATCTTGGTTTGGAAGTATATAGGTAAGAACCATCCCAGATAACAGAAAAGGCCCATGTGTAGTCGAACATTCTGCTCACATGATGGAAATGGAAGAAATTACTTATTTATCTGCAAGTATATGTTTCCAAGTACTGGCTATACAATGCTGGTATTTCCCTCCTATAACCATTGGCACATGATTTGTTAGAAAAAACCACATGGAGACTGATTCTCACAGGCTTATGTTACATCCTTAGCACCGTTAAAGGCAAACTTTTCATCCCACCATCCCCCCCCCCAAATCAACCAAAATGCTGAGGGAAAAGTTTTAATTGTCGTGCAGGTCTAGCCATACTTACAAGAAAAAAATGAGAATCTAGGCAGATAGGAATGAACAGTTAGGGATCTTCTTTCCCATCTGAAAGTAAGCCTTCATTTCAATGGACTATGCAAGTTTACATAGAAAAGAAGACCCACTTCCATCTGGGGGGACAGTAACTTCTGAGTGGATGCAGTTAGGTTCCAGAAAGCCATAAGCTCCACTAAAGATGGCTCAATTGCTTTTAGTAAGCTCTTCCAATCCACACAAGCTAAGAAAAGATGATTATAATAAAGATGTGGTCATTTTCATTGGAAAGATAGCCCTGTATAGGCCACTGTATTACAGTATTTGAATATAAAAGGATAGTGTTTAAGATTGCAAGTCAGTTGTGCATTCTCTGGCTCATTGTATTCTCTCCGTCTCAGCAGAGACAGAAAGTGTTCAGTCTGGAGGCTACTTTGGCGTCTTTTGAACATGAGTTAGACTAAGGAACTTCAAACCCACAAACACACTAAGGCAGAGATTTGTCCACCTGAAGGACCCGACACTAACACAAAAGAGGAGCAATATAGTATATTCAGTCCAATGCAGTGAAGAGTGTGCAGACCTCTACACTGGAGAAACCAAACAGCCATTAAATAGGAGGATGGCCTAGCATAGGAGGGACAACAGCTCAGGACCAGAATCAGCAGTGTATCTTGATTTAAAGGGCAAAGGACACTTATTCAGAAATGAGGATGTATAGATATTAGACAAAGAAAATATGTGGTTTGAGAAAGGGGTCAGGGAAGACATTCATGTGAGTACTGAAAATCCCTCTCTCAACAGGGGTGGGGGACTTAGGCACAATCTGTCTACCACTTATCATGCTGTCCTTTCGTCAGTCCCCTGGCCAATCAGAAGCACTTCACACCTCTACCAGGCTGGCCCCAGCTAATGACCCATATTTAATGAGTGTTGGGAAGGGTTGCATAGGTGGGACTTTCACACACACCAGGCCATTGTACATCTAATGAGCCTATTCAGACCATTGTCTGCCTAATAGGCCTCTTCAGTTCACTGTACACCTAATGAGCCTATTCAGACTAGGGTGGCATGAAACCATGGTGAGCTATAAATTGAAAGACTCGCACCAATGTTCTTCAGACTGACGAAGCTACTTGGATGAATAATGAATTGTTTGGACCTCAAAAGAAAAGAAGTCCAGTTGCTATGACTCAAAGTTCCAGATGCTCTTAGCCTGCTGTGGTCATTTCTGTGTCTAAATCTCCAAAGATAGGTGATGGTTTAGCAACATGACCATAATTCGAGAGCCACACAAGAAAGTCCTGTCCACCAAACGGGACAATTCTCCTTTCTTTGAGAAGCCCCCTTATCTTTTCGTATTTGTCTTCAAGGACAATAACCCAGTGATCATTCCGAAAGGCGTTTTCTCTTTGGTGTAGGAGCTGCTCTTCACCTTCACAATGGCAAAAAATGTGTCAGCAGTGGAAGACGACAACAAACAAGTCTTAAGGACTTTGGGTGACCCGTTAAGGCCAGGCAAGGATCTTCCTACTCCACCCTCGCCGTCACAGCAAAAACAGCAGGGGGGAAAACTTGGAAGAAGAGCCTTAGAATTATATTTAAAGCTACTCAGGTTCCTATATTTCAGTCCAGATTACTGAGTCTACTGTGTCTTCCACTGGTAGTGACCCAAGCATTAAACCTCTTAATTTCCCTGCTAATGAAGCCGGTAAAACTCGCATGCAAAATACATATTTCTGTTCAGCGGTACAAGGAGAAAATTTGACAGAGCTATTATCAGAAAGGACACCTTTCCTGACTGAAATAATCACCCAGCTAATCTGCCACCATAAATCATGCCATATTACTCTCCCTTAGTCTTTTGCGAGAGGTCATCTGCAAATGACTAAGGCACTATATCATGTAATGGACACGCTGGGCACGGTGGTAACAAGTGGGGCCATCATCAACTATTATCGTTGGTTTCTGTCTTGAATTGAGCTTTATTTTATCCCCCTTCCAACCCCCCAAAAAATCATTTCATGTAGAAAGCTTTCAAATGATAGACAATACACCCTGCTCACTCCAGACTGTTCATAGGCTGCTGGTTTAACAAGCCATTGTGCCTGCTGAATGGGGTGATTGGTTGGTAGTTTAATCTAAGTGGAAGACGATTAAACACAATAGATTTCTCTTTTTGTAGCCAATGGTGTTATCCAAAAGACCATTTTGTTCATTGTGTATGTTTCTTCATTTCGGCACTCTATTGTGTTGAGCAATGATGTGCCCAGTTTTCTATGAGAGCATTAATATTAACTTATGAAAGTGACATTTATACTGTTCTACTGATTAAATGCAATATCCTCTTACCCATCCAAGGCTCTTCTGTCATGTGTCTGTGTGTGTGTGGGGGGGTGCATAATGTGTCTGTCATTTTATGGTATTGTTTTTGGGCCAGAATGTGTGAGATACTGAATTTGATGCAATTAAAATAAATAAACTTCCATTAATTACACAATTGATAAAATGGCTCAGACAGGAATCTTGAGACCAGATTGACTTGAAGTCGTCTTCAATAGACTCCTGATTTGTTAGTTTACTTCAACTGGTACTTATTGTCTCAATTCGTTGACACAGAGACTCTGGTAATGAAAAAGAATAAAATATTTCTGTTTACTTATAGTTCCTCCTAAGTAAAAACAAATATCATATTTTGTAAACATGTTGACTTTTTACATCACTGGGCTTAACTGGTTAACTAGCTTCATTACTGATTACCATAACTGACTACAGTGGAACCTTGTATAAAGGAATTAATGCATTCCAAATGAAATTATGTTAAGCAAATTTTCCTTCATACACATTTCCCATAGGAATGCATTGAAAACAGAGTGATCCCATTTTTATGTTGTACGGATTCGCCCCATAGGTGATTATGTTAAGCAAATTTCCCCTATCTCCGGAATTTTTTATGTTGTACAAATTTTATGTTATACAAAACTTTGTTATACAAGGGTCCACGGTACTTATATCTCTCACAGAATATATCACTATCTGTCGTCTTCTGACAGACTCACCTGCTAACACTGTCAAAACCCTAACTGGAAAATTTGAGGAAAGACTTTGAAGTAGAGAAGGAACTATTGGTGACTATTGGATGGATTGAAGTTCAACCCCATCCAGATATGTCCCTCCCAGCTAAACACCTCTTAAAGGCATCTTTAGGTATGTTGCAAATTAGGTGCACTGACTTTGGGCACACACATTAAAAACTGACTAAACTGGGGCTGTTTGTTCATCTCAGAGGCCACCACAGGACAGAGTAAGGAGTCCAGAAGCATTAAAGGGATGGAGCAGGTCATCCCTAGATGGGGGGGGGGGAGAGAAATCATTGATTGTGACTAGAGATGGGGATGAATTTAAGAAATGAATCACATTTTCTGACGAATATGGCTGATACTTCAAAATGCAATTAATAGTGGTCATAGATGCATTCCTTCAATGAATATGAACTTTTAAAGCACTTTTTGAGTCATCAATTCATTGGGCTATCAAATGACCACCCCCAAGGCACCTTGAGATACCAATCTGGGAGGAATGCGTCTGCTGGCTGCCTTCTACAGTCTCTCCAAATTTGGTACAGATTGATTTTTTGTTGTCTGAGTTATGCAAACTGAAAAGGTTCCCCACCACCACCACCGGAAAGTTCTTCCTAGCCACCTAGAGATTCTAAACATGCAGAGAAGTTTCCTCTAAGGGCCTTTTCACACGACCCCTAAGATCCGCTGGTCCCTTAAATTCGGACCAAAGATCTTAGGGGTTTGTTGCTCTTCCTTCCTCCCCACCAGAGAAAGAGGGGGGGAAAATGCAGCTCACCTGGAGGAGCTTCCCGGAGCTCCGTTTCTCTTCCGTTTCTCTTCCGTTTCTCTTCTGCTTGCTTTTTTTCCTCCCACCTCTTCTCTTAAAGGGGCAGGAGGCAAAAAAAACACAAGCAGAAGCCAGGAGAGCCCCGCACTGACCAGATTAAATCCGGACCTGGGGATTTTCACCCACCTCAAGCAGGTACAAGAAAGTGCAGCTGGGTCGCGCTTAGGTGGGCGGGGTCGCACTTAATTGTCTGCAAAGTCCGGAGCTGGTGGGAAAACACTTGTAAGGTCCGGACCTTGCAGCCATTTCCTGCGGAGCTTAGGGGTCGTGTATAAAGGCCCACCGCCCATCTAAGTTTGATGAACTTTGATGAAGTCTGGGTCTCCCCAAACCAGATGCTAAACAGCACTTCTCTAGCCCCCTCCCTTTGTTGGTGTATAGCTAAGGTGTCTGATACCCAATCTTCACCAAACCTCTAAGAATTGTAGAAGAGAGTTGTTAGAAGCCTTTCTGAATTTTTTGTGACTCTAGGTACCTGAGGGGCACTTTCCTTGGGAGGTCCTCTTTGCGGGGGGGGGGGGTACATCGCTCTGACATGTGGAACCCAAACATCACCAGACTTTCAGGGCTTGTAGAAGAGAGTCGTGGGAAGCTTTCCATTGTCTCTAGATGCCTTGGGGTTTTGACGTTTAAAAAAAAAAAAACAAAAATTGATTCAACATATTGAAAAAATCATAAATTCATGATTTTATTTGTCAACCTTGACAAATCATGAATAAAAAAATGAATCACCGTTTCTCTGATCGTTCCCACCTCTAATTGTGACCGTAGTAACTTGTGGGTGCAGCACCATGGTCACATCCAGAGAACTGGAAGGATGGGGGCAGAGATGTCCAAGAGAAACAGTGTAGCAAATAGCTCCCTCTGTGCATTACCTTTTGAAGAAAGGTTGAAGAAGAGAACACCAATTGTCTTTTTAAAGTCCTTCACTCGCTCCTTACCTGGTAACAACCTTCAGGAGCCACTGGAGCTTTATTCTAGCTGTAAAGGCAGGGGAGAGATGGAAAAAAATGTCAGGAGGGAATCAGAGGATCCAGCTCTGCCATTGCCACTACCCTGACCAGGCGCTTCTCTGCCCTGCCTGCACCGTTCCATCTATGACCTTATCTAGCGGTTTGCATTTCTCCATTCTCCAGAATACAGTCTTCACGGATCCTTTTCTGAGGTGGCTGCAGAGTACTTGAATGCTTTGCACAGAGAGGTCTCAAAAAGGGCTCGCTTCTTCATATGGCTTCTTTGTCCCATGTTGTTCTGTGCCATCAAGTCAAAACTGACTTGCAATGACCCTAAGAGAGATTTCAAGGTAAGCGATATATTTAGAGAGCGGCTTGACCAGTTCCACCAGCCCAGTGCCTTTCTATGAATGAGCAGAGATTCAGTCCCAGGCTTCCTGAGTCCATCTCTCTCTATCCACACTGGGTACCTTTATCCCATGAGGCCTCTTTATCCAAGCATTGGGTAATGGTTTTATTTTCTTTTAGTAAGCATTTGCAGGCAGGGGGAGGAGAATAAAATGTTACCAACATGCCCTTCCCCCATTTATTTCCCCTTTCCTCTTTCACACTCACATGATCCATGAAGGTGGTGCAGAGGTCGGCTGGGGCAGTGCTCCACATGGCTAATATGGCAGTTCACAGCACCAGTCAGCAGAGCCCCTTCCCCATTTGATGTTCCATCTTCTGCTGGTCAAAGAGGGGGTTATTTCTTTGTTTCCCCCTTTTAAAACCTTTTTGGGCCTGGCCCCTTGTGAGCACATCTTGCTCTCCAAGGGGCTGGCCTCACCCGGCATCTGCTTCCAGATCCGATTCCCCCTTCCCCGGTGAGGTGGGAGTCACTGTATCACTTTGTTTTGCAGGTGCCATCCTGGCAACAATCTCCAGACCCAGTAAGTTGGGTCCTTTCCATTTCTTCATATCATGAAGGAGCCCCTGTGCTGTCTTTCTCGATTATTGTGACATCATCAAACTGGCCACATTTGTCTGCTGCCTCTATTGTCTTGACAGAATAGGTACTATTTTCAAGGAGATAACAGCCTTGGTTATTGCACCTCATATTTGCAAGTTTCACCTCACAGACTCTCCAGGGAGGGAAACAGGGCTTTTGCTCCTCAGCCCCAAATGACCATTTGGGTGATAGGAATGCTGACGTTCCTTCTCTTGCTCCTGTTCCTCCTGCTTCTTTTTAAAGCTAGAGCAGTAGACCAGGCTGGGATGCCACTAGCATGTTAGCATTATTGTTAGTATCTTCGCTTGTTCAAAGAAAATCTGCTTAGCATCTGGATGGCAGAAGCCAAATCCAATTTAGTCATATGATCATGATGTTTCCACTTTTTAACTGAGGTTAAAATAAGCAGCTGTGCATGGTAAGTCTGTGCTTTTTAAAAGCACCACCCCCACCCCCAGTTGGGGAAATGGCTTGTCATTATTGTTGTTTGCTCAACATATCAGGAAGGTGGGGTAAACTGTAGAGCGTGGAATGGCGATGGGTGAAGGAGAAAACAAATCTTAGGTATGGGGTACAAGGGAAACAATACACATGGTTGTATATTGCTCCCCTCCCCCTCAAATAAGACCATTAAACTGGGCCTAACATGACCACCATTTAAGACCATAGACCTACAGAGGTCTCCAGATGCAGCATCTTCCCAAGTTCCTTTCGATCATCTAGGATTTTGAAGCTGGTATGTGCAGCAAATTTATTTCAAGCTAGTGACCACATGGAAATGGGGCCCCCCAGCTGCTGTTGTTGGATTACAGCTCCCATCAGCCCTGGCCTGGATAGGAAAGAGTAAGAGATGAAGGGAATGATAGTCCAACAACATCTTAAGAGGGCTACAGGTTGCTCATTGGTGTAGACTCAGAAGCAATAATACTGCCATTTGAAAAAGTGCCCTTATGATTCCGGCAGTTATTGTTAGCAGGAATGGATGATAAGATGCAAGCTGGGGGAAAATAATCAGCCTTATTGTATGATAACAATGTTTTTGGCCTTGGGTTTCATGTTGAAGTTATTTGATAAAAAGAACTTGAGTGACGGATGCAAACTGGGGATGGCACTGGGTCCCTCTGATGTTCTCTAATTGAATTTTTGTAGGATGAATAGAATGGAGAAAGTTCAAAGATCTAGGGATGGGTATTGCACAAACATTGTTTCATTTAATCAAAACACTCTTTGAAGTGCCACACTTGTAGACCACCTGTAGCTTTGAAATATAAAGTCATATGAAAGCTTCAGTGAATCTGAAGAGCCGAGCGTGCAGCTATGATATGCCAATGGAAAGAAAAACGCGAAGGAGGTAAGAAGATCATGAAAGCCTAGTTTGTATTAATGTTTCTCTTTGCTATCCCTGTATTCCCTAGGGAGAAAAGCTTTCTAAAGTGGTAAGCAACACATGACTTTATTCAGGATTTTATCAAGATCAGGAGTTTTTTTTATATATAATATTATATTTCTGCATGGTCCTACAGCTTTAATTGTTTCTATGTCGGACCATTTCATGTGGCTTCTCCTTTTATTCGAGGTGTTCCGCTAAGAACCTCATTCCAGTTCCCATTCCGCTCTGTGAAGTTTACATTTAAAGGCAATTTCAAAGACGAAATGAGTGCAATGCAGTTGTTGCACTGAAGGATGCAATCAAGGTGTTTTTCTACCTTCAGAGTCAACAGGCATCTTGTGACAACTTACCAGATACATAGCAACAACAAAAGCTGCTGCAATCCATTGTATATATTCAATAGACATTTATGGCAGCCAAACATGACACGGAGTATACAGCTATGTCTGGGTGGAAACACAAGGACGCTTGTACCTGTCAAAATATAGGGAATCAGGAGCATACCCAATTTCTCCTATTCAGCCCCTACCAAGTATCTATGGAAGGACTGTTGGCCCAACCACTTGCTCATGTGCTGAGAGGCACTATTTCAGAGGACAGGCGTAGAGTAAATATAGTGTATGTAAAATACCCTCTACACATGCATCCATTCACTTCCCCACCTGCTTCCACACACCAATCACCAGTGCATCACATGGGCATCAGGTCTTATTCTTGGTCTTGGTCTTCAGCGGCAAAGCAGCAAAGAAGAATGTGATGTTTTGTTTGTTATCCAAGTCGTTCAATGCATTTCATATCTCAGCTTTCACAAAGTGGCAGCTAGCCTCAGAAAGAAGCTAATGCACAATCAGAAATTTAATGCACAGAAGCGGAAATTTACAAATAAAGGATTATCGGAATGAAGGCATGAGACAGAAAGGAAGATCTGTAACTGAGGACCCACCAGTGAGTAAGTCTTGAACCCTGGTACTCACCATAGTCAAGTGTTTAAACCAGGGGTGTCTAAATTTTTTGCAAGGAGGACCAGGTTTGGTGAGGTGAAAATTTGTGGGGGCCGACTCTTCGGCCTGAAGAGGGGAGGAGGGACGGGGCCCATGTGCATCTTCAATAGCTGCAAATGCTCCGGATTTAAGGCACTCAAGGGTCCAGTGGCTGTTGCATGGCCCAGGAATCAGCCCGAGCACACCCACGTCACACTGCTGCTTGCATAAGCTGCCCTCCCTCACAAGGAGCTGGGGAGGACATTGCAGCAACAGAGCCAGGGGTTGGTAGGCAGGGCAGGTGGTCGAGGGGGTGGATGGTGGCAGGGAGGGCAGGCAAACCATAAAACTGCAAGCTGACATATCCAACCGACACGGGGAGGGGCCAGTCAGCAGGGATGTGTGACAGCCTGAGCCCGCAGGGAAAAGAGGCTGAGGGCCACTCGAAATTTTAAAATGAGCCACATTTGGGCCCCGGGTCAGACTTTGGACATGCCTGGTTTAAACCGATCGCTCACAACGAGCAGAAAAGCTAATTTATCACTAGGATCATAGGGGTGTAGTTGAACCTTTAGAAAACTTGGGCTGTGGTGAGATGGTTTGCTGATAATGCTTTGATATATGCTAGGGATGGATACGAAGCAGAAAAATGTGTTTAGTTTAGTTAAGTTTTGTTCCCTTGTGATGCTTTTCATTTCGTTAGAAACAATTTTTAAAAATTTTTATGAAATGAAACAGTAATGAACCAGTTTATTACTCTATAAAATTGGTACCCTGGGTCCTGGAGGCACCAAATTTGGTGTGAACCTTGCTTGGAATCTCCCCTTTAAGCCCTCCAAATTTAAAGAGATTTGGGGTTCAGGGGGCTGAGTTATTCAACTTCAAAGGGGGGTGCCCACAGAAAAAACATTTCTAATCGTAGTATGTGCTTGAAAAGAATGATTCCAGGCAGCTAGCAGTGTGGAAATTACAGTGGAGCTTCCTCCAGCTCTCCTCTTGAAGCACCCCGATTTGGAGAAGTTTGGAGCACAGGGGTCAATGTTATTCAACTCCAAAGGGGTGCCACTAGGGGAAAAAATGAATTGTAACCTAAAAGTACTTGAAAATACTGATCCCAGACATCTAGCAGCATGGAAATTACAGTGTGCTTCCTCAAGCTCTTCCCTTTTAGCCCACCAAGGCACATTGGGCTGTATCAGAACTGCACTCCACCAGGCAGGCAGGCAGGCAGGCAGGCAGGCAGGCAAGAATTAAATATCGGTCTTGGGCCATATGACCCTCAGGTATGAAGAGAGAGTGTGAGTGGAATTCCCTTGTATGTCCAAGGTATAAAAGATACCTCTAAGTCCAGTGCACCTCTTACAAATATTATGGGCCATTTCAGGCCCTTGGGTATGAAGTGAGATTTGGATCTCCCTGGCATTATCAAGAAGACAAAGGCAGGTCTTAGGGGGAAAATGGGTATTTCAGACACATAATATGCAAGCAGGCTAGCAGACCTGGGAGGAAGGCAGGAGTTTGCCAGAATACTCCAGCTAGGAGTAATGGAATAGGAGGACTCTAGTTCTATTTTGTTGGTTTTTTTGAAATAGGGCCATGATTAAGCAGGACAATCAGGCACATTTGTATTGTACCAGTTCAGAATTGGGAGAACTGGTACTAGTTGGTGGTGGGAATAACAATGTGGGTGGGAAGGAATGTAGTTTTAAGGGGGTAGGAGGGGAATATATATAAAAATATAATAAAGGCTGCCCAAAATCCCTCCCCTAATAAAACCCTCCCCAAAAGAACAGAAAAGGAGTGGCTCTTTGAGCACAGAGACACACACACAGTATATATACAGAGAGAGAGAGAGAGAGAGAGAGAGAGAGAGAGAGAGAGAGAGAGAGAGAGAGAGAGAGAGAGAGAGACTCTCTTTGTTCACTCATACAACACACGAAGCAGCTTTGAGCACACAGGGATAGCAGAAGTGAAGCTAGCCCAACTGTAAGACAGCAATGACAAAGAAAATGTGACCATCCAGCCTCTTATATACCCTAGTCCAGTGATGGCGAACCTTTTAGAAACCGAGTGCCCAAACTGCGATTCAAGACCCACTTTTTTTTAAAAAAAAGTGCCAATACAGCAATTAAACCTGAATACAGGTGGCTGTGAAGGGGCAATGTCGGGTGCCCACAGAAAGGGCTCCGAGTGCCACCTTTGGCACCCGTGCCATAGGTTCGCCAACACTGCCCTAGTCCCAGCAGGGAGTTAGACCCCCCCCCCCAAAAAAAAAATAGCACTTTAAAATGGATTCCTATGGGCACCCCCTTTGGAGTTGAATAACATGGCCCCCTGTACCCCAAACCTCTCCAAATTGGGACTGCGTAAAGGGAAGATCTTAAGGAAGCTCCACTGTAATTTCCACGATGCTAGTTGCCTGGGGTCACTCTTTTCAAGCACATAACATTGCAATTAGAAATGTTTTTTCTGGGGGCACCCCCTTTGAAGTTGAATAGCTTGCCCCCCTGAACCCCAAATCTCTCCAAATTTGGAGGGGTTAAAGTGGACAGTCCACGGAAGGTTCACACCACATTTGGTGCCTCTAAGACCCAGGGGAGCAGTTTTACAGCAAAACAAATTGTTTTTTTAAAATGAAAAAACTCTGTCTCATGTTGTTACTAACAAAACACTGTTTCCCCATTTTGTTTCATTTCATTAGCTAACAAAATGATGAAACAATGTTTCATTTTTCATTTGGTGTCCATCCCTAGTGAATGAAGTTTGAGAGTGATATCAATAAATTGGAAAGGGTCACAAAGATGTTGAGGGATCTGAGGACACATTCAATGAGGAAAGCTTGAAGGATTTGCCTATATTTGACATGGTTAACTAAGGCCGCTATCTCACCTGGGGGAAGATCCAGATATTGTGATCCAGATTTTCTTCTTTATTGGTCACATGACTGAAGATATGGGATCTCTGTTCCCACGTACAAAGATTTTGTTTTTAAAAAAGCACCATTCGGCCCCATGGCCAGCAGGTGGTGCTGGGAAAAAATGAAAAATAATTTTAAAAACCGCTCACAGCCCGAAGCCCAGCTAATCAGCGCTGGGGTGAGGAGAAATTTGTAAAAAAAATTAAAAAGTACCAGCCAGCCCCAGGATGAGCTGGGCAGGGCTGGGTGGGGGTGGTGGTGCAGAAAACCAGATCATATGCAAGCTCCCATGGACTTCTGGCTCACATTTTTTACCGGAGCAAAAAATTCCCCAACTTCTCTGGTAGGTCATGGAAAACTCACTAAAGGGGGCAAAACCAGGGTTTTTTTTAGAAGTCCAGTGGCCATTGGGACAATATTTGTGGAAACACTTTATCTTGAAATTTAATCAGGATTTTAAAGGACGTGTGATAGAGCCCTAAGAGGATATAGGATAATTCTATTCAAGGTTTGAAGGCCACTCACAGAAAAACTGGAAAACATTCATCTTCTTTTGTTCTAGAGCAGTGGGTTGCCAACCATAGGTTACTCAGGCATTCTTAGACTGCATTTTTCCCAGAAGCCTGCTGTTGTGACTGTGCAACTCTTTTGTTGCTTTGAGTGTTATTAGCATATAGCATTGTCCTTACCAACATTTGAGAAAAATCTGTAGAAATGCTCTCCCATTCCCTCTAGTGAAAAATTTTGATATTGCATTTTGGAAACATTTATAAAAATATAAAGGCAAATCAAGGAACACTTCCTTTGCTACTAGGAATTGATAAGAAAATGGCATAACATCTTTCAAAATGGCTCTACAAGTTTTGAAAGTTAGCTGCTACTTACTACATCTAAACAGCAGGATGTCTGTGAAGATTCTCATTCATCCAGGTGAGGTTATCTAGAAGTTGAGTTATGGCAATTGGACTTGTTTTCTTGTGAGATCGAAACGTTTCACTGCTGATCTAAGTAGCTTCCTGATGAAGCTGCTTGGATGAGCTGTGAAACATTTCGGTCGCACAAGAAAAGATGCCTCGTTCCCACGACTCAACTTTCTAAATACATCTAAATAGCAGGTGCTACAAGGTTACAAGGTAATTAAAAAGTTATTAAAAATAAACTTTACTTGCTTGTTATATTTCTCTGCTGCCAAAACCAACTAGCTTCATGTAATTAAGTTTGAACAGTTTGGTTACTTCCAAACTGTTATTTGGAGAAAGAAATAATTACAAATAGCTGGAAATGTGCCATGAAACTCTTGTTCTCATATTGTTTTGTAATGGAAAGAATGGTGTTATCTGGGCCTGTGATGAGGTTAAATCAGAAGAAATTTCACAAAATGTAGAAGATATCTTAGCTGATATTTTCCTGAGGGGGCACAAGAATGAAATTGTTTGGAATAATTCATTTAGGAGGGCTTTTGTCTCAGCATGATCATGCCATCCGTGAATCAAATTCTTATGAGTGGCGACAGAGACAGAGATTGAGAGAGATTGAGAGAGAGAGAGAGAGAGAGAGAGAGAGAGAGAGAGAGAGAGAGAGAGAGAGAGAGAGAGAGAGAGAGAGAGAGAGAGAGAGAGAGAGAGAGAGAGAGAGAGAGAGAGAGAGAGAGAGATTTACATTGAGTGAGCTAAATCATCTTACCTGGCAGATAAACCAGCTGCCAATTACAGCTTTCAAGGACAGTTTCTTCCCTTCTCTGACTTTGCGGATTTCTCATAGGCAAGAAAGACACAATGTCCATATTTAAATAACTATTTGCCTTTATCCCATCTACAGGTGTCAAACAATTAGAACTGGTAGAATTATGCACTGCAAATAATATTCATTGTGAATACAGCACCCTCCCCCACACACATACACACTTTTTCTTTTCTTTCTACACCCCCCACACTTTTTTCCTGCTCACAAATAATTAATGAAGCCATCCTGATTTTTGCAAATGTGTTTATTCTCATAAACATTCATCAAAGGCTTTGGACAAAGAATGTGTCATCTGGAGAAGTGCTGCAAATACTTCCCTTCAGGTAATGCAACTTGTGTTTGGCCCCCAAGCAAGGGGTTCCTCCCACTTCCTGGCCGGTTCAGTTACAACTGGAATAAAAAAGTAAGGGAGGGGGTAGAGAAGAAACGATGCAGTAATTAGTGCAGTTTGGTGCTCTCAGAGATGAGCTCTCTCAAGCAGCACTTGGGAGTTGAGATCAAAGCACGTATGACAACCCACGTCATCCACCATTGTCCCTAGTGATCCCTTTCCTCTCCCTTCCCTTTATGTTTGGTCACAAGTAGTGATCTTTTGCTCTTTTCTCAAATGTAAGGAAACATTCATGTGATGATGATGATGATGATGATGATGATGATGATGATGATGATGATGATGATGATGATGATGATGATGATGATGATGATGATTTGAACTGCAGAGCTGGCGGAGATACTCTCCATTGCACCTCCCAGAGCCTATCTCTGGGAGGTGCAGTGGAGAATCGAATTATCCAGCCTGGCTGTTATTGTTTTAGGACAGAGGATTTTTATCAATTGAGCTATTTTTAAAACAGGGATGTGCATCTCTGCTGGACTCATCCTCAGGTGTAGAAAGGAAAAAGTCACTTATTTTATTTTCCTCTGCACCTGCAACAGTAGGATATTTTCCATCAGTCTCTGAGAGGTTTTTTTGTATTTGCGAGAACAATTTTGAGCAAATGACACAATATTGCACAAAAAAAGTACAACACGGCTGCGTTGTTACACAAATGTCTATGAATTGGACTCATTGGCTGGATTGTTTCAGTCCTTTTGTGCAATGACCCAGACCTGAGCCTCCCAACCATTTTGCACTTGTGTACCCCTTGGCTGCCCATTTCCATAAATTGTCCCCTTTGTACGTATTAGCAAAATGTTTGCAATTAATATGGCTGCTGTTACTTTAAATTTGTATGTTACAACTGCAAGAGAACAAAATTAATTGAAAACTTAAAATGATGACAGAGCAATGTATGTGCTCACAACACACTGTTTAAAGAGGGAGTCGCCAGCATCCCCCAAAATATCCAAGGGAGGACATTGAGCATTTCTAGAAGTTAACTCATAAAGAAGACTTGTTCTGCCACTCGTCATAACATTCAATTAATTTCCCAACTTTTGGGTTGTATCTTGTCTTACATCATTGATGTACGTGCCTTTTCCCCACTGTTATTCAATTTTTTCATGTACCTCTAAATGTCCTAGTTCAGTGGTGTCCAAACTTCGGCCCTCCAGATGTTTTGGACCACAACTCCCACAGTCCTTTGTCACTGGCAATATAGGATTGGAATTCTGGGAGTTCTGGTCCAAAACATCTGGAGGGCCTAGTTCATACCCTTGGGGTACTTGTACTCCAGGTTGAGAATCACTAGTTTAATGCATTCATAGCCCATCTTAAATGTCAAGATCTCAGAGCAGGTTGGGAATCGCTTACCCAGACGGGCCACACTTACTCTATGCATGTGGGCCTATGCATCCTTACCTCATGAGGGAAACTGATAACAGTGTTGGGCAGAGATAGTTTGTGCAGATGCTAGTGACCTTGACGGGGAAGGGGAGTTTCTTTTCTGGATCCCTTGCTGGAAGCAAGGAGTCTTGCAGGGCTTGAAATTTTGTTGTTCAGTCATTCAGTCGTGTCCGGCTCTTCGTGACCCCATGGACCAGAGCTCGCCAGGCCTTCCTATCCTCCACTGCCTCCTGAAGTTTTGTCAAATTCATTTTGGTTGCATCGATGACACTGTCCAACCATCTCATTCTCTGTCGTCCTCTTTTCCTTTTGCCTTTGATTTTTCCCAGCATCAGGGACTTTTCCAGGGAGTCCTCTCTTCTCATGAGGTGGCCAAAGTACTGGAGCCTCAGCTTCAAAATCTGTCCTTCCAGTGAACATTCGGGGTTGATTTCTTTCAGAATGGATAGGTTTGATCTCCTTGCAGTCCAGGGGACTCTCAAGACTCTCCTCCAGCACCACAGCTCAAAAGCATCAATTCTGCGGCGATCAGCCTTCTTTATAGTCCAGCTCTCACTTCCATACATCACTACTGGAAAAACCATAGCTTTGACTATCCTGACCTTAGTTGGCAAAGTGATGTCTCTGCTCTTTAGGATGCTATCTAGGTTTGCCATTGCTTTCCTCCCAAGAAGCAGGCGTCTTTTTATTTCGTTGCTGCAGTCGCCATCTGCAGTGATCAAGGAGCCCAAGAAAATAAACTCTGTCATTGCCTCCATTTCTTCCCCTTCTATTTGCCAGGAGGTGATGGGACCAGTGGCCATGATCTTAGTTTTTTTGATGTTGAGTTTCAGCCCATTTTTTTCACTCTCCTCTTTCACCCTCATTAAGAGGTTCTTTAATTCTTCCTCACTCTCTGCTATTAGAGTAGTATCATCTGCGTATCTGAGGTTGTTGATATTTCTTCCTGCAATCTTAATTCCGGCTTGTGATTCATCCAGACCGGCCTTTTTCATGATGTACTCTGCATATAAGTTAAATAGGCAAGGTGACAGTATACAGCCTTGTCGTACTCCTTTCCCAATTCTAAACCAGTCAGTTGTTCCATATCCGGTTCTGACGGTTGCTGCTTGTCCCATATATAGATTTCTTAGGTGACAGATAAGGTGGTCAGGCACTCCCATTCCTTTAAGGACTTGCCATAGTTTGTTGTGGTCTACACAGTCGAAGGCTTTGGCATAGTCAATGAAGCAGAAGTAGATGTTTTTCTGGAACTCTCTGGCGTTCTCCATAATCCAGCGCATGTTGGCGATTTGATCTCTAGTTCCTCTGCCCCTTCGAAATCCAGCTTGTAGTTCTGGAAGTTCTCTTTCCACATACTGCTGAAGCCTGCCTTGTAGAATTTTGAGCATAACCTTGCTAGCATGTGAAATGAGTGCAATTGTGCGATAGTTGGAGCATTCTTTGGCGTTTCCTTTCTTTGGGATTGGGATGTAGACCAATCTTTTCCAGTCCTCTGGCCACTGCTTGGTTTTCCAAATTTGCTGGCATATCTTATGCACCACCTTTACAGCATCCTCTTTTAAGATTTTAAAGAGTTCAATTGGAATGCCGTCACCTCCACTGGCCTTGTTGTTTGCAATGCTTTCTAAGGCCCACTTGACTTCACTTTCCAGGATGTCTGGCTCCAGGTCAGCAATTACGCTATCTTGGTTATCAGGGACATCCAGATCTTTCCGATATAATTCTTCTGTATATTCTTGCCATCTCTTCTTGATCTCTTCTGCTTCAGTTAGGTCCCTACCATTTTTGTCCTTTATCATATCCATCTTTGCATGAAATACCCCTTTAATATCTCCAATTTTCTTGAACAGATCTCTGGTTTTTCCTTTTCTGTTGTTTTCCTCTATTTCTTTGCACTGTTCATTCAAGAAGGCAGCCCTGTCTCTCCTTGTTATTCTTTGGAAGTCTGCATTCAATTTTCTGTATCTTTCCCTTTCTCCCTTGCATTTTGTGTCCCTTCTCTCCTCCGCTATTTGTAGGGCCTCGTTGGACAACCACTTTGCTTTCTTGCATTTTCTTTTCTTTGGAATTTCCTGGGGTAGGAACTGGCAAGCCACCCCGGTATCCCTGCCAAGAACATCCCATGGTCAGAAACAAAAGGGCTTGAAAATGGTTCTCTAAAATGATCTGTCATGTGAAGACAGCCTTAATATAAATGAGAATGAAGAATTCTGTGAGGAATATCCCTGGTTTCTAGAAGCAAAGAGTCACTGGTGCAAATGATAAAGAAAAGATGGTTAAATGACAGTATGGAAAATAAAGTATTTGTCACATTTCTGTCACAATATACAATATAGCTGGGGATTCATACAGTTATAACATTCTTTGAAAGTGTTCAAACAAATGATTCAAAGTTAATAAAATGAAAGGGTGATTGAAGTCTGGTTGAAATCTTAATCATAAATATTCCAAAGAGAAGCGGGGGGAAGGGGGTATATAATCATAAGTATTCCAGAGAGAAGCAGGGGGTATAATCATGGTTGTATATACTGTCTGCCTATAAAACCCTGAAAGGGGTCACCATAAATCAAGATTGACTTGACGACGTACAATTATTATTGTACTACACTGTATCTTTAATGTTTCATTTTTAGTTTGTGTGTGTGTGTGTGTGTGTGTGTGTGTGTGTGTGTGTGTGTGTGTGTGTTAAACATAGTTTTACATTTGTTTATGGCATTTATGTTCATACTGGAAAATTCAAGGCATTCCGTGGTGTGTGTGTGTGTGTACACACACACACACACACACACACACACACACACACACACACACACACACACACACACACACACATATATATATATATATATGGTATATATGGTATAGAATGCCTTTCAGTCTCTGGGTAGTGGGCGGCATATAAGTTGTAAAAATAAATAAAATAAATAAATGCACAACTGTTTTTAGTAGTCCGGTGCTTTATTGTTTCTGAGTCACTAGATTAGATGCTGTGAAATATCTGTGGAATCCCTGTTCTCTTTACATCATTTCCAAGGCTGTGAAAACCTCTCTCAAGGGTGGAGGAGGTCATGTTAAATGGTAGAGTAGAGTTATTTAAATGTGTGTTTTTGGACTAAAACTCTGGAAATTCTGTGAGTTGGAGACCAAAAGCACAAATCTTCACAGCTCCCTTAAATGATATATGATTTGCAATTGGGGTAACTCAATGATTAAGTACCAATTGAAAACTGAATAGATAAAAAAGTAGATGTAAGTTTCTGTAAAAGACTTATATTCTTATCAGAGAATTAAGGACATGCTGTGGTCAATGAAGTAACAGAAACTTGTTGCTATTATAACCAGTAGTGACTGACTGACTGACTATACCAGAGAACTAGGGAGAAGCTCACATTGTGTTCTGGTGCTACCAAGCCAATTTGAAATGCTTCGCCATCACTCTTCCTTTGTCCGAATCTGATATACCACCTATTACGCTGCAAAAATGCTATAAGTGTTATGTGTGGATAGATTGGAAACAAAATTGTAGGAAAAACTGAGTGAAGGTCAATTTCGTATTGGAAACAACGAGGGGAAAATGAAGTCCCATTGGCAACCCAGCTATGAATTAAAAGATGAGTAGAACTTGGGTGAAACATTTATATAGCTGCTGGCTGGCTGGTTTGTTTGTTTGTTTTGTTTTGTTTTGACCAAGGAAAACTAACCAATTACTATCTTGTAGAAAACAAAAGCAGATGGGGAAATAAAAGTAACTAAGGATACCGAACACAGAGCTATAGGAAATGGGTCCATCACAAAGGTCCCCTGAAGGAAAAAAATAATTACCAAACCTCACATCACCCACCCACCCCTCAGGTTTCCCTGCTCCTTCAGTCTTCGGCTGCTGGGAGAGAAGGGGATTCACCCAGAAATGGTATTTTTATTTTATTTTTTGTCACCTGTCTCTGCAGTAGATACATGTATTTGAGAATGGTCTGGGTTTGAACAGACAAGTAAGACCATTAAGTTTATTTAAGTTAAACCTGGCTGTTTAGGGATGCCTTCGGCAATCGCTAGGGTCCGTATCACTGTTGTTGTTGTTTTTGTTTTGTCTTGTGATTTGTAACTATCATTAGTTGTCCTATGCCTCTTGCCAATTATTTTTTTAATTGTTTTTGGGTATTTTCCCTTTTATTTTATTATTATTGTCTTCTTAATTACTATTATTATCTTGTGGATTTCTTGTGTTTTTATGTGAACCGACCAGAGTATATAAATATATAAATAAATAAATAAATAAATTTTAAAAAAAAAACAGCAACAGCAGGTCTTTAATTTTTTAAAATAAAGACCAATTCAGCTGCCTGCCATGACACTGCTGCAGGCGAGCAAGTACAAGAATGTAAAGACTCTTGGAAGCAAGAAGATGGAAGGTTTAGAAACAGAAAGGCAAAGCAGAGGTGGACAAAGGGAACTGATAAGGAGAAAAGCCTCTTGGCGGGGAGGATCAGAAGAGAAATGTGAAAAATCAAAATATGGTAAAGATGGACATGTCTCAGAAACACACTCTTACCTTCCGCCTTCCCTCTCTACTTATCACATCTCCAAGGTCCGTGTCATTGCAATATCTAGGCCTTAAGAGTTTATCCTTCCCACAAAGGCAGCAATGAAATTACCAATTATGAGTGAAATGGTGCTTAAGACACCTTAATAACTTTCTACAGCAAACGTAAAGTAAAGTGCATGATCAAGAACAAGCCCTTATTGCTACCTCAATTTTTGTATCAAAGAAAAATAGTCTGAGTCATTGGTACCCATGCAAGGGAAAGGAATGTAGGCCTTCAAAATTAAGATGAGCGGATCCAGTTCCATAAACACTGGGAAACGTTGGCTAAAATTATTTTCAGACACATTATTAAGTTCAGTAATAGAGATGGGCACGAAACGAACAATTTTTTGTTTCCATTTTCGTTTTTTCGTTTCGTTATGCAACGAAACGACAAATGAATTTTGTCTCCAAAATGAAACGAAACGAACAGAAACACCGGAAATTTTGTTGTGCGTTTCGTTTCCGTTACTGCAGTACAGTGAACTGCTTTAAATGCTAAAAAAAATCACAAAAATGAAATTAATGGTAATAAAACGGTAACGAAACGAACGAAAACGAAAACAATTTTTTTGCAAAAATTCGCAAAAAACGGAAATGAACCGAAACGGACCACCCCAAACGACAAACGACAAATGAAACGTCATTTTTTTTATTCGTGCCCATCTCTATTCAGTAACATGGCCTGGGCCAACCTAAAGGAATATAAAAGGATGTTGCTGCTTCAGATAGTGGATATTGGTTACCATAAAATACCGTATCAGCAAATTACTGGTTCTATACTTCATATGTATCCTTTGGGCTTGTATAAAAATGTTCATTGGAACAGACTGGATCAGACTAAAATAGGGTCTCTAGAGGTCACAGAGAGGTCTGGTACACCATTTGGTATGATCCTCACATTCAAATGAGATATACACTTCAGGCAAATCTCTTTGGTCTGCCTCCTTCCTCTATTAATTTCCCATATTGTGAAGTGGTTTAAGAAGAGAGCCACTTCAGGATATTGACAAATTAAACATTTCTACTCCTTTGTGGAAGGACAGAGGAAGTCAATGGTTTTAGATTGTATTAGGACTGTACAAGTGCACTGGATCACTTACTTTGAAAAAATGGGGGGGGAGATGAAAGCTTGCTCCCAAGGGCAGGAGGAGACAGGGGTTGGCAACAAGGAAGATTTATTTTCATTTTCATTTTGTGATTTTTCATGAAGGTCAATTTGAAAACCCACCTCTAGCTGAATCCACAACTGGCTTTCTTCATAAGCCAGTTCATGATAGAAGAAATTCAAAGGGTGAGGCTTGCTTTGGCTCATTCCCAGTGATTGCACACACTGGGAATGAACCAAATTGGAGCAATTGGAAGAAAGAAGAAAGCTTCTTCCAACATTTTGAGTGCAGCAGTTTTCAGAGCTGTGGACTGGTGCCCCATGCATGGCTTTGATGGTTACTTCACATCCCTCTTGGGACCAGTATGAAAAAATTATACTGCACATCCATTGCGTGATGACGGGAGTTCGTCCCAACCACAGCCCCTGAACTGGGATTTAAGCGTGATGAGCCATACCTCTCCCTGACCTCGGGAATTCTCTTGTCTCATTTCCTGTTTCGAGCCAAGTGCCCATGAAGTAAGGCTCATCATGCAACGTGTGCATTCTCCATCCAGTGGCAGGAGTGGAAAGTTACATTCTCCAGTACAATCCCAATGGCGTAAACAATGCATTGCAGAGAGGGAAGAAGGCATAGAAACTTGAATTTTGCTGCTTAACACATGAAAGCCAAAGTTACGGAGAATCAAAATATTGAAAAACCAGGGAAAACGAAGGCAGGGAAGTACAGATGTTGTCACGAAACAAGGACGTGAAGTAACAGTAGTCACGATACCATCAATGACACCCGTGGGTAAACGGAAACAGGGACAGAACTGGGAGAAGACCACGTGACTGCAAATGACGTTATCACAAAATGAACGTAGTCTCGGAACAAGGAAGGGCGTGAAGTAACCGTCTTTGAGAGCCAGGCACTCTTCCGTTTTGCATGTCCTCTCCCCCCCCCCACCAAATCAGAACCTTTGCAAAGAAATGGACATGGCAATACCTTTCCCTTCCATGCCGTTTCCCTTGTTCCCACCTTTTCCCCACATCCTCCTTTTTTTCTTTGCACAATGCAAAAGCAACCATTGGCTTGGCAAGATCTGATAAATGTCTTATTATAAAAACTAGAGCGTCAGCTTGCATTTTAAAAGGAGATGATGGAACTTGTAGCTGAAAGAAAAGGGAAAGGGGTCTAAAAATGACTGGCAGTTCCCATTTCTTTACAAGTGTTACATTTCAGTCCCCTGCCACTACCACATGTTTCCCGTTCACAGATAATTTGTACAACATATTTTATCATTCAGTTTTAGACACAGTTGAAAGGCTTTTGCCTAAGGCTTGGAACACTTTGAAAATTGTATACCATTTGCAAAAGCTTTCTTCTGCTTCAGTGTGCAATTAGGTGACTGCCTTTCTGCAGACACTGAATGTAACATTTATGGAATTAGGATCCCTCCCTCCCTCCCCAGCACCCATTGCAAGGTGAATGAGGAACAGACTTCTCACTGAAGCATTTGTGTACATAGTGATAATTCCCTACCCCCACACCGGCCCAAACGAAGCAGGGTGAGGTAAGAAGCCAGCTTGAGCCCTCAGAATGGTTGTGTCTTGTGCTGCCCCTTGCTTACGATCCGGCATTTCAGGACATGGGGACGGTAGTGATTTTCAAAAGTGACAATTAAAACCCACAGCCATGGTAAACTAGCAGGCATCTCCGCTAATGGTATGCAAGACACTTGGATTACCTTTCTCTTCTGTGCATGTTCTTCCCTGGATTCAAATATCCATGGAAGTTTCCCCAGGCTCATGAAAGACTGGTGGCCCCACTTGTGTGCTAAGAGCCTCCTCTACTGGAATCTTCTAGCAAAAAAAAAATCTTTTAGCTAAGGAATGAGTCTGGGACAAATTTGTAAGTTTATATGGTTGATGTGCCCTCCTCTCCTTTCAACCCATGGCTACCTAATGTGTGGCATGATGACACAATGCTAGTCAGTTTGACACAGAAGTTAAAATCCATCGTATTCAATAGGGTATATTCCTAGCTCAATGTGTGTAGAATTGTATCCTTAACAACAAAGATTTGGGAAGCATCTAGATCAGTGATGGCGAACCTTTTAGATACTAAGTGCCCAAACTGCGATTCAAAACCCACTTATTTTTTCCAAAGTGCCAATACAGCAATTTAACCTGAATACAATGGTACCCCGGGTGACAAATGCTTTGGGTGCTACTCTTCAGGAAAGCGAGGGTTGAAGAGCAGGATTTTGAATTTCATGCAGCCACAGCACCCTCTCTGTGGCCACAGGAAATTCAAAAAAACTTGCTCTTCAATCTTTGCTTTCCAGAAGGGTGCTACCCTTTGGGAAAGTGAGGATCAAAGAGCAGGAGTGCTACCCCTTTGGGAAAGCGATGTGGGCTTTTGAATTTCCCACAGCCACAACAAGGGTGCTGTAGCCACAGGAAATTCAAAAGCCTGCTCTTTGATCCCGACTTTCCTGAAGGGTAGCACCCCTGCTCTTCGATCCTTGCTTTCCCAAACTCTCTTAATGGAGTCATTTTGGCGGTCTCGAAATGGCTCCGTGAAGAGAGCCTGGTGAATGGGGAGGCAGTGGTTTTTAGGGTCCTTCGTAGCCCCGGTTTACTCTCCAGCCACACCGTGTTTGGGATGCCCAGAGTGGCATGGCTGATGAGTAAACTGGGGCTACAAAGGAGCCCATAAGCTGCTGCCTCCCCTTCACCTGGCTCTCTGCATGGAGCACAGTGGTGTGGTCCAAGCGGAGGGGAAAGTACCATGGCTGTGAGGGGGTGGTGTTTCATGCCCATAGAAAGGGCTCTGCATGCCACCTTTGGCACCCGTGCCATAGATTCGCCAACACTGCTCTAGATTACCAGCCATTTTCTGTGGCTACCTCATATGTGGGATATATATACTTATGTATCTAAAATGTTTCTGCCCCACCTTTTGCTAAAAAAGGGGCCCTAGGTAGCTTACATCATTACAAAATTAAAAAGCCCAAAACAGTAAGTATAGAAATGTTACAAATAGTAAATAAAATCAATGCTGAAAACACATTTAAAAGCAACAAGGCATGACAATCCATTTAACCCCATCCCCCAGATAGCCCTCACAAGGGAAAGCCTACCTGAAGAGAAATGTCTTCATCTGCTTGCAGCGGAACAAAGATGCATCCAGTCTGACCTCCTATGGGAGGGGATTCTAGCAAACCCCCTCCCAGAGTCTGGGAGCAGCAACAGAAGAAGGCCCTTTTCTATGTCCCAAACAAATACACTTGTGAGTGTGGTGGGACTGAGATAAATCAGTCTTATCACAATCTAGAAAATGCCAATCTATGAGGACCCAATTTGTGCAGACACAAGACCTAACACACAAGACAGATGGCTATTCGTCACCCGTAGTGAAGATGTGGTGCTATAGGGAAGCGTTTGAAAAATGGAAACCTTTGCTTTCTGTGGATGTTATACGTCAATAGCACAATTTAGAGTTCCATTCAGCCATTTACTTTCTCCATCACAGGCATGCCTAGTATTACTGTGGTGTAGCAGATACAGTGATGGACTAGAACTCAGGACACCTGAGTTCAGTTCCACATTGACCATGGAGAGTCATGGGGAGGAGATATCACAGGTAAAACCACTCTTTAAATATCTCATTTACCTTGAAACTCTATTAGGTTCCCTACCAAATGGGGAAAATGTGGCAGCACATAATATTCACATAATATTGCACATGACTTTCGGCATTCTATCTTCAGAAGAAGCTCCACTGAAGCCAATATGGCCACCGAATACATATGCATACTATTCAATTGTGGATTATCCTGGGATAAATTCAGGAATTCTTTTATATGGGGTGGGGTTTTATATATTTGTTATAGCCCTTGACAGCTGAGATGTACAAAACAGAGTTTATGGGAATTCCCATATATAGTTTCAGGCTTCTTTTAATTTACCTATGTGGTATCATTTTTAAAGCTTTCACATCACTACAAAAATGCAGTGAATTGCTAATAACCGTTAAAGCAGATTATGTCTTGCTGCTGGGGAAGAACATGGAAAATAAAGTTTTACAGCCCTATTATCCTTAAGCATATAAGGCTTTTTCCTTGTTAAAGCAAAATGTTAATGATGACTTTTATACACTTCTCCTTTTCCCAATCATTTTTGTTAGTTTCCACTTCTTAATGGTAACAAATATCATTATACATACCCTCATGTGGAATACATTTCGGGGAGGTATGGTATTGCATGCAACTACGTAACATCAGGTCAGATTATTTGTCCAGTGTTATGCCGCTGTTTTCCCCATGATGTGTGGTATCACATCTCTGATTATCCTCCTACCAGTATAGAAAGTAATTTTGATGGCATTGGGTGCTGGGAGTTGTAGTCCAAACATGTAACTTTGTCAAGCTTTAGATTTTCTAGTCTGACATTTCCAGTGGCAGTCACCCATACTGGACTGATCCAGTGTTTTCCATCACAATGGAAAACAAGATGGTGGCCAGGTTATTTCTGTCCATACAGGGTTGCAGGTGATTTATCACCCTAAAATGATAGTTCCACTGTAGGAGCAGTGGCATTTCAAGACCATGGATCAGCAACACAGAGGGGGTGCACAACATATAGCCTATGGTGTTTTCAGCAGCCCTCAGATCTCCGTTCTTCAAAATCCTCCTCAGTACTCAATTACCACAGTAGCAGTTGTGACCACAGTCCAAACTGTGCTGGACTGTTTGTTTTCAAATGCAGCTGCACATTTGGGGCGTGCTCAATTTCTCTGTGAAACAGACTCCTCCTCTTTTTCTAACAAAACACGTTCACAATTTACAAGACAAATGGTGGCCCAAGGAGTCTCCCAGAAGCACAATTTACCTCATAAAATGTGTTTCCATTGTTTTAAAGGGAAAACAGCAATTGAACGTAGAAATAAGGTAACTAGGATGATACAGCAGTCGAGTCATGGCAACTGGACTTCTTCACCCACATGACTCCACAGACCTCAGACGGTACATGTTTAAAGAGAAAAAAATAAAAACCTTTCCCTCCTCACATTACTGCTGCTGCAGTAGCAAATTCTTTCGTGCAAAAATGCCTGTACTGCAGGTAAAACTGTGCTCACGACCTGGGTTCCCCCGGTAGCAGGCTCATTCACTCAGCATCCTTCCGACGGTGATACCCAGCTTGCTGGGGGGGGGCAATGTGTATTACACTGTAATCCCACCCAGAGACTACTTGTACTATATGCCTTTTGCAAAAGCTGCTGTGGCCCTACATATTATCCAGACTGATTCTGAATTTATTAGTCCCCCTGTACTTTGCCCAAGCACTGGTCTCTAGTATTGGTTGTCTGAGGTGGAAGAGGAAGGCAGAGCTCATTGTGAACTGAATTTTTGTGATATATTGCCTGATGTTCTTGAATCACATAGCCCAGGGCTTTTTGAGGGGCAGGTTGGGGTCATGAAGAAGTTGAAAGTATGGGCTGTGAGCACCAAGGAACTCTGCAGCACAGCTACCATGCACAGTAGCAATAACACGTCAGTACAAGCATTAGGATCAACCATTCAAGTGGGAGTGGAATCTCTGAAGCACAGTGCCTCCCTATCCATGGTCAAGAGCTAGTACTAAAATGGAGAGCCCAAAGAACCATCAGGGTCATACTTCCTCTGTCTCTCTACTGGCACAGGTGATCCCACAGGCAGGGACAGATCTAGGGGGAAGAAGGGTACATCTGCCCCGGGTGCAGAAATCTGGGGATGCCTGGAGGGGGAGGCGAGGGGGAGAAAGCCCTGCACCCTCCCACCACCGTGTGCCAGGCAAGCAGCAAAAAAAGCAGGCAGGCAGGCATGCGAGCACAGTGGCTGCGGCGCCCTCCTCCTCCTCCTCCTCTAACTTTTCGTCAACACCGTGCACACACACACATGCCCACCCGTGCGCCCGCGTGACCCACACCCGCCCCACACCAGCAGGATTGCCTCCCCCCTTGCTGGGTGGATGTGATGGGGTTGGGAAGGGTGGGAGGGGCGCAAAAACAACTTTGTCCCCAGACGCCCCAAAACATTGCTATGCCGCTGCCCACAGGATAACCAAAAGAGTTTCTCTTCCAAAACCAATCCTCAACTAGTTTAAAACAGCTTGAGAGAACCAGGAGTTAATAAGGGACTATTCATAAGGGACTATTCACCAGATTGTTTTGCCCAGAAGAGGATGCTAGCAACCTGGTAAGATTTGTTTGCACCTTTTGAGTTCATAATGGTATTCTTCAGGAGAGAGTTTTCTTCCCTTGACTTCTGTTTCAACTGTTGGAGATTTCAAAAGCCGAACCTGGATATAAAGGGAGGAAGAAAACGCATGGGGGACAACAACGTCATGACAATGCCATGTAGATGTTCTCCAAGATGGGAGTAAACAAAGTGTGGAATTCCCTCATGGAGGCTATGCATGAAGAAACTAAAACACACCTTGAGGCAAAAGTATTTGGGCAAGGTAACTGGAAGAAAGCCCAGTGTCAAAAACTTCACATGGATACTTTGATCGCAAGCAGCATGGGGACTGGACGTTTTTTGAACAACAAACCATATGAGTGAAAATATTCATGGCATAATTAGATAAATAACAGATCTAGTGTCTATTTTTATTTTCCTTGATGAGAAGCTTTGCAGGAGAGACTGCTGGTAGTTAATTCTCCCTAACAACAATCTGTGTAATCACAAACCCCAATTAGCTGTGCCTGTTCTATGCTATACAAACTATTTCCTTAGCGCTTCACATCACTACTTTGTAATTAGCTTTCATCTACACGAGCTTTGACTAAAAAAAAAAATTATATAAAAGAGTGTAAGTGATTGTACTGCCACTCAGTATTCTGTGAAATAATCGCTAGCGATTTCAATCAGATTAATTTTATCACCCGTATTAAGGAAAATTACCTCCCTCTTCACTCTCTACAGCTGAGGGCTATTTCATTTCCTGAGATGTTCATAAAAGCATAATATAAAGCAATCTGTAATTGTAAATATCCTTTCCTAATAACTTTGAGATATTTCCTTAATACGTCTTTACATTCGGAGTTTCCGTTCCATAAAATACAGTAACAAGTGCTCTATTATGTTTTAAGTGTGTGCAGTTAAGCCGGACAACTTAGCACTGTCCTTCCTGTTTTTACATAGGGTTATATTTAACTTGTAGATAATGGGAACAAGGTTTAAAAGTGATGGAGCGGAATAATGGCGTTACAGCAATAATATATCTTGCTATTGTGAAGAACAGAACTCTACAGCCCTTGTGCAGGTCAGCCAACACGGATTCCATTTTTCACTGCCTGACAAGGTTGACCTTCACCCACACTCCAGATGAGTATTAAAAGCAACTTTTTCAAACATGGCCCAAGGCTTTCCATGCTGTTGCCAGAGCTGTGTAAGCCACCTGTTAAAAGTTGCTATTCCCGTATTTCCAACCTGGTGGTCCCTCGGATGGCTTCAAATTTGCAGTGAAATGGTCAGAGCTTCGAAACATTGTTGATTAGAACTACAACCCTCAGAATCCTTTATATGGGGAAGCAGGCTGTTTCTATTAACACAGAGCTGTATATTTATTTACAGTGGTACCTTGTATAAAGGAATTAATTTGTTCCAAATGAAATTATGTTAAGCAAATTTTCCTTTATACAAATTCCCATAGGAATGCATTGAAGATGGAGTAATCCCATTTTTATGTTGTACAGACTTTCCCCATAGGCGATTATGTTAAACAAATTTCCTCTATCTCCAGAATTTTTTATTTTGTACAGATTTTATGTTATACAAGCTGTTTGTTATACAAGGGTCCACTGTATTTATTTATTTATTTATTTATTTATTTATTTATTTATTTATTTATTTATTTATTTATTTATATTCCACCCGATTTTCCCAAGGGAACTCAGGGCGGTGAGCAATACAAAAAATTCTAAACAAAGGTAAAGCAATCCAGAACAATTATTATTTTTTTTTTTTAAAAAAAAGCAAGAATACGGGGGCAAGATGGCAAGCTAGGAAATTTACTTCTGATTTAAGGAGGATGACCATTTACCCATAGGCATCAAGGATGAAAACGACACTGGTTTCCAGCAAATGTTCATCAGCTAATTTACATGTGCAGATGAAAACATTTAAGTATTGCAATATAAGCAGAAATAAAATACATCTCACCATAGTGGGGAAGTACAGTAGTTAGGTGAGTAATGCCTTTTCAATCCCGATATGCAGGTGCTAAACATTTGAAAAGATTGTCTAATAAAAACAGTCTAAAAGATCATCAACTAGCATAAAGACATGGAACTGGTTTAAAACATCCATTTTGTGAAATATAAAACCATCAGGGAATACATGTAGGCCTGAATTGCATTGGTGATTTACACTTGCGGTGGTGAAATTGCATGAGCAGCAGTGGGCAAATTGGGTACCATTAACAAGGTGCTGGTGGCTCTCCTGAGCACACCTGTGATCAGATGCACATTCAAGAATACACTCTGCCCATTGATTATTAGAGATGGGCACGACTTGAAAAAAAAAATTTTCGTGTTGTCGTTAGTCGGGCCGGTCCCGTTTCGGCTCGTTTCCGGTTTTTGCGAAAATTCGCAAAAATTAGTCGGTTCGTTTTTTCATTTTTTTCGTTGTCGTTAGTACTGGTTTTTTTGGGGGGGGAAGCGGGCTCCTGGAGGCACCTCTGTGGGGTGGGTGCCTCCTCTGGCCCGCTATAAAGGGAAAGTGGGCTCCTGGAGGCACCCGTGGGTGCCTCCTATCCTCACCCACTAGGAAGGGGAAGCAGGCTCCAAGAGACCCCTCTACATGGGGGTCTCCCTTCCTCACCTGCTGCTGCTGCAAAATGCTATGCAATAGCCATATGGATATTGCATAACAGAATGTGCAGACAGTGAGACCAGTGAGAGTGATAGTGTCATGCCTGCCCTTCACAAGGCTCTCGCACCACCATGTCTCACACAGAAGGGAATTGTACTTGCTGCGTGTAGTGCAATGCAAGCAAGTAGATCTGGCTTTAAGGTGGCTTAGTGCAATGGGTAGGGTTAGGCTAGTGACGGGTAAGGTTACGGTGGGCTAGTGGGTTGCACCTCTGGGTGCCTCTCTGACCCACTAAGAAGACAGTCTGTGACGTATGGGTACGGAGTCAAGGGTTAGGGTTAGGGCTAGGGCAGGTTTTAGGGGGCTTTTTGGCACATCCCAGAAGTCTCCATGGCCAAGTGGCCATGCGACTGGTGGGATGGCTCCAAAAATTTGCATGGTTGTCCACTCCCACATGGCTGGCCACTTGGCCAGCCCATCATTGCGCAGGTGTAAAAAAAATAAAAAAAAATAAAATCAATGGAGGACAGAGGAGGAGAGGAGAGACATTTTGTTGCAAGAAAAAACCCACTGCTACTGTGAAAAATCTGGCAGTTTATAAATTTTCGCGTGTTTCTGTTGTGCTTGCGTGTTTTTGGACCACGATTTCAAAAACAATATTGCGTTTGCCGCCCCATTTTGGATCCCCCGCCCGCACCGCATGGCATGGCGAAATGGCAACTCGAGTCCGGCTGCCCAGGACGGGGGGGAGGCGGGACCCCCCCTCCAGAAACCACCCCTCCGGTAGGTGCCCTGCGCCCTTAGTCAAGCAGGCATTTTTCCGCCTGCTTTTTTGGCCCGGAAATGGGTGGGGGGAGAGTTTAAAAGTTTTTTCCTGTGCCGTCCGTGCTGCTTGCTTGCGCTTTAATTGCGGGCAGCCGGCGGCGAGACTGGGCTTTTTGCTGGCTGCGAGCCTGCGGCGAGTCCCACCAGAGCAGCCCAGGATGGGGGATGAGGGGGGAGGCCGGGGACCTCCAGAAACAACCCCTCTGGTAGGTGCCCTGAGGCACGGCAGGCATTTTTCCGCCTGCTTTTTGGCCGGGAACCGGGTTATTTTAACTTTTAAAAACTTTTTTTCTGTGCCGCGTGGCATCGCGCAATCGCGCGATGCAAGGAACGAGCACGACAAATCAGACCAAAATGGTTCGTTCGTCGGTTCGAGCTCGAAGTCTGGCGAAGTAATTCCCGTTACCGTTTCCGTAGAGTAACAGAACCGAGTAACGGAAACGGAAACGGGAATACCGCTAAGTCGTGCCCATCTCTATTGATTATGGGTAGCAATTTGCTGCTATGACTTAAGGGATTTCCCATCCACTAACATAGATCCATAGTAGGACCGTGGCCATAGCTGAACAGGTATCCTTATTATAAAGCATTTACTTTGGGGATGCCTGAGGAGGAAATATTAATATTATCTGTGGCAAGTGTTCTGCTTATGCCAGGCCTCCCTTCCAAGCCTTTAAAACGGGAAGGTTTTAATTGGTTGGTGCATTAGTGCTTGATAAGATTTGCTGGTAACTGAAGAAGACTTCAAACAATCTGATCTGTTATCCTGAGCTTCTGATACGTATTTTAATTATTTGTACATGGTCTTTTAGTACTGTATGTCTCATGCTTTTATTGAAATCACATTTTTACATTTTCTACATAGTGTTACTGGTGGTTTTAAGGACACTTTTTAAAATTGCATATATTCACTGATGGTTGATAAAGCCTGTGTTTGGGACCAATTCTGTGTTTTCATTCTATTTGGTAGTCTTTATATGTGTTTCCATTAAAGTGCAGTTCTTAAATTATCAACTGAGGGGCATAACATTTTTGTATTCCTTTTTAAAACAGGCCCTGGCCTATGTTATTTCTTTTTATCCCATAATTTCTGTTCTTTAATTTTTCCAAGCAAATGTGGATCAGAGAAGCCTTCGAGTGAGAGACGTTCAGTTCAAAGAACTTCTAATAGGCCTTTAAGTAGAGGGCTGTTCTCCTTAAGGTAGAACACATGGCTGCCATAGAATAAAAGGAAATAAAAACATAATAAACAGAACTTGAGTATGCATCTCTGGCAAGATACAGACTCAGATGGTTACTTCACATCCAGTCTCGTCCCGGGAGGAAGTTCATTGTGTGTTGATGTCAGTCGCGGTCACGTGGTCTTCTTGCGGTTCTGTCCCTGTTCCCGTGTATGCACGGTCGTGATTGATGATACAGGCATGACTGTTTCCATACGTCCTTGTTCCATGATGAGATGTGAAATTCCACACCTTTGTTCTCTGTTTTTTTTTTTACCCAACCTTCCATTTTTCGATGTTTCAATTCTCCAAAGCCTTGCCTTCAATGCGTTATGGAGCTAAGTTTGAGGCATTTGTCTTTTAATCTCTCTGCACTGTGTTGCTGACTCCATAGGGAATGTACTGGCGAATGGCACTTCGCACTCCTGCCACTAGATGGAGAATGGTTCATTGCGTGACGAGCTTTACCTCATGGGCACTCGTATCAGAATGAGAAGTGAGATGAGGAGATTCCCAAGGCCAGGGAGGGGAATCTTTCATCCAACTTAGATCGCAGTTCAGGGGGCGTGGTCGGGACAAACTCTCTTCGTCCCGCAATGGACGTGCAGTTAGATGTCTTCGTACCGGTCCCCCGTGGGACCACGAACAGCGATGAGATGGACATGAAGTATCAGCCATAGACACATAGAAATCCTAGAATGCCCATTTGGTGAACTAACTAACAATGTGTATTTTTTTTTTTACATTGTTCCATTTGAGATGGAGAGTGTCTGGAAAACCTAGTATATTGTTAATGCAAGAAGGCATCCGCCTACAATGGCATATTTTGAATGAACAATCACATAGATACAAGGGTCACAGTTTGACATAGGGAAGGAGAAGTAAGGGTGAACTCTTCTCGGTTTGACCCCTGTGGTGAAATAGCATGCTTATACAACTGCACAACTCTTTCTGAGGGGCATGCCTTTAAGAAACTATGCAAGCCAAATGGTTAGGTTTGGCATTTCATTTCTTTTTCTTTATTCTGCTAGATGTTTTATGGAGGGATGTTATTACACAAAAAATTGTATAAAAATGCATGTGGCTGGAACAACAGATTCAGGAAAGATGTTCAAATTAGTAAGGGGAGAATACACTATCCTATTCAATATCACAGAGATTTTGTCTTTGCATTTCAATTTGGCTCAGTAAATGCTTACAACACTGTGTGAGGTATGCAATTAAAAATAGTCTCTCACATCCATAGGCCCTTCTTCATGCCTTTTTTAGAGGAGGCAGGAGAAAAACAATATTGGGTGAGATATATATTGGGATGAATGAAGAGAATGGCCCCAAAAGTGACAAGAGGGTTCGTTCTTCCACTTTCCCTCCATTTTTTCTTTCTTTCTGGTGCAGCTGCAGCTTTCCTCCAAACTGTCTTCCTCAGAACACCGTTCCTGAATGAGAAGATGCCATGACGTGCCATCATACCCAAACAGAAGGGAGGGGTCTCACAGGACAACAAAAAGTATTTGCCATAAAGTAGAAAAGAACACAATAAAAAACACAAATGGCCCTGGGCATGATTTAATTCATGTGGTCCCTCATGATTATTCCCTGATTCTTTCATTTGAAATCAAGGTTCGCCTTTTGTTCAGTCATTTAGGCAGCATTTCTTTAAAGGTATACACAGCTCAATAACTCCAGCTGTTTATTAGCTCTCCCCTTTCAGCAGTCACGCGAAAGATTCTTTATGTTATTGTTTGAGGTGGTAATCATGAAGTTAGGTGTTTTTGTATTACATGCACACATGCACAAATATTTGCCATTTATACACATTCTTCCTCCAGCAGGATATCCATGGATGAAAATAATGTGGAATGTATTGGAGGCATTTCCATTATAGATGAAGATTTGGTGGGGGGGGGACACAAACCCAGGGTTACTGTTTTGGCTTTGGTCTTCCATTTGTTTATTTTTCCTCTATTAGACAGCCATGGCTTGTCAGATTGTTCAATTTGGATTCATTGGAATATTGTCTATTATCCCCACTATTAACCTGGCAGTTTACTTCTCCTGTGGCTTATAAGAGTGTTCACTTCCTGGATATTACATGCAAATATCTTCCAAGGAAGATGCAACTTGATGGCACATTATAACCAAAACAATCTTATGGTATTTGAACAGACTATTTTTGTACATTTGAGACATGTGGTGGTGGGTTGGTTTTTTCCCCTGTACTCCTTTGCTTTCTTTATGACATACCTTCCTCATATAGCCTTGTACATTGCTGAGAAAAGACATGGGAATGATTTTTTTAAAATTGTCATATTCATCAGAAATCACTGATTCATCTAACGTTTGTTGTGTTATATTCATAAATATAGAGTATACATAAATACAGAGTGACAAATATTTGCCCTTTTTATTTGTCTCTTTGTACACAAACTAGGTCAGGGGTCCTCAACCTAAGGCCCCGGGGCCGGAGGCGGCCCCCCAAGGTCCTGAGTCCGCCCCCTGGGACCAATTGCAAGTCCCCCCCAACTACCCCTGCTTTGCGAGCAAGCCAGCCTCCGCAGCTGCTTCTATTGCTGAGGCATTTCAAAGCGGTGGGCTATGTCGCTTCTCCCACTCCCCCCAACTACCGCCCAGATGATCAGCATGCTGGCTAGTGGGGCATTCAAAGTGGGAGGGCTACAGCAAGGTCCCCCGCTCCCCCCACCCACTGTGGTCCGGCCCCCAGTGGTGTCTGGGGCGTGGTGGACCGTCCCGCTGTTTGAAAACTTTGAAAACCCCTGAACTAGGTTGTTGGAATGACCATTCTAGGAGTCTAACTTGTGTTTGGTTGATACCCACCGTGGTTGATGCAGGTATAGGTTGCTTACCTAGCTTGATTGCCCCTACAACCTGCCCACACCCCCGTACCATTGCCCTATCACTTTCCTGCCTTGTCTTCCAATGATGACACCAATACCATCATGGCCCCATTGTGTGTGTTCTTTACCTATGGGTCCGCCAATCAGCTGTTCAGTGGGCCCATAGGCAAGCAATCTAGCTGATGCCACCTGCACCTGTCTGTTTACAAGTAGTAAGCATGGACATGTGCAGATGGTTCCAGATTGGCTGACAGGCCAGCAAAGAAAGGCAAACAATGGGATGCTAAAGCAAATTAACCTTATTAATTCCCAGAGGCAAAAAAAATGGGGGTGCTGGCAGCAGACAAGGTAGAAGTTGAGAGGCAGTGGAAAGGAGGTGGGGCAAATTGTTGGGGTGCTCACCTTTTTTTAAAAAAAAGACAGCTCTATTGGGTTTTCTGGTTTACCAGTTCAGGGCAGGGATATCCATGGATCGGGGACTGTTACCTTTAATAAACCACGAACTAAGATGAACCACCCATCTATGGCAGAGATATAAACATGGTGGCCAGGGCCGGTGCTAGGTTTTTTTGGGGTGGAGCCGGTTGGGGCAGGGGTCCGCGGGCAGGGGTCCGCGGGGGGTGGGCGGGCGGGTGGCGGGGCGGGGGCAAGGGCGGGGCGGTGGAGCGGTGGGGCAGCAGATTGTGGGGGATGGCGACGGGCACGGGGGTGGACGGCAACGGGCAGGGGTGGGTGGTGATGGGTGCGGGGGCAGCAGTCAGACAGCGACGGGCAGCGATGGGCGGACGGCAACGGGCGGCTGGCAGGCAGTAGGGGGACGGATGGTGGGGGCCAGTGGTGGGGGCAGTGGCGAGGGGGCGGCAGGCCGGCCAGCACCCTCCATTTTGGCGCCCTAGGCAACTGCCTAGTTTGCCTTAATGGACGCGCCAGCCCTGATGGTGGCCCTCTTAACTACAATATTATGCTCCAGTTGGAAGAATACATCATGATGTAGTGCCAGTCAAGGGGGACATTTTTCAGAGAGAGAGAGATCCGGTTACCTGTTTAAAAGAATGTTACTGCTATGAGGAAGAGTGTTTTAAAAGTTGCAGGTTGGGAAAGATGTCTGTTGTTTTCAGATAAAAAGCCTTTTGAAATTAAAAAGGACTAGATTTGCTTATTTGATTTGCAAATGACTCTGTGGCAGTACAAAGAAACACTGTTCACCCCTACACCTGGAATTATTGTCCTGGTAACTGGCAGAAGGAACATCAATACTTTTAAATATGCAGGAGGAGGTCATCTTATTGGCAGAAAGCAGCAATGACTGAAGATGACTTTTAACAAAACTGAAGGAAGAAAATGCCAAAGCAGAACAGCAGTTGAAGACAAAAATCATGACTGTAGAAGAACTACAGAGCTTTAACAGTGACAATAAAGAAACTGACATTTTTACCAATGTTGTGTACCTTAGCTCAATCATCAGTTCAAATGGAAACTGCAGCCAAGAAATCAGAAAAAGAGAGAAACTCAGACAGGCAACGATAAAGGAATGATGGGGGGCGGGGAATCAAGTCTAAAGATGTGTCACTTGAGACCAAGAACAAAAACATCTACATATTGCATTTCAATCACTAAGTAAAGCTGTGAAAGTTGGGTGGTGTTGAAGGCTGGCGGGGGTGGGGGTGGGAAATTGATTTATTTGAAATGTGATGATGGAAAAAAAGCTTTACAGATACCCTGGTTTGTCAGAAAGGCAAACAATGGGATGCTAAAGCAAATTAACCTTATTAATTCCAAGAGGAAAAAAAGATGAAGTTGAGATCATCCTACTTTGGGCTCATCATGAGAAGGTAAGAGTCTACTGAAAAGGCATTGATGTTGGGCGGGATTCAGAACAGCAGGAACAGAGGAAGACTAAATACAAGATGGATTGACCTGCTAAAGGAAGCCATAGTTTTCAAGAACTGAGCAAGGCAATTGCTCATTCATAGGGACGTCATAGGTAAGAAGCGACTTGATAGCAGATGGCAACAACAAATTACAGACAGGACGTTGAAAGAGAGTGACTTGCCCAGAGACTGCTAGTAGTATAGCAAGCCTTTAAGGGCCATACAAGAATAGAGCTTGCCAACTCCATATACTCACATATACAGTGGTACCCCGACTTACGAGGGGCCCAACTTACGAAAATCCCAACTTACGATCCTTTAATTCTTCTATTGGAATTGAACTTTTTACTGGGAAGAATGTGCTGCCTTATGATTAAGTCACTTCGGGTCCGTTTTAAGTAGAAAGGTAGGATAAGATAGATAGATAGATAGATAGATAGATAGATAGATAGATAGATAGATAGATAGATAGATAGATAGATAGATAGATAGATAGATAGATAGATAGATAGATAGATAGATAGATAGATTTCTTTCTTTCTTTCTTTCTTTCTTTCTTTTAAAGAAAATGATGTCCACTAAGCACTCATAGCATGTGGGTTTTTCCATATCAATATCTTCATACTGTTTCATTCTGGGAATCTGACAGGTCACCAGCAGGTTAAAAAAAAGGTAAAGGTAAAGGGTTCCCCCTCACACATGCATGCTAGTCATGTCCAACTCCAGAGGCTCATCTCTGTCTTCAAGTAAAAAAGTCAGTGTTGTGCAAGTTCATGGCCATGGAACACTGTTTATCTTCTCCCTTTTTACAGTGTTACCTGTTTATCTATTTGCATTTACATGCTTTTGAACTGTTAGGTTGGCAGGAGCTGGGGTTAACAGCGGAAGCTCATTCCACTGTATGGCACCCAGGATTCGATCCACTGAGCTCCTGACTCTACAGCTGACCATTTCAGTGCTCTAGTCTTCTGAGCCACCCCTGGCAGGTAAACATGGGTTTAATTTCCAAGTCTGATTGCTATGATTTATAATGGTTTCATATAGATATAAACTTGAACTGGCAATACATTAAAGTCACAATTAAATAGTAAACTTTAATTACAGTACTTTAATTTGAAAGCAACAATATTATCAACACTTTGTAATTTGTTGGTAAGTTTCTCCCCCAAAGTGTTATAAAAACTTTTTTAAAATTTTAAACAAACCCTTTAAATAAATACTTCAGAGAAAAGTGTCCCTGGAAGGTAGGGATGTGCATTCAGATTTGGACGTATTTGGAATTCACCAAACAATGCCCTTTTCAGATAGTTCCAAATATATCTGAATCTGGAGTTTATTATTCCAAATATCTGTAATAATGCCTAATATTCAAAATTCCATTTACTCCTATAGATTAGAAAGCAAAAGGCTAGGTTTCTGCATGTTAGAGGAAGAAATGAAAGTGAAAACATTTTGTGAGAATGAAATGTAAAGACACTGGCACCAAGAGCAGGGTGGACAGAGAACGTAGTGTCTCTTCACTGGAGTTGCCATGGGTTCTCCTGTTCTCAATACAGTACTATTCTTCTTGGATTGAGACTTCAAGCAGTATGGGTGTAGCAGAAAAAGTAGGCACTTGGGGAAAGCTGCGGGATTGCCACCTGCAGCCACGGCAGCAGCTTCTACTGAGAGAAACAGGAAAAAAGAGGAAAAAGAGAGCCTATAAATGTTATTATGAACCTCCCAAACAAAATTGGTCACCCAGCTTCCTTGTCCAGCACTGACACTTTGAAAGAGCAGCAGGAAGCAGTACAGGGTGTGTCTTTACCAAGGAAGTGACAGAGAAACCTCTGGTTCAGAGGGGACAGATAGATGTGAGCCTCAGATATGTTCCATTGATGTCTCAAGGGGGTGGTGGTGGTAAAGTCAGCACTTTTCTCCCATAGAGACAATGTGCCCAAGAAGGACAAGTATGGCATCATCATTCAGGCTAACACTTTCAGTTTGGGCAACATATAAAGTTAACCAGCTTGCCAACTGGCCCAAAGCCATCGGCACATGTCCTTTACCTGCTGAGAGGTAGGGACATCCATAGATGGTCCCCAGCCTGCAGTGGGGCTCTTAAGATGGCTCTGGTAGTCGAGGACAAGGAGACAGCAGCAAGAAAAGGTAGGAAGGCAAGGGGCAGTGGGGGAGGCTGTGGTGGAGCAATGAACTAGGCGGTTTGTAAATAATCACAAAATGCATTAGTTAAGGACAGTTTTGGTTCTCTCGCTCTCCTCTACAAGCCCTCCAAGTTTGGTGAAGTTTGGATTTCCCCAAGTTTCCAAAGGGCACTTTCTGTAGGTGTATAACTTAGATGCTTGAAACCCAAAATCCACCAAAATTTGAAAGCTTGTAGAGTAGTGTTAGGGGATGCATCTCTGTGATTCTGTCATATCTAGGTGCCAGAGGACCACCCTCCTGGGGTGGGAGGAGGTCCTCTTTGTGGATGTATAACATGGATGGCAGAAACCAAAACGTCACAAGCTGAATCCTGCCTCCTGGGCACCATTAATGCAGAAAATACCAGGTGTCATTGCATGAAGCACAGCCATTGGAATAAAAAAATCAAATTGAAACCTGCAGGATAAGAATGGACTTCCCACAGCAGCCTTGCACCTCATGCAAGATAACGGGGTTTTTTTGGGGGGGGGGGGTTGTTTTTTGAGTTCAGTGTTTCTTCTGTATAGCAGGAACAGGATAATTTTGTTTCCAAAAGTCTCATATAAGAGATTAATACTGACATTAGCAAGAAAGTCAAAGTCCAGAAGTATGAGTGGTAGCCAGATTGAGCAACTGTAGCCTTCCAAAGTGGTTTCCCCCCTTTCTTTTGCCTATAATTCACTTACATTCACTTTTTAAAAATTTGGCCTACATATATTGTGTGTGTTTCCTTTCCACCTCTTAATTATTTAATTATTTATTTTACTTTCTACTCTTTCCATTCAGGTCCTAAATAGTAGCTGTGAGGCATCCCCTTCAAGATAATTTGAAATACAATTGGTCTGTCCAACCACCAGTTGAAGGCCGATATTTATAATTTCTAACGCAACTAGTTGTGTTCCATCTCATATTAATCACAGACAGCATTCATTGTGAGGTGCTGAGGTGGCTTCGCCAAAAATGATGTGACAGTTGACGCTAACTTTGGAGGCTGTCATGCCTTCCGGGTCTTCCTTGTGTATCAGGTATGTTTAAACCCCTCAATGGAATTCCATGATATATTTTTGCATTCTGTGATTGCATCCTACGGATTTTCTGTTATTTGCAGTTCGGCACATACTGCTTAAGCTTATTAATGTGCACTTGTCTCTTTCTGTCTTTTTTGTTTTTAAAAAAGTATCAGCTGCAATCACAATTGCTTTGCCAGACAAACGTAAAAGGACCCCTCACATTTATTGTCTCAGACAAGCTAAAAGCAGCACAGCTCCATTGCATAGGTGACTTTAATGAGATGGAGTGTTTGGGTGTTTCCCCCCCCCCTTCTTCTCCTTCTCCTTCTCCCACAATCGGAATGCTAGAAGATGCACGAGTCACTTTCTGAGCCGGGTCACCTTTAAGAGAACGTCGACGTGCGGTCGAATTCCTCGGCTTTTCCTCGCCTGAGATGTGTCTGCGGGCGCAAAGGTCTGTGACAAAAGACTGAAATGACAGCACTTTGACTCCCTTCTACATTGTGTTTGTTTAGGAAGGTCCCAGAAATTGTATTTTACCAACCACATTCGCTATCAACACACAATTATCTGGCTTAATCATGTGGAACAGTGGCAAATTCACCTGGGGCTTAAGAACTAATGACATTCTCGTCTGAGCTGCTTTAGTGAAATGGCCTAGCACCTGAAGCAGGAACAGCAAGATTGCTCAAGAAAATTTGGTTTTCTTTCTTTTTCTTTTTCTTTTTTTCATTTCACAGCATAGGGCCTCTGCTCAAATCAGCAAATGCTCCTGATTAAATGGCCGCAGTAGTTGACTTATTTGCACTTGCCTGTATGACTCTGAATGTTCACTGAGATTCCCTCCCTTTCATAGGAAAAGAACTGTCTTTTAAGGAAAAATGCCTCATGAGGAAGAACAGAGCTGAAGATGTTAGCTTAGGACAGAATCGTTTTGATGTAATTAGCCTCCTTGACAGAGATGACATGTGTGCTGTTACCACAATTTTTTTTAAAAAAAGAAAATTAATCCATGCTTCACTATATTTTGAAAAAGATAACTGGCACGCCTCTCTGTTTTCGTAAGCAGCAATTGGCAAAATTAAAAACTCACCCAGCTAGGGCGACCCACTTTCAAAGAGAAACCCTCTCCTTTTCCTTTATGAAAGATGGAAGACCAGATTTCGATAGCTATCACTCCCCAGGCACAGAACCTGAAAAAGTAACTTTTTTAGAAATACAACGCCCATGGCTGGAGGACCACTATAGGGAGTTACAGCTCAAAAGCATGATTTTATTGAGCTCTGGTCATGGAGAGGTTTGCAAACCTGCACCTGATTTGATGTACCATGATAGCCCAGGGTATTGATATGTGGCTTAGTATGTACACACACACACACACACACACACACACACACACACACACACACACACACACACACACACACACACACACACACACACACAAATACCAGTCAATGTTTTTACATTGGCTGCAAGGACCCTCGTGACGCAGTGGGTTCAATTGCTGTACTGCAGCCAAACTGTGCTCATGACCCGGAGTTCCATCACAGGTCGCTGGCTTGTGGCTGACTTAGCACATTCACCAGGCACAGTGTTACTCTTGAAAGTAAGAACTCAAGGAAGCTAGCGACCGAATAAGCAAGTTCCAATTAAAAACATACAACAGATTAATTAGCCCATCAAACGGCTTCAGAAGTAATTAAAAACACATGTTTTCTTTTAAAGTGGTGCCCACCTGGATTAAAAAGCTTTGTTTGCTGCTACCTAATTTTTAAAAGTTCTGCTTAGATACCGCCCCATACCACTTCAAGTAGTCTCTGGGCGGTTTACAAAATAAAAAGGCCTTCACCTTTTTAACTTGAGGCACATTTTATATTTTCATACAACCAAAGTTGAACTTAAAAAAAAAATGGGAACACGCTTAATACAGTGCTCACTGGAGGAAAGCCATTGGAGGAAAGACATTTTCAGAGCTTCCTGGCAATATTCTATCCTTCCAGCACTAAAGTCACTCTTGTTGCTCCTGTCTTTCCTCTTTTTGTGCATAAAGAACTAGTCCATATAGGAGGGGAAAGTGTGGCTTGCTACCTGCAAACCTTCAGTAATCTGTGATTACAGGTTAGGGAATCATACCTTTACTGTGACCACAACATATACAGCAAAAGTAAAGGTATTTCTCCCTATGCAGCTGGAAATTCGAAAAGCATGTAGATCTTTCACATTAACCAGAACGCTTCATCTGGTTGATCATGATTATGTGCTATCAAGTCAGTTATGTACAGCGACCATTTTCAGGGGTTTCCAGGTAGAGATGACTCAGCATTCCATTCTTCTGGGGACATCCTGGGTTTGTGCAGCTTGCCCAAGGCCACACAGGCTGGCTCTGCTTCACAGGAGGCACAGCTGGGAATCAAACCTCCAACCTCTGGCATCACAGCCAGGTACCTCAACCTCTGAGCTATCCAGCCAGCTATTCCTCAGGTGAGGTGGCACACAAATTAGCGGAGAAAGAACAAAAGAAACTGGGAAGAGAAATCTGGCCAGATGTTATCAAAGCCAGGACATCTGCAGTCCAACTCAGTGTCCCAAACCGAGAGTTCTCATGGCCGCAACATTTGTCCAGATTTTTAGACTTCTCTCTCACTCTTATTATGGTCTCATTTCCTACTTGAGGATTTTGGATTTGCATGTCTTTTTAGAATCTTTGACCAAAAAAACTAGGTATTTTTAGGCTGCTTTCACACGACCCCTAAAATCCGCTGCAAAATGCTCGCAGATGCGGAGCATAAAATTGTTTTTCCACCAGCAGCGGACTTTTTTAAAAAAGTACGACCACACCCACTTAAGCGCGCCCCAGCGCATTTTACAAGTACTTGGTCTCGGTGAGGTAAAAAAATTTTCCAGTGCGGATTTTAAAGCTGTGAATGCCTGGCTCTCCTCTGCCTTCTGTTTTTGTTGTGTCCCCCTCTTTAACAGACAGGAATCCCTAACAGGCTTCCTGTCCTACTACAACTAGCTGCTGCCAACGGCAGGTGGAGGTGAGCCTGCATTTTTTTCTCCCTCCCCTCACAGCAGACAGAAGCAATAGAATCAGAGTGCGGGAGGGTGGGAACACAGGAAGCAGAACAAAAACCACATGATCTCTAGTTGGGGGCATCCGAATTTAGGTTGCCAGCGGATTTTAGGGATTGTGTGAAAGCAGCCTTAGATAAGCAAAAACTTTCCTTTTTTCCTTTCCTTAAGGTCACTGTCATAACACAGTATATTTTTGTGGTAACCTTCCTTTTCGTTGCCAGTGGTCTGTATCCAGTGTCCCTGTACCGGCGCTATACCCTCTGTGCTGAAAGTTGCAGAATTTCAGATCCAGCAGAAGGGGAACACCTTGTATAATTTTGCGCAAGTAGGGGGAGCAGCTACTTGAACAACTCCTTGTGCAAATTGTTTTGCACAACCTCTTGTACAATAATATGATTCAATACAACAATTGTTGTAGCGGAAATTTTTGCTTCACTAGTATGGTGTAGGATGCAGGCCACCATTTTAAATTTTATTTTCAACATAAATGTGTGTGTGTGTTCTCAGTGTGTGTGTGTGTGTGTGTGTGTGTGTGTGTGTGTGTGTGTGTGTGCATGTGCTGGAAGTGACCCTATGGATCGAATCCAACCCTATCAAGGAGGCCCAATGGGGAATTGAAGCAATCTCTCACTTTGATTTTGGTGTTCTTTTTTTTTAAAGCATTAAATCTTATCACTACTTAAAATATCACTTTTGGGGTGGGGGAGCTACAGCATGCTGGCTGAGGGATTATGGGGGAGGGTGTCATTCAAAGAAATAACAAGCCATGTGGCCCTGTAGGTTTTGACCATGAAAATTCATAACCATGAATGGAATAGCACTGTTAACATCAGTTTATATGGTAAGCATCATATTTAACCTACATGGCTGCCTCATGGATTATACTTGATAGAATCGGATTCATGAGGTTGGAAGAGGACTACAAGGAAAATGAATCCAACCTTCTGCTCAAGGCAGGAATACAAATCATAGGAGAGCTGGCCCAGTGATTGTCTAAATTCCTCTTGAATGCCTCCACTGTTGAAGCACTCACCACCACCTCTAAAGGAAATGGGTTCCATTGCCACACTGCTTTAACAGTTAGGAAGTTTTTCCTGTTTTCCACCTGAAATCTAGCTTCCTGTAACTTGAACCCATTGGTTATAAGCAGAACACTTTTCATTTTGGGTCGATTCAAGTACTTCAAAAATGCTATTGTATCCACCCCTCAGTCTCTTTTTCTCAAGGCGAAATACGCCCAGTTCTTTTGGTCTGTCCTCATAAGACTTGGTTTCCAGTCCCCTAATAATTCTTGTTACCCTCCTCTGAACTTGTTCTAGTTTGTCAGCATCCTTCTTGAAGTGTGGTGCCCAGAACAGTACTGAAGACGAGTACGAACAGCCCTAACCAGTGCTGAATAGAGGTGAGCTACTGCCTTGTGGCATTTGGAGACTATGCTTCAATTAAAGCATTCTAAAACAGCCTTTGCCTTTTTTTTTTTAGCCATGTCACACAGTTGGCTCATATTCAGTTTGCAATTTACAATGATTCCAAGATCTTATTGTCCATATCATTGCTGAGCCAGGTATTCCACATCTGGCAACTAGAGATGGGCACGAATAAAAAAAATGGTGTTTCGTTTGTCGTTTGTCATTTAGAGGGTCCGTTTCAGTTCATTTCCATTTTTCATGAATTTTTGCAAAAAATTCATTTTCGTTTTCATTCATTTTGTTACCGTTTCATTACCATTTATTTCAATTTTTGTGATTTTTTTTAGCATTTAAAGCAGTCCACTGTATTGCTGTAACGAAAACGAAACGCATGACAAATTTTCTGGCGTTTCTGTTCATTTCGTTTTATTTTAGAGACAAAATTCATTTGTCATTTTGTTGCGTAATGAAATGAAAAAATGAAAATGAAAATGAAAAATTGTTCGTTTCATGCCCATCTCTACTGGCAACTGCATGTTTTGTTTATCTTAGGTGCAGAACCTTGCTTTTATCCCTGTTGAATTTCATAGTTGTTGTTTTTTCAGCCCCGTGCTCCAGCCTATCGAGATCATTTTGAATTTTGTTTCTGTCTTCCAGGGTATTAGCTATTCCACCTAATTTTGTGTGATCTGCAAATTTGGTTAGCCTTTCATAAAACCACCCACCCAGGTCCTAGTCCATTAATAAAAATGTTGAATAGCACCGGACCCAGAACCGAGCCCTCGGGCACCGGCTTGTTATCTCCTGCCAGTTTGAGAAGGAACCATTAATCATCACCCTCTGAGTACAATTCTGTAACCAGCTATGTATCCACCTGACAGTTATTCTTGTTAGCTTGCTCATCATAGAATCATGGGGCACTTTTCAAAAGCTTTGCTGAAGTCGAGATATACTATGTCTGTATCAGTTCATTTGTCTATTAAGAATGTTACTCAATTTTTAAAAAATATGAGATCAGATTAGTCTGTCAGGATTTTGTTCTTGACAAATCCATGTTGGCTTCTAGTTATTACTGCATTGTTCTCTGTGTGGTTGCATAGAGACTGTGTTATAATCTGTTCCAGAATTTCCCCTAGCACTGATGTTAGGCTGACTGGTTTGTAGTTACCAGGTTCCTCTTTTTTAACCTTTTTGAAGATAGGGACAATATTACCCCCTCTTGATTCATCTGGCACTTCACCCGTTTCCCATGATGATTTCAAGAAAGTAATGGTCAGTGGTTCTGAGAGTTCTTTAGCCAGTTCTTTCAATATCATTGGATAGAGTTCATCTGGCCCTAGAGATTTGAACTCATTCAAGGTAATAAGCTATTCCTTGACTTGTCCTAGTGTGCAAATTGCTAAATTATTTTGAAGCAAAGAAGAAGCAAAGAAGCTCTAAAACTACAACTTCAGGCATAACTCAGAACTCATAATCCTGGTGTACACGATGATAGAGTTAAATGCTGGGCGATACAAAGCTATGGTAGGTAGCTATTGTAAAGTCACTTATCACTAATATAAGCATATCCAGACACATCTGAATCAGGGGATAATATGATAATTTTCACAGCCACTAGGTGGAAAATATTTATGGCATTGCAGTTAAATACCTGGGAATGTCATTTTTCAAAAGGTTTTAAGTTGATGACATAATAATCAGTTGAGTTTAAATAACAGCCGGATCAGCTCAAGAAAAAAGGTAAGAAAAAGTCTGCCTAGGTAAGAAAGCTGCTTCTTAAGAAAAACATTCACCATGTTCATCAGGATTGCCAGCCTAGGACAATCTTAATTAAAGTCAATGGACAAAAAAAATTGAATATGTAGAGGTGCTATTTGGTACTCACTAAGGTTCTATGAATCAAAATATATATGATTCTGGTTTTAAGAGTTGGGAGGGCTTTTGTCATTTGTTGAGCAGTTTATCATCTTTTCTGTTCTCCTCCTATTCAGTGTTCTTCCTTCCTCTGATAGGGTTCCACAGAGTATACATGTTCAGTCCTGAATCGATCACTGTCTGGAAGAAACCCAAGCTTTTGGTCACGGCTATCTAATAGCATGTCACTATAGACAGGCTTAGTGAATGTTGCCAATAGCCACAATTGGAAATGGAAAACACAGAGAATTGCTGAAGGCAGATATCACGCTTTTACAACTGGAGAAGAATGAAGATCAGTGGGTGATAATTTTGTTTTTTCCCTGTAACAATATCAGGCTGCTGTGTTATTTCCCTCATTAAGCCTACCATAAAGAGACAATAATTTGGTTGGATCCATTGCTGGTTCTTGGGCACTGGGCACTGCTGGTTCTCGGGCAACGTGACAGACCAACAGCAATGGGCAACAGAGTCTTTCCACTGACACACAAGATGTTACACTTTTGAACCCTGAACCATGGAATGTAGACTTGAGGGAAAGCCAATGCAGTCTCTCATTGCATGGCTGGCCATGCCACCGTGCCACAGATGGCTGCAAAACCAGTGACATGGGAGTCTCAAGGGGGGGGGTGTTGGCCTTCAGTGCAATTAACCAGCCCCTCAAGAGATAGGTGAGAACTGTCAAAGCAAGAATATGATCAAGGTAGCTCAGCTCTTATTTAAAACTATATCATTCTATGAAAATAGCTGTTAGCTTGCAGAATAGCCCACTAGGACCTCATACCCAGTTCCTACCAATGAAAAAAACCCAAAAAAAACCTGTCATTGGCATTAAAGCACAGTAGCAAAGCTAGTGGGAAGGACTTGGTCTTTTCATCAGGGGCAGCAGGGGCATTTTGCATGCATTCAGTGGAAGCGAACCCCCACAGTGAAGGTCATGTGAAGCCGGAACCTGTGACAGAAGTCCAAACGCCTCAAAGCAGAGGCAGGCCTGCTCGGAAGTCAGGGGAAAGAACCAGAGGCACCTATAGAGCCTCAATTCATTTTGGACATAAACAGAAGAGTTTCTATGACCCGTAATTTTTCCCGCCTGACACTGACTCTCTCCCTGCCACCTCTAAAGTTTGACAAAGATAGAATATGGGCCATCCGAGTTATAGCCCTCCAAAAACAAGGTGCCTCTAGAATGTCCTGTTCTGTCAGCACTTTCTGGAAGGGGTGGGGCCTGCTTTGAGGACAACCTGGACGTCCCAAATCCAGTCTTCACTCAAATTCACAGCGATTGAGGAGGAGAGTCAAGACGTTGGCATCTCTAACTGTGGTGGGGGCCATTTTCCCACTCCAGGAAGTCGTGAATCACATAAACCACAAAACAAATGAATAACCAATGTACATAATTGTTTTGGCGTATCATTGCATTTTGGGCAGGCATGTTTCCCTAAAGCACTGCAAAACAAATGACGAAACAACCTGATCTGTGGATTTTTTTTTATGCTTCATGGTTCATTTCATGCCCATCAATGACTATGGACAATGCTCACCAAATACATACAGCCTATGGTTTCCAGGGGAACAGCCATGTCTTTCTCAGAGAGACAAACATCACCACTGATTCAGGACTCAGTGTTACTAAAACTCAGGGAGTAAACCAAGATCCCATATTTAAAGGCAGGCACAAATGAAAATGGACATTTCTCCTTTGCAGGGGCTGAATCCTGTTGCATCGTGTAGTAAGTTGCAACTAGAGTCAGTCCACAGAATCAATGGAGATTTGGCACGCCAACTCCAAATTACAGTGGAACCTTGACTTACATCATTAATCTGTTCCAGAGGTCTAGACTTAAGTCAAACATGACTTAAGTCAAACGAACTTTTCCCATAGAAAGTAATGGGAAAGTGGATTAATCTGTTCCAGACTATGAAAAAGACCCCCCAAAACAGCAATTTAACACAAATATGACTGGGACAGGAGATTCCTTCCAGGGATGTAAATGAAATGTCTCTTCAAAGAGAGGAGGAGGCAGTGGAATTACAGTATAGTCCACAAGTTATACGCCTCCACTTTTTAATGTTCATAGCAACAATGTCTATCATTTAAGTTTTACTGATTTTTAACCTGACGTTCCAAGTTCTGAACAACCCTATGCTTACCATTAGAGTCCCATAACTGTACAGCTCCCCAACTAAAATGCTTCCATTGTGGACCAGACTTCTGCAGCCAGATTTTTTACAATAGCCAACTGTCTAACCAGCGAGGCCAGCCCCGAGCTCCCGGCCCTTCTTCTCCTCCGGCAACAGCGGCAGCTTCTGTGAGGCCGAGGACCAGCTCCAGGTGCTCGGAGCTGGCCTCGCCGAAGCCGCCGGTGCCGGAAGAAGGCAGGAGCAGTTTGGAGGCGGCAGCCACGATCCTGGGTCGTGGCTGCTGCCCGATTCTGGTGCCTTGCGCCAGGGCTCCAAGCTGTAAGTCAAAGCCTGCGACTCAAGTCAAACAGGCCCCTTCTTGCTGCAAGTCAAATATGCTGCATGTCAAGCAGGATGTAAGTCAAGGTTCCATTGTACATAGATTCCAAATAGGTCCACTGTAGTTGGGATTTGCTTTAGTAAGTTACAACTAGAGTAGTCCCCTTGAATCAGTAGAACATATGGAGGAGTCGACTGGCAAATCCCCAAATAATTCAGTTTAAGTCTACTGAAACTTTACACTAAGCAACAAGATTTCAGCTTTTGTGTCCTCAGGCTCATACTCTGTGCCATCCCAACAGTGCCAGAAGCTTGAACAACTAGAAAGTTCATGACTAGAATTGTTATAGCCTCGTGGTATGGGGAGCATGTGGGGATTGGACTGGATTGCAAGATAGGACCCCAGACTTTGCTCAGAGACATGCATCTGAATAAGGATTGGAATGAAATGGAGATGGAATTTTTAAAATATGATCCATTTGAATGCTTTTAAATGGCTATGGGGGGAATAACTATATCCCTTAGCACATATTTCTCACATATGAATGTGTATTTTTTTAACAGCAAAGCCTGCCATCACCCTGCCATTCATCTCTGGATATTTTGAGCTCATCAAATGAAGCCCACCTAGGACCTTCCTCCATACATATTACTAGGGGTAGGGTGTTGAACTTTATGATTCATTCAGGGATATCAGGAAAGACCATATTTGAGGGATTCTTCCAGATTTGTACTCCATGCATAAAAAAAAATGCTAACCGAGGAAAAATCACAACCAAGGTAACATATTTCCCAGTACAAAATGGGACCTCATTGTGAGCAACTCTTCAAATGAGAAACCCTTGACACTGACAGTACAGAAAAATAAAGCACATGTCTCTCAGTGGGGACCCGGGGCCTATATTATATCCTACTGCTGGTTACAGATTTTTCAATATTTTCATATCTTTTTTTCACTCATATGAACTGCAGCTTATAGCAGTGGTAATCATTTCCTGTGTTTGAAAAAGAGATGAAAGCATTCATGGATGAAAGCAAGTTGGATTTAATCTCCTTCTCTCTCATCCAGTGCACTGTACTGATCATTTTCCAAAAAAACAAGACTTAAGCTCATTTTTGTCATGACAAAACTAGTTTCATAATAATCAGATAGCAATTCCTAGTGTACACAATTCTAATATAATTACCAGGAGAGAAATGTAGAGGGAGTCGCAGGTTTGAGATAAAGAAAAGCCCGTGGAATTTTGTATTAATGTCTCCGGCTCCCTTATTTGTGCAAGTAATCAATCTTTCTGGGAGTAGAATAGTAATTCTTTGTGGGGGAGAGGGGAGAAAAAAATGACAAGAGTCTGAGGAAGAAAGAAGATAATCTGAGTTTCATTCTGTACACAGCAGGTCAGCTGTGATTGACAAAGCTCATCACAAAACTATAGCTCCCAGAATAATCCCAGTAGCCGAGTTTCATTTGCAGCCAGAGCAGTGTTAATGACATGTTTAACAGCTGCTTGTTGAAGTTTAGAATCTGCATTAACCTGCAGAGCAGTGAACAGAGAAATGAGGGAGTCGCATTGAAATCAAGCCTTCATTATGCTGACAGGCCAGGTTAAGGAGGAGAGAGAGGATGCTCAGCAGGAGGCAGGCAGGCAGGGAAGGAGGGAGGGTGGAGAGGGGGTTTGTCTCCGGGTATAGAGGGTTCAATTGCAGATAAGGGCAGCGGAGAAGATGACAGTGTCTGATCAATAAGCACAAAAGGAAACTGACATGTGCTTAACGCCAGACTTTTAATGAAAGGAAAGGGGGTGAGGCAACAGGGTTATCACACACACACACACACACACACACACACACACACACACACACACACACACACACACACACACACACACACACACACACACACACACACACACACACGAGAGCCAGAGAGGAGGGTGTGATGTGGCTGTCACAAAGGAAGGGCCGTTTTCTCCTCTCTTAGCTGTCCTCTGAGTGTGACCACTATCCCAATGCCACCATCTATTTCTCCATCAACCACCTCTCTCCGGCTTCTGTTCACAGCTGGCGTTTGACACTCACATATTGCTAGTGGGTTTTTCTGGCCTTGGGAAAGGTGATGGTTTCATTTCCATTCACTTCCAGAATAAATTTACCCAACTTCACAAATTTCATTGTAGTCAAGAAAGAAAGAAAAAACGAGACTTCTTCTTCTTCTTCTTCTTCTAGTACTTCTTCTTCTTCTTCTTCTTCTTCTTCTTCTTCTTCTTCTTCTTCTTCTTCTTCTAATGAACATGCAAAGTTGAGGGGAAATAAGATAAAAATAAAAAAAAAAATAATTGACAAGATAGGAAGATAATCGGCAAGATGGCAGCACAGAGTTGGGGGGATGGACTAACTAAAGGTCACGGAATGCCTTTTCTTTAAAATGTATGCATTTTGCAAATATCTTCAGAGCTGCAATGGAAATAACTTGATAAACCCAAACAAAAAATGCTGGAGTACCAGTGGGGAAACAGAAATCCACACAGGTTACTTTCAGCAACATCTATTCCATGCCCAATGGTAATATATAGTTGTCTGTCGAATTCAGAAAAGAAGGAAGAATAGAGTCTTATTGCCTTCTTGTCCTACCGGTAAGCTTCCGCAAATTGATTTGGCTTCCTTTGTAGGAAGCAGAATATAGGATTTGGTTAACCAATTATTCTTTTTGGTACTTTTCCTGGAATCTCAACAGGGAGAAAAGAAGAGAGACACACACACACGGTAGAGCTAATTCTGATTTTAAGTGAGGTTTGCTTTTGTTTCTTCTTACTCTCCCTGAAAGATTCAGGACATATTCTGCAAAACTTCTCTTCAGAAGCTGAACACTCCAGAAACAACAACAACAGCAACAGCAACAGCAACAGCAACAGCTAGAAAAATTATCGAAAGATATAAAGCTAGATTTACTAAATATAAAGACAGCCAGTTGTTTTGATCAGATTAAATAAAGTTCTATCAGAGTTTTGAATCAGAAGATAGGTACAAAAAGATGAAAAGCCTGGAAATCACCTGGCAGTGATAAGCCATTCAGTTTTGGAAACATTTGACATATGGGGGCCAAACAATTTACTGAGAAAGACTAAAATAGAAATGCTGGGTTACTCCACCAGAATTCTAGCTCGAACCGACGAACGAACAATTTGGTCTGATTTGTCGTGCTCGTTACATTGCATAGCGGCGATCCAAGATTTTTAAAAGTTAAAAAAAAAACCGTTCCCGGCCCTAAAAGTGCACAAATGTCTGAGGGCACCTAGAAATAACAGCTGGTATGAGCCTCTCCTTGGCTATTGCTACTGCTGCGCTGCTGGTACCAGGCAAATTTGCCATGAGTGCAGAGTCAAAAACTGGACATCACCACCTGGCATGGGAGTGTGCCATTCCACCAATCGCATGGCCAGGTTTTGCTGACTGTACCAGCTGCATGCGGTGGGGGGGATCCAAAATGGCGACCGCAATATTTTTTTTGCTTAAAACATTTGAGCAGTCTTGAATTTTTACAGTGCAGCAGTGGGTTTTTCTTGCAAACCTGCACATTTTTTACACCTGCACATTTTTTACACCTGCACATTATTTTTTTACACCTCCCATTTGCCCATGGGAGTAGACCATGCAAATTTTCCACCAATCACATGGCCACTTGGCCAGGTTGACCACAGAGACTTCTGGGATGTGCCAATCGGGCATAAACAGCCCACTAATCGTAGCCCAAACCCGAACCCTAAGCCATACGCCAGTACACTGTCCTTCTAAATGGGTCAGAGAGGCACCCAGAGGTGCACCCCAATACTCACTCTAACCTCACCCGTAAGCCTAACCCTGGTGCTAACCCGTCAACCCTGGCAAACTACCAAGTATTTGATTGCAGAAGGGCTGATCAGCTCCCTCCAGGACAAAAGCAAACAATACTAAAGACTGAAAAAACGAAAAAACGAACCAACTAATTTTTGCAGGCCAACAATGTGTTTACCAACTATGTATAAACTTGCTTGCTTCCGAACAGCACCTGGACTTGCATGGGTAATTTTGGAAGCCACTGGTTCCAAAACAAACATCCCATCCCTAATGGTCATCATGGTGGGTGGCTACTCTCTAGCCTGTTTCTCATCTCTATGGTTTCTGGTACGGCTGTTTACTCTCCCTTTTCTAGTCTATTGGGGGGGGGGGGAAATCAATCATGGGAGGGGAAGTGTCTGCTGGGGCTGCAGCTGGGGCTGGGACCTGCAATGTTTCCAGAGGATTCTGCAGCAGCTGCTCTGGAGATTCCCAGGGTGGGTGTGTATATTCACCCTATAAGATACATAGATATTTCTCCTTACTGTTGAGGGGGGGAAAGGGAGTGGGACCTGCACCAGGTCCAGAGCCTCTGCAAGGACTGGAGGCTTCCCAGCATGAAGACCTGGGCATGGGGGCCGTGGCTTGTCTTTGCATTTTACTCTCCAGCCATGCCACTCTGGGCCTCACAAGAGCAGCATGGCTAGAGAGTAAACTGGGGCTGGAGATGTACCAGACCCACAGTATGTATGTGTGAGTATTTTTTCCACACATACATACCTCTAAAATGAGGTGTGTCTTATGGTCCAGTGCATCTTATGGAGCAAAAAAATACGGCAGTTACAAAGGGTGAAAGGTGTCTACTATTGAACTCTTGTTCCCTGTCCCCCAGTTCTGAAAGATGGGATTCCATGGCTACATGCAAGGAAGCCGAACTGAGATCACAATCCACTTAGGGTAAAATCTGCATCAAAGCCCCTATTGTGTGTGAAGCCCTTTGGCTACAATATATAGGCATTAGAGGTGGGCCCAAAACAGAAAACCCATGGTTCGGTTCGGTTAGGGTTCATACAATTTTTTTAAAAAAAATTGTACAAACCCAAACTGAGCCGAACCAGTTGCGGTCCAATTTACTGGGCGGCAGCGTGATCCTGGTTGTGGCGGTGGAGGCAGCTGTCCAACCCCCACCCCCTCGAAAATATGTGAAACCTGGAGAGGTATGGGGCAAACCCCCAAAGGCCTTTCAATGTCTGACCACCTCTTTGCTAACGGCAAAGAGAACTAGCTCTTTTGCTGTGCTTGCCTGTCAGCTCTGTCCTTATCAAAAGGTAGTTGCCAGTGTCTTTCATCCACCCCATAAATTTGCGTACCAGATTTAAACAATTCCAGATATCTGTGTCAGTCGCATTTACATCTCAGTCTTTTAAATCCATGTTCAGAAGCAAATAAAAAAAAAAAAAAATAAAAAGCTGAAGGCAAACATGAAGTGATACCAACCTACTGGTGAGAAAAATAAATAACAATCAAACAAGATGTTATTATTTTGGCAGGATTAAAAAGGTGTTTTTGTTTGGCATTGTCTTGTTTTTCAATCCTATCCTAGAGGGTCAAACATCTAAACAGGTATTTCCAGATCCTGTTGTTGCAGAGTGTTTGCCAGATGAGAAGAATAAACTGGAAATGGGTTGAGTTGACTAAAATTAATGCTCAGCTCATTGATCCCCTGATCCCCATGTCTAATTATCAGACAGATTAAGATTCTTACATGGTTTCTAAAATGTAATTTGATTTTTAAAATTAATTATATTTTACTACACAAGGTAACAATCAACCAAGAGGCACATAGTTGCTCATGCATCACTTGTGACTCTCTGGGCAACCGATGCTGCCACCTCCGTCCAATGGGTCTCCTGCACCGTAAGTGTAATTAATGCAAACTAACATTCCATTTCAGATTTTGATCAAAGTAGGATCAATTTAATCTGGTGACACAAAGGGAGAAGAGGGAAACAGAAGGGGAAGAAAAGAAATAAGGGCAGGTTCTTTTCACAATTAATTCAAAGGTTTTAGTGAAATGAAATAATCTATCGAAGCAACGCGAAAGTGCAAAAAATACAAAATTACCGCACAGTTTTAGGCAGTGAGAAGTAAGACCCACTGATTCAACAGCACATACTGTACTGTGTGTATGTGTGTGTTGCATCGTTACAGTCATGACTAGAGATGGGCACGAAACGAACAATTTTTCATTTCTGTTTTCGTTTTTTCATTTTGTTATGTAACAAAATGACAAACGAATTTTGTCTCTAAAATGAAACAAAACTAACAGAAACACCAGAAAATTTGTCGTCCGTTTCGTTTTCATTATGGCAGTACATTGAACTGCTTTAAATGCTAAAAAAATCACAAAAATTGAAATAAATGGTAACGAAACGGTAACAAAACAAATGAAAACAAAAACTTTTTTTGCAAAAATTCGCGAAAAACAGAAACGAACCGAAACGGACCCCCTAAACGACAAACGAAAACGAAACACCATTTTTTTAATTTGTGCCCATCTCTAGTCATGACCGACTCTTCATGACCCCATGTCCATGGAGTTTTCTTGGCAGGAATACTGGACTTATTCACAGGTAAAAGAATGAGTAAGCCCTCATCTTGTTGGCTACAGTAATGCCTTTGATTCCTATGGTCTCCTGAACCACCCCACTATTCCTCAGGGTGTCCCCAAGGAAGGCTCCATTGAAAACCCACCATCCCTGATGCCACTGTTACTGCATTTAACAGCTAGGCAAGGAGGTTGGAGGTTTTGCAACCTTACATGCTGCCTCTAGTAGATGTGGCTGGGAGGGACCTTTCTGCATTGAGGTAATTCTCAATCACTAGCAGCATGAACCAATCATTCCTTCCTTGCATCTGCTTCAAAGAGAGCCCCACTTCTCTCTTCTGCCCCATCCCGCCCATAGTCTGTTGAAAGTCAGTCAGCCATCTTTGTCAGTTTTAAGTACCAACTGCATGGCCCCAGGGGCCGGGGCGGCACTGCTTTTTAAATTATTATTATTTCTTTGTTTTAGAGTCCTGACTGCACTCTCCGCTCTGTCAGTTGACTGTTTGATCTGTTCTAGTGTAACTACCAGTAATGAAACTATTTATTCTTTCTCTAACTAATCTGTCAAAGTGAATTGTTGAAACTATAAGTGCCAGATGATGAGGAAAAAAGGGGTGGTGGTCTACCCTGGGGAACTTGAAGCTGGTGAATCTCCACACTACTGCTACACAGCTTGGAGGGATTTGATCAGAAATTCAAAACTCTGCAACACAGCTTTCACTTTGAGGAGTTTAAAGCTAAGCATTTGTAAATCAAGCACAATGGAAGAGAAGCCAGCATTACAAATGGATCAAGCAAGCTATTCACAACAAATAATTTATGTGATAAATTATGTCTTCCCTTCCCCCTGCTTTCCACACTATTCTCTGTTATTTTCTTCCTTCCCCAAACTCTCCCCCCCCTCCAAATCACAGATTGATTTCTGAAGAGTTATCTGCTGGCATTCAATTCCTAATTATACTTGCACATAACACAGTTTGTAAAGGTTGCGTTAAATTTTTCCCTTAAGCGAAGGAAGAATGTTTTCTATCTCAGAAACCATATGAGGCAGAAAGAAAGGGGAAACTACAGTAAGTGTGAAGAAAGCTCACCATTTCTTCTTTATCAATGACATATCCTCCTCACCCACCCACCTCTCAACCTACTCCACTCCTCCTTCCACCTCAAATTAGCAGCCAGTCTTTAACTAAAGGATGGTATAGAGATATTATAATTACTAAATACATAAAATACATTTCTTTTCAGCTCAATAGATTTGTTTCTGACATTTTACTCTAACATTTGACTGAACCATACAAATATAGGGCTGGGGGGAAGGGGAGCTGCTGAACAAACTATTGGGAGTGAGTAAACAGCAAATACAGTGATGCCTCTACTTACGAGTTTAATCCATTCTGAATGCATGTTCATAAGTCAAACAACTCGTAAGTAGAGCATCCATACCTAAAAAATAAATCAAGAAATAAATCGAAAAAATTTAAAACATTGTAAGTAGAGCAGACCACATCTAAAATTTGTAAGGCAGCAGTTAAAACACCAACAGTTTTCCACTCTTAAGTCGAATTGCTCTTAAATAGAGCGGCTCGTAAGTAGAGGTAATACTTACAGTCAGTTATAACACAGAGGATTAGCCCAAGACTGAGATCAAAGACAAGAAGGCACCTGCTTCTGTTTCACATCCTTTCTTCAGCATGGACAGTACCATAACACCCTTCACACCACTGCAGATTCTGATCATGGTGAGATAGAAGGCTAATTGAACCTTGAGCTGACTACCTGAGATTGAACCCCATTTTGTGAGCACAGATATGGCTCCACTACAGCAGTTTAACCACTATGCCATAAGATTCATCTTATGGCAAGAGAGGGGGTAGTGCCAGGCTGAGGTCCCCCTGTGACCTTGGTTCTAGTTGACCTAGCCACTCTTTCTATGGCTGATACTTCACGTCCATCTCATCGCTGTTCGCAGTACGAGGTAATCTTACCGCAATTCCATTGCGGAACAAGGGGAGTTCGTCCTGACCACGCCCTCTGAACTGCGATTTAAGCCAGATGAGAGATTCCCCTCCCTGGCCTCGGGAATCTGCTCATCACGCTTCTTGTTCCAAGATGAGAGCCCGTGAAGTCACACTCATCGCAGAACGATTGACGATAGGAGCACAACCCACCTAGTGGCAGGAGCGCGAAGTGACATTTGCCAGTAAATTCCCTATGGAGTTAGCAACGCAGTGAATAGCTTTTAAAAGACAAATGCATCGAAGTTTGCTCTGTAACATCAAAAACATCGAAAAACAGAAGGTCGGGCTGAAAAAAAAAACAGAGAACGAAGGCATGGAATTTCACATCTCATCACAGAACGAGGACGTGCATTAACAGTCATGCTGGTATCATCAATCATGCCCGTGCGTACACAGGAACAGGGACAGAACCGGAAGACCACGTGACCATGACCGACATCAACACGCAATGAACTTCTTCCCATGACAAGAATGGGCGTGAAGTAACCATCTAAGACTCTGCCTGCAAATTCTGATATTTCAGCTGAAGTAATATGCACTTTCGGGGGGGGGAGTTCCTCCACTCAATCTCAAGGGATTGGAATACCATCACCCTTTGTGTTGTATTACATGTGTCTCTTTTTCAGTACAATCCCAACTCTTGAGTCAGCAGTTGAAAATCAATGATATTCATGACACTGAAGCTTCCCTCTACATTGCAATGAAGACCATGCTGCATGGGTGGGTGGGTGGATGGGTGGGGGAGAAGGATGTGTCATTGACCATGTACATGTCAACCTTTTGAGAGCATTAAGGAAAAGGCATTTCCTCCTGCAATCAGAATTAGAAACACAATTAATCAGCACAATTGAAGCGCATGTATTGCTGTGTTACCGGGATGGAGAAATTAGAGCAGATTCTTTGGACATGCCCACTTGGGTTTTCACTTGTGCATACAAATTCTTCTGACTGCAGTCAAATAGGGATAATATGGGTATTCTCCTGTGACAAAAATCTGCTACGAAGTCACTTTTCTGAAATAACTCTCAAATGTCCACATATTGACTCCCCAGTTCATTTTTACATGGGATGAAAGCAGGGTGCAGATGTGCTGGAGTTTTATTTTAACCGCTTATATTCTGTCTGCAGTTTGAATGATCGGGAGAGACCTTTCGGAGCTGGGTTTATAGTCCATTTATGCAGGACTAACCAACTGTTCCTTCCAGCTTTTGAAAAAGAAAAACCCAGGTCTCTGCTGAGTGTTCTATCCCTCTCTTTCAATAGTTGGTAGCAGTTGTTTGTTGCTGTTAATTTGTTTCGTTGGTGGCTAGGATATGTACTGCAAAAAAAAAAAAGCAGTATGCACAAGTCTGTAGTCTCAAGCAACTATAAGTAATGAACAGTTTATTTAAAAATCTCCTACAAATGTCTGAGAGTGTGCTACTGAGACTTGAAGTGCCAGTTAATGAGAAAGGGGTGGTGTCCGGGGAATGTATAGTTCTATTTCTCTGAGGATATCTGTACTGTGTCGCAAAAAGAGAATTTCACTAGAAATTCAAAACTCTGCAACAAGATGCAACAAGAGCAAGGTGCTGTGAATGCTACTGCTAGCAGAACAAACTGGGATGAGTCCTGATTTCCCCTGACTATTATTCGCCAGTAGTGTGTTGTCTCATCATTATAGGTAATTGGCTAAGTAGGCAAAATAGTAGTATATGAAATGCGATTCAAAGACCTACAAGCTATTCCTTACTCCATCCTGGGTAAATGAAACAAACTTTATTCCACATGCATGTTTCATTATCCACTCTGCATCTTTTTCCAGAATGCTTCCTGCAAAAAAGAAAAACCAAACAAAAAGAAAAACAAAATTCTATTTAAATATGCCTGCAGATCTCTCCCGGTCATTTGAAACCCCTGAGGCCTAAAACTGGGCCAGAGGAAAAGCAGGAAGAAGTACTCAACAGCCTCAAACTCTTGCAATATATTGGGGGGGGGGGAATATATGTAGAACTGTTGTTTTGAATGCATGCTAGCCAAACAAAACAAAGCAAAAGCATTCTAGAGAATTTTTACACAGGGTGGGAGGGAGCATTGCTTAAAAATATGTGTCGATGTTGTTACACAGTCTTCTTTCCTCCTCACTTTTTGAAGAAGGTGTACTATTGTGGGCTACCTGGGGAAAACAATAAATAATCCCTAAAGTTTTCAATAAATATATATGTCCCTCACAGGTTCAATAACTCACAGGCAGTCAGTATTTTTTGTGAAGAAGTTTAGTTTCACTTGAGTTGTGGCTCCAAGAAACTTATAAAAGTCGGGTGTAAATGAACACACATCACAGCGACGTGGTGACCATTTAATTGTTTTTCCATAGGAAAAGATTAAAATGCTTTAGTTATGCTACATTAAATGCTAACTTGATAATTGCAATGGACAGTATGCTTTCAGAATTGGAGAATTAAATTAAAAGAAAGACAACTGTGGAAAATGTACTAGTGGTAGAATTAGAGAGTGTTTCATCAGCTCCCGATGCCTCCCCTGTAATGAATCTGTCAAAAGATAATAATATTTTAGTGAAAGGTGTGATTGGATAAGTCACGTTATTTATTAACTGTTACCTTAAAATATCACTTTTGTCTTATTATTAAAGAGTGGTTAGAGTGCAGCAGGAATGCCTGACATAAAGCATTAAAAAAGGATTATGGCTCTAACAGGCCTTAGAGTATATTCACTGCGCTGTAAATTCTGTAGCATAACTTGCTAATACCTGATGACTAGGGGCAACCATGGCGCCATAAACTGGCCGAGGCTGTATCAGACTTCCCTGGATGGCTACCGTAATTCATCCAGTGCATTTAGAGAGCCCCCTGCAGCTGCATTTGTCACAACAGTTTTAACCAGCCGACATCACCCTGTGCTCCTCTCTAACCTTGAGCTTTGTTCAGTGCTCTCCAATTAAATGCACCCCCTTTGCTTCTCAGAGGTGACAGAAAGGAAAAGAAACTACACTGCAGAGAGATGACACGAAAACGCTTGGGCCAAACAGAGTAGAAAAACATCTACCCTTGGAGCAGCAAAAACGTGACGACTGATTGCAAAACAAAGCAAGTTCATTTATAAACTCGGGGGGTGAGGGAAGCTCCCATTATGATGCACACAACAACAACAACAACAACAGCAGCAGCAGCAGCAGCAACAACAACAACAACAATGTGCCATTAAGTTAGTTATGACTTACAGCAACTCTTTTCATGGTTTTTCCAGGCAGAGAATGCAGAGAAGTAGTGTACCATTCCCTTCTTCTGGAGACACCCTGGGAATGTGCAGCTTGGCCAAAACCACACCACACGGCCTGGCTGTACTCACAGGAGGTACAGCATGGAATCAAACCTAGCCTCTAGGCTACCAGATACCTTAGATCACCAGGTCATGCTATGGGGTAGTATATAAGCAGCACACTTTGCTTTTGCTTCAGGTCTACTTCCATTTAGGGAGGTTACTACCATTTTGGCACTGCCAGTAGACCTTCGAGGTAGCACCGGGGTGGGTTGCTTGGTGTCCCTCACAGGGTGGTACCTAAACACGATGGCCTATTGGGACGTCTGTTTCATCCAAAAGCTGCTCCTTCCTTTTACCTGCCTGTAGGGTGACAAACTACACGGCATCCATTATTTTAAGGCCACAAATCACCTTCTGTTTCTCTTTTAGTCTCTCCAATACATACATCCACAGGCGAGCATAACAACATTGTGAGGTAAATGTTGGTTAAGAAGATGTTCCACTTTTGAAGAACAAAGTGCTTTTAAACTCTGGTGTTATTTTGAGATTACATTCTCCAGGGAAACCTTCACATTTTATCACCTTTTCCTCTCATGCTGTGGTGCCGAGTCCTGAGAAATGCATTCCTCTTCTCTTCCTCCCATCCTTCTCCCGTCTCCTGTGGCAGACGGCATGCCTGGTCTATCACAGAGAAATCTATATGAATGTATAAATAACAGACCTGCCAGATTGTATAAGTTAGCAAAAAAGGCAACAGGGCACAGCAAGCATCCCTGATTTTTCTTCTTCTGGAAGGCATCTATTCAGACGGGGCCTTCTGTAGAATTTTTCCCACGGCCTGGTAGAAATGTGGGTGGGTGTGTTTTGGGGGTTCCAGTGGGATTACTGTGTCAACAAAAAGGGACCCTTCTAAATGGCAGGTTTATTTCAATATAGCCAATTAATCAATAATAACTTTGTTTTAAAAAAATCCTCCACGTGCATTCTTTGGAAGTGGAAGGATTCGTTCTGACCTATTCATTCATTCATTCATTCATTCATTCATTCATTCATTCCCAATCTTTCTCTTAAAAGTCGTGTCAGGGTGGCAGTATGCAATTCCCACAGAATTCAGGTCTCAGTCTTGCTAGTACATGGTGGACTTTGTGATGTCGCAAGTAGATACCTAGGATGTCGAACAGGTTGGGAAATTGGATATATCTTAATTGTACTGGACTGTATATTGTCCCTCATTACTGCAAGCCACCTTGGATCCTTTTCCAATGAGAAAGGGTGGGGGGCAAAAATACTCAAAATAAAGAAATAAAGAAAATAAGTTCTCCAGAGAGACCATCTCAGAGAAACCATGCCTGAGCTCCTGCCAGAGTGGATAAAAATCAATGATTTTTAGAAGATAATTAAATTGTTTTAATTCACAATTTACATAGAGATCAAAAGATCTGATTTCAATATGTAAATTGTGATTTACAACATGATTTAAATCAATTTACTTTAAATCATATCTACCCTGTATATTGAGACTGGCATTTACAGTCATGGTGCTGTGGTTAAATGGCTGTACTGTAGCTAAAACTGTGCTCATGACCTGGGGTTCATTCCCAGGTAGCAGGCTCAAGGTTAACTCAGCCTTCTGTCCTTCCAATATCAGTAAAATGAGTACCCAGCTTGCTGGGGCAGGGGGCAATGTGTAGCCTGCATAATTAAATTATAAACTACCCAGAGAGTGTTGTAGGCAGTATGGGGAAATATATAAGCAGAATACTTTGCTTTACTTTTGGACATTTGTAAGAGAAAGAATAAAAATTGTTTCATTACTTTTGGTTACCAAAACTAACAAACATGGCTGCATTTCAGCAACAGACTTCAGCAGACTCTAGAAAGGGGAAAAACTCAGAGCAGAGATGCAGGGCTCTCTTAAATGTAGAGGCAGGAAATAATTATTGGTTAGTGCAGGATGGATGACAGTCACCCAGCCCAGAGGTCCCTCCCAGCCACAACTTCCCAAGGCAGCATGCAAGGTTGTCAAACCCCCAACCCATGGTGTTAGGTTTAGTGTCTAGAGCAGTGATGGCGAATCTATGGCACGGGTGCCAAAGGTGACACTCAGAACCCTTTTTGTGGGCACCCAACACCGGCCCTTCACAGCCACCTGTATATAGGTTAAATTACTGTATTGTCACTTTGCAAAAAAATTGATGGGTTTGGAACTGCAGTTTGGGCACTCAGTCTCTAAAAGGTTCGCTATCACTGGTCTAGAGTCTCACTCCTTCCTCCTGCATAATTTGCTAATACCTAGAGAAAGGGGGAAAATTCCTGGCCCAGAAGATCTAGCATTACACTGAATTATCTCCCTCTATTTAATTCAGTAAATAGCACTGTAACTTTACAAGGGCCTTACCGTATTAGAACAGCCATAAACCATTTCCTCTCCTGTCATCAGTACAGAATCCTAGTTCATAATTATATGTCCCCCAAGCTGAATCTCATGTATCGTGAAGTTTTCCAGGGTTTTCTTGGTATAGCGTAGGCAGAAGTGGTTTACCATTCCCTTCTTTGGGAGCACTCTGGGACTGTGCGACTTGCCTAAGGACAGAACCCTATATACATTGTTGCTCATCTTTTCAGTCTTCTTAAAAAAAAATAAACAAATACCTGTAGTTAAACATACAGGGGTAAGTGCCAATTCACTCCCTTGCTGGTTTGTAGATAGTGTTCCTCTTAGCTGGGAACTTGGCTATAGGATTTTCAAAGGGAGGTAAGGGGAGGCAATGAGTGGATAGCTCATGTGGTGTATATATATCTGACTGAGGAGCCAGAGGTCAGGAATTCAATCCCCCACTGTGCTTCCTGCAGGTAGATCCGGGCTGTGTGGCATAAGGGAATGGACAAGGAATTCTGAGACTTCTCCGCCTGTAAAACCTAGGAAAAGGGTCACTAGAAGTCAGAGTTGACTTGACAGCGCACAATGACTATTATTAAACAAAGGTGACATGATAACCACACTTTCCACTTCAAAACAGGTCGATTGGGCTCCCACATTAGAGTATGTTTAGCATAATTGTTTATTCAGGGGCTAAGCCACATTGAACACTAGCCTTTTCTTCACCGTCTAAATAAAGCTTACAATGCTAAGCTGGGTGAGATCCAAATAATTTGTTTAGTTAAGGAAGAATTTCAAATAGAATTACTGTTGTGAAATCAACCTCCCAAATCAAGCCTGAATTTCCTTCATATATTTTCTCTTTTTAGACATAACACACTTCAAATAAAACTTCTATTAACTAAGGTTCCAACTACAGATTAAATATTTCTTCTGACATTATTTGACTGATAATATCAATTTCAAAGTTCAAATTTTAATAAGGTATTACAAAGCATGGGAAGAAACAAGCTAATCAAGCCAAGTTTCATATTTCCTCCCTTTGTATAAAATGATAATTGAATTTAAAGCTATGCTTTGTCTCTTTAATATCTGCTAAATATGGATGAATTACTGAATATATATTTATTCTCAGATTCATTTGAAGGCAAATATTTACAAGGCTTTTCTCTTGTAATCTGATTTTAATATCTCAACTGAAAATGATTCATAACATGTGGCTCCAAATACCCTGTAGTTAAGGAGGCCAAAAATTAATTAGCTGCTTCTAGCATGGATTTTTTGAAACTAATGGTGCCGTTTGTCTGATCATTTTAAATTATTGTTGCTTTCATTTGGTAGCAACGACCTGTAACCACCCTGTTCTGACTTATGAGACTATTCTGAAATACAAGTAATACAGTGATTTTTCTCTGTGTCTGCGCATTCTAGTCTTCTTCCACCTGCTTCTTCCCAGAACCTCTTTTCAGCATTGCCTGGGAATTGAGATCTTTGTATACCTTGCAGTCCATTTTCAAACCAAACTAGAGCACAGTTCTAGTGCAACGGGTTTTGCAGTTTATATAAGGTTTACAAAATGGTGCTCTCATAAATGGGGATGGAATTTGGAGGGGGGTGCTCAGTTGGGCCTCCCTCTTATTCATTTATTTCTATTTCTGTCCAACCTTCTCCCAAATCTTGACACGTGGGACTTAGTGGATGCAATTAACCTCTTCATTAATTAGCTGGTATATACGTTTTTACTTGTTTTAGGCAAAGAACTATGGGGAGACCAACAGCACCTCTCCTCCTTTTCAACAGGGTTAACGTTAGATATGCCCAGTTATTTTGACCGCCTTTCAAACTGTGACATCACCTGAAGTGGACAAGGCCCTTGATCACTGTCGTAACACCACCTCCTCACTTGACTGCCGCCAGGCTGGTGTCTACCAAATGGGCCACTGATATAATCAATGGGTCTCTTCAGGAAGCAGGATCTCCCCTGCTCTCAAGGAGACACTCATTAGACCCATTTTGAAGAAAACTACTTTGGCGACAGAGCAAATTGGCAATTATAGGCCCGGCACCAACGTACCATTCATTAACAATGTAGTTGAGAGGGTGGTGGCATACCAGCTGCAGGGGATTTTGGACGAAACTAATGGCCTTGATCCATTTTAGTCGAGGTTCAAGCCATGCCATGGTATGGAATTGGCAATGGCTGTCCTGCAAGATTACCTGTGGAAGGAGGCTGGCAGGGGCAAATCATCCTTGTTGGTCCTCCTCAACCTCTCAGCTGCCTTTGATACCGTGAACCATGATATCCTCCTGGAGAGGCTCTCAGAGTTAAGGATTGGAGGCACTGCTTTGCATTGGTTTCACTCCTTCTTGGAGGACCGTCCCCAGAGAGTTCAGCTGGGGGAGATGGCCTCTACCCCTTGGTCCCCCAATTGTTGGGTGCCACAGGGGTTGGTCATCTCTCCCATGCTTTTTAACATCTATATGTGAATGCTGAAGGAGGTTGTCAGGAGGTATAGGGGAACCCACTGTGTTGCCAGTAAGAGCAGAATCACAAGGAAGGAAGTGTGCTGTAGCCAGTGGGTGAGTGTGCAGAGGAACAAGAGGAGGGAAGTGTGCAGAGTCTATGGAACACCTGTGCAGGCTAAATGGCTGAAGCATAATTTGTGCCCATCTCTAGTTGTAGTCCAAGAAGCAACCCAAATGGCCAACCATGCTCCAGGCAACACAAAGCAAGGGCTATAAGGACAAGGCAGAGGCTGTCAGAGCAGTTGCTTCCAGCACCCACTGGAGGTTGTTTTCTAGTCATGCTGCCGAAGCTTCACCCAGCACCAGCTGCAGGTGTTCAGATAGCAAATGAAGAACCCAACTACAATATAGGGTTTGCCCACTGACCTGCCCTGGAAGAAACAGCCCACTCAGGAAGAGACTCTGCTACCTATACAGCACACCACATTATATTAGGTTCTCTGTCCAAGGTCTTCTGAGGAAGTACACTGAAGGGAAGCTGGGAAGAAGGTTTAAAGAGTAGTCCACCTTATTTCTGAATACTGAGCAGCCATAGCATAAACCTGAAGCTAAAATGAACTAAATCAATGTTGTTGTTTATATATCTATTTCCCTTCACCATAAACATTGAGGCAAATTTATGGGAGTTGTTCATTTTTAATAAAACACAATAAAAGCATTAAAATCTGCTGCTTCTCTACATCAAAACAGGGGGAAAGATTGACTGACTGACTGACTGATTTTATATTTAATCAACCATATAATGAAGTTTTTTCTAGTTGGGTAGAAAAAAAATTAATACACAAAAGACCAAGAACCAGAGGTCCAGCATGATACCAAATGCCCCAAATATGATTTTTCTTTCCTTCTTGACAGCACTCTTTCATGGCAGAAAAGTGTTCCTTAGAGTTTCTAAGCATTCTGGAGCAGACTTCTAGCAGAAATAGGCACTGGATCCTGAACAATCAGTAGCAACGATCAAAGCCAGCACATAACAGGAGTAGGAGACATAGATATTTGCAGACATAGAGAGAGACAAAAAAGCTTGACTGAGGGCCTTTTTACACAACCTCTAAGATCCGCTGGCCACTTAAATTCAGACCAGAGATCTTAGGGGTTCGTCGCTCTTCCTGTGTCTCCACCCCCTCCGCACTTCCTGGCTGCTGGCTGCATGAGGGGAGGGAGAAAAAGAGAAAGAAAAGCATGCCGCTCACCTTGTTCTGCCTCTCGTCTCTGTAAAAGTAGCTCTTAAAGGGGCGGGAGCCAAAAAACAACAAACAGAAGCAAGGAGAGCCCCGCACTCACTATCCTTACACCGGATCAAATAATATTCATCTCCAAAAAGCAGGTACCTGAAAGCTGCGCTGGGACGCGCTAAAGTGGGCGGGGTTGCACTTAATTTCCTGTTAACTTCGAAGCTGGTGGGTAAACATTTTAAGCTCCGGAGCTGGGAGCCATTTGCCCCGGAGTTTAGGGGTCGTGTATAAACGCTCTGACTTAAGAGGATCTGCTAGAAAAACAGACTACAACATTGTTACCACACTGCTCATTACATTCACTGTGATACGTAAGCCAGGGGTAATTTTAAAACACATGTCTCATGATCTGCTTCTGTAGAATTAGGTGGGTAGCGTGGAGTGGTATTCTTAACAGGCTGCTCAACAGCTTAACAGTAAGCATATACTACCCAAAAACTGACTCATATAAATTTGCATAGGCTCAACCTTTTACAACTGCAAAACAAGGCAAAACAAAACCATACAATACAAACTGTATCATTTCTTGTGCTTCTTGTGGTGGTGGGGATCAACAGAAGGTAGTGTCAAATGGAGGGGCTATGGACCGAATCATATCAGATTGAGGGCCCAGTGTGGAAACTGGCACCAAACAATCTTAAGTCTCAGAGTGATCACCTAATCCAAATAGAAGCATAACATAGGCTGCAAATCAAACCAGTGTATCTTCAGTCTAAGATTGGAGACGTTAATAAAAACAATTGTCAGCAACAAGATCTTCATTTATTTTCAATGTGATATCAATGTGCAAACTTCTGTTTTGCTGCAGATACGCTCTTGCTTCTCCCTTCTAGTTCTTAGTTAAGAACTAAGTCCATTTCTCATTTGACAACACTATGTAACTTAAATGTATGCCAACGTAATAGCTATACTTCACAAATAACCCTCCACCGGTGCTGAAATCACCCCGTTTCAGACTTGGCAACAAAAGTTTGTGTTTCGCTTCCAAAGACTAGTCACATAGCAAACTCATTTAAAAATGACAAGAGGTGAGGAAAGATCTTATGATGATAATCACACTCCATAAGCATCTGGGAAATATTTTTTCTGGTTAAGGATACGGTACAGCTCAGCCCTTAAATGCAAGGAATGTTATAATCCTTGACATGCACCAAGGCTGAGTTAAAATGAACCAAACTCATTGATGACAGCCTTAAAATATGGGAATTTATAGAGGGTGACCTTGGGAAAGGATTTCAGAGAAAGGTCCAGGTTCTGTGATGATGTCATCTTTCCACCCTCTCTTGCTGTCACTGTTCTTTTCTTCTGAGCCACAGAAACATCATTTCACTTTAGCCAAGACAAAAAAAAACTTACGCTGAAACCTTTTCCCATCAGTCTCAAATAGAGGACAAAGCAAGGTCTCACACACACACTCTTATCCAAATTACCCTCAATCAGTCAGATAAATAAAGTTTGGTTTTCCTAATGGTTTGTAATGTTCTGCTGAAGGTTTTATTGCTTGCTGCTACATTCGGTACATCACAATGCTCTCCTTGAAAAACAGTCTACAAACATTATTGCGGGCAGTTGAGACTCTTACAGAAGGTTCCTGATAAGTACTGGGAGGCTCTGTAATCCAACACAAACGCTCCTGATAGTCAACAGCATTGAATTCAAGGCAACCCACTTCTAAGTAGAAACACCTAAGCTAAAATCCTGCCGACAGCTACACTGCATAAAGCTGATGGTGCCATGAGATGTGACTCCCCACCACCACCCTAGAAATAGAAACATCCAATTTCCATTACCCCACATCTACTCAAAGCTCCATGGAATCTCATTTGCCACAAGGAAGCTCTTTGGGGTCCCAGAGACAGGGTGGTGTCCAGAAATCTCTGTTGCCAGTAAAATCATTCCATTGGGAGTGGTCTTTGAAAATGAAACATTCCCCCTATCAATCCTGCCACCCCAAACATTTTCATGGTGAAATCTAATTTGGACTCCTGCATTGAGCAAGGGGTTAGACTCGATGGCCTTCCAACTCAATTTTCTATTATTCTATGAAACCAACCTCAAGATCTTTGGGGCAGAGAGAATGGGAAATTCACGGCAGATGAAGACTTCATCAGCTTTGCATGGCAGAGTTCTGTGAACATCCATCAGTGTTTGATAGCATCTCACTTCCTCCCTTCCCCCCCTTCTTTTTCTAAATCTTAGCAGGTAGTCCAACTATGGGAAATAAGAAAGCCATTTAATTTGAGGTGACAACTGATTCTCCATGGTGGAGCTGTTCCATTTTAGAGAGCGAGGAGCCATGGGCACAAATGGAACACTTAATCCAAACAGAACAAGTTCTGAGAAAGTACACTGAAGGGAAGCTGGGGAAAAGGTTTAAAGAGTACTCCCAACCTTCACCTTATTTCTGAATACTGAGAAGCCACAGCATAAACCTGAAGCTAACATAAACGTAAACAGTGTTGTTGCTTATATATATCTATTTCCCTTCACCATTAAAAATAAATTATTCATCAGTTTTTATATGTGCAAACCAATACCCCAATGAAAATGATAATTTTTTTAGCTATTTTGATTTGTTGATTCATTGGACTATAAAATGCCCCTATTCCCCTCACACTTCTCTACAATCCTTCCAAGTTTGGTAAAGATTGGGTTTCCTCAAGCCAGTGGCTATCGGGCACATTCCTGGGGCCCCCATGTTGTGAGTGTGTAGAGGAGAGTAATGGAAGGTTTCTAGGAAAATTTGTGTCAATACGAGTCTGGGGAGCGATTTCCTGGGGGAGGCTCTTTGGGGTTGCATATCTCAGACACCACAAACCAAAATTTCATCAAACTTGCAGGGTTTATAGAGGAGACTCTAGGGACGTTTCTCTGGAAATGAGCTGTCATTAGGTTCCTTGAAGGCCATGTATGGAAGTGAGAGCTGGACTATAAAGAAGGCTGATCGCCGCAGAAGTGATGCTTTTGAGCTGTGGTGCTGGAGGAGAGTCTTGAGAGTCCCCTGGACTGCAAGGAGATCAAACCTATCCATTCTGAAAGAAATCAAAAACCCCGAAAATGTTTTTCTGGAAGGACAGATTTTGAAGCTGAGGCTCCATACTTTGGCACCATCCATTTAAGAGAAAAGAGAGGGTACTCCCCTGGAAAAGGCCCTGATGCTGGGAAAAATCAAAGGCAAAAGGAAAAGAGGACGGCAGAAAATGAGAATGGTTGGACGGTCCTCGATGCAACCATAAAAATGAATTTGACAAAAGCTCATGTAGGCAGTGGAGGATAGGAAGGCCTGGCGAGCTCTGGTCCATGGGGTCACAATAGAGTTTCGCTGGACACCAACAGAACAACTGTTTGGACAACAAATTAAAATGAAAATACAAATCAAATCCTCAGTTTGTTAGCCATGACAAATCATGAATCAAAATGAAGTAACATCTCTAGCAGGGAGCATCAAGAAGACAAGGAAGGGTTTGAGGGTCAGATGATAAACCCTATGTGAGAGGAAGTTGGGAAGTCCAGTGATGAGAAGAATCCAGGGTGAAACCAGGGCCTGGAAAATGTAATTTTCAGGTTCACAACTCCTAGACTATTTGGCGAATAGTCTTCAACGTAGGTCTTCCATGATGGTGGACAGGCAGATGACATCCATTTAAGTAGGAAAAGAAGCATTGGGTATGACAGTAAATCACCCTAATATTTTAAGTGCTTGTAGTGTGTTGTTAATATTGCTTTTATATATACTGTTTTAATATACTTGTTTTTAATATTTGCATATTTAGTTTTTAAACATTGTCCTTTTAATGGTGTATGCTGCTTTTGGTCCTTTTGGGGAGAAAAAACCATGGGGATAAAATTCAATCTGTAGTTTAAATAAATAAATAGCATCATGTGTGTGAAGATTCTCAGTCATCCAGGTGAGTTTATCTGGAAGTTGAGTCATGGCTACTGGACTTCTTTTTTGAGATGGAAACGTTTCGCTGTTCATCCAAACAGCGATGAAGCTGTTTGGATGAACAGCGAAATGTTCCTATCTCTCAAAAAAGAAGTCCAGTAGCCATAACTCAACTTCCAGAAAAATAGCATCATCCATCAAAGTTTTAAAAACTCAGCAATAATGTTAAGCTGTCATCCTCTTTTGTTTCTGTTGCTTGTTTGTTTGGAGAAGAGACTGAGAAGAATGTTCTGAATTGTGATCTAATGATGTTGCTAGCTGCCTTGACTACTATTTTCACTAGAGATGCAAACTGCAATAAATATGTACATGCATGCTTATATAAAGAGAGGCATACTTACTGTCAAAGCTAGTCTTGACTTTGTCCAGTCAAAAGCGGTTACAATTACATAAACAGTAAGCCACAAATACAATTTGTCATGAAAATCAAATACTGTACAGTATACTTTGGAACCATTTTGAAACTCCAACAAAAAACGTTGATAGAGCAGTTACAATGCAATCATAAAATTAGCAATTACCGTAACAAATTTAAAAATCACAAATAGACTAAGTATGCAATTTCCTTCCTCCTGTGGCAAAAGATGCTATGTATCATTGATGATCTTCCAGTAATTATACCACTCTGTCTGAGGAACAAGAGAACACCGGATATATGTTTTCTCTTTAGGCTGGCAATATAAAAGACAGAACAGTGAGTAATTTACAAAGTCTTTGGATTGCAACTAAACAAATAGCTATTGTTTTAGAGGGAGTTCCTCTCATTAGTAAAAACCAGCCTTCGCCACAGCATTCAATCTGTCTTTACCTGCAATGCTGAGGAAATGTATTTGTCTGTCACACATTTGCCATTTCCTCAGCCCATACCGCCATCCAGTGGCAAGACGTTAGACCAAAAGGTGACCGCAATATTGGATCTCCCGCATGCTCAAAACCCAAAGCACCAGGGAAACATGCGGAAATGCTATTTTAAATGCTTGAATTTTTACAGTAGCAGCAGTGGGCAATCAGGCAGAACGCCAAGTTAAAAGTCTCCGATTCTGTTTTATGTTCCTTTCAGACTTAGCAAGGACTCTCATCACACGGGAAGCAGATCTGTGCCAGCATGATTAATACTCTTGAAACTGTTCTGCTGTCTTTCAGAGCAGGAATAAACGCTTCAGTCGCAGAGCTGCCTTTGAAGGCCACAGACGGGAAGATGGACCAAAATGCACAAATGGAGAAAAAAACTCCATCCCTTGTAATCAAGGAGTGTGCCCTGTTAAATGATGGGCTTATTAAAGTGGACACATTTTGGAGCCATTCTGCCTTGGCCCTTTTGCTGACTGTACAGGCAGGGAGGGCACATCCATGTGCCAACGTGCGGGGGATCCAAAACGCCAGGTTCTTCATATCGTTTTCCAAAACCCCTCCAAAGAAACATGTCTATTTTAAGCATTTTTACCAGCAGTGGGTTTTTCTTGCAAAAAAAAGTCTCCGTTGTTTTAGGAAACACACCTGCGCATGAAATGTAGGATGGGGAGAAATGCAAAAAATCAAGCACCACCAAATACTTTTTGCATGCCAAATGTGTGGATTTCCTGCTGCTCGTGAAATGGTTTAGAAAAAAAACCCCAAAAGACCACAGAAAAGAAAATTAAAAAATGGGTTGAATTTTTACAGTAGCAGCAGTGGGTTTTTCTTGCAAAAAAAAGTTCCGTTTTTTATTTTATTTTATTTATTTATTTATTTTATTTTATTTACAACTTATATGGGCGCCCATGGGAGTACCAAAGGTCTCCACCAATCGCGGCTTACAATCAACAGAATTAAAACCAATTTAAAATAGTTATAAATAAAATATCAGTAATGCACATTTCAGTCCTTATTGAGCCTTTAAAATGGTTTTTGCTTCCCAATAAACCCTTTTCACCCGTAACAAGACGGTGCGCTTGCGCTAACCCGTCTTAACCCTGGCATATGAATTTACTAATAACTTCTTTGGGACACTACAAAGAGTCTGCCAGTCCGCTGTCCAGGCTGGATTAAAGTGCTTTGCTGCCCGCTAAAGCCCAACCCACCTAACGAAAACGAAAAAACGAAAAAACGAACCGACTAATTTTTGCTTTCGCGAAACTGTTGCTGTTGCTCCGACACCCGACAACTCTAGGCCGTCACATTTCCCGAGTCGTGCCCATCTCTAGGGAAAGATGTCCCACGGGCCCTTGATGGAGGGTTCAGTAGAGGAGAGGGAAGGATCTCTGTCAAACACAGTGTCAGTGCCAGTACAAAAGCAAAGCATGTGTACCCAAACTGCACACCTCCTCTCTGCTTAATTTAGGAGAACGGTGGCTTTGGAAGACAAGTGACAAAGTATTTTCAAATAAATGACAACTATCATCGCTTTTTTCTTTAACATTTGGCAGCGTAGTAATTTATTTGATCTGTTTTCATTGTGAGGAATTAGGGGTAAAGATGGTGGGGGAGATAAAGCTGAAATAAAATGTCAGTTATGGAGGTTCCTGTGGTACATTGTCTAACGAATGTGGTGGGAATGAGGGATTACAGAATGAAAATTCTGCAGTGGGATTTTTAAAACGAGATTGCTAATTCCTTTCTGCTCTGGTCATGAGTTCCTCCTTTCAGCTGGAAATATTGTCTTTTAATCAACAGAAAGCTCCACTGGACTGTCCATTCAGTCCTACGAGTGTGTGTACGGGTAGAATCATAGAATCATAAGAGTTGAAAGAGACCTCCAGAGCCATCCAGTCCAACCCCCTGGCATGCAGGAACCCCCATCAAACTACTCCTGATAGTTGGCCACAGATCTGTCAAGTGCCACGTTTTTGGCAGGACATTCACGGATCAAACAATCTTTCCTGCATTCTCCCCCCAAAATTATTTTTCCCTGAAATGTCCCACATTTCTGGCCGCAGGTGGCTGAGCTCCGGATGCTGTTGTGTGGCCATGCGGTTGGCCTCCAGGTGGCCCGCCAGAGAGCACTTATCCCTGTGCAACACCTAACCCACACGCCGCCATCTGTCCGGATTGTAATATATATCCCCTACAAAGCCGAGACACCTAGGTCACAGTGAGCATTTTGAAGCCACCACAATACAAGGGATTCTGGGAACCCTGTATTCAAATGAGGCTCCAACCCCTAGCTGAAGGACCCAGTTGTCAGCAACCTGCCTCCCTGGAGCTCCCAGTCCTGGGCAGCTGTGGGAAACACTTGACAGCTAAGGATGGCCATCCAACCTCTGCTTAAAAACCTCCAAAGAAAGAGACTCCACCATCTTCCACTGTTGAACAGCTCTAACCAACTTGTTCATCCTAATGTTCAAATGGAATCGCTTTTTCTGTAGTTTGAAACCATTTCTCCGAGTTCCTAGTCTCTGAAGGTGTGGAAAAGAAACATGTCCTTTCTTCAATATGACATCCTTTCAAATATTTAAACATGCCTATTAGAGATGGGCACGAAATGGAACAATAGTGTTTCGTTTCATTTCTGTACTAGTTTTGTTTAATTTCATTTGTAGCAAATATTTAAAGTAGTTTCGTTACAAAATGAAATGAAATGAAATGAAATGAAACACTATGCTCCCCTGGGTCCTAAAGGACCAAAATGGCAGGGGGGCTTCCTCAAGTGATTCTAGGTAACCCCCAGAAATTTGGAAAGGTTTTGTATTCAGGGGGTTAAGTTATAAAGCTCCAAAGGGATTGCACCTAGGAAAAAAGTATTTCTACTGGAATCAGAAGCCAAGCCACAGCAGTGCTATTGCTCACCTGTGGTTTGGCTGCTGAAGTTCTGAATCCAATTAGAAAGTTTTTTCCTAGAGGCAGCCCCTTTGTAGCTACATAACTCAGCCCCCCGAGCCCCAAACCTTTCCAAATTTCAGGGGCTTACAGGGAAGACCTTGAGGAACCTCCCCTGCCATTTACTCTAGAATAAATTGTTTCATCCAAGAAGGGGAAATGAAACGAAACACACCCTACTATTTGATTAGGTAATGAAGTAATTCATTACCTAACAAAATGACAAAACAGTGTTTCGTTTTTCATTTCATACTGATCTCTAATGGCTATCATATCCCCCTCTCAAACTTCTTTTTGTTTCATTTTTGAGGTAAATGAAAGAACAATTCAGCAATTCCCTCAGCCTGCAAATCTCAATTTTGAGACCAAGCCTAAAAGAGAGTCCTCTTGTCTGTGGTGTCCAGATTTTTCTGCTTCTTCTCCCATCCTCTGATCCTGAACGCACTATGAGTTGATTTGTATTTGCAGAAATTGGTACCCCCAATGAATATGAACTGATGAATCTTAGTGACCATTGGGCACCGAGAAACACCAAATTTACATGGAATCATCCCCAGGCTTTTCTCTACAATCCTTCCAAGGTTGGGAAAAGTTGGTTTATTTTGTTTTGTTTTGTTTTGTTTTGTGATTTGTTTATCGTGACTAGTCATGAATCAAAATGAATCACAATTTTTCTCATTCATCCCCATCTCTAGTTCCTAACCATAGTGAATGGTTCCTTGGAGGGTTTTCCAATAGGCTTTCCAAGACTTGTTGCCTAATCCATCACTAGATAAATCAGCCCCATGGTGCAGTGGGTAAATGCCTGTACTCCAGGTAAATCTGTGCTTATGAACTGGGGTTCAATCCCAGGTAGCAGGCTCATGGTTGACTCAGCCTTCCATCCTTCTGAGGTCGGTAAAATGAGTACCCAGCTTGCTGGGGTGGGGTAATGTGTAGCCTGCATACTGTAATAAAAACTGTACACAGCCCAGAGACCACTTGAAGTGGTATGGGGTGTTATATAAGCAGAACAATTTGCTTTTTTGCTTTATGGGGGTTTATGTGGATTAGGAATGAGGCAGGGAGTAGGGCAAAAGGTGAGTGGTGCTGAATATCACCCCACTTGCAACCAGTTATAGTATCAATGATGCTTAGGGAGGATGGCGGTGACTTTGATACCAACAACATGGCCACATCTTCTGAGATTGGGTCCTTTCCCAATCTACTGCTTCTGCTAGGGAACAGGATTTGCTCACCTGTAGGTGGGAAGAAGGCAGGAGAGAAAAATGCCTGCAACTGCTGACTGGGGGCACCCAGCTTCCATCCTTTTCCTCTTTCCCTTGTAGGAAAAGGGGATGAAAAAAATGAAGCTAGGAGATAATTTCCTGTTCTCTTGTTTGTTTGTTTTCCCCAACAGATTACAACATTTGCTAACGGAGGGCCCAAATTTGGCCTCTTGTCCAAAACACACACTGCCGGAGAATAATGGCTGAAACAAGTTTGACATGAGGGTAAAGCAGGCAAGAAGCTATTTGAGTCTCAGAACTAAGGCCGCGGGTCCTACCAGCGTTTTCTGCATAGTTTCCTGGTGGTGAACTGTGCAGTAAAAGACGCGAGCTAACCAGGAAGAGAAGTAAATTCTGGTTCTGGCTGACCACGCCCCTGGAACAGCAGTTTCAGTGAAGTTTCCTAAACCACCACCAGGGGCAGGATTTAGAAACTTCACTCAAAAATGCTTACTTATTTGCCGCAGCCAATGATATCTAGGCTCAATGAATATCTGGTATGAAATTTATATCTCATTTCATATTATATCCCACACCTCATTCTGCTGCTATGTCTTGAAGAAGTGCACATGTGCACGAAATGTCACATTAAAATATGAAAGTTAGTCTTTAAGTTGCCACATGTTTGTGTCTTTTGTTTTGTTTTGTTTTGTTTTTCTTTGATTTTTGCCTGAAATTCTTGAAAAGACTAACACAGCTATCCTCTCTGAAACTTCTTATTTGCTTCTGTAACCATGATAGGACCCTGAAAATACGCAGTAAAATCAGTTGTTCCTCTTTAACACCACAGAGGCTTGGAAACTAGAGCCAGAAAGAAGGACAAAATGTGAAGTAGACAGGTAGAGACCGAACCAGAATACGAAAATATGACGCAGAAGAGAGGACACTAACTGCACATTAAAAACCACGTGACCACCCCCCCAAAATACTCAGGGTATTTATATACGAAGAAAATTCTGGGGTGAGCAATTCCAGATAATGTGGCCTACAACTTGCAGCTATCACATCTCACCATTGGCTAGTAGGGCAGATAGTTGTAGGCGGTAGCTGGCCACCTCTGGGCTGAGGGAAGATGCAGTGGGATTGTGTGACAGAATAGGGTCTGTGCAATACCTATTGCTTGAGTGCCCTAGCTGCTGCTGCTGGAAAACACTGCAAATTAGGCCCATTTAGCTGCCCTACCTGGTTGTAAATTCAAGATTACAGGCAAAGTAATTACTACACACAGTACTACCTATCTACATAAAGAACAAGACTTCTAATTTTCCACCTGTTTAATTTTCCCCTCAGTAAATGTCTTGACTGGGCAATTCCCTGCCTGGCTTGAGTCCAGCAGTATCCGGGTTTCTTTGTGGATTCCTTTATGGCTGTTCCTATTAAGCAACAGGAGGATCCCAGTAGGGCATAGGATTAAAGGCACCTGGTGGCTTAAAAACAAACATAAATACAAAAGAATAGTAATTATAATTCTGTGTACAAGCAATGCTAGAGTTATGACAGAGAAATTAAATTAATACAAAAGTGAGTGATTTCAGGGTGTTTATTTTTTTTCTGGGACAGACAGCATGCATTAACATGAATGGGATAAATTCCTAGCAATTATTTTCTGTCCAGGAATAAATTATGTAACAGGGTGGGACATATCTTTGAGTAAGGTTTCAGACTTCTTAAGCATACAACATGAGATGGGAATAAGCTCCATCAATATTTGCTTAAAAGTAACCCAGTAGTGGAGTCATGGCAACTTGTCTTCTTGTGGGATCAAAATGTTCTACTACTCATTCCAACTACTTGGATCCCACCAGAAAATAAGTCCAGTTGCCATGACTCAACTTCCAAATAACCTCACCAGGATGACTGAGAAGCTCCACAGACATATTGATTAAGAGTAAATATACACAGAATTGTACTGTAGATTAGGGTGTTGCCTTTTCCTTTATCAGTTTGGTAATCCTGGTGATAAATCTGTAGGCACTCCCAAAATTTGGCAAGATGAGGGCAAGATAAAGTGATGAAGAACCAGGGCTGTCCCTAAAATATTTTGCTGCCTGTTGTCCCTTTTATGCTCAGAAACCAGTCAGGCTGAAATTTCATCTTAAACAATGGTAATGTGGTAGCAGGCTCCAACACACTAGAGGACAGCTAGCCTACTTTACTGCTGCAGTAAACAAGGAAGGGAAATGCTTAGGATTGTCTGGCATCTGAAGCATCCGCCTTCCTCTGCTTCTCAAGGGACAGTCTCTTTGAGAAACTGGTCAAAACCCAATCTGTCACTGCTTTGTATTAGAGGTTAAGAGGCATGCAGAGAGATACACGTATATTGCATAGTAAAATGTGACGACTTGGTATTGTGTGATGTCCATCCGATGTCCTTTACATGGATGTTCTCACTGTAATTGCCTGGGGTGTGAACACAATATTCTTGCCCAGTTAAAGCACAAACCCTTTTGGTGCCAACATCATATCTAAAAACCTGGCGCTCTTGTGGGGTCTTCTGCCTAATCAGTTGTTCCTCAGTAGCAAGACCTATCAGAGGCTCTGCAGTTTGATTAGCCAACCTTTCTGATATAGCCTGTAATCTTAGGAATTCCCTTATTTTACAAAAAACAAACAAACAAACAGAAAAATAGCATTTTTGTTTCATTTCATTTCTATAGTAGTCTCCTTTTGTTTCATTTGTAACCAATTTTGCAGTATTTTTGTTAAAAAACAAACAAAATGAAACAAAATGCTATGCTCTCCTGGGTCCTAAAATACCAAAAGGGCAGGGGGAGCTTCCTCAAGCGATTCTAGGTAATCCCCTGAAATTTGGGAAGGTTTAGGGGTCAGGGAGCTGAGTTAACAAAACAAAAAGGGGGGTGCCCCTAGGTAACGAAGTCTTTCCTAACAAGATGGGTCAGTAAGCCAAGCCACACAAAGCTCGCCCATGGCATTTTGTGCTGCTCTCTTCCAATTGATTCCAATTAGAATTTTTTACTGGGGCAACCCCTTTTGGTGACTTGTCATAACTCAGCACCCCACCACCCTGCAAACCACTCATAAATCCATTGAGGGATTTCAGGGATAGAGCTTGAGCAACCTTGCCATTGACCAAAGGTCAGTAGGACGATTATCACTTAACAGTTCTAGAGGGGAAAATGGCATTTTATGAGTAAACAAAACAAAATGTGTCCTACCGTTTCATTAGGTAACGAAGTAATTCATTACCTAACAAGATGGGTAACACAGTAATTTGTTACCTAATGAAATGACAAAGCAGCATTTTATTTTTCATTTTGTGCCCATCTCTAAAAAACTTTCTTTACCACACCATGTTTTTACTGGGTCTCCTCCTTTTGAGTGACTTGTCCCATTGAAAAACCACCTCCACCACCATCCCAGAGTGCCAATCACTCATATATCCATTGGAGCTGATTCACCTCCATATTGTTCCAGGTTTTGTTAGCTTTCCAAGGTAGGCGGCCAAAGGTCAAGGGACCGCTTCTTTTAGTAAGATTAACATGTATTTAAGGTGCTGAATTGGTCTATTGAAGGGTACACTCTCTCTCTGAAGTGTAACCTCCTCCATGCACAAAGGAACAAATTAGAAGTTGTTTTTTTTAATCTTAGCTGCTTTAACAGCAGTCAAAACAAAACTGGTATGACTGCATCAGATAAGATTCTGAGCAAAGTAAGATATGGACCGCCAGAACATACAATGCTTGCAAAGCTTTCCCCCCTCTCTCAACATCAGTTTCCCCCCCTAGAATTTCTCTGTGTGTGTGTGATAAAGAGATAGTGTGTGATCAATGGGGGACACTGTTCTTTGGATACAGGGAACCTTGACCTTTTCGTTCCACATTGACCCTCCCCCTTCATATTTGACTTGCGTCCACTAGGGGGCTGCAGGGAGACTTGCGTCCCAGGGTTCCGAACTACGTCAGGCTCCGGAATCGTGCGGCAGCTAGGACACAGCACCCTGGATGTGTGTCCAGTGTGCTGTGTGCCTTCTTTCTCTCTAGGTGTGGCTTGGGCAGCCCTGGACCTCCAAGGTACGACTTCTTTTGTTTGTGTCTGGGATGGGGGTGGTAGCTTTACAGGTGAAGTCCTGGGCTCCAACCTCAGCATCTGGGGGGTGGCTCTTTCTCTCTCTCCCCCCCCCCACACATTTGTCTGTCTGTCTCTGTACCTGTACCTCCACCCCTTCTTCTCCCCCCCCCCCCGCAGCATGTATGAAGAGGAGAGGCTGAGGTTTTACCTTGTCTGGGGGCTGTTGGTACCCTGGACCCTGTCCTTGCTGTGTGCAGGGCCAGGCTAGATGACTCGTTGGATCTCATTCTTCGACCAGGAAGAAGGCAGACCTTGCGGGTGGGTGGGTGGGTAGGGAGGCTCCTTTCTTTTCAGGAGCTGAGCATCTTCCTTTAATCCAATGGTTTTGAACCCATGGGTACCTAGATGTTCCTGCATTGCAACTCTCAGCTTCATCACCAGCTGAGCTGGCCAGGATTTATGGAGTTGCAGTCCAATCCATGTTTTCGGGGGGTCTTTTTTATCATCTAGAACAGATTAATCAACTTTCCCATTACTTTCTATGGGAAAAGTTCATTTGACTTAAGTAATGTTTGACTTATGTCTAGACCTCCAGAATGGATTAATGACGTAAGTCAAGGTTCCACTGTATCTGAATTTTCTCCTCTCCCAGATTGACTAGAGTTCCTCAGTCTGTTTCTTTGATTTCTCCTGACTGACACTATTTTTCCCACAAGGAGATTTTGAAACTGCAGATCACTAAGGGCCCCTGGTCAGAGTGGGAATCATGGGCCTCACTATTAGGATCTCAACCAGCCTGCTGAACACCATGCCTATGCAGGGGTAATGGCAGAGGCAAAAATGAGGCAAAAAGAACACCAGGGGTGCCTCCAGCAACAGCTGTCACCTCCACCACCACAGCAAGTGAGGTTGGCAAACGTTGTTAAGCCCTGTCCTCACTGCGGGCTTAAGGGCTGTCTCTCTTCCATGCTCCCACCTTCAGACCTCAACGAGGGCTGTCATTAAAGGACATTATTTATTTATTTGTATATTTATATACTGCCAGATTTTCCCAGACGCGAACTCAGAGTCATAATCATATAGAGAGTCATAGTCCCCAGTGAAGATAAATCAAGGCCCAGATTGAGCTAGGACCATGCGGTGACAAATGCAGCCAACTTTACCTTTGGTACATGTTGCAGAAGTGGCACAAACTCCAAAAGTTGTCTCAGCTCCCTCTGTGGCAATAAATATTATTGAATTTGAAACAGACCATGTGGACTTGATGGATAGGGGCATGGAGGAGAAGCTACCTACAGTACGTACTCAACAAAGGGCAAAGCAGTGTGGCTCATAGCTGGTCATTTTGCATACCTGCATCATACCACTAGCTATGGGTGCAATTACACATTGTGGAAATTTCAAATTAACTTGCATTCTCTCCATGTAAATTCACACTGGAACCTGCAGTTCTCTTTTATATAAATGGACACATAAACAGAGGAGACATTTGCACTTCTAACTTGAAGTGCCTGTAGGAGGCCCAGTTCAAAGAAAATGCCCCAGAACACAGGAGAGAACTCCTAGTTCCTTGAGCTCCTTGCCCTCTGAAGATGCCAGCCACAGAGTCTGCTGAAACATCAGGAAGAAAAACTTCCAGAACACGGCCAAACAGCCCAAAAAACTCACAACAGCTATTGGATCCTGGCTGTGAAAGCCTTCGAGAATACAACTATCTCACTATTTCTTAATATGGTGTGAAATAAAATATTTTTATAACGTCTTTCCACTTCAATATTTTATCCATCATTTCTTGTACAAGCAGAAATGGATAAACCATTTTTAAAAGGTTATAGCTCATGGAATATATCAGAAAATGTGGCAAGTGACTGGGAGATTCTGGAAGTTACAATCCTATACGTATATATATAGCAACTTTTACAAGCCCTGTGAAAGACTCAGGCTCTTCAGTTTCCTTTGGGAAGGGCATATTCCTGTCCTTGAACACCTTTGTTCTCCTTTTCTCCATATTATTCATTTATAAAGCAAAGCAAAAGCAAAAGCAAAGTGTTCTACTTATATACTAACTACCCCATACCACTTCAAGTAGTCTCTGGGCAGTTTACAGTTTAATTACAGTATGCAGGCTACACATTGCACACACCCCAGCAAGCTGGGTACTCATTTTACTGACCTCGAAAGGATGGATGGCTGAGACAACCATGAGCCCGCTGCTTGGGATTGAACCCCAGGTTGTAAGCAGTTTTACTTGCAGTACAGGCATTTAACCACTGTGCCACAGAGCTCCTCAATGTTTGGGGATATCATACATCAAATGTGTAGTACAAATATGATTAAAGCACACACATATAGAATAGTTTTATTGCCCTTCTTTTATACTTAAAAAAAGCTCTTGGTTCTAAAAAAAACAGGCTCAGCCCCAGCTCCATGTAGCTAGCTGTCCAAATATTCCCATGCATATAAATGATGCAAACTAGGAGATTCAGGCCAATGTGTTTGGAAATTGAAAGAATTCTGCTAAATCATTCACAAATACCCTTGACAGGTCATTTCGTTCTGTTTAGTACTGTTTTTTTTATCCTTCGTGGTTTATAAGCTCTTAAGCAAATGTGAGAGGAAGGAAAAGCTAATGTGTCTGATAATTCACTATATCTGACTGACATCCTTCCTGGATTTCCCCTGTGGTGCTAGCAAAACACTGTTTGAAAAAAAGTAATAATGTGCACGCATGCGCATGCGCATGTGCACGTGCAAACACACACACACACACACACACACACACACACACACACACACACACACACACACAAGAAAAGATCATAGGGATCATACCGTCAAATGTAGTTCGAGAGAACAAAAACCTGTTTATGTTTAGATCAGTCACATACTAGTCAAACCATTGGTGCCAAATGCAGCAGCAGGGTAATGTGATCTGAACTTAAAATAGCGACCATAAGGCAACTGAATGATCTGTTTCAAAGTAATGCTACAGAACACCAAGTCCCACAGAGGGAGAAAGTACAATTTTGCCATTAAACATGCTAAGTGTCATCTTGTACCTCTTCTTCTTCTTAAATGGTTTGCATTTCAATTCAGAAATCCCCACCCCGCCCCCTGCATCCCATTTTGGAGTTATGGCTTAAATCTGTGTTAAGACACAATTTTATGCAGTATGCTGGATGAGCACATGCCTTGCAGTGCAGGAAGTTCCAGGATTAATCTCCGGCATCTCTGGTGAAAAGGATTGGGTGATGTGATATCTCTAGCTGAGACCCTGGAAAGCTGGCATCCATCAGAGTGGAACAGGACGAACCTAGACGGACCAAAGAGTCTGAGCTGGGGACTTCCTATGTTCTCAGAGTTGGGCTTTACTTGCTTGAAAACAACATTTGAGCCATCCTTCTATATTGTCTGCCTGTTTCAGAAACACCCAGCCATCGTACAAAGTCTTACGGTCAACGACCAAAAACCAAAAATAAATTTCAGGATGTTCAAATATGCATTCCAATAGACAGCACATGAATCAAGCCTCGTATAAATACAATTTTAAATACAATTTAAAATACAGTTTAAAATTTATTCTGGTCCGAAATAAAAGTGGCCATTAACTACAATAAAAGAGTCATCAGTAACTACTATTTTTTTTTAAAATTTGTTTACTCACAGCACAGAATTTGGCAACTGGCCTAGTTACCTGGGTTATCAGGGAAAACTGTATATAGAATTCTATTGACAGATAAAATTGGGGAGATACAGTTTTTGATAATAGTTGCTCTGTTCTACACTTTCAACTGGTCATGGAAGGGCAATTTCGATTGAAAAAGGTAAACCTTGAAACTGCAAAGGACATGATAAAGCAGACATATGACCTATCCAGTACGGGGACAGTAAATGCTGATTTCTTAAAAAATTCATTTTCCCCAACTGGGCAACATGTTTCTGCAGTTCTATATCTCTGATTCGTAATTTTACCTCTTCATGGCTTTACAAAAACTGCAATTTATGTATAAAAGACCAGGCAGCTTATTTTTTTTTGCTCACAGGAAGAGTGGGAGGGCAGGGAAAATATGGCAGAAAAAGACCTACAGTTTTAAAGTTGCTCTCCTCAACTGGAAGAGTTATTATAATTCTGCAAGACTGATGCACATGACCTAGTAACACCTGGAAACCATCCTCCTCATCTTAGGACTGCAGTGGATCAACACTAAGAATGTATATGCACTGCACATTTATAACACTTGCCATTTGTGTTAACTACTATATGTCCAGCAGGGTCTCTTAGGCATAAAGTACAGTGGTACATCGAGTTATGAATGCCCAAAGTTACGAAAAATTCGAGTTACGAATAGAAATCTGTGGGTATAGGAAAAATGTGAGTTATTTAAAACATCTTATCTTGAAACACAATTTCCCATAGGAATGCATTAGGAATGCATGAGCCTAGTGTATGACTGCAAAGAGATTAAAAAAATGGTTTTCGTTTGTCGTTTGGTCGTTTAGGGGTGTTTCGGTTCGTTTTCATTTTCGTGACTTTTTTGCTCGTTAGGTAACGAAACGAAAAAAACCTGAGCTGTTTCGTTAGCATTCTTTTTAGTTCAATGCATCTGCTGTAAAAAACACATAGGTCGTTTCGTTTTCAGATTGGTTTCGTTTTCGTTGCGTAACGAAACGAAAAAACGAAAACGAAAACGAAAACTCGCTCGTTTCGTGCTCATCTCTAACTGCAAGGTAAAACACTAGTGTTTAGATTGGCTTTTGATGACTGCAGTCTGTGGATCTAATTTCTGAGTTTAGGACTGACGGGTAAATACTTTAAGAGTCAGTTACATTCATATACACATTCTGTTCAGATATACAGTGAAAGTTAAATTGTGATATTATGTGGGATGTAAAAATTGAGAAGAAATTTACATTTACTTCAGGTTCAGCAAATGCATGCCATTTATTGGTGAGCAAAATTATTTGAGGATGCATGTTTGTATGTGTTATTTTCCTATCACTTGGGGTGGGGGGGGGGTTGCAGACAGTGTCTTTTTATAGGGAGATAAATACACACAGCTGCCTAGATGCCCTAAGCACATCCGATCTCGCTTGATTTCGGAAGCTAAGCAGGGTCAGCCCTGGTTAGTACTTGGATGGGAGACCACCAGGGAATACCAGGTGCTGTAGGCGCCTGGAGTAGGAACTGGCAAGCCACTCCAGTACTCCTGCCAAGAAAACTCCATGGACATGGAGTCACGAAGAGTTGGTCATGACTGTAACGACACAACACACACAAAAATACACACAACTCAAAATGTGCATCTCTGAAAAACTCACCCACTTAGGCAACAGTCAGAGAGATAACAGCATAAGCATTAAGATCAAAGTGTAAAAGAAGTTTGCACCTTGTGAAAAGAGCATATTCAAATACATTATACATTTACATACTTATACACCTAAACACAACTGAAGGATCACAACCTGATAAGAAACAAGGATGGGACAAAAAGAGAAATAGGATTAAGGGGAACATTATTTTTATTTTATATATTTATTTTTGAGTATTTTACCCTGGCTTTCTCTCTGGAAAAGAACCCAAGGTGGCTTACAGTAAGGAGACACTATACAGCCCATTACAATTAAAACACAATCAGTTTGAGAAACGGAATTCAGGAGCATCTTACAGCATTTTAAGGCAACATTAAAGCTAACAATTGATACGATAGCGTCAATGCAATCACACAAGGAGAGAGATAAACACAAAGTTTTAAATGGTTATAACACAAAGTCTGTGTAGCCATGTATGGTAGAGTCATAAAAAGGCACAGTAGGTCAGTGGTGGTCAAACTTCAGCCTTCCAGATGTTTTGGACCACAACTCCCAGAATTCTAAGCCTGTGTTGCCAATGGCAAAGGATTGTGGGAGTTGTGGTCCAAAACATCTGGAGGGCCGAAGTTTGGCCACCACTGCAGTAGGTAGTCCATCATTCAGGGAAAGCTTGCCTGAAGAGGAAGGTCTTTGCTGTTTTTGGAGTCATCAGTCCCAATCAATGTAGGTTGTTTCATCATATGCACCATAGTATGTTGTGTCAAGGCCAAATTGATTAAATCCCCTCTTCTTCCCTGGGGCATGGTACATCATCACTACCTTATCCTTTGTGACCACAAATTTATTTCCATTTGTGGAAAAGCAGACCCTAGGCACAGGTTTATGAAAATGGAAGTGATGGATCACAGATTTACTGATCAAGCTGAACAGTAAGGCAGCTCCCTTTTCATAAACCAGTATAGCAATGTTCCCATCTGGAGAGAGTCCCACACATGAGACACTGAATTGGCTTGCCAGTGGTAATATTTCAGACTTGTTATTTTTCAAGTCGAAGACTGTAATTCTGTTTCCCACAGGGCTGATCAGAGAATTTCCATCAAGAGTAAAAGTCAGATTTCCATGTCAGTAGACTTTACCAAGAAAGTTGGAGAAGTTGTAGGCAAACTTCATGCCTGCAGCTGCCCTCGTGCCGCTTGCAGGGCTCCGTCCTGATGAAATGTAATCTGAAGAATTTTCACATCCCTAGAGACTTATTCATGGGTGTGTGCTGAGGATTGGTTGACAGTTCTAGCCACTGTCTTTGCCCTCTTCAAAATGTATCTGTGCACTCCTGTGGCCTGTGGCGTATCTGCTTTAATGCTTCGGCCCCTCTGTTAAGCTCCTCGGACAGACTTGCTACAAAATACATTATTATCAGTAAGAGCAAAGCACACATCTGCTCTAGGGCAGTGTCCCCAACCCCCGGGCTGCGGACCAGTGCCAGTCCGTGGATCAATCGGCACCAGGCCACCCGAGGAAACCAGGGGAAGCCTCGCCGCCGCGGGGAAAGTGACCCTGCCCCTGCCGAGGGAGGGAGGGAAGGAGGGTGCGGGGCAACCAAAGCCGGAAAGGGAACCTCTTTGTGCCGTTAAGGTTTCTTCGGGTAAGAATGAACGCCCGGAAGCCGGCCAGGTTTCCGTTTCCGGCCTCAAGCTTCCCCCAAAGGTCCCTCCGAAGGAGGGTCGTGGAGGATCTCCTGTGCGGGTGAGCGCCATTTCCACTGTGTGTGTTTTCTCCCCCTCACACACACACACACACACCCGAGCGCGCGTTTGGTTTCTCTGAGGTGTTTTTGTCCCCCCGCCCATGAAGGCCACCAATTCCCGCCCCCCCCCCCCACTCTCCGGCCTCATGTCGAGGAAGGGCGAAGGGTCCCAAGACCTTACGGTGGCTCGGTAGCTTTAAAAAAAGGTCAGGCGACAGCGTGGACGGGGAGCTCCCCCCGCCAAGAGCGGCTCCTGTCTTCCAAAGTGGTTTCGAATAAACTCTGGAATTGGAATGATCTCCTTGCGTTTATATGCTTCCAAACCTAGCCGTTCGAAAGCATGTGAAATGCAAGTCAGATAAAGAGACGCCCCCGGGGGGAAAACGCGAGGAAATAAAAACAGCGTTTCCTTGCAGCGATGCCAAGGACTCGCACAACACTGGCTCTTCGGCTTGAGTACGGAGATGAGCACCGCCCCCTAGAGTGGGAAACGACTAGCACGCATGTACGTCAGCGGCCGGGGGGGCATTTTAATTAAATTAACATTATTAAATCAAAACAAGCGGGCCAGGGAAAAATTATCAAACATTTACCGGTCCGCGGCTATAAAAAGGTTGGGGAGCATTGCTCTAGAGGACAAAGTTTCCATACACGAATATTTAGGCTCAATAAATTTGACTGGGGTGAAGACAAAAGCCAGAGTGGGAGCATGTCTATCAAAGAGTTCGCAGCCACATCATCCACTAGACTTATCACTGAAAAGGTGTGGCTTTTGCCAGAGATGAGGGGAAGCTCACAACTGGAACAGGATGTGTCACAGAAGACTGGGGGTCGAAAGTACTTCCATCCCAGTTCATGAGGTACTCCTGGTATGATGGATTTATTTATTTGTTTATTTATCGCACGTATTGACCGTACCAGCTTTCCCACAGGAATTCTGGGTGGCGCACAAGACAAAAGAGCCAAATAAGGAGAGTACCATTTAATGAATTTGTTTATTTTAATAAATGAATTTGTTTATTTTAATAATGATGGATTCTTTATGTTCTGTTTGGCACCTGGAAAATGCAGGAGTTTCCTGAGAGGATTCTTTTTTTAAAAAAAGAATCTGTTGCCAAAATTACTTCTTTAAGTTGCACGTGTGTTTCATTGGTAAGCTGCTGCATAATTTGCATTCCAGATTCAGGCAAAATGAAGAGGAGGGATTCCTGTATTTGGATTTCTTCAAGAGGTATGAGGAACTCAAAAGAAAAGTGAGGCCCCCTTTGTTTCTTCTCTAAAGCATGAAAGCTCCACAGGATGATCACTCGGTGATTGCTCAAATGTGGAATTCTTCTATTAACTGCATAGTAGTCTATCTTGGGGCACTAAAGGGCTTTCACCATTAATAGACACCCAGCTGAGAGAAGCAGTAACTTTCCAGCTTCTCCGGCATAATGAGATAATTCCCTTACTTTTCTCACTTGTGCCTTAATAAATTACCAGAAACCTAATTGAAATGCTCAGCAATAAGTCTTCAAGAGCACCTAGGAGCGAATGGACTGAGTAAACTTGTTAGAAATTTGTCTATAGGGTGTCCCTTCTTTATGAATCAATAAATCCCTAACTACTTAGAGAAGTTTATTTCAGTTGGCAAAGAGAGATGGGTTTACATCCCAGTACTTAAGCAGGTAATACCTCGCATGTAGTAGCAACTCCTGTCGTTAGTAATAATGGCATATCGTTTTTAGGATCCAAATACCTGAAGGAGCACCTCTCCCTATAGCAATATGCCCAATGTCTTAAGAAATTCTGCTGAGGTCCACCTCTAAATTCCTTCTGTGTTCTGCTGTGTAACAACAAATGGGTAGGGACATGCCCTGATAGGAGAAAACAACCAGGCTTAACACATTATATGCCTCTTTAATATAGCCACACATTGTGCTGAATCAGTAGTTAGCACAATGGTTTTAAATAATGTAATACTGCTCTAAAATTATTTCCATGACTCTGTGATTATTCCCTGTTCTTCCCCACTGTTAAATGCCATTATGAAAACAAATACTAATCTCAGCGTTGATCCATTCTCAGTTGTGAGATGTTCTGTTTAACCCAGCTATTTTACAAATCTTAGGGCATGGTTCCACTGGCTATAAGAACTGCAGTTAAATCGATTTTACCATTATTTAAGTCGAATCTACCTTCCTGGGAACACTACCTTTCCAGGAACACAACACACAGGTAGAAGCAATTGATTTGGGCTTCAAAGTGAGGGTGTTTGTCAGGTGGTTTTTAAAATACCTCATTGGAAATCAATTCATTTCCATTTGGGTTGTTGTTGGTGAATGCAAGTGCTGATTTACTTTGTGCCCTTGTTGATTTTGAGCATCACTGTTTCACTCTGTTAATTAAACATTTCTTTAAAAATGTTTAGCGATTCATCACTTAGTGTACTGTGACCGCAAATGGTAACTAGCAACTTGGGCCACCACCACTGTAGCTTCTCGACACTACTGAAATGGATGGAGGCATCACAGGTTACAGACCGTGTTTCAAGACTGTCATCAGAGTTTAGGATGATTTCTCGGATGAAAGCAGCCATCAATTTAGTGATGAATCACATAATAATAATAATAATAATAATAATAATAATAATAATAATAATAATAATAATAATAATAATAATAATAATAATAAAGCGTAAAAACGTATGAACAGCATGTTCCTAAAACAGAAAGGAAATGAGTTGATTTCTTCTATTTAACCAAATAGAAGTTTCAACTGCAGTCTGAAGTTAGCTACTTCAAGATCTATGGGGATGGAGGAAAGTTGGATCATACATTTTAAGACATCATAAAATAGCTACTTATGCAAGCAGCAAAGTATCATAGTGGTGCGGAATTAATGAAATGCAGCTTCACTATTTGGAAAGGGGGAGAAGAACTCTTCCTTCATACAAATATTTTCTTAATTAACTTTTTATTTTAAAAAAAGAGAGAACATATACAGGCATTTTCCATAGAAAACATATGTCAAATAGATAATGATAAAATGTAAGAAATCCAATTATCATATATTGCTGGCAAATCCTGAGATAAGAGTTTTATCTTTGCAATCTGCCCATATTTTCAGGATGTAGATTTGGCATACTCGGAGCTGTTAATCAGTTTCTGCTGGCTGATAGACCTAGCAACACATAATCACCCCAATCTTTCTTTGGCCCTGAACTGCAGAAGTAGGATTGCCACATGTGTAGAGTTCCCCATAACTTCAGTAGGATGGACATTCAAAAAGTGAACACTGGGACCTATACAGAATTCCTGGATTGGGTGATGTTATCTTTTTACATTCAGATGCAAATGTCATACATAATCAGAACAAAACAATCATTGCCGGAAAGGAGATCCAAAGATAGTTAGAATCATTGTAAGGAAGTTGAAGGTTGACTCTCAACACATTTCCTCATGGTAAGACAGGTTGGCAAACTGTGGCCATTCAGGTGTAGTTGGATCGGCTATATATGCTAGGACTGATGGGTCACAACTCCACAAAACAGGGAGGCTACAAGTTGCCCACTCTTACTGCTCCAAGTAGACTACTGGTCAAGTTTCCCACTGAACTTAGGAGAAGTCCTTCTCCAGATCTATTTGATAAGAAATCAGATAATGGCAGAATCAAAGGAACCAGAAGGGAACAAGACAGTTGAACATGGAAGCACGGTTGGCTCCAGGTTTTACGGTTCCCTGGAGAGGGTGGTGTCGGCTGGTTCCCTTCTCCTGCCAAAGGCCCCAGACAGAATCATCTGCCTCTGGCGGCAGGGCTCCATGAAGCCACCTTGGGTCCTTTTCCAAGGAGAAAGGCGGGATAAAAATACTCTAAAATAAATAAATAAATAAATAAATAAATAAATAGAAAGCTTTGCCTAGGGAGCCTTTAACTAGCCCACGGTACTCCAGAATACTCTTAGGGCACAGAAAACAATGAGAAATTAAAAGCATGGCTAGATCTTACCATCATCTGCTGGGCCTGGGGAAGAATAATTAAATAAAGGGAAGCCCAACACAAGCGTTGGGTCAGGCTCTTACTGTCAAGATTTGGTGGGGAGGGGAAAACGGGGCTCCACGATCAGGATGCCACAGACATAAAGTAAAACAGCATATATGTTATCAAACTCGCACCTTTCAAGAAAAGGTTTCCAGTAAGAGCCAAACGCGGTACAAAGCACTTTTGGGATGCTCTGTTGTGAATGTTGACTTGTGAAAAGCCCCTTTGGCAGGAACAGCCCTCTGCAGGGCCACCAGAATCCCTTCATATACAAATATATTTATATGTAGATATGTTACAGAAATTAAGTTACTGGAAAGAGCTCACTTCTGCTTTCGGACACCGCTCAACTAATTGCCCCTTCTGATCTGCCTTTTAGCCAGGTGTCCACAGAGTCGTCTCTTGCCTCCCCTACCAGTGATTCTCAGGCTGGAGAATCAGTATGCAACATTATACATAAGTCGACCCCCTGAGTCTATCCTAAACCTCCAGGTAGATAGAAAGTACGGAACCCAAGTTTTCCCCATAGATTGTCTTTACGAAGCCTCTGCCTTGTCTAAGACATTGGGAGTAGTTTTGTGAGATGTTACTGTTTAAACGTCTTAAAACAGCACCTTTTTTACTTACTCTTTTAAGATTGTCCATGTGTGTTATGGGTACAGGGCTAATCCAATTCAAATCTAAATCCAAAGTGTCTCACCGCCTCTGCCCCCAAACTGCCAGATGATAGATAGATAGATAGATAGATAGATAGATAGATAGATAGATAGATAGATAGATAGATAGATAGATAGATAGATAGATAGATAGATAGATAGATAGATAGATAGATTTGTGTCTTTTGCTCATTTCATAGAAAGAGGGAGATGGTGGCAGGATCTATGCAGAGTTTGGAAAGAAACATGCTTTGGGGGTATAGAAAGGGGGATCCCTGCGTTTCCCTGCACTCCAGCTCTGCCCAACCTGGACCCTAAGTCCCAAACACGTGCCATGCTGATCCTCCCCCCCCCCCCCCCCGGCATGGAAAGGCTCATTTCCCCATCAACCTCCTAGAGATCTTAGGGAGGAAACAGATGAATCATGCAGAAGATGCAGCCGACTATGGTCTCTAGCAAATATGGAAAAATTTGTATTACTGTACTACTGTTTGTTTGTTTGTTTGTTTGTTTGTTTTTAACAATCCCAAGCAGTTGTCTAAGTAGTAAAACTTTGTATATTCTCAGATGTTTCAGAACCACCTTGGTTCATGCAATAAGTTTCTCCATCATTGTACATCAAACTGTATAATAGATAATGTTCCTTTTTCTAGCCCTGTGTATGGCCACAAGAAGAAAGTTGCTACAAAAAGTGGAGCTGGGAAAACAACTTTTACAAAGGAACTTGCTGTGTTACTGAATACTTTCTTGGGACACCTCACCGACATTAGACTGCTACATTCCAGAAAGTAATTCATTAAACTGTGTTGAGTTGTTGAATGGAAAGTAACTTGCATTTGGCTTGTTAGCAGCACATGACAATTACTCTAATTCACCACTGAAAAATGCAGGGGGGGGGGATCCTCAGGCACCTTTTTACACCTTTAACAGTAAAAATAATAAATATGGTATTAGCAACATTAAAAAGGTAAAAACTCCCCCCGCACACGTGTCCTAGTTGTGTCCGACTCTAAGGGTGGTGCTCATCTCCGTTTTCAGGACAAAGAGCCAGTATTGTGCAAGTCTGTCCCATGTGGCCGGCATGGCTTCACAGAGCACTGTTTACCTTTCCGCTTTTTTATGGCGGTACCTATTTATCTACTTGCATTTACATGCTTTCAAACTGCTAGCTTGGCAGGAGCTGGGGTCATCAGCAGGAGCTCACTCCGCTGCGTGGCACCCGGGATTCGAACCGCTGAGCTGCCGACTTTGCAGCCGACAGTTTTCGGAAGCCTTAGTCCACTGAGCCACCACACCCCTTATTAGCAACATTAACAAATAGCAAATTAACACGTTAAACAAATGCTGCCCTTTCATGGTACTGAGTTTCTCTGCAAATATCAAGGTGCTTGCTGGCAAGAAAGTAGTATCAACTAAGCCAAGGCCCTGAATTTGCTTAGCACCAGCTTGTGCCATAGACAGCCTTTACTATGTATTCCACTCTACTAAGTTTACACAGAGACAAATCCCAGTGAACCCAATGGGAATCTGATTTATTCCTCCCAATAAACATGACAGGATTTTACTACAGCCTTAAACCACAATGACTCTTCTCATAGAGGTTTAAGTATCCACTACCTACAGTGCCAGGGTAGTTCATGGAGTGTGTGGGGGGGGGGAGCAAACGTACCCCAATATTTTCACTGGGGGAGCTTCCCTGCTCAGTCAATAGATGGAAGGGACAGGAGTAAGGGAGAGAGATAAAGAGGAAGGACAAAAACCTATAAGATCCTTCCACGTCACCTTGAAAAAAGTGTCAGGTACCTGTGTAATCCCATCTACTCCTCACTTGCTGAAACATGTCATTCACAAAGAGAGAGACTCTCTTTGTATATTAGCCGCTTAGAGTACTACATGTAGTAGATAAGCGGGATATAAATACAATAATAATAATAATAATAATAATATATAAGTCATCAGAAAAAATACACAACTCATTAGAAAAGTGAATTACAACCAAGCTCTTACAAGAGATAATGGGTGGGCAGTATTCCTGAGGACTTGGCCAGCTGAGCATAAACTGCAGGGGAAATAATAAATTAGAAATAATAATAATCAAGAACTCCAACAATAGAAAACCATGCATTGCTTTTAGATTGGACAAAAACTGCCAGGGGGGGGGGGAAAGAGGACAAAACAATGACCCATAAACTTTCCCAGTTCTCTTGCATCAACTGATTCTGCGTTGGACCACATGGAAGCCTATGAATTGTGTTACACACAAACAGAGGAGAATCAAAGTACCTACTCCACCAGATGGTTACCTTTGGCACTGCTATGTGCAAAACCAGAAACAACCATCTCTACATTTAAGAGACAAAATGATTGCTCAAATTAAAGCTAACACAGAGTCCCCAAACGAGACGAGCACTGTGTCCCATGGAGCATCTGTTAGACACTGGTGTGCCCTGTACAAGTACTGTATCTCGCTCAAAACCACATCATACATTATATTTCAAAGGGAGGAACACAAATAATGAAGCATGCTCTTTCCCAGATTATCCTCAAGAATACAGAAACAGGTGTCTCCTTCAAAGAAGCAGCTCAGCTCGCCCCAAAAAATCCCCACATTTTGGATAAAAACTTACCCTAAACCTCTAATGACTTGGTTGGTGGCATATTGGATGCAGGATTCTGGGAAATGTAGTTAGAAAGGGGTTTGAGAAGCAGTGTAGGGGAATCCCCTAACACTTTATTTTCCCCTTCCCAGCTAGATACCATACCTATTGCAAATCTTTAATAGTTGTTCCTCATTTACTGGCCATAGCTACTCTTATTTAAGCATTTGGCAAGTGTCTCTCCTCATTCAGAAGACTCCAGCCCAGTGGTTCTAACCGGTGGGTCCCCAGATATTCCTGAACTGCAACTCCCAGAAACCCCTTCCATCACAGCAAGTGGTAGACCCTTCTGGGAGTTGCAGTCCAGAAACATCTGGGGACCCACAGGTTGAGAACCACTGCTCTAGCCCAATGCAGGTGCTCTAGCCCAATGCAGGTGCTAGGAATCAATTCATTGCCCTCTAGAGCAGCTGTTCCCAACCTTGGGTTCCCAGATGTTCTTAACCTGCTGGTGAAGGTTTCTGGGAGTTTTAGCCCCAAAATATCTGGGGGCACATGGTTAGGAACCACCCCTCTAGAGATGGAGGACAATTTTTGGAAAGGTAGAGCTTCCTCTCTTTGTGTCGAGTATACTATGGAATTCCCTCCCCTTTGAGTTGAGAACCGCCTCCTCCCTTGAAATATTCAAGTGAGGCCTTAAGACTTATTTATTTAGGTACGCCTTTTGAGCCTCTAGCCTTCACCAACTTTTATAACATCTTACTTTTTTAGTTTCATTGGCTGGGGAGCTTTTTAAACTCTGCTGCAGCTACTGTTTTTTAATCTTGTTTTTATTGTATTATACTGTATAGTATTTTTATAGTATTTTATAGGTATTGTGTTGTTTTTACATTGTACTGCTTTTATTGTACTTTTATGAATTTGATGTAAGCCGCCTTGGGTCCCTCCGGGGAGAAAGGTGGCATAAAAATAAAGTTATTATTATTATTATCCACACAATTTAGAACTGAATGAAGTTTGAGTTCTAATGTTGCAAAAGGTGAAAAAAATTCTATCTCTGACCACCACTTGTAATTGGCACTTAAGGATTTCCTTCATCTAATGACACATTCTCTATAACACTGAGTTTAACTGCAGGCTATTTATCCCTGAATAGGATATATAGTCTAGTCCCATGTTGAGACAGGATATATAGTCCCATACTGAGAGAAGAACAGTAGCCACTGCTGGAACATAGTAATTGCTGATTTCTGAACAATCTGCTTTGGACATATACCAGTAGCTGTGATCTGGGCAGAAGCACGAAGCAAAATACATGACAGACGAATCCTTAAAAGACCATATCCAGCAGCCACCACTTGCAACAGTCCAATCCTTGCTTTTAGAGCGCAATGGATCTGGGGAAGAAACATGACTTAATTACAAATGCTCCCTTCTTTAAGCTGATGAGTAATTGTAAAATTGGCCCTCAGCCCAGATCTAATGCCTTACATGAATCATTGCATATTTTTCTTTGCATTTCCAGCATGGACATGAACAAATTTTGTTATGGGATCAAATGCAATTTCAGACATATGAAGGAATATGACTGCCTTCAGAGGAGCTTCCATGGCCTTCATGGTAAGAATCCGCAAACTGAGGCTGCAATCCTACAGATGCTCACCTGCCAACAAGCCCTGCAGAATTCAACATGGGCTTACTTCTGAGTAGCACGTGCATGATTACAGCACATGCTCAACTATAGGAGGGGTATTACTGTATGAAAAAAACTGCTTTTCAGCAAAGCTGCATTATGATTTCTATCTTCTTAAACATGTAGCTAGTCAGAATGCAGGTAAATTGTACGTCCAATGAGGAGGAACAGCATTCCTGAAAACATAGCAAAAAATATTCCAACTGGAGCCAACATGAAAGACCAGCCATAGCGAACATAGAGGGAGAAATCAGGGCAGTCTATTTTCTTCGCAACCACGTAGTTCTCGAGATCGGCCACTGCCTGGACCCAGATAACATACAGCACAATCACCAACGTGAACAAGATGCCTGAAAAAGGAAGAGGGAGAATAACAATCAAGTCAAGATCTGGAGCTCCACTGACCTTCATCATAAAAGCAGCTGGGAGAAGCAGTGAGAGAGTAGCGGACATTGGTCAGCCTTTTATACCAACAGCTGGCTGCCAAACCCAACTGGCTGGTTGCGAACCACCATGTTGGTTGCAAGCTTGGAAGCTCCAAGAAAGCGCTTTGCACTGTGGACCTCCGTGCGCACTCAGAACTCCTGGGCAAGTTGCCCTTCCTCCTTAAGAGGGAGTAATTCCACATGTGGAACCACCCTTCTTGTCGTCACATGAATGGCCAACAATGGAGGTATGCGGCAAGTGAGTGTTTCAGTGGCAGTGAGCTAAACAACTTGCCATCAGAAGTGGATCACGTGTGCTTTTAATGCATATACACTCTGTTTGAAGATCATGTCATAGGCACCCTCTCTTCATTCTAAAATTATATGTTGGAGGCTGGTAAATTTTCTTTCAGACAGAAACTGACATGTGTTTTTAGGATTATTATGTCTCTTAACTTAAATCTATAGAGCAAGCAAAGTGTTCTGCTTATATATCACCTCAAAGTGTTTAAAGCACTCTCTTGGCAGTTTACAATTTATTTATGCAGGCTACACACTGCCCCACCACAAGCAGCGAGAAGGGTAGAAGGCTGAGTCAACCATGAGCCAGCTACCTGGGATTGAACCCCACGTCATGAGCACAGTTATAGCTGCATTTTAATCCCTGTGCCATGAGGCTCTTCCCCAGAAGATTGGACAAGGAGGGAACCTCACCCTCATATTTTGACTTGGGGTGGGGGGACTCCTCCGCCTGGTCATGGGTCATCATGATGATCATAATATTGGCTTTGCTTATATTATCATATTGATAATTAAACCAGTGTACAAGAAATTCTTTGAAAACTCTAAACTCCATCCCCCCCCCCCCCGGTATCAACAAGAAGGCACATGGAATCACAACACCAGCGGAGCAGGACTACAAACACTAGGTAGTATTTTTTTTTACCTTAATCTAACTTCAATTGGCTAGACCTACCAGGTTTACTAAACTATACCCCAGATTCTGCATCACCCCTGCCCCCCCCCCCCAGCCCAGCAGAAATGTGTCTGTTTCAAGGAGGACCTAAACATATTGGAGAATGGTAAAACTATTTATAGAAAGATTTTTGAAGATTAAGTTAGAGTTTCAACCAGAATTTTTTCCTCTAAATATAATAGATTTAAATATCTCGTATGATCAGAAATACGTACTTCATCATGTAATAGTTGCAGCAAGGATACTATATGCGAAATTTTGGAAACAACCAGAAGTGCCAACAGAGAGAAACCTTTATGAAAAGATAAGAGAATGTATCGAAATCGACAGGCTCTCCAGATTTCTGAAGGGAGACTATGAAGAGATTTCAAAAAAAAAAAAAAAAGATGGCAAGAAGTAACAAACTTACTAGTATTGTGATATTATTTTGTGATTCTTTAGCATGCACAATTGTTATTTTTTACTTGATATATTCAATGTAACTTTTATAGTGTATCCCCCCCTTCTTCCTCCCCCCTTACTCCCTCTTTTTCCTCAAAAACCAATAAAATTCTTTAATTAAAAAATAAAAGAAGAGGAAAGGTGTGTGTGTTAATACCCTGAGCCCCTTTGTTTGAAGAAATGGGGTGTGCAAATCCAACCCACAGCTGCCCCTGCCATCGCTTTAAAACCACAACCTTCCTGCTTCCTACCTCATCTAAGACAAACATGCCTGGCAAAATTCATCTTGCTAAGAACTTTACATCTAAGAGTAAACTCCTGGCGTACTCCATCTTGCCAAGAAACATTTGGACTTTTGGTACTTGCTTTGAAGAAGGGAGATTTTCCCACAAAATCTCTTCCCTGTTGTATGCTTTTTTATTTTTATTGGTGGCCTATTCCCTCTCCTAATACAATATACATGTACCTGGGGTTGTTTTTGGGGGGGGGATGGCGGTGGTTGTGGAGTTTGTTTGTTTGTTTGTTTTTTGCTGTTGCTCATCCATCAGTCACAAATACAGTAGTTCATTTCTAAAATATTTCTATATCTATTTACACTCTAAATAGATTTGGTTTTGTTTTATTTGTTTCTATCAGATTTTATCAACACAAGTGGCTTCCTACTCTGAAGGAAGGAAGGAAGGAAGGAAGGAAGGAAGGAAGGAAACAGCTGAACAGAATGCCTCTGTTTTGGAAAGACCATTTTCTTATGCTGACAAAGAACTGTCAAGAATGGCCTGAATCAACATTTTCAAACCCATTGACTGAGATTAACCTCATCCTTACAATTAACTTCAAAAAGCATGCATTTTACACACATTTCAAACTGGCAGCATATTTCTTCATTTCCAGCTTTTTGGACCCTTTTCTTGGGGTAAAAATGTCTGTTGTTTTGTAATACAGAATTTTCTAAAAGCTGCAATGAATCACAAACGACTGGAAAAAAATTATTTCTAAAATGTGAAATATGTGTCTGAGGGAGATTAGAATGAAGAAGAGCTCACCCCCTCGTTCTCCTCCACCCCCATGCTATTTTTCTATATTTCTATTTTATTTTTAAAGTAGGCACGTTTGATACACAGCACTGTGCAAGGAGATAAGACACAGGCTTCTCTGGGGTCAGTTTTTTTTTTTTTTTTTTGGGTCATTAATGCTTTATTCTGTCTGAATCTGTTTGCCTCATACCCTTCTGCTTATTACAGAAGACGGAGTGGGAAGAACACAAGGACCTTTAAAGTGGGGTGCTGTGGATTCAAGAGCAATTTTCTTTCCACAAAGCACGGCCTTTCACTCGCCAGCAATAAAGGGCACAAAAGTTCCTGAGTCTCATACACACATGAGGTCAACAGGTGTGGAGCAGACTGACAACAAATGCAGGCTGATGCTGCTAGTAAATTTAGAAAGATGCTGTCTTGTAAAGCAGTGGCTTTGTTGACATATTTACCTCATAGACTTTCCCATCACTATACACCATGGTGTGTGTGTGTGTGTGTGTGTGTGTGTGTGTTGTGTGTGTGTGTGTGTGTGTGTGTGTGTGTGTGTGTGTGTTTTCTAAATGGGGGGCTTCCTATCAATAGCTTTTTTTTAAAAAAGTACAACAAGTTAACAAAACAAGTTCTGCCACTGAAACGTAAATTATTGCAGCCGAAAGCTGGCAGGATATCAAGGTCATCCTTTTAGCATGAACTGAGCGGGTGGGGGTGAGCAGATTCTGTCACACAGCTGTCCCTGAAATGATAATGACTAACAGAAAGAACCAAAGTGTTCTATGACTGATCTAAAATGGGAGTCCTTTCCCATTCATTCTCCCTGTAAAGGCAGCACCATCCAGTTTATGTTTTACTGCTGTCCACTTCTCTATTTTTCATGCCTTGCACTGTGCTAGCCATACATATCCATTGAGAAGGAAATCCAGTTGCATTCCATGGGATTTACTCCCACGTCATGCTTGGAAAAATGACTTTTTGGAACTAATGAAACTCCTGGAATCCACCCATAGTTGTGGTGGCTGCAGGATTGTGGGAATTATGCCACCTCATCGGATAGCTTTTCTGGGGATCTGCTCTTAGGTATAACTATGCAAGGATTGCAGCCCAGATGTTTCAACTACAGATGTTCTATTCCAGTGGTTCTCGACCTGTGGGTCCCCAGACGTTCCCGGAGTGCAACTCCCAGAAACCCCTTCCAGCACAGCAAGTAGTGGAGGCTTCTGGGAGTTGCAGTCCAGGATCATCTGGGGATCCACAGGTTGAGAACCACTGTTCTATTCCTTATCAGCTCAGTGTATTCTTCTCTTCAGATTTGCAGCTACTACAGTATATACAGAACAAAATGTGTTAGAGGTCTAACCAAATCAAATTGTATTAATATTTTAAACAACATTACAGTAAGAGAAGTCTGGAAGGAACTGGGATTCCTTTCCAAGTAGTAATTGAAAGACCTGTCTCCTACCTGCACCACTTATACTAGAGTATGAGCAGCATGTTGGCACAGATTGCCTGCAAATCAGCAGGGGGGGGGCACCCTGGGGCATCATCATTTCAAAGTGCTAATTCTAGGTGGGGACTTTCCTTTCAATCCTCCAAAATCAAATGGCCACTGACACAGAGATTATCATTAGAATTTGCTAGGCAAGGCAAGGTGGATATCTAGATAAACCCAATTTTTATGAAACATCAAGCACAGTAGTTAGGTTACATCTTTATAATGTAAACATTGGCTGGAATCTTGTTGCTTAGCACAATAAATTTCAAGTACAGTAAGCCCACTGAATCACTGGGGATTTGGTGAGACAGCTCCTCCATCCACTGGTTCTAATAGGCCTACTTTACTCCAGTGTTGTATGCAACTCTCGAGGAGGTCCATTTAAATCAATGGAACTTGAAGATTGACTCACCAAATCCCCATTGATTAAATGTGACCTACTACTCTAAGCAACAGGATTTAAGTTACAGAATAAATACTAGAGAGGTGGAAATCAAGTGAGCTAGATAAATCAGGGAGGCCACGGTTCAAACCCCTGCTCAAATCCCTGCTCTGCCATGGAAACTCAGTGGAAATGTGGAACCAATAAAGTCACTCCTTAAATCTCTCATTGTGAAAGCCCTATTAGAGTTTGTTTGTTTGTTTGTTTGTTTGTTTGTTTGTTTGTTTCCCCACCTCCTTGCAAGGGAGGGAAGCATATGCGAGTAGTGGTGCATCTTGGGTGCTGACTTGATGGCACATAACAACATTGGTATTGTACGATCTGCTGTACCAGTAATTGTTTAAGGCTGAGAAACTGTCTTTAAGTGAGTACAGGTTGAACAGCCTTGTGGAGACTGAGAGGAGGCAACATTATCATCCAGAATGGGCTGCAAACCACCAACGACCAAGTGAATTGCAATCCCTGACAGCTCACATTAAAATGCATCTGTTAATCTTTAAGGTGCCATGATAAACATTTTATTTTCAGTAGTTCAACACAGGTTGAAATAAATTAGCCTGGCTATCTCTTTAGAAACACCTAAAGAGCTATTGTTTCATAAGAAATAAGTACCCAAAGGAACCGGGAGGTCAGTGAATTCTGAACAGTACCAAATTGCTGACGCTCTGGTTGATTTGGGGTGGGGGGTAATTACAGGCATATGTGGTAGCCACAAAATGATGAGCCAAATGTCATCTACACCACTCTGTGTCCCTGCAATATCAAAGGTATACTAGAATCAGTATCACTCCACCCCATCTCTCAATTTTCCTCCAACATGCAGCTGTTCAATTTACGTTCTAGTCAGTTTGGGGGCACACATGCATTGAGGGGAACGTATTAGCCCAACTCCTTCTGCCTTCACCTCAGCCACAGAAACATGACTGCCTAAAGCAGTGATGGCAAACCTTTTAGAAACCGAGTGCCCAAAATGTGATTCGAAACCCACTAATTATTTGCAAAGTAGCAATACAGCAATTTAACATGAATAAGGGTGGCTGTGAAGGGGTGATGTTGGGTGCCCACAGAAAGGGCTCCAAGTGCCACCTTTGGCACCCGTGCCATAGGTTCGCCAACACTGGCCTAAAGAATAGGAGGCTGTGACATCTTGGTAGCCTCTCCACAAGAGGAATAATAATAATAATAATAATAATAATAAATAATAATAATAATAATAATAATAATAATAATAATAATAATAATAATAATAATAATAATAATAATAATAATAAATAATAATAATAATAATACAATAGAGGGGCATCTGAGATTGAATTCAACAGAACACTTACCAGCGGTGATGAACAAGCCTCCTCCTGTTTTGTACAGCACATGGCTTCCAAAAGGAGCAGCACAAATGATGAAGAAACTAGCAAGGACCACTGTGACCACACCTAGGAGCATGGTGATTGACCAGAAGCCACGATAGACTAGAAATGACCAAAGGGAGAAGAAACAGAAAAGGTTGTTGTCTGAACACCATCTTCAGAACACATGGCAATCTTAGAGATTCCCCCCCCCCCCACAACTCTTCTCATTAGCAAGCTGAACACTCATTCCAAAACAGCTTCCCTTGTAACAGGAATCTAAAACACCATATGTCCTTCATTAGGCTTGAACGCCAAACCTTATCCGATCATCTTGGAATGTAATGGTGTGTGTTAGAGTGCTACAAAACCCTGTTGCTTAGTGTCTACAGGGCATGTGTGTGGTCCCTAAGTTCCTTTACTTCGTCAATAGAAATTGATAATAAAATCTTGTGCTGAACTCTAGCCAAGATTCTTCTATATAATTATATGGGTTCACTAGATACAAGTGATTTTTACCAAAACAGAAATAAGAGCAAGGAAAACCTTAGAGAAGAGCCAAAATAAGGACTCAGAATTCTCCTCCTTGAAAATAAAAAGAAAGTGCTTCGATACAACTTACACATTTCACAAAGTTCATTTTTAAAGCACAACTGCAACAACCCTGTTTTTCAACATCACAAAACACTGTACTGCAAGAGCACATCAAATTTGTGTACCACTGAATCAATTCACATAGTTCTTTGTATGTTATTCAAATCAAAATGCATAGTGACAGAATCTCATTGAGCCAAGGGCAAGCAGTGCTGAATTAATGGAAGCAGCTGGTGATAAATGGGCTAGGAGTTTTGTGACATATGGTGCACCTCCCCCAAAATAAATGTTCATAATAATAATTTAACTGGCTAATTACACATCTATTTTCAGATATGCTTTACAAAGGCCATGCTCACAGATATACATTTAGTTTACACATTATAAAAAGGGGGATATTAATTCTTCTTTACGGGCTGTTGTATGTTCTCCTTGAGTTGCAAAATAATTCAAAAAGGTAGGTCCATGTATCATACAGAGCAGCTTTAAGTTTAACAAATGGGTATCTAAAGTAGCTCCATATGCAACATTTCAAGAGAAATGGGGTCCTCCAAACCTAATCACAAGCAACTTCGGTATATTGTACACTGTCTATGGTGGTATGCCCTGCTTTGTAAAACAAAGGCCTGCACTTGATGGGCTGTCAAAGGGCAGACTTTTGTTGGTACCCTCTGTCCGAAGTGCTTATCCAGCCCAACATTGATTTAGAAATAAAGAATCATCAGACGAGGGACCAATGGTTTTGAAGTTGCCAATCATCTATTAGAACCTCTACAGCCAACTGAGTCAACAGCACAGGTTGCCTGCTCATAGTCTTCCTGTAATGCATATTAAAATGCATTGGCTGTTTCAAAATTGATGCAAATGCTATCCAAAGTGACATTTCAGATTGAAATCCAAAGTAAATTTTCCAGTCTCTGAGTCATTTCCTACACTTATTGCTTGAGTTCATACAAGCCTAGTACGGTCTGTACAATCTGTACTGACGGTGGGACACTTTAAGAGGCCATTGAAACCAAAAAAGTACAGAAAGGCTGCTATCAGGCCATTTTCCCTTCTACTTTTCCATATGCAGCATCTACTGTAAACTGTAGGGCTAGGCAGGACTGACAGAGCTAAACTTGGAGATTCACAAAGCTGAGAATCACTGCAAAGAAATACAAAGAAAAAATAAAGTAAAGAAAAGAAACTAACTTCCAACTAACATGGTCACTCTGTACTACTACTACTACTACTACTACTACTACTACTACTACTACTACTACTACTACTACTACTACTACTAAGAATTTCTTGAAGGTAAGCGGAGCTTACCAGCATAATTTCAATTCATGCTATCTTTGGATGAACAGAAAATTATGAGAAACACTGGAGGAAAGAGTAAAATAAAATATTGGCATTCTCTTTCAGACTCTCATGTATAAATCCAGTTAAATGTAATTGGTGTCCAGAATAATGTTCTATATTTGGTTCCATATATATGGAGAAATAATGCTCTTCATCACTTATTTTCACAAGAAGGTATAAACAATGCTTAAATATTATATGCAAACCTCACTGCATATAATGAAGATAGGTTTGTAATACAGTGGAACCTTGACTTGCGTCATTAATCCGTTCCGGAGGTCTAGGCATAAGTCAAACAAACTTTTTCCATAGAAAGTAATGGGAAAGTGGATTAATCCATTCCAGATGATGAAAAAGACCCCCGAAAACAGCAATTTAACACAAATTTGACTGGGATAGGACATTCCTTCCAGGGATGTAAATGAAATGGCTCTTCAAAGAGAGGAGGAGGCAGTGGAATTATAGTCCACAAGTTATATGCCTACACTTTTTAATGATCATAGCAACAATGTCTAACATTTAAGTTTTACTGATTTTAACCTGACGTTCCAAGTTCTGAACAACTCTATGCTTACCATTAGAGTCCCATAACTGTACAGCTCCCAAACTAAAATGCTTCCATTGTGGACCAGACTTCTGCAGCCAGATTTTTTACAAAACTGAGCCGACTGTCTAACCAGCGAGGCCAGCCTCAAGCTCCCGGCCCTTCTTCTCCTCCGGCAGCAGCGGCGGCTTCGGTGAGGCCGAGGACCAGCTCCAGGTGCTTGGAGCTGGCCTCACCGAAGCCACCACTGCCGGAAGAAGGCAGGAGCAGTTTGGGAGACGGCAGCCGCGATGCTGGGTCGTGGCTGCCGCCAGATTCCGGTGCCTTGCACCGGGACTCCACGCTGTAAGTCAAAGCCTGCAACTCAAGTCAAACAGGCCCCTTCTTGCTGCAAGTCAAATATGCTGTAAGTCAAGCAGCATGTAAGTCAAGGTTCCACTGTATTTATATACAAGGTAGACTAGTTCCAAAGTATAGTGGTATATAGTGGTATATAAGACAGCAGCACAATAATTCAACTAGTGCTCTGCCCTGTGAGCCTAAGCACTCTGAGTTGTTGCAACAGGATAACAAAATACTTTCCATAGCTTGGGTCTACAGCATTCTTCTTCGTCGTGTCACAGCACATGCTTTGGCAAAGTTACAAAATAAAGCTAAAAATACTAGGATGCCGGGAACTGTACAAGAGGATAGGAGAGGGGTGGAGTGGCCACAAATCCAACCTCTGCCATAGCAGCTCTCGCCCACCATTGGATTAACAGATTACTCATTGGTGCACTTTGCAGAATCGCACAACCTGAAGGAGCAGGTGCAGCTCCAAAGATTACCTAGTCTTTTTGCACAGTGTAACACTGACCTTCTTAGGCAGGTTCTGGTCATTGCTAAAACAAGGGCACAGACCCTCAATTTTGTATAATCTTGTTAGCAGCATCCAGTGGAATGGTAGAGTAAGTATTGTAAGTAAAAATCAAGGCAGAGTGACTTTTTGTTATAGTGGGGACGATGATGGATAATAGTAATCATCATCATCATCTTAGAACTAGGGAGAGAGAAGGAACACTGGTGGAGCATGGAGTCCAGCCTTTGTGAAGGAAGCACAGTGGGGGAATCCAACTCTAACCCTCTGGCTCCATAGCCAGAGACCTGTGTAGTAGGTCCAGAGAAGCCGTGCAGCTAGTGGAAATTCTCACAGACACCAGGGAGTAGGGAATGGGTTTTCCCAGGAACAAATACTGCTTTGAGTGATCTTTTCTGTTGTGAAAAGTATTTTGAGGTTGCCTAGTACTGAATGGGCAGTTATGCTCCTACTACTACTACTTTTACTGACATAAGAAGCACAATAAAATAAAACAGAAATAAAGAACCAATCTTTCATTTTTCTTCTTCTTTTTCCTTAGCATTTGTCCCACTAGGTGATCGGATCCAATAAACAAATAAAATCCAGATAGTCAAATATAACAACAGAATTACTTAAACTAGCACAAAGCCAATGACCAAACAAGGCCCTGTTAGCTAGATATGGGTAGAATAATTCTTCTTTGAACAGTCATTTTCAAGGTAATGGAGAAAATATGGTATATTCTTTCAAGGCGCCAATGCTGATGCATCAGAGAATGGACAGTTCAAATCCACTAGATTTGCAAAATAACACCCCCTAATAGAATACATTTTATTTCCAAGTGGGTGGATGTGATACTTTTATGTCTATAAACCTTTTAGTTATATTATCAGGCTAGATTTGCTTAAGAATAAGCCTCTTGGGATTCAGAGACACCTTACTCATGGAGTAAATATATAGAATTGCACAATAGAACATCCAGCACTTAGGACGCTTTTACACGACCCCTAGGATCCACTGGCAACTTAAATTCGGACCAGAGATCTTGGGGGTTTGCTCCTCTTGCTGTGTTCCCACCCCTCCACACTCCCTTGCTCCTGTCTGCGTGAGGGGAGGGAGAAAAAAAGGGAGAAAAGAATGCAGGCTCACCTCCGCTCTGCCCTCCGGAGCTGCTCCGGGAAGCATTCCAGTCTCTTAAAGGGGTGGGGGGAAACAACAAGGCGAGGAGAGCCCGGCACTCACTGCTTTGCAATCCGCATCAGAATTTTTTCACCATCAGAGACCAGGTACTTGGAAAATGCACTGGGGCGCGCTTAGGTCGGCGTGGTTGTACTTAATTTTTTTAAAGTCCAGAGCTGTTGGGAAAACAATTTTAAGCTCCGCATCTGGAAGCCCTTTGCCTCGGATGCTAGGGGTCGTGTAAAAGCACCCTTAGTCAAGATCCAGTGAATTACGTCAGTATCTAATTATGAATTTCATCATCCAACACCAATGAAATCAGACTCTCCCCCCTTCCCCCTTTTGTAAGCTGCTCTTAACGGCACAAAAAAGTAGTTTTAGTGAGTTTCCATGCCCTCTGAGTCTGATTCCTAGGAAGCAATGGGACAGAGCACGGAAGGACAGAGGACTGACATTTCTCATTGGCAGCAATGGGAATTAGCAGAAATACACCATTGGAGCTACCCAGTTGTGAAAAGGACATTTCTATAGGCCTAACATCACTGGCTCCATTAAAGGAATGTAGCGGGAAGTATTCGAAAACAAAATAGAAAGCTAAGTACCCATCAGTGATCAAGTACATTGAGAAATGGAATGTTCCTCTGACTTAGAACATATGTTATTTGCAGAGCATACACCATTGCAATCAAGTCTGACCAATATGTTATCACATACTCCTTGGATTACACAGTAGGTGTAGGACAGGGAAACAGGTAGCTAGGGACACACAAGGAGGTTTTAAAAGGAGAATATAAGTAGCCACAGGCAAATATTTCTACTATATTGATGATTACTTATTGTGATGTCTTCATGATCTCCTTGTTGGGAAATATTTTTCCACCCTGGTGCCCCAAATGGAAATTCTACTTTGCCAGTAGTCCATGGGAGTAAAAAGGGAGACTCAAACTGCATCCTTTACATTAAAACAAAACTTTAATTACCGATATAATTTAATCACATTATACTGAACACCATAGTTAGCAATGAAATTGGCCCATATAAAGGAAAGCATTTCTGAGATCTGGCTTATTTTCAGGCATCATGAATAGCACCATCCTATATATGTGGCTCAGTCGGCTAGAGTGCTGAAACGGTAGCCTGCAAAGTTGGCAGCTCTGTGGTTTGAATCCCGGGTGCCACGCAGAGGAGTGAGCTCCCGCTGTTAACCCCAGCTCCTGCCAACCTAGCAGTCTGAAAGCAGGTAAATACAAGTAGATAAATAGGTACCACCATAAAAAGTGGGAAGGTAAACACTATTCCATGTAGCCATGCCAGCCACATGGCCACGGACTTACACAACACTGACTTTTTGGCTTGAAAAAGGAGATGAGCACCACCCCTAGAGTTGGACATGACTAGCACGCATGCGCAGGGGGAACATTCACTTATATATGTCTATTCTGTACAGAATTAACACTCATGGAGTTCAGTAGTGGAAGAACCTTAGGGGGATGTGGTAGCCAGCAATAATAGCACCTCTAGTACAACACTTTCCCTGTTGGAATAGCAGGAACACTTAGCATTGGTTGCTGTGGTTAAGCACACCAAAATGCAGTATAAACACACAGAATAGTATTTTAGCACTAGATGGGTGGGATAGAAATGTAATGGATAAAGCAATATAGAAGAGGAATACAGCCAAACATTACATATCACGTTATTGTGAAAGGTCTATTAAGATCTCAAATAATGCCATCATATCATATTTAATCATTAAATCTCCAAATAAAGCTGAACTAGACTCTGGGAATAACATTTGCATGCCAATAATTGTATTCCAATTTATAGAGACACTTTTCAGGATTTTTCAGAATGCTGGGTGGATAAGAGATCCTGGAGCCAGAGGTTGAGGGTTCGATACCCTACTGGGCATTTCAGAAGGACCAGCCTGTGTGGCCTTGGTCAACTTGCACAGTCCCCAGATCGTCCCCAAAGAATTGAACAGCAAACCATTTCTGAGTGCTCTCTATCTAAAAAACCCTGAAAAGTATTGCCAGAAGTCAGAACTGACTTGATGACATACAAGAATGATATATTGGGAAATCTCCAATACCATATGTAATTCACCATTATGTCATCACATAAGCTCGTTGTTCACTTAAATTTAAGGAGAGATTTGACTACATTGATATATTTTGTTATAAGGAAGATAATAATATCACATGACTATATTCAAATTGGATTTATTTTTATTTATTTAAAACACCCATTTTAAAGCAATTTAGGTCAATCTGAAGCTACACTAATCAATAAGGAAAATTAATGGGTCTAAAAAAGCCTAATACCCCACATCAATCAAAACCTTTCATGACAAGTGGAAGGGTGCTTAGACCAGAACAGAGGTGTGTTCATGGAAGAAAGAGTGGATAAGCAATTTACTTACAGAAATTTAAAAATGAAAACAAATAAATTTACACAACATACACATGATGATGACACTGGTTTAAAAAGACAAAATAATTGCAATGATAAATTATACTAGCTGACATCTGTAAAAGTATTGTGAATATAGGTTTTTTCAAATGTGTTGACCACTATACTTCTTTGTGGGCAGACTTCTTCAGTTCAAAAGAAATGGTCTTTGGGCTTTTTTTCAGCATCACTCAAATCAACAGTCAAAACCGACTTATTTAAATATATGGTTGCATGTTTTTTATTCACACTGATGAACTAAATGAACTTTTTGTATCCGATAACTTAAAAATTCTTACATTTATTTTCGTTTCCACTCATCCAGTTCAGAATCAGAATTTGAACCTGTGGCCCTCCAGAGGTTGATGGACTCCAGTTTCCATCAATCCTAGCCCGATGAGTCAATGGTCTGGATGGTGAGGGTTGTAGTCTTAAGACACTGTGACATGGAAGGGGCATGCAGTCTTGAAGACTACATGTTTCCCCCATGTTGTAATTACAGTTTGAACTGTAACAATGTAGTCCTCTCTTGAATTACTCTGCAATAAACCCAAGTGAAATCAGTGGGACTTACATCTGAACAAAAGGAAGTGTGCTAGAAATGTCACATTCTTTTCCTGAAAAACTTAAGAGGCACTAATGGAACAGGCCATAGTCTAACTTGTTTAGGATTCTGTTCCCAACAAAAGCCAAACAGCAAATCATTACATTGAGAACCCTTCCCATGCACCCGCAAAGCAGACAACACTTACTAATGGCAGAGTCATAGGCGGTTGAATTATGCTCATCTCGGAAGAGAGGAAACGGAGACAGATAGGCATGGGTGCAGTTTTTAGACGGTGACTGGTTAGCTGAAAAAATGACATGTGTTCAACTATAATCTTCCATTACAGCAAAATATAACTAAATAGCTTTACTTTTCTGAAGTACCATCCTGGACCCCTTTAAGTGCATACGTTCTGTATACCATTTGTTTCTCATAACTGATATTTACTGTTGTTATGACGTTCAGAAACACTATATGTTCTACAACAGCAACGACAGCACATAGGATGTTTCTACTTGCAGACATACATTTTAAGTCAGGATGGGCAAAGCATGGCCCAATGCTGCATGCAGGTCCCAGGCCTCCCAACATCTCCCATAACACTCTTTATGATGAAGGATATTTGAAGCGAAGTGTTTCCCCACTTGGGGTGTGTGTGTCACAACGTGTTTTCTAGTGGGGTCATGGGTTGCCTTATAAGTGTTGTAGATTTTATTGAATCATTCCTTTCTCGTCCTTTCAAAGCATGACATTAAACTTAGTATGCATGTATCTATATGAGAAACAGGCTCTTTGGGGGCAAAAAGCAGCCTCTATGTTCTGCGAAGGAACAACTTTACCTCATTAAAAATGCCTTTTAATGCACACATGGGGGTGTGGGTGTCACTAGTGACGTAGCTATTATAAAAGAGGGTCGTGACTCAAAAAAACCTTAGGAACAACTGCTCACTGCTCTACAAGATGGGGTTGGCAATTTAATTAATATTTCAACTTCCCTGGGGACTGTTTGAGAACCAACATCTCCCCACTCCCCACACAACCCACACACCAATGGAAATATCCGTTTTAAAATATCTTTTGTATTGGATATTAGAGATGGGCACGACTCAAAAAAATGGTGTTTCGTTTGTCGTTTGTCGTTTAGGGGGTCCATTTCGGTTCGTTTTCGTTTTTTGTGATTTTTTTTTGCAAAAAAAATTGTTTTCGTTTCGTTATGTAACGAAACGAAAAAATGAAAACGAAAATGAACAATTGCTGTTTCGTTAGCATTCATTACAGTTCAATGTATTTGCCGCAACGAAAACGAAACGCACAACAAAATTTCTGTTTCGTTTCGTTTCATTTCATTTTGGAGACAAAAATTTGTTTTTCGTTTCGTTACGTAACGAAACGAAAAAACGGAAACGGAAACAAAAAATTGCTTGTTTCGTGCCCATCTCTATTGGATATTTGTATTGGATATTTTTGTATGTAAATGTTTTGATTGTTTTCAATTGTTCATTGACATTTTAAAATGTTTTAATTGTTTTAACTGTTCATTTTAATTGTAAGCTGCCCACAGACCTTTGGGTAGTTAGCGGCATATAAGTTGTATGTATAAATGTATAAATGTATAAATAAATAAATAAATAAATAAATAAATAAGCCCTCTAAATGACAATTTTTCAAGTTTGAAAAATGGCAGGGAAGAATGAAAATGGCCCTGGGCCTTTTGAAGTTGCCTTCCCTGATCTCAATCAAAGACACTTCTTTGGCATAGAAAACAACGTTCAAAAATGATTTTTACATGTGTTTTCCTCCTCATTCTGCACAAGCAAGGGCATGCAAGGCACTATAAAAGCAGTTGGAGGGCCGTGAGTGACATCTCGTGCAAGCATTTGCACAATGCGTTTGCGTCAGCTGTGTTGAAGGTTTTCTGAAGCCCGGTCCAATCGAAAAGAATTTCCTCTAGATAACTGAAAATCAATATGCCCCAGTAGTATTTATTGGTGGGATGAATATCCATGATGCAACAACTTCAAGAAGTGGAGATTCTCTGGACAGCATTGAATAGCGCTCATTTGCCAGCAACACATTTTCTGCTGAACCATTTCAGTAGGGGTGGAAAAACCAATCCCCTTTCTTGCTACACACTTGATCCTCTGGGAGAGACCTGAGGAAGAGGCACATGGGGTTTCACAGGAAGAACAGAAAGTCCCTTTCTCTGAGGAGACCTCGGCTTGAGTTCTGCACAATGCAGTACTCTATAAATAGATTGCCTTCAGTGAACATAATTTATCAAGACAAGGCATACCCCCAAAAGAAATGCCATCAATAAAAGTTCATGTCTGTAAAAAAAAGAAGATACTTACTGTACCAAAATTTCCACATGCTGCTAGAGTTCTCCTCTGCCTTCCCATCAAACCAGCATCTCCAGAAGAAACCTTCATGATGGAAGATAACCTTTTCTTCCTTCACAAAAGAAACATACAGGTGATCATTCAATGAAGAACGCAATTATTGTACCCTGTTATGTTAGTTTAGATGTCGGTAAGCCACAAGCAGATCACAATATTTGCATATAGAGCTTTAGGGGAGGATGAGGGGGGGGGACATGCATTTTTATAGAACTTGCAATAACTACTTAATAGCTCTGCTGTTTCTGGACGTGTCTAACCAAGAACCACAAACGACGATCCCTCGTACACTCAGGATGCTCACTTTCAAAACAAGTGCTAGGTGATATTTCTAGACAAGGCATAAATAAACTGCAAGATGTCATTCAGAGCAACCACGTTAACCAACATCAGATACTAACCGCGGTGTCATTCAAACCTTCCGAACACCTTCCAACTTCTGTCGCAAGCAGCCAATAGTCTGTTCCAAAGGCAACCAAAAAGAACAAAATCCCAAGAGCTCCAAAGAAACCTCCAAAAAATATCCCAATCCTCAATTTCATTGCTTATATATATATATATATTTTTAAAAAGGGATGATATATTTGCAATTTATGTTAGGGAGGAATCACGTTCTTCAGGAAAAAATTATTAAACTATTACACTGCTGGACAGGAACTTCTGCTCATCTTTGAAGAAGTGCTTAAATTTTGCAATCGTTCTCCAAGAGGTTTTCCTCTAGTGCTTTGGCTTACTTTGTGTCCCATTAAAGTACAATCTAACAAACAGGCAGGGGCTTCTATTTTAGGCGACTCGATAGAAGAACTTTACGGTATTTCCCTCAGCAGGCGGGGCCAGACCAAAATAACTGACCTTCCCTCTTAGCTGGATATTCACTTGAAAGGCAGTTGCAGCTTGGTGCGTCAACAGGCATGCAAGGGGGAATGAAATTACTGTGCGGTTGTTATTCAGCACAGTTAGGTTTCAATATCCAGAGCTGGGCAACCATTTTGACAGGTACACCCTTTAATCAATGTTGCTCCCTCTCACAAGCCGGCACAGAATGCATACTCCCAGTCACAGACAAACACACAAAGCACAACACCAGGCTGGCAGCCATAGATATTGTGAGCAACGCTGAAGGTGTATCATACTATGTTTGAAAAGAAGGGGCAGGAATGGAGCTCACTGACAGACCCACTGAGGCCTAAACTAGATAATAAATTTTGGATATTACTGACTGAAGAAAGACCATCAATTCGTCCTAGTTTTCTGTGCCTTATTCTTTATTTTGCAAATCAGCTGGCTTTTTTGTGACTGGCTATTGGAAGGTAAACACAGATTTTCCTTGGGAAGACTGGTGAAGGAATTACATCTGAAGGAAAATCTGCACACTCTTCACAGCACACCTCTCCCTCATGTCTTTTCACTAATTAGGTGAAGACCATATTTTTTACACATAGCATAAAAACAGACCATTTTTTTAAATTGTTGCAGCTTTTAATCTGGTGTGCCGGAGATGATGAAGATGATGATGAAGATGAAGATGAAGATGATGATGATGATGATGACGACGACAACGACAACGACAACGACGACAACGACAACGATGATTTAGTGCTTCTTGCTTTTAGGTGTTTTCAACAGCTTTGACTAATTGCTTTAATACTGTTACATGTTTAATTTGTTTTTAGTATCATAATTCATTACAATTTTAGCTAGTTTGTTGTTTTAATAACTGTGAGCTGCATTGGGTCATTTAAATTAAGAGAAAGGAGGCATACAAATAAAACAAATAAACAATCTCTTTGATTCTGGCCAACTGGCTCATTCACAGGAATAACCACATAGTTACAGATATTTTATTTAGTTATATTTATATTAATATTAATATTTATACTTATAGTCCGCCCAATTTTCTGTGAGGAACTCTGGGCGGTTTACAGCAAAACAAACAAATAAAGTGAATCCAAGTAATACAAACAACAAATAGACCAAATAATAAAACAAGGTACAAAAAACATCATAAAAGGTATAAGAGATATAATATGACGGCAAAATAAAACGTAAAAAAAAATTCCACCTCCTAGTCACCAAAGGCAGCCTTGAACAGCCACGTTTTTAATGATTTTCTAAATGCTGAGAAGGGCTCCACGGTCCTAATTTCACTAGGGAGCTGGTTCCACCAGGAAGGACCAACAGCTGAAAAAGCACAGGAGTGGCAATTCTGAGCATTAGGGCCTGAGATGTTCTGGTGGGACTGGCCATGGTAGATCTTGGGATGATACACTCCATCAAATATTCTGGGCCCAAGCCATGAAGGGTTTTATAAATCAGTACCAGTATCTTGAACCTTATTCGTGAGGCAACGGCAGCCAGTGCAGATGAGCCAGAATGGGGGAGATGCAGCCGTAACTTCCCAAACCAACCACCAATCTGGCCGCTGCATTTTGAACCCGCTGTAGTCACCGAACAAGGGTCAAGGGAAGCCCCATGTAGAGCGTGTTTCAGCACATTAAACACTGCCCCCCCACCTCTGGGGACAATTATTAAACATCAAAACACAACAAAGCAAAAAGTATTTCAAAGGGGCAAACCTAGGCACCACTCAAAACAACAACAAAAGAAGACACAGATCCCCATAAAAAGGTACTTATGTTAATTTGTATGAGCATATTTAAATAAAAATACTGTACAGCATATCTCATCCTAGCATGGAAGGTTGAAACTAGCCCTGCTATCCAGGTACAAACGCTTGAAACAGACCCCCCCTTGTTCTCCCTATTTATGGATCTTCATTTGAAGCTGGATGTCAGCTGGGCATCCTTTCCAAGAAAGAATTGTCCTCTGTCTAGCACAGAAAGCAGCCGTGTGGGAACCCCCTCATCACATGCCTCAGAGATGCCTGTGTGTGAATGGAAATATTTCCAGGGACAACCAGGCCCAGGAATAAATCCTAAACCACAAAGCTAGCCGGCAAATAAAACAGATGTGTTTTAATATGACCATGTCCTGCACCCTCAAAGGGTTGGACAACTGGCGACATAACTGATCCTACCTGTGTCTGGCGAGCATCTGGATTGTTTAGGAAACTGTCTGAAACAAAGTGCTCAGTGTCAATATGCTGGCATCAGTTTCAACATTTATGTCCACAATAGCTCCATGTCCACAATTGGCAGCCATGTCTATAGTTTTACAGTTTCTAAAAAGAAAAGAAAAAGGGCGGGGGGGGGAACAGTATTAGAATCCCATTTTTTAAAGTTGTATAATTCTTTTAGAGGTTGCTATTTCATGAGTCTTGCCTGTAAAATGAAAGCCTACATTGTCCACCTCATGAATCTTAAAGGAAAAATCTCATGGTGGCATCTCTGAACCAAAGACTCGATTAGCTAAAAGTAAATCCTTATGTTTCACTGTAAGAAATAAATCATACCCTGTACAGTTTCCACTCTTATGGAAACAATTATTCATTATCCTGATATAGATAAAATCTTCTCAAGTTGAAGACAAATGTTAATACAAAAGGCACAGGGCCAAATGCACAGAAAGAAAGAAAGAAAGAAAGAAAGAAAGAAAGAAAGAAAGAAAGAAAGAAAGAAAGAAAGAAAGAAAGAAAGAAAGAAAGAAAGAAAGAAAGAAAGAAAGAAAGAAAGAAAGAAAGAAAGAAAGAAAGAAAGAGAAAGAAAATCCAGGCTTTCTGTTTAATATTTTAATGTTTTCCAAGGATCTTTGTTTTTCTACACTTTTCATAATTCTCTCTCCATATGCCAGTTTATGTCCATTTAACATGGAGGCAACATCCACTGAACATTGTTGCACTTGTCTTGAATAAATATCCCTTTTGTAAAAAGCCTTGCTTGCTTGTTTGTGCAAAGTGAGAAACTGTACACTTGATGCATTAAAATATAATGCCTACATCTGCCTAATCAGTTCTCGGCCTTTTGGCCAAGATCAAGTGTAAAATATAATGCCTACATTTTTTTGTTCATCTTTACCTATATCATATCATTGAGTGTGTTTTGCACATGAAGATCCTTTGTGTTGTACAATAAAAGGCAGAAAAGAGATTATAAAAAACAGCAATGCTTAATTCCATCCACTGTGTCCAACCTGCTGCTCTTCACTACTTTTCTCACGATTCCTCAAAAGTAATGGATAAACTTTTAAACATCTTCAGATTATAAAAAATAAATTTCAGATGGCTGCTAAATGCCCCAATCATCTAAAGTTGTAGACCAGAGAAAAATATAAATCACAACTACATTTTACCATAAATTTCTCATTTAGAAGTCTGATGTAGAAATCCAAGAATGTGTTCCTTTGATTGTAATAAATTTCAGAAGCTATCTTATAAAAATGAACATAACACTGTTTGAAAATTAGTACTTCTTTAAAATATAAAATATTTTGAAAGTAGCACCTGTAAGACTAACTAACTTTTATCTTTCATTAGTATTCCTAGTATAAATTGATACAAAGGACTGACATTACTACATGCTTCATTACCTTTTAAAAATACTTGGTATTTTAAAGGATGGAAAGCGGCCTCTTTTAGGTGTCAAGACCAATTCCGGACCATTATCCAGCTTTTAAGAATTGCAAGTAGGAGACATTTTTATGTTTAACATACAAATGATCTGATTTTAAAGAACAAAATCAAGCCACTATTGACCAGTCTCTGTGGAAACCTACTCCTTACAAAGTAATGCAGCAGGGAAGATGGAAAAGATCAGATTTTGTGATACCAATTACAGTACTATGCAAGAAACCTCAGAAATAAATTTTACTGAGCACATCATGTTTCCTGGCATTGGAGCACAAATCTTCTGACTATACAAATTCTTACATCCACGGAGCTGGAAGAGACCCCATGGATCATCTCCTGTGAATGAGGCACATTTCATACTCCCTTTCAGCTTTTTGAGAATTCCTCATGCCTCCCATCCTTTACCATCAGCCTACATCCTTTAAATAATAACAAGAATAGAGTTCCCAAGGCATCTAAGTTGGTCAAGGCGTGGTTTACCACTGCCATCACCAGTGTGCTTCCAAGTCTGAATGGGGATTTGAACTCAGGACTTCTGAATCCTACTCAGATGATTTATCCACAAAATCACAGTGAAAGAAAAATAAATTTAACATGACAGACATACACCCTTTGGAGTTTCTTCAGCACTCCCCTCCCCTTTGGTAACTGATAGTGAAAAGGCAACCTGTGATCTGTAGTTAGGACGAGAATGCCTTGAAGTTACGATAAGGATTTTAGCCATCTGACAGCAGGGGTGAGTGCTTTCAGGAGCCAGGGGTGGATTTGCTGCAGGCAGGATCTCAACCTTGATCTTTAAAACAAGTCACTTGTGAAAATAATGCCCCTCACTGCCCCCTCCAATCCATCCCCATCTCAATTATTATTTTTTAAAATCTTTTAAGTGACACTTTTCATCTGTGCTGCCCCGATGGAATGTTTACACTAATTTGCTAATATCCAGAATTGGCTGTCTTCTTAAGACACTTCACAGTACGGCAAACTGACAGCAGGAATGAGATCTAACGGGGATGCTTGAGGTGTACATGCTATTTGAATGTGAGGTCCACACTCAATGGCACCACGAACCTCTTCATAACCCCTAGCAACCCTGTTTAATCCACTCCTGCCCATTCCACTCTGTAGACAAACCATTACTTGTCCAAGTGGCCATGAAAAGAATTTCTTTGAATTGTTATATTGTCCTGTGCATTTCAAGAAAAGAAATATGTTGCAAAGGTAATTTGGTGTTGCTTTCCTTGTATACTTTTATGTATGTACTTGTATGTAGGAATAGCAATGTGTTACTCAGCATCCTTCTAGCTTAAAATACCAAACAAAACTGCAGTTATCTCAAAACTTTTTTCTTTCCCATTTTTCCCCTTGAAAAAATTCCATTTATGTGTCCTTTCAGTGGAAACATGCAGAAACCAAAAACAACTTCTACATGTTGGCTGATTTATGACACTAATAACAAACCTTCCCCCTTCACTCCTTTCCAAGTATCTTTTCGTTTAGTTGGAATTGTCTTGAGTGCTTTAGGATCCTTTAATGGTTATCATAAATTAATACATGTACATAACACTTCATAGCAATTGCCACCAAGATTTCATTGCAAAAGATCTTCCCGCGTCCCAAAAGCACTTTCGTTTGTATTAAGGCAGGGGGCTCAAACTGTTCAGTTGATAATATCCACCTGAAAGCGAGTCCAAGGGAAACACACAGAATATACTGTAATTGTAGAAACCCTGTTCCCTCTTATTACTGAAATGCAAGTCCCATTTTTCGTGTAAGTACTCCATTTAAAAACAGAGAAATCGAAAGGTACTGTACGTTTAACCAGCATCCCAAAGGGTATTAGCCAAGTCATAATGCCTTTCCTAAGGCCGAACAGCATGCTTCTTGCAAAACAGTAATCGGAAAATGCCACCAGAAAATAAGTTTATGCCTGTAGCAGCGGGCTTGGGGAGGACGCGGGACCCTCCAGCCGCTGTTGCACGGAGGTCCGACACCCATCCCCTTTTTCCTGCGAGCACAGCCGCACCAGGAGAAAGACGATGGGCGTTGCAACCCCGCAACGCCATCGGGGCCACTTGTGCGCCGCTTGCTCGCGGTTCCCATAGCACGGGCTTGCTTCCCCTTCGTCCCCACCATCTGCCTGCCTGCCAGCCAGCGCTACGCTTGCGCACAACTCAGTTCTCCCTCCCACCTTCCCCTCTGTACTCCGGTTCTCCTCCCCTCTTCTCTCGCTCCGCTTCCAAGAGGCGGAGCCGGCGTGGCTCCATCGAGGAAGGCCCGGAGTCCCCCCCCCCCCCGCCCGCCCGCCCTGCCTCCGTAAGCCGGCGGTGCCTTTGCTCTCCTCTGGGCCTTTCTGCCTGGCCGTTGTTCTGCATGGAGAATGGGAGCCGGAGCGGGGAGCCGCAGCCCTCGCTTTTTGCTCCTCCTCTTCTTCTTCTTCCGGAGGAATGGAAAGGCCTGAACCGGCACCACCGGCACTGGCCCCGGCGTTGTCAACCAGGAGGGTAGCTGGGCACCGCCGGCTTGTCCTATGTTTGTACGCAGTGGGCTTCCTGGTGAGGATCCGCAAAGGGCAGGGTAGCAATTGGTAGGCGACGCGCGGGGGGCAATCACTTGGGCTCGGGGATCCGGAGTTAGAACGATTACAGTACTTTGTAAAAGCGAAGGGGGCGAGATTTAAGGAAGAGGCACCGATCCTTGCGTCGGGACTGAAATGGACTCTGCACGCGCTCACAGGCCCCCTGGCGTCGTCACCTTGCCTGGTGATTTACTCTTCTGTTGTTTTCCATGTAGTAGTAGTAGTAGTAGTAGTAGTAGTAGTAGTAGTAGTAGTAGTAGTAGTAGTATGGTGTGCCATCTAGTCAATTATGACTTATGGCGACCCTTTTTAGAGTTTTCCAGGCAGAAGAGTCAGGAGTGGTTTCAAGGGTAGTTGCCCAGCCCTACCCTTCTGCCCTGGGGGGCTTTGCAGGTTGTCCAAAGCCGCACAGCCTGGCTTTACCTGCAGGAGGCATAGAACTGAATAAAGCTCCCAACTTCTGGTTCTCCAGCCAGATATGTAAACCACGGAGCTAAATTGCCCAGTAGTAGTTTCTGTTCAGTTAATGTTGTTCCATAAGCTAATTTTCCCCACCCAAGATTTTTGCCTCCAATAACAGATACGTCCTAATTGATTCTCTTTTCTTACCAAGGAATGAGAAATCCCAATTGCCCTCACACAGCTCAGTCTTTCCATTAGTCTTAAGGCAACAAAAATATCTGTGTTGTGTGAAGTGGCTGTATGTATTTATGCAAGACTCCCTAAAGAGCCTCCACATATAGAAAGCCTCATCTTTTGCAGATAAATTTTCAGACTAAGTTTCTCAGTAATGCTATAAAGATACAGATATTTATAGAACAATTACACTGTTTTGAAGGCAGTTTCCCCAGGGTTGACAACCACTGAAAGACTGTCATCATCTACTACCTTGTCAGGCTGTTTCCCTGTAAGAGCTCAGGCAGGTATCACCCTTCAGTGTCCACTCTTCTAAAACTTCCTTATTTGCATAGTGCTAGATAGCTTTACTTTCTCATTGTTTTGTCTAAAATCTGTTTACTGCCCTCTCCTAAAATGCTTTAGATGTGGCTCTGCAGACTAGAAGAACCTTTATGTTTGCACCTGTTCTCCGATGGAGAGAGAAGAAAATGTAGTTTCAACCAGCTGTTTATGGCAAGGGGAGCCACGAAATTCTTTGTTAAAAGGATTAGGAGAGTATGCCGAGGCATGGAATTCTCTGCCTGTGAAATAAACTGGCCTCCTCGAACACATTACCAGAATAGGCTTGCAAGCAAGGGAGCTGATACAGTTCTTTATGGGTTCCTTTTGTTTACTGTTTGCTTGAAGGACTGTATAGCAATTGTTTCAAAATAGGTGGGAAAATGGCGGGTCTCTATATTACATAAAAAAACTCGTGCCAATATAGAGCACTTCATGTTTCTCTCTTCTTGGGACCTTCCAGAGACATTAGATGTTGAGGTTCCATTCAGCAGTTTGGATGGTATTTCTTCAACAGTCTTTCATAGGCAACTGCAGTTACACTTGCCCATGTTTATGAACACAATAATCAAACATGCAAGTAATTATTTGCCAAACTTCGTAGAACAGTGGTGGCCAAACTTTGGCCCTCCAGAAGTTTTGAACCACAACTCCCACAGTCCTTTGTCATTGGCAATACAGGCTTGGAATTCTGGGAGTTGTGGTCCAGAGACCTTTGGGTAGTGGGTGGCATATAAATTGAATCAATCAATCAATCATCTAGAGCAGTGTTTTTCAACCACTGTTCCGTGGCACAGTAGTGTGCCGCGAGATGTTGCCTGGTGTGCCGTGGGAAAAATTCTTCCTACACCAGCAATGCCCCCCCGCATCCCGCTCGCGACCAAGGCAGTGGTGACGCGCCGGTGAGTCAGAGGAAGGCGGGGCGTCCAGAAAGAAGCCGGCTACCACAAGGCTTCCTTGGGAGATGTAGTTCCTCCCGCAGGTCTGAGACACGGTCCTGGGGAGGAGAGCGGACTACCTTTCCCGGCGTGCTTTGCGCGCCGGCGAGGAAAGGCTGGCCATGGGCAGGGAAGGAGAAGAAATAAGGGAGGAGGAGGAGGAGGAGACTGGAGAGCGAGAGAGTGAGAGAGAGCCGGGAGACCCGCGCAGGCGCATTGCTGCGAAGGGCGCTCCAGAAGCCGCTCTTAAAGGTTCTTGGGGTTGGTTCCCCCTCCTCGCTCACCGAACCCCCCTCCCTCCCTCCCCCGCCTCGCGCACTCGCTGTTTACCTCCCGAGGGTGGGCGCACGCCCCTGCCGAGCCAGGTAGGAGCGCGCGTGCGCACCCCTCTTTTAAGGGTGGGGAGCGGCCGGCCGTTGACAATGGTCATTTTGGGGGGGTAAATAAAGGGGAGGACGTGGGAGGCTGAGGAGGGGATTCCTAGGACCCAGGGAGGAGACGGGGATGGGGGGTCCCTTCCAGGCCCTGTGGCTGCCTGGCTGGAAGGAGGGGGGGGAGAGAAGGGAGGCTTGTACTGGAAGGGGTAAAAGATGGGGGTTGGGGGGGTCGTATATGAAGAGCCTCCCCCAGCCCCACCTTCCTGGGTTTGCAAGTTCTTCTGAAAAAAAGTGCCAGGAGGAGGGAGGGGGAAGGTGAGGGCAGGCGGACATTTTGATAGGGATGCCTTGGGAGGGCCTGGGCCGGAGGATGGATTTTTTTTTGGGGGGGGGGGTGAGAAGTGTGTTTGTGTGTGTGTGTGATAGGCACAGAGTTAAATTTTTTAACATTTTCTAATGGTGGTGTGCCTCGTGATTTTTTTTCATGAAACAAGTGTGCCTTTGCCCAAAAAAGGTTGAAAAACACTGATCTAGAGGGCAGAAGTTTGGCCACTACTGTCCTAGAATTTCTGGGGCGCGCATGACTTTGTGTTACTGTGACCATGTTAGTAAAGAGAGGGGGGTCCTTAAAATAAGAGCTAAGAACAATAGTTCTTCAGTCTACAGCTGCCAAATAACCTAGTCTAAAATGGAGGATTCTGGCATTGTCCCAAAAAAAGGTCAATTTCCAAGTTCTCTATAACTGTGGTTGTGTCAAATGTCTGAACTTACTAAAAATGTTTTATCCTCCTGCTTTCCAGGATTTCTTTGGTGTCAGCATGATTGTCCCTTTATTAAGCCTTCACGTCAAGTCCTTAGGAGCAAGCCCCACCGTTGCTGGAGTGGTAGGTAAGCACGTTGTCCTGACTTGTTAATTGGGGGAGTCTCTTTTTAATGAAAGGTTCTGAGACCATTCAAAGCAAAGCGAAGTATGTGGCTTCCATACTTGCCCAGCTAATTCAGCTCTTCATTAATTCAGGCCCTTTGTAGGTAAACTCGGTCGTGGTTGTTTGAAGTTACCAGACCTACTTGTAGACCTAGAATGGTGAAACTGTAAACTTCTCAGTACATATTAGAGTAGCCAGCATGTGGTGATGTTACTTAAGAGCTTTTGTTTGAACAGCTACCCTTTGGCCAAAGTTAGCTCAAGGGGACAGGGAAGTCTTGTTTGCATGTGAATTACATGTTTGTGGCACTAGTTGCTATTGCAAACCACTTACAGATTTCAATTTTTATAGAGAATGTTTTCTTTTGTTAAGAAATGTGCTGTATTGTGATTTTCTTTCATGAAAAAAGATACCTGTATAAAATTGTAAGTGAATTGATATGCATGCATTTTCTTCAGAAATTGGAAAGACAAAGTATCCCAGTTGAATTGAAGAAGGAGTAGCAAATACACCATGAAATTTGCCCTGTTTCATGGGGACCAGATGCCTCCTGGACTCGACTCAGCAAAAGAGGCTACGCTCAGGGGCAAGGTGTCTTTTCATCTGTGGGTTGGAAAAGAAGACTTCTGTCTAGCAGCAACCCAGTCCCACCCCCCACCCCCCCTAAGAGGTCGCCTTCTGCATGGTGTGCCTGGGAACGCATCCTAAGGTGGATTTCTGGAGGCCAGGTCACAATGGGCATTTATACACGACCCCTAAGCTCCGCCGCAAATGGCTGCAAGGTCCAGACCTTATAAATGTTTACCCACCAGCTCCGGACTTTGCAGACAATTAAGTGCGACCCCGCCCACTTTAGCAAGACCAAACAGCAGTTTTCTTGTACCTGCTTTTTGGAGGTGACAAATATTTGATCCGGTGTAAGGATAGTGAGTGCGGGGCTCTCCTGGCTTCCGTTTGTTCTTTTTTTGCGCCCCGCCCCTTTAAGAGATCTGAATGCTGCCCGGAACAAAAGGAGGTAAGAAGGCATTCTTTTCTTTCTTTTTTCTCCCTCCCTCAGGCAGCCAGCAACCAGGAAGTGCGGAGGGGGGTGGGGACAGAGGAAGAGCGAGGAACCCCTAAGATCTCTGGTCCGAATTTAAGTGGCCAGCAGATCTTAGGGGTCGTGTAAAAAGGCCCAATGAGGCCTTTTTCTGTCCCCCATTTATTATTCTGGCTTTTTAACAGTAGTTTGCAAAACGGGCAACGTGGCTGAGTAGTAACAGTGCATTGCTATTTAAAGTTTATAGAAATTTTAAATCACTTAAAAACAGCAAAATGGCTTCAGGTGCCCACAGAAACTCAGAAATAATATTTTGACGTATCAGGTACAGTATATGTTTACTGATTGCATCCTGCCCTGAAAACTGCCTGATGATATCAGTACTTTTTACAGTGTTTTCCAAAATAGCTTGTTGCCCTTTATTTTGCTTCCAAACTTTGAATGATTTGCATTGCTTCTTTCATCTGAGTTCTTCTCGGACTTGCTAAAGAGTGCACTTGTCCCTCGTGGTTTAGTTTTAAGGAATTTATTTGTCCAGAAAAATCTATAAAGTAAACAGAAGAGTCAGAGGACAATCTGTTTTCACATTGTTGAACATATGTTGCTGAAACTGTTGTTGTTGTTTTTTGTCTCCAATCATTTCTTTGCTTTCAGGGTCTTTGTATGGAATTCTGCAACTGTTTTCCAGTACGTTAGTGGTAAGTTTGTTCTGTTGGATTATGAACATTTCCTGGTATTTTAAAATCCAGTGCACTATATTAGCATGATGTAGGAATAAAAAATGTTGTATTTAAACATGGAATTCTAGGTCCAAAACCTGGTTTCCCTCTTTAGATTACTAAAGCATATCACTGTCTTTCAGCAAACCTTGTCCTTGAGGCTTCTATGAAGATACAGGAGATTTGTGTAAGGAAGACAGAAATTTGTGGTGGGAATTATCCAAAACACTGTGAACAACTTAAAATAGAATTTGCTTGTGGGACGAGCAGAGAACAAGTTTTTTTTTCTGAAGAACCAGGCAGACTCAGGGGAACTCGCATTGTCATCATTACCATTAGACGAATGACCCACCATATCACAATCTATCTATGAATGCATATGTCTGACCTGTCAAAGTCAGCTGTCTGGCAGGACAGGAAAGCAGAAAGCAGCCTGGCTGCCCTCGATTGAGAGAGAAGCCGTAGAAGGGAAGCGCTTACCCTGAGGTAAGCACTTCCCTTCCAAGGCACCTGGGCTTCCCCCTCAATCAAAGGCATCCGCAGGCTGCTCTCCGCACCACTACCCCCAGCTGATTTTGACGGGTTGGGCCTCTCAAAGTCAGCTGTCTGACGGAAAAGTGGAAAGCAGCCTTCCGCTGCCCTTGATTGAGGGGTGTTTGGGACAGCCTTCCCATAGGAATGCATTGAAAACCTATTAATCTGTTCCCTTCAGAACGGATTAATTGATTTTCAATGTAACCGCTGTTCGACTTACTACTTGATCAACTTCCAAAGATGCCTTCGGAACGGATTAATGTTGTAAGTCAAGTTACTACTGTAAATACATAACTGTCTAAAGCTGCCTTGTGTTAGTTATCGTACCTGTGATATCCAGTGTCATGTTAAATTGTTTATTTCAAGGATAGCTCAGCTAGTCAGTGGTTGTATTGGTTTATTGATTACCTTGTCTGTCAATTATATGTATATTCTTTTTCTTATACACTGCTCAGAGAGTGCCTTGCACTGTGAAGCAGTATAAAAGTTGAAAAATAAGTGAACAATTAATAAATAAATTTAAAGGCAGTCCCCAAACTGTTTACACTTCTGTTAAGATGATTTGAAAGAATCTCTTTTGTCCTGTACAGGGATCTTGGAGCGATATTGTAGGAAGAGCATATTGCTTACTTGTCTGCATCCTCTTCAGTGCATTGGGTTACTTTGTACTTAGTATGTCCACCAATATATTTTTATATGCTGTAGCCCGGATTATTGTGGGTAAGTGGCTGATTATCTATTTAGGAACAAGTTCTGTCGGGGCATTAAAAATAAAATACCCAAGGAGTTTTAGATGTAGCAGCTATGAGCCATTATGAGTCCAGGTGTGGACACAAAGAGATTTTGGATGTTCATGAGAACAAGCGAGAGGTCTAAGATCAGTAAGAATGAAGCTTTAGAAGCATGGCTCAGGTGACTTAAGGGGATGATTGCAATTGGACTGAGTCTACATAAGTCAGTCTCCGTGGATCTCTGTCAGTCATTGGATTTGAATCTGGATTTGGACGTGTTTAATGGAACCATACAAGGTATTTTGTTATTTGGATGTAAATAGACGGCAGAAAATTAAGAACTCCGATCTTTGACATCATTTTTTCCTAGTGTGTACTAGCACTGCAGATCTGCTAAATCAGGGATAACACATACCTTAACAAGTTCAGACAATCTTTAGCTTACAAATAAAATTATAGTCCATCCCAAACTGTGCAGGGTCTGAATGGGTTACTCCCTTTTAATATCCACTTCCTCAATGGGAACGTTAAACTAGAAATTTTGCCATGAGGATTAATGGGACTCAAAAATCTGAAGCTATATTATGAGTGTTACTATCAAGAGTACAATACTTTTGCAAGCACTGCACTAAGTGTGTATTTGAATCAGGTTTGTTATTGTTGTTGTTCAGTCGTGTCCGACTCTTTGTGACCCCATGGACCAGAGCTCGCCATGCCTTCCTATCTTCCACTGCCCCCCCCCCGAGTTTTGTCAAATCCATATTGGTTGCATCGATGACACCGTCCATCTCATTCTCTGCCATCCTCTTTTCCTTTTGCCTTCGATCTTTCCCAACATCAGGGACTTTTCCAAGGAGTCCTCTCTCCTCATGAGGTGGCCAAAGTACTGGAGCCTCAGCTTGAAAATCTGTCCTTCCAGTGAACATTCGGAGTTGATTTCTTTCAGGATGGATAGCATGTTTTAAATTGATTTTCAGGTGTTTACTGCATGACATATAGAAGCATGGATTCTTTTGCCCAGGATTTAAAAAAAAATAGAAGTGAGGCATTTTACAGGGCCGGAAGAGTCTTTTATATTAAGGTGGATGGGAAAGTGATTTATTTTTAATTGTTTTGGCACAGGTTTGTGAAGGAGGAGGGAGTGCTTTCTTCCTTTCCTTTCATACTGACTGATAAATTACCACTTGCTGGTGTGTCTCCCTTCTTGCCAGCCCTACCGTGTCTTCTTCATTAGCACCCCCATAGGTGTGTGTGTTGCCTCGGTTTCCGTGCAGTTATGTTGGGTTCCAGTGAAAGCTTGTATTCCCATCTGTATTTTTTTTTTGACCTTTTATGCTAGACCATCGCTATCCCACTTGGGAAGAATTTTAAAAAAATATGGCGGCACCAGCAAATGGCTTTGGGAGGCAGTCTGTGTGAGGGCAGCTAGGCAGAGGACAAAGGCCCATATGCAAAACCCTTCCACCCATATAAAACCCAGTGGATTAAAATGAGTTAAAAGAATGTGCCCATCAAAAAAAAACCCCCCACAAGATTACATGTGACTTGAAAATGATTTTCAGAGCTCAGATCCATTTCCCAGTGTATTTCCATAGTGGCACTTAAAGGTCTAGGTTATTAACTTTGATTTGGATAGTTTTAAAACAGGGATACCCAATATGATACAGTTCATAAGAGGATCCATAAAATAGAGCCGCCATAAAATAGACTCAGGAGATCTTGTCCTCAATTCCCCATGGTCCTGGAAACCCACAAAATGTCACTGGTAAAATCACTCCTAAAACACCACACTTATTTAGGGTTGCTATAGGTTAGTTTTGACTTGACATCATACAACATGCAGAATTTCAAAATAGTTGGCTCAAGAAAGGTATGAGATTCAGAAGAGCACATATTTATTTTTAATGCTGATTTTATTTCAGTACAGACAATGCTGCAAATGCCTCTCTTGTTTTGTAGGTGTTTTCAAGCACACACATTCGCTTTCGAAGGTTGTAATCTCTGATTTGGTTCCTGAGAGTGAACGCCTCTTGGTAATAGGACATTTCAATGCAGCCTCCAGTACTGGTTTCATTTTAGGACCAGTTGTTGGGGGCTACCTTACGGAGTCAGACGGTGGCTTTTTCCTGACAGCCTTCATCTGTGCGTCCATCTTCGTCTTGAATGCTGGTAAGCTGTTTGACACTTTGCACTTAGAAGCTTTTAAAAGTGATCTCTGTGCAATTTTTCATCAAGCTTTTTGTTCTTTATCCATGCCAAGCAATAAATTAGTATGGTATAGGTCAGGGCTGTCCAACTTTGAACAGGCCGAGGTCTACTTTTTTGGACCAAAGTACCTGAGGGCTACTACGCTAAAACCTCTACTTACGAATTTTATCCATTCCGAGCACACACTCATAAGTAAAAATCTTTGTAAGTAGAGCAGTGGTTTTCCATATGAATGCATTGAAAATAAGACAATGTATAGCATACTTGCACTGGTCATTTTTTTATATGCATGTAAAACTTCAACATGTTATAAGGTATTCCTATTTCATTATCAGGAAGAAGTTTGTCTAAGCCAGGGCTGTCCAACTTTGAACAGGCTGAGGTGCTGATCACCTGGCTGGTGGGGGGGAGCACAAGACCACGCCATGGCTCTTGAACTGCCCCGCTTGGGTGAAACAGTGGGCTGGCACACCCAGAGCTTTGCTGGGGCAGTGGTGGTCATTGGGATTGGGGATAGAAGGGTGGATAACTTATCCCCTCACTTTTTCATTGATGGCTGGCAGGCTACTTTTGAACCCTTCGCGGTCTACTGGTAGCCCCCGGTCTACCTGTTGGGCAGGCCTGGTATAGGTCGCCAGAGACATGCAGGTGCAAGAGCTGGTGATAGCAGTGGGTAACTCGTTTTTTTAAACAGGTACCTTCTAAGAATACAAGAATGGTTTGATTGCATCAGGCCTGCATTGCGGCCAGGAAGGAGACAGGGAAGCATCATTCATATACATAAACACACACATATATACAGTACATATGTGTATCAGTACTACTAAAGAACACCCAACTAGTCTTGTTTCTCCAGCATAGCAACCTCATTTAGGAAATAGAAAATAAGGTTTTTCTTTGTGTTATATTTAAACCAAGAGTGGGCAACTCCCAAAGATTCAGGGGCTATGGAACCCACATAGCGGCTTAATCGATCCCTTGCTCCCTCAATCCTATTATTATTATTATTATTATTATTATTATTATTATTATTATTATTATTATTATTATTATTATTATTATTATTATTATTATTATTATTACTTCCAGTTCTGTACACACACAGGGACACACACCCTTAAAACACCATGGGAACCAGAAATCTTGTGAAATTGCCCCTGCTCTTTTTAGAGGGATCTCCACCCCCTTCCCACAAAGATGCATTTGGTAGGGAAGACAGTTTGATTGCCCCTGGTTTGTTGATCCTGGTTTAAACAATTGAGGAACAGAAACCATGGCTTATCTGTTGTTTTGGATAGTCCACTTTTGGTTTGCTATCTGTCATCAATATAATTCTTTGGATCCATACATCAAAATATGCAATTTCATTAATGCTATTGCATATAAACTAGTAGCTACAGGGAATATTTTGATACTAGGTGCTTACCTGAGTGTTATTCTCCTTCAGGGATCAGTATAGGCTAAATCAAGGTACCAGCTGTGCATCAGTTTTATTTAAACAGCATGGTTAGTATTCTGAGATGACTGTGTGACCTTGAAACCAGTGTGATCATGCAGATGTGATGAATATCTTGATCTATTTCTAAAGATTACAGTATTTTTCCATGTATAAGACTATATTTTTGTCTAAAATTGTTAAGACTAAAAATTGAGGGCCGTCTTAAACACCAAAGTACAGCCAAGGAAAGAACTGTACAGTTGTGAAGCTGTAATTTTGGGTTGGAAAAGTGGGGGGGGGGTCATCATTTTATGCATGGGAGTGCCTGATAGATGGAAAAATACAGTTTGTCTTCCATATTCAGTTTGTTTTGATTTTGTCCATTTTCTTTGCAGGTCTTTTTTGGATGCTGCTCTGGTGTGAAAAGAAGATCTATGGTAATGAATGGGCTCCTGCTGAGGAAGTGAGAGGCGTTCCCTCAGCAGAGGCCAAAGGAAGCCTGCAGCTTCGTCTTTTACCTCACAACGCTGTGAAAAGCAGCCCTCCCGCACAATCCTCTTGGACTCAGGTGGCATCTGTGCTGAAGAGGCTCGGTGGCATCGCAAGGTCTGACCTGTGGGATGTCTTTCTGGTACGGCTTTTGATGTCTATCGCCGTCATGCTGTACCATAGCAATTTTGTCTTGGCGCTGGAAGAGAGATTTGGGATTAAGCCTAAATTCACTGGCTACCTCATAAGTTACAGCAGCACCCTTGGAGTAGCTGCTGGCTTTCTACTTGGACCGATCACGAGACTGTACCGGCACCAGACCTATGCCATCTTACTGAGGTCGAGTGTTGTCACATGTGCGTTCATGGCGTCACATTCTTTATCAGCAAGTGTGTGGATAGTGATCTTGTCTTCCACAGGTTTAGCATTTTCAACTACCGTAGGACGTACCTGCATTACTGACCTTGAACTAGCCCTGGGTGGGAACGAGGCCAGTGGCATGCTCATAGGTGTTGGTCAGTCGGTCTCAGCCGTGGGCCGCATCGTTTCGCCTCTTCTCTCAGGAATTGCCCAGGAGTTCAGCCCATGTGGGCCCCCCATTCTTGGAAGCCTCCTGGGACTGATAGCGGTGGTCATCATGGTCTTGAATAAATCGAAATATGCTGGCATTAGGAGCGAGAAGTTGAAAAAGAACTAGTGAACTGTTTGCCATACATACTCTTATTCAAACAAAATCAAAATAATTGGAACAAATGGAGGTCTTATATCCAACATTTATAAGTCTGTAGAGTGGTTGTGTTCCACTTCTAGAATACTTAGCCTTTGCAAGGGGGGGGGAGAGGGAGAGAGAGAGAGAGAGAGAGAAAAAAGGCTGAAGAGAAAGGTTTATTTCCTTGACCCGTCAGCCGAACAGCAAAACATGGCCAGATGTACATTGCATTTTTATAACTGTAGTGCAAAGGGAAACTTATCAAATCAGCCATATCCCTACATCTGTTTAAATCTTTTTAAATGATGTGAAAACTCATACAGTATAGATCCTGATCCCAAGTATCAGCTACATGAAGCAGCATTCATTGCACTGATGCAGTCATGAAAGAGAAAGGGGGATTGTCAGTCTCTGTGGTGATCCAGTTAGACCACCAGTTGTGACACAGCCTTCCCTCAGGAAACAGCCCGGTTGTTGCTGGAACAGGTTCCAAGGTTCAGACCAGCCCTGCAGCCCTTGGACGGATATGGAGGTCTTTACTGGGCTGACTACCATTTGGTTATAATACCAGTTGTCCTATCAGTGCCATCCTTGCTTTTAATCAGATGTTGTGTTGTATGTTAGTGTGGAGAAAAGGCTGCTAATGTGCTTTAGGCTACAATACTATTTGGAAATGGCTGCTATCACTGACATTCTAGTAGCCCTGGTGTGTTTTCTCAACCAGAGCTGAGGGACGTAGGCAGCAGGAGATGGCAGTGCTGTTTTCAAAGGACATTTCACTGCTTGTGAGGTGGTCACCACCAGGTAGTTTGTTTTTCTCTTCTGCTTTGGTCCATAAGTGTTCCTTATACCTGAATTGGAAAAGGATAGTCCTCTCTGCAACAGAAGAGCTTGTTTTCCTAGCAACGTCTACCTGGGAAAGAATTCAACTTCCCCAGTAGTAATTCTCTTAAAGAGTTTGGTGGCTTACAACAGGGCTTCCCAACCTTGGGTAACCTTGGACTGCAGGTCCCAAAAGCCTTCATCACCAGCCGTGCTAACCAAGGTTTCTGGGAATTCCAGTCCAAGAATATCTGGGTTAGAAACCACTTCCCTAGAGGAGTGATCTCGTGGAATATACTGTCTCTTTTCAAAGCTTTTTTTTTTTTTTAAAAAAAGGCCTTGTTTAATGAGTGCACTGAAATAGACATACTGATGTATATAAATTAACTCTGAGGAATAAGCATTCACTAAAGTGTTGTTGTTTTTAAAAAAACAAATGAGCTGAACTTGCCTTGAAGAGTTGTTGACTTAGATCGGTCACAGTTTTATGCCTTCCCTTTTTTTGCTCATGCCAAAGATAATCTTGAAATGGAAACGTTTGTTTAATCAAATCTAGCTGAAACATGTTAAGATCCTAGAGCAGGCATGTCCATACTTTGGCCCTCCTGATGTTTTGGACCATAACTCCTAAAATTCTAAGCTTAGATTGCCAGTGCCAAAGGACTGTAGGAGTTGTGGTCCAAAACATCTGGAGGGCTGAAGTTTGGACATGCCTGTCCTAGAGTTAAAGCAGCCTTTGTCCAATGTGTGCCCTTGGACATGGCTAACTTGACTCCCATGGATTTCCATGTACAGTACATGTTAATTCCCAGTCTGAACCAAAGTACGTGGTAGAGTACTTTGAGATGAATCACAAAGTTTTGCAACACAACTGTTCTCAATGTGTAAGTGTTGTATGCACCAGATGGACAAAAGAAACACACACACATAGTTTGTCTCAAATTCTGTCCTTTCTGGTGCCATTAAATTCTGTTTGCATGTTTGTCGCGAAAGTCTAATTTTAGAGTTGACTTGAAGAGGGCAATGGGCAGATGGGAGTTAAAAAGTATTAGGTAGGGAAATCATTTCCGAATCAGGGAGGTTTGCAAAGAGTGGTATTTCGTTGCTCCTCACTCAAAAGTCTGGTCTGCAGATTTTCTTCGGACTAATACAGCCCCAGTTGTCTTTGGAATTCAGTAAGAAATAAATATTACAGGACTATTTTTATGTAACTGGACTAAAGGGAACAAGGAAAGTTTATTTAAAAATGTAATCTCAGGGATGTGTTGTATTCTGTTTTAAGGAAGTTTGAAATATTTCTGAATCGTTCTGTACAAAGTTACAGTTCTTAGCATTGCACTACGTTGTTGATGGGAAATAAAAAGGAAAATAATGCCTCCCGACCTCCCGTCACGTGTGTAATCATTGTTGTAAGCTAAATACATATATACCTGTTGTGTTCAAAAAAAAAATCTGAACAGTTTGAAAATTGCTGTGGAAACAAACAGGCAAGGAAAACAAGTACGTACAAACCTAAGAGAACAAGTACAGGGACTGAGGGGTTGAATTCCCATCGGCCTGCAATGCTGTTGAAAACTACAGAAAGATTTCAGAAAGTCCACAGCTGAAAGCTCTGCCAGCAAGTACCATCACCAGAAAAGGCTGGTATCGACACTAATTGATCGTGTTCAGCGTTAATGACCCAAGGTATTGTTTCTGTTTTGTGATTTCCTCCTCATTAATATTTATAGGCAGTAGACTTCCAGCTGCATTAAACTATCATCTGTCACTGCCTGTGCAAGACAGCCGTCTCCCAACTCTCCCTGTGATGCTTCTGCCCTTTTGCAAAATTCAGCTTGTCAGGGGGATTAGAATAGCAGCAGCAAGGACAGCTGAAGCAGGCTTCCAACAATGGCAGTGGCTTTGCTTCATCACTTTTTTGTGGAGGGGGGGGAGTTACATTGTGAGCAGGAAGGGTAGATCCACTGCCCCTGCTTCACCCATTAAACAGGTGGCTTTCCAAGTAATTGATATTTGAGCAGTTTCATACTTCTATCTCCTACCTCCCCCCCCCCCAACACCGCAACTTGCATTCCACATAAATCCATTTTAGGATATGAAGACAAAGGTGAACACCTTCTTGAGAAAATCCACATAAACAAAGGCATGTGCATATTGGGTTCCCCTTTCTGAGGGCAGCCCTTCAGTGCCTGAATTGGCGATCAGTGTGCAACTGGTTGTACGAATGGTAGTCCCCAGGGAAGGAACCTTGTGAAACTGCCCTTCCATAATCAAATAGGCCAAGGCCTGTGCTAATCCAGAGCCCCCTATTGTTTTGGAGGACAAGACTCTGCCCAAAAAGCTGTGTCCACAGTAGAGACTGATCCTGAGTCTTTTAAGTTGAAACCCAACAGTCTTCAGAACTGATGGGGTGACTCATACCCAACTACTCTGCCTGAGTGGCCTGACGAGTTGGCAGAACAAAGTGGGAAAGGGGGAGAGCTGGTCAGGAAGCTTTCCACAATATGGAGGAAATAATGGATAGGAATGTAACTTAATTTATTCCAACAGGACTACTCAAGTTTCCCTTCCCCATGCATCAGAATAACTTGGGAAGCTAAGTGTGCATGTACCTATCTAGGCACCTGGTGATGGGAGTACTGAACACAGACGGGTTTTGGAGCAGTTGAAATAGTTACATTCTGAAAATTGGCCCCTCCGCCTCCCCCAATTCCAGGCTCTTCATGAAGGAGCTCTTTAAGAGCTAGTCTTCACATTAGTACATAAGAACCCTGCTGGAATCAGGCCAAGGGCCCATTTAGTCCAGCTTTCTGTATCTCACAGTGGCCCCACCAGATGCCTCTGGGAGCACCTGTAACAACTAGATACCTGTCTCCTAATACCACTTCCCTTATTCCATAATGGCAAGTACTGAATCTTACAGATTTCTTACATGTCCATATTTCAGTGAAAATATAAGCCTTATCAATCCTGATCTTTCCTGTCCCCCTCCATCCTTCATTCCCTCCGCATTTGCTCACTTCCTTGTCAATCAATGCCATTGGCAGCCCTGATCTCTCTCTCCCCTTCCTTCTGCCATTCCTCCCTGCCCTGTCCCCTGCCACTTGTTCGGTTTCTTCTATCCTTAGAGCTTAACAGGCTCCACCGCTAGAAGCTAGAATCGGAACAGTCAAATAGAAAAAGTATATTGGATTTTTATAACTTCAGTGAAATATGTGGTACCTGTAAGACTCCCAAAATGGCTGCCACCTAGAGAACACCCAAATGAAATTGGGGGGGGGGTTTCCCCCTACACATCCCTAGTACTGATCCCATAATAAATCATTGTGATCCAAACTCTAGCTTCAGGATTGGATCCTAATACTGCCCGTTCTCTGAAGCAGAGGGAAATGTGTGTTTCATCCATTTTAGTCCAGTGTTACTAGTTACCTGCATAATTCTAGGCATTTGAACACGACTACCTGAGCATACAGCTGGGTCTCTCATGTATCAGGTACTAAATGGGCACTCACATTTCCAGTTTGCTTTCTACATAATCAAGAAAAATGCAACTTTTTTGTATTCTACTTACACACTCATTCATGCCATCCAGTATATTTTCTGTAGATTCAATCAGTCACCGAAGAAAATTGTCACACTGCAGCAAGTGTGTGGTACCCCAAGAATCATATAGAATCATGAAGTTGGAAGGGGCCTATAAGGCCATCGAGTCCAAACCCCTTCCTCAAGGCAGGAATACAAATAAAATATCAGGTGGTTGTCTTAAATGCCTCCAGAGTTGCAGAACTCACCACCAGACAAGAGAGCTATACAGTACTGCATGCAGTCACACAACACAGCAATCCAGGAGTCTGTGGGAAGCCTGTATTACCATCTAGGAGCATTATACTGGTACACACTGCTCTGATCGCAGCTAAATAAATGGCAGGCCTTCATTCTTGTTCGTTGGGCATTTTGTCTGGCAACGGGCCAATCTTGTTCTTACTGTGGTCCTTTTTAAGAGGGGGATAAAGCCAATAACATATTCTGGTCACTTCCTCTGGTACGCTGGGAGGAAACCAGCCACAGAAGAGAAGCTGACCACTTCCAGGCATCAGAATGAATCAGCTGAGTGAACCCGCGTAGTTCATTCAACTGCAAGTGGAAATGGCTGAATAACATGGATCAGCCTTCAAAAACAGGGAGGGACAGGGTGAATTGTGATGGAGAATAAACAATACAGATTAAAGCATTGGAGCAGTAGATTTTGCCCTCCTGAAATATGCTCGTTATATAGGTACTGAATAAAGGCACAGAGCTGTTACAAATGTCTTCCAAACAAATGGTTGACCAACCTGTGCTCCAATATTGTACGGATTGAATGTTATTCTGCTTTGTTTCCAACAGATGGCACTATAAACCAGTTATTTCTTTTTCTGAAATCATCAGAAGCCTTTCTTACATTTCCGCACAAAGCAATGGCACAGTCTAAGTAGAAATCTATTATATTTTAAACCTTCATGTATAAATCTATTAGGACATTACAAGTGCTCCGGCAAATTTTAGTTAATATTTGGTCATTTTTTACTATTGGATACTTAGGCATGTCAATCGATTTCTTTAATTCTACCTTCTGGAAATAAAAATCTGTGAAGCGTGAGGTTTGTTCGGTTTTGAAAGACCACAGCTAACCTTGCTTTGGACTGAGTACAAGTCCCTGAGGGGATATTTAAGATACCTTGATAGCTGTGCTGCATTTAAAAGTGCTATGTGATGCTAAAAGGGATAATGTAAAGGTAAAGGTTTCCCCTGCACATCCATGCTAGTCGTGTCCAACTATAGGGGTGGTTCTCATCTCTGTATTCAAGCCGAAAGAGCCAGTATTGTGCAAGTCCGTGGCCCCGTGGCCGGTATGGTTGCAAGGAAACGCTGTTTTACCTTCCCACGTTTTACGGTGGCACCTATTTATCTACTTGCATTGACATGCTTTCGAACTGCTAGGTTGGCAGGAGCTGGGGTTATCAGTGGGAGCTCACTCCACTGCGTGGCACCCGGGATTCGAACTGCCGAGCTGCTGACTTTGCTGCTAAAAGGGATAGGGAGGTGCCAAAGAAGTTAATTTTCTCATAATGCATGCATTTGCACATGTACACACATTCACATGCATACACCTACACTTACATGGATCCCTTTTCAAGGTACAGACAGTCAGTAAACTTGACAGTGCATAGGAGTAGCATATTCTAGCATTGATTGTCATGTTCTGCATTTAACTTATAAGTTTAATGCACAGTATCATTTTTACAGCAGAGTGAGGGCTGAAAGGTGGTTCAAATATATTTATTTATTAAATAAATAGTTACTGTACCATCTGACTCCTGTTGTAAAAAATATGTCTAGACAGAAACAAATGCTTTCTTATCACAATATTTACAAAGGTCTGGAATTTAAACTTCAAAAGAAACCTTCATATTACCTGTGCTAGATAATACCAGAAAGATTATGACATATACCGAAAAACAGTACATCAATTTAAAGTTGTGTGTCACATGATATCCATGGATTTTACCTACTTACATAAATGGTTCCAAGTAGAGATGGGCACGAATCTAAAAAAATGGTGTTTCATTTTGTTTTGTTAAGGAGTTTGGTTCTTTTGTTTCATTTTTCATGAATTTTTGCAAAAAAAAAAAAAAAATCATTTTGTTTTGTTAATTCATTATTCGTTTTATCTGCTTTTTCCCCAGCGCCCACTGTGCAGTCCCTGAGGGACTGCCTAAGCGCAGCCTCCTTATCTCTCCTCCCGATCAGCCCTGCGATAACGGGCCGCAGGAGGAAGGCGCAAGGGGCAGTGGCTTTGAAGCCACGCTGCTCTAGCTGCCTAAACACGACCTGCTTCTTACCTCTCCTCCCAAGGCTGGGCTGACGCTCGAGCCCGCCACGTCCCTCGATGGCACCGACGAGGTATGTGCTCCCTCCGTGCAGCTCGGCGCAAAAGGACTTCTGGACCAGCACCAGGTAGGAGACATCTCCGCCCCTCCATTAACGAAACAAACCGAACCGAACCAATCTTTCTCGGTTTGGTCCGTTTCGTGTTAAATTTGCCCCTAGGTTCGTTATTCATTTCGTTACGTAACGAACCGAATAATGAATAACAAAATCATGCCCATCTCTAGTTCCAAGTATCGTGCATTTATAATGTAGTGATATCATTTATGTGTTTCCATTTTTATTCTACCTTTCTTCCAGTGCAAAGACCAGGGATTCAGATTACAGTAATTTTTGCGGCAGTACAAATGGCCAAAGGGCTAGGTTAGAAACCAGCTGAATGGCTACAGTCTTTTCCTGCTGGACTCCATTTGGTTTTGGTGAGAATTGTGGAGTCCTGACCAAGGGCAAAATCCAGGTTTTGATCCCAGCTAGCACAGACCCATTAAATGCATTAGATCAGTTAACTGAAGACAAACGTAAATCCACTGCGGGTTCCACAGCTGGAGTTAAACTATGGATTTTTCACAAAGACTGCTGTATGTTAGATGTCTAGTTGAGATGAAGCTGGGTGAATTCAAGGGACCTTACTTCTGAGCATCTATGTACAGGCTTGGCTTGACTAAGCCATTTTACAGTTCTTGAGGGACGCTGTTTTCTCTTTGGCGAAGTTCCACCACATGCAGCCTGTAACTGTCCTTCAGTGCTTCCCACACCCTCTCTGGCAGGGAAGGAATCCTTGCAGGCACTTTTAAAATGTGCATTGTGCATTTTTTTCAGTGCAATTTATATTTAAAATTTGCCATTGACAAATGCATACAACTTTATATATTAAAATGCAACATATACTTATTAAATATTCCCTTCATTGTAAAAATCTGAGAACAATAAAATAAATTCATAATTTGGCTTCAAAACAGGTAAGAGAAATCCCTCTTCTCACTTAGCAAAAGAACATAATTTCTGAAATAATTCTTTCCTTCCTTTTCATAAATACAGGCCAGGCCAATCTTTAAAATAGATCCAGCTGCCCAGCTACATTCTACAGTCTACTACATTTGTTGCTGATTTATAATATCCCTGCTTAGTAATTATTAATATGGTTCATTGTCAGATTTATCTCTGGGTTTTTCAGCTTTTGACGCTTGTCGGGCTAACCGAGGGGGTGGCAGTGGCTTGGTGGATCGGTCGTCTTCCGCTGGTTCTTCTTCATTGAGTGTGCCAAACGTTGGTCTGGGCAGCAAGGGTTGCCTGAAACCCCTGGTTCCCAGGGGATGGCTCACAGACTCTCGGTCTCCCCTTTCCACTTCATTCTTCCATTCGATTCTACACAGGCTGCTGCCGAAGTCTCTGGTCTCTCAAGATTCTTCCTGCTTCAGATTTTAAATTCAGCACTGTGGCGTGATCAGATTCAGAATCACTGCTGTCAGTTACTGCAAATTTAGAAAAGTGCACATTAATAAATGTTCTCAATAGTTAACTCACGGCTATATATTACGAAACAAACATTATTAATAAAAATCTCAGAACGACAAACATATTTTCTCTCTCTCTTTCAAATGACTGATAGTGCATTACTGGTTCCTTAGATGTCTGCATGGGTGCCTTTCCTTACCAGCATCAGTTGACTGTTCTTTTTAAATGGCCTTTGTGAATGTCACGTTACCTTCCTTCCTTCCTTCCTTCCTTCCTTCCTTCCTTCCTTCCTTCCTTCCTTCCTTCCTTCCTTCCTTCCTTCCTCCTTCCTTCCTGGCACATTAACATTTCTTTTGACACATGCTCCCAGATGGAATGGGATTTAGAATTCGTCATGACAGGACTGGGATATATAAATACAGTGGACCCATGTATAACAAACACTTTGTATAGCATAAAATCTGTACTTAACAGAATTGCCTTTGGGGCGAAACCATACAACATAAAAATGGTCGCAAGTATGGATTACTCTTGTTTTCAATGCATTCCTGTGGGAAATGTGTCTAAAGGAAAATTTGCTTAACATAGTTTCATTTGGAACAAATTAATTCCTTAATACAAGGTACCACTGTATAGGATATCCCAATATATATATTGAAAATATATTGAAAATTGAAATAATCATTTATTTGGACAAACCCTGGAATTCCCAAGCCAGCATGGTTACTTTTTGGGAGCTGTTGTCCAAACAAATGATTTTTTCAAATTTCCCAGTGAAAATACATATCCCTTTGGACATAATAGAATACTGTGTCTCACTGCAGTTAGGCTCAGTGTGGGGGTGGGGGGGAGAGAATAAAGAAAGATGTTTTATAGGTAATTTTAGCATTTTGCTGCAGAGCGGCCTGGGAGTTTATTTCTCCACTGGAAGGAACAAACAACCTATGTAGCCCTGGACAAGCTGTGTGGCCCCAGGACTCCCCCGGAGAAGGGAATGATGAACTATTTCTGCATACTCTGTGCCTACAAAACTCTAGAAAGAATGTTCATAAGACAGTATCAAGATGATACATCTTTTCCTGAGATTTTGTTTCATTTCTCATCCTCACAAAATTAACTCTCAAATTTGAACTGTGCTTTTCTACAATCGCACTAGGAGGAACATTTTACTTGGATTGTCTCTGTTGCCTACACAGAACTGCTTTTTTCACCCCAAAGTGCCAATTTTTTGTTATAGTGGTCTTTGTACTAAATGAAGTTACCATTTGTGCTACCTCTGTTATAAGAAGAATCATAGTAGAAAAAGCAGATCCATTCATTATGTGGTTGAAGCACGGCAGAAAAAATGGAATAATCCTCTAAAATGTTCTTTCTTAATTTCATCCTCTCCCCATCCAACCTAGTGAGGTAAATTTTATTCTCTGTGACAGTGGAAACATCACTTTTTTTACTAATTCTCAATAAAATAATTCTTTTTTTCAAGATCTGCTCAGGCCCTGAATACTAGCTTCCTTCTTTTTTTCAAGAGCCAAACTGGGTGGATTGGTTGTGGAAGGGCTCAAGCCAAACCACACTTAAGCTAAAACACAAAATGAAGTGCAAAAGAATTTTTAAGCTTTATGAATTGGTGGCAGGCTGATAAATAACCACAATGCTATCATTGTGCTGCTATTCCAGTGGGAACCTGAAGAAGTAGAGCAGGTCAGGGCTGAACTTAGCTTTTATTCAACACTTTCCAGCTCAAAAGAGCTTTTTACAAAGACAAGTAACCAAGAGCAGCACACTGAGACGGATTTTGTGGCATTAACAGGACTCTGATTGCTACTAGTGTCCCAGTCACTATAGCAACGGCATCAAAGTTTAGGGTTGCCGCTTGTCTGAACTTGATGTTCACATGACAGTCACTGTGTTTACAATTTCAAACATCCATATGTTTACAACACATGTCCTACTTAAAGCCTGGTTTTGGAACTCACAATGCAGTGTTACTGGAAAATTGTGTTATCAGGAATCTATGGCTGTGGTCCAAAGAATCACACAGCTAATTCCACAAGCCATTGCGGGGGGGGGGGGAATGTTGCACTTATGGTTCTTAAATAGCTCTATATGGCTTGGCAAGCTGGTCTGAAGGCGGAAAAGCAACTCATGGCATGGAAGTCTACATTTGAACTGGGAAAAGTAGAGAAAGATGCTGAGAATTCTCAAAATCTTAGATGACCCTCAACTCTTTGGGCCTGGGCCTGGTTCTGTAACACGAGAAAAGAACAAAAGGATTCTTTCAGAAAATGAATGGTGTTGCAAGAGAGCCGTTACTGCATGCCCCACTCTTGTCTGTGGTCAAACAGGTTCTGCAGTTTGTTTTGTTTTTCCTAAGACAATGCACCACAGCAGAACTAAAGGCATGGGTGTGTGCCGCGCAGGTAATGATGATTTCACTGTATTCTCTTCTAGGACATGCTCCAGGTTATGAGGGAGGAGTACAGCCAAATACTATCTGGTGTACCCCCATCCCTGTCCAGGTGAAAAGTAGGCGGCCAGTATTGTGGCTTGCTGGTTTGAGTAGACAGGAAGCTTCCAACTCAAGGGTTATCACATTATCATTCAAATGCACTGCATACTGTTAGAATGTATCTCCAGGTGCATATACAGTAGGCATACCTCAGTCAACAAATGCCTCCATTAACATAATTTTTGATTCACAAAAGGAAATCCATTGAAAATAATGCCTTGGTTTACAATTCCCCCCTGAAAAACCTCAGTTTAGTTTCAGAGCAAATCCGGTTTATGGATTTTTATGGATTTTCACAATGCGAAACATCCCGGAGAATGCATTAATTTCACATACCAAGGTATGCCTGTATGTCTAACAACCTGCTTATACTTAAGCAACAGCTGTAAAAACACAGTGGCATGGACTGGTGGACTTGGGTGGGAAATGTGCAGCAAAAGGAATAATGATCTCCCTCTCTAGGTTTGGGAAGGAGTAATGAAGTGACAGAGACTGGAATAATTTGGTACAGTACAAATTTTATTACAATTGGAACAGAAAAACAGGCACATAATCTGATAGGTATGGCAGCTAAAGGGTTAAATGGGCAAAAGTGGGGAGGGGTTTCCACTGAGATAGAGAAAGTACTGCAGTATGTTTGTATATTGGGATGAAAAATATCCAAAAAGAAACAGGGACATCTGAAAGAGCTGCATGGATAAGTTGGGAGTTAAACTGTAACAGTGAAAGAAAGAGAAAATAAAATATTAGGTAGCTCAGGATATGCAGATAAGTTGGTTTGGCCAAGAAGGAAAGGAAAGGAAAGGAAAAATCAGAGGGAGGGAAGGAGGAAGAAGAACTGGATATCCTCTCCACCATGGCAAGTAAAGTTCTCAGAGAAACTTTATGAGCAGTGAGACTTGTTCATACGCAAAAGTACCTGAGTAATCCTAATATTTTCATATCACAGAGAAGTGACACTGTGGATCTCAATCCCGTGAATGTAGGAGTCCTCTTTTACAGAGAATGTGTTAAAACGATTAAGACTGTGTAAAAAAATGTAATCCTAAAAGTGGACACTGTATTTTAAAAATGAGATGTGAATAGCTGTTTACTAAAAGTTATTTCAAGACAACCAGCAGTCCAGTCAAGTCCGGAATCAAGGTCACAGTACATAAACACTGCCTATAACAAGGATTTCATTCACAGATGACAGTTCAGTGTGAAATTAAACAAAAGACTGAATTGCAAGTATATTGAAATAATTGTGTTATATTACAGTACAACCGCCATATCCGCAGGGGATCGGTTCCAGGATCCCCCGTGGATAGTGAAATCTGTGGATAAGAACAAACACTATTATCCAAGGATAATGGTGGCACAAGGGGTGGTGGGGTGCCGGGATGAAAGCACCCCTGATACCCCCAAATTGCTTTCACCCCAATTATCCCCAAAAAAAGAAAGAGGGAAAAACTTTATTCCCTCTTTGCCACTGCCACTGGCCAGCCAGGCACTCTCTGGAGAGACGGAGGGCCTGTGGGTCCTCCACCCCTCTGGAAGGTGCCTGCCTGGCTGGCAGTGGTGACGAGGAGGGCAGAACATTAAAAATAAAACTTACTGCCCCAATGTCCACCACCCTCCTCGTCACCGCTGGCTCGGGCCAGCCAGGCACCCTCCAGAGGGGTGAGGTGGGGACTCACCCAACTGGCAAATGGGCCTTTGAACTTCTCGGTCGCGTCCCAGGTGGCAGAAGTTTTGAACTTCCCACTCAAACTTCTTATCCGCTGCCTGAGACCTGAGCAGGAAATTCAAAGTCCCCGCCTCACCCCTCTGAAGAATACCTGGCTGGCCCACGGCATCGGTGGGTGGGGGGAATACCATCAGCCAGGTATTTCCTCACCTGAGGGGTGAGGTAGAGACTTTGAATTTCCCACTCAGGTCCCAGGCAGCGGATCAGAAGTTTGAGCAGGAAGTTCAAAACATCCGATCAGCCGCCTGGGACCCGACCGGGAAATTCAAAGGCCAGTTGGCCAACTGGATGAATACGAAGGGTGGCTAGCTAACCCGCGGCAGTGGCAAGGAGGGTGGTCAGCATTGGGGCAATAAGTTTTATTTTTAATTGATCACCAACTGATCACCAACCATGGATAACTGAAACCACAGTTAGCAAATCAGCGGATAAGGGGGTTGTATAGTATGTAAAATGTTAACATGACAGGCCTAAGGTTTTGAAATCCTGTGATTAGCTCTACTTTGTTTTAATGGACCTTTGTAGTTTCAGCCCATAAGTCTTAATAAAGTAATGATTCTTATCATCATGGTGGCAATTTGCCAAATTCTGATTAACAGGAGTTGTAAAAGTATTGCAAATTTCTATTATAAATTTCCCCCTGGTGAACCAAGATCCCTATCGTCTTGCTTTAGTAAAAGAAAATGTGTACAGTCTACAGGGAAGTGTAAATATCTCTGAGAACTATAAATACAGTGGAGGCAGGAGACACAAAGAAACACAAGGTAGCAATACAACAGCAATGGATAACAACATTCATGTAGCAGTAGCAACAACAAGAACAACAGACAAGGACAACATAGATTTTCCTCCATCACTTTGAACTGGCTTGACTAGGTGAGTACTCAGAATACTTTTCTGTATATCATTAACAATACAGTATGTGTAAAGGCTAACTAGAAGCTGAGTCATGGCAACTGGACTCCTTTTCTTGTGAGATTGAACTGTTTCACTACTCATCCAAGTAGCTTCATCAGTCTAAGGGAAGTTATTGTGAGACTTCCAATTTATAGTTCACATTGGTTTCACACTACCCTGGTCTGAATAGGCTCATTAGAAGGACAGTTGCATGAACAGGCTCGTTATCTCGATGATGGCCTGAATAGATGTACTATGGCTTGGAGTGTGTGAAAGTCCCACCTATTCAGCCCTTCCCAACACCCATTAAGTATGATTTGTTAGCCCTGGCCTTCCTGGTGAAGGTGTGAAGTGCTTCTTATTTGTCTAGGGATCGATGAAAGGGCAACATGATAATTGGAGACAGATTGTGCCTAAATCCCCCACCCCTGTTGAGAGAGGGATTTTCAGTATTCACATACATGGGTTTGCTGAGAGCTCTGCACACTCCTTACTGCATTGGTCCGCATATAGTATATTGCTCCTCATGTGTTTTGGATCGGACACCAAAACATTCAGACCATGGTAGTGTGAAACCAAGGTGAACTATAAATTGGAAGCCTTGCACCAACTTCCCTGATAAAGCTACTTCGATGAATAGTGAAATGTTTCGATCTCACAGGAAAAGAAGTCCATTTGCCATGACTCACCTTCTGGATAATCTCACCTGAATTACTGAGAATCTTCAGAGCTGCTTAAAGGCTAAGTAATACTTAAGTATGATGTTTTTCACTTTTAAATTATGTGTTTTAAGGACAAGCCAATGTGGACAGGTGGACAATGTGGACAATGTGGACAGTGGACAATGTGGACAGGACATTGCCTCGACAATGAAAAGACTGAAATCTTGATACTCAGATGAATGTTAATATGATTGGAAATGCTTATATAAATTCATTGTGGGATTAACCCCAAATGGGATAAATTACAACTGTGGCAAACACAGGCTTCTGATTTCTTTCCTAGATACCTACAGAGTTCTCAAGGGCTCTTTGGAAGATGACTAGATACCAGACTCCCAAACCTGACAATACTGTCTCTGTCCTTATTGTACTGTGCTTTTTCCAAATCCCATCTACATTTTTCTATGTTTTGTATCAGACTATGAGACATTAGGAGGAACTAGTGTGATTTTGTTTTCACATTCAACCCCCAACTCCACTAATTTTAATATATACATATTTGTAGGGATTCTCCCATTCTTGGAAGCATTTTGTTCCTATTTGATAAATGCACATATTTTTGCCACTTGCGTTTTTAAAAGTCCACATGGCTTAATGGACATTTTATTTCTCCCAACTGGACTGCAGTCTGTAACAGAGAGCAGAATTCAGAGGAAATGGTACATATGTTATAGGTTACAGCTTGTCATGCATGTTTGCTCCAACACTGGAGGCATTCAAGGGAAATCTGGACAACCACCTGGCAGATACCCTTTGATTTGTATTCCTGCATGGAGCAGGAGGTTGAACTTTATGGCCTTATAGGCTCCTTCCAACTTCAGTGTTCTCTGATTCTATGACATCCCTGGGGGTGCAAATATATCCCTTCACTGATTTATGGACACACCAAAATTCTTTTCCATCCTCATCTATAAACTCAGTCAGCAGGTGCGCACGGCTGTGGAGCAAGGATTAGGAGTTAAATTCCCTACTGTTCCTCATTCTAGAGAGAATAGCCAGCCTGTGTGGTCTTGGGCAAGAAGAGACTGGTAAATTATTGCAGAGAATTCTGTACCTAAGTAATTATGAGAAGGATTGCAGTAAGTCAGAATCGACTTGATAGTACACAATTAGATTGCACTGTTTTCTTGCCAGTGGTTTAGCCTTGCTTGGGCCCTGACTGGCCAAATGTAAAGGGTGTGTCCAATGTGGCTTATATGCAGTAACAGCTATGCTCATAGTAAGGTATCTGCATGCACAATGAGGACAAGTGCCTCTTCATGTCATAAAATACCTATATTCCATCTGTCAGAACAAGACATCTAATGTTCACCACTGCTCACTTCCTTTGTCCAGTTTTGCACAATCCCACAGACAAAGGGGGATTGTTTTTAACCAAAGCTCTTAAGAGGTATAAAGCAAAGTGTTCTGCTTATATACTGCCCCATACCACTTCAAGTATTCTCTGAGCGGTTTACAGTTTAATTACAGTATGCAGGCTACACATTGCCCCCCGCTCCAGCAAGCTGGGTACTCATTTTACCAACCTTGGAAGGATGGAAGGCTGAGTCAACCATGAGGCAGCTACCTGGGATTGAACCCCAGACAGTGAGCACAATTTTAGATGCAGTACAGTCATTTAACCACTGTGCCACAAGGCATAAGACAACAGCTTTGGAGCCCCTCATAAAGACAAGCAAAATAAATAGCCAATATAAAATTGCATGTACTAATGTAAACAAATTATGTAACAGACTTGCATATAGAATCATGCCTATATACTGTACATGCTTAGCTCATTTATGTAAAACAAATGAGTCAAAGTGTGAGGGGCGAGGGGAGTGGTGGAAATTCCTCTGAAAGTGTTAACACAGCCCCATGTCCCTATCTGGCTTTTCCTTCCCAGTCATTTAGGTCTGTTAAAATGGCGGAACAATTCACTCTTCTTTTGACTCATTACCTTTGAAAGAAGACTGATTTCTTTTCCGAACTTTCTCAGCAAGCTTAGCGTTTTTAGGTAGTGACAAGTAACGTGCTGCTTTGGTGGCCACCTGCAGAAAGAACAAAGTCAAATGCACGCAGGATGAACATCTGTGGAGCTTTTTCATAGTACATTGTGAAATTAGGTCTAGATTACAATGAATTTTAAAAACCATTATAAACCATATGAGTTCTAAAGAAGAAGTCAATATGCAAATTATGCATTTAAAATAATTTTTAGCCTGTATCCAACAAAAGCCCTTGCTTTGTCCTCAAGAGAAAGTAGCAAGTTTAAAGAGAAAGTAATATAGAAATGAATGGACACATCCCCTTCATGGTCCTTGCCTTTCATAACAAGGTATAAATACTGAAGTGAAAAATTTAGTACAAATCCCACTCTTAAAAGTTCCACTGCTGGATGGAGGAGGGATGGGGAAAATATTTTTACATGCAGAGATGAAAACAGCAAGAGCTGCAGCTCAGCAATGGGTAACTGACAACCACAGAAACCCCTCGATGCCTCTGAGGCATCAGATCTTACTATCCTTAAAACTTTTAGCCTCTTTAACTTCCTTAGGTCCCTCCCCATGTTCTTTCCACCATCACATAGTATTGATACTCTACCCAGTATCCTATTGCATTACATGGATAGCCGAGGAATGACATAGGTGTCTTCTTCCTCCAGCAGCCTCTCAGGAACATGTCTGGTCATGTACCCTACTGCCTTAGAAGTTATTGGCCTTGATGCAGAAGAATGTTCTGTCACTTTCCACTCAATAAGCTAGATACCACACTATTTCCACAATAGCATTCAGACTTCTTTGCCCATCACTTCCCCCCTTACAGTCCTCTCTGGTGCTAAAATCCTGTTCTGAAAAGTTACTCAGAGCAGGTTTATAGTTTATATGTAGGTGAATAGCTTAAAAAAAACCACCATTGTATTGTGGCCGAAATGATCATTCTGGGCATTCCTCCTGCACTTGCAATAGTGTCATCAGATTCCCCTATTCCTGCCCCCATCCCCCCACCCCGATATCCTGGAGTCTTAAAAATTCCATCCTGATGAAATGACCAGAATTATAGTTGCTGCATCCTACATCCTTCTCACAACTTTTCTTTTATACACCCGTCTTCTCCAAATCCTGGTGCCTTCTTCTCTAACCTTGCCTAAGATGTATTTTCTTTCTAATCCCTTGTTCTTCCCATTCATTCATTCATTCATTCATTCATTCATTCATTCATTCATTCATTCATTCATTCATCTCCTCATTTTTCTATCTTTTTCATTGACACATTTCAGAAAGAAAAAAATTGTCAATACCCGGTAGTATCTTGGAAAACAGAAAATTCCTGGTTCTCAAAAGCTACAGCAACCCATGTACAAATGAGAGCCGTCACATAATTTATACAAGCCACATAACTAATATGATGCCGTGAAGATGAATACTCCACTCTTACTGACAAGAGGAATCACTGCCAAGCTGTATGTGTTGTGTGTGTTGTGTCATTACAGTTGTGACTGACTCTTCGTGACCCCATGTCCATGGAGTTTTCTTGGCAGGAATGCTGTAGCGGTTTGCCAGTTCCTATAGCACCTGGTATTCCCTGGTGGTCTCCCATCCAAGTACTAACCAGGGCCGACCCTGATTAGCTTCCAAAATCAGGCGAGATCGGATGTGCTTAGGGCATCTAGGCAGCATGACGTATGAGATGAAGATCTCACAAAAGCTAACATACTGTACTCATTCATGCTTATGTGCTGATGAAAACAAAAGGATAACTACCAACTAAACAGGGTCCATTCATAGAACACAATTTTGTGGCATCACCATGTTATTCCAACAACATAATGAGTTTGTTTATAGTATACACTATAAAAGGAAGATTACCGGTCTTGACAAGCTGTTGCTCTTCCTGATGCTCTCCCTCAGACTGTGTCGGCGACGAATCAAAATTTCTTTGGCCTGTTTCTCATTTGCATCCTCAGCTAGACTATATCTATTATACGATGGAGCCTGAAATAAGCAAACAAAAGGAACAGTCTTATTCTGATCAATGCAGTGGCTGGTAGAGAGGCACCAATATTTAAAGAAATGTCACCAATACTCAGGGTAGCATAATACGCAAAGCAAGAGTTCAGCCTGCAGTTCTGACAGCTTTTCCTGGTTTCCCAATTTATTTTATCTGCATATTTAAAAATTAAAATAAGTCCCACTAATGTCAGTACAGCATTGCCTCGTTATACAAAATTAATGTGTCCTCTGGTACGCTTAGTAATCCAAAAATTTCATAAACCAGAACCACATGGAGATGCGATGCATCCTGGTAAAGAAAATCCCCTGAAAAGTGAAAACCGAGTGTTGTTGTTGTTGTTGTTGGAGAAAAGTTCATAAATGGAGGCATTATTTTCAATGGATTTCCATTCATGAAGAGAAAATTATGTAAGCCGAGGAATTCATAAACCAGGCTACCACTGTATTCCTAATCACAATATTTGTATAGCCCAAGACCTTTGGGACACAAAAAATGCATGGATTTTGTGCAGATTACAACATTTTGCAATTTTACTTTTACACAATACAGTTTTTCTGCATGTAATATAAGGTTTTGGGCCAATTTTTTTCATTCAAATTCAGCAGCAGCAAAAAATAATAATCTCACAATAACAATTTTGCTTCTAATTTTTAATTGCCCAGACGTACTAAGCAAAAATAGTAACCACTGTATATGTGTTAAAATGAGAATAGCAAAAACAACTACAATAATGCCACTGCCAATAAAGATGATATTATTACCATAATGTTGTTACATTCTCTGAAATTCTGTTGCTCAGCATATTTAAGCTACATTAGTGAAGGGCCACTGAATCAGTGGGGATTTGATGAGCCAACCCTTCCATAAATTCCTTTGATTCCAATGTGTCTACTCTAATTGTTACTTACTACACCAAAGTAATTCACAACTAGAGTATGGCTACTTAAATCAAATAAACCAGTGGTTCTCAACCTGTGGGTCCCCAGATGTTCCTGGACTGCAACTCCCAGAAATCCCTTCCGAGTGGTGGGGGCTTCTGGGAGTTGCAGTCCAGGAACATCTGGGGACCCACAGGCTGAGAACCACTGAACTAAACTTACAGAGGAGTTGACTTGCCAAAGCTCCACAGATTCAATGGACCTAACTTAGAGCAAGTAACTTAGAGCAACTATCCTAAACAAGATGATTTCAGCATTTGAAAAGTAAAGTTTTCCCCCTCATTATCTCCAAACCAATGCCTTATAGGTAATGCCATTACTTGTGATAAGATTGGCTAAAATCCTGCTACACAACTATATACACACAACTTCACACCCTCTCCATGGTAACTGCATCACACCTGAAGCAGAAGTGTGATCCCAGAAGCACTTCCTCTGGTGCATTGTGCAATCAAGTCATGCTAAAGATGTATAGCCAACTACACAACTGTATGGCAGAATTTCTTGTTCCCAGCACATTTATACCAGTATAACTTGACATTACACCACTACAAACAGGATACTGGCCATTACTTTGTTGAGGGCAAAATGGCATTAAGAGAAGCAGCCTCAACACTCCCTTTATATCGTAGTCCACTCTGCAAGGTATATATAATAAAAACAGCTAAGGGACTCTTCTAAGGCACTTTACTCTCTACATGAACAGTGTGCCATAAATCTTATTCTACTGATTTTGAAAACAAATAATTGGGAATTGTATCTGAATATTCAGACTTTGTGTTAGATTCAAAGCTATTTATGCTGAGTGTCAAGGGGCACACATTTTAAAAAAGAAGTTCCAGTAGGAAGCATTTGCAAACTACTTCTAAGCCTTTTTTTTTTTTTTGCAAAGACAGTACGGCTTGCCATTTTTCTTTGTCTTCTTTATATTTATTCTTCAGCTTTCTTATACAGTAATCCTAAATACATTTGCTTGGAGGCAAGTCCTACTGATTTTAATAGAAATTACTCCCCAATAAGCTTGCTGCGGATGGCATCCCAGTGTTTTTAATAGGGAAGAAAAAACATCACCAGCTGAGGAAGTAGATACATTCACAACAGGGTGTTCCAATAATGCTGTTTTCTGCTTACTCTTTGCCGTATTTGATAGAGATTCTTTGTTAAAATATCTCTTATGTCATCTGCCTGGGAAGGATAAACAGGCCTTGTCTTTTCTTCCTCCTGATGTTCACTGTTTCAAGATAGAATAAAATATAAAGCAAAATATATAATAAATTTTAGTAATATGAATCACATTTCCTCTCAGAAGGAAAACAGAAGTGGTGCAGAACATCCCCAATCTATCAATTGTTAACATTTCTATAGTAAAGAGTCCTGTTTGGTCTAACTACAAGTAATACCAATCTTTTCAAATACCTTAAAATAAAGAAAATACAATCTTCAGTTTCCTGGATAAAGCTGAGCTACAGGTTCTTTCAAACACAAACAGCAGGATTTGATTCAACATTTTTGTAAGTTTATCAACAGATTTAAGACACTTCAGTTGATCGCTTGCCTCTTAACCAATCTCTCGGTCATTTAAATGCAAATAAACATTTACATTATTAGCACATTGACAAAAGTTCTACTGAAAAACTACAGATACAGTAAAATGTTAAGTTATCTCAGAACAAAAAAGCCTCCAAATATCTGATGGGGGGAAAATTCAGTTTATTAGGGACACTGTATAATAAAAGCCTTTAAAATACCTCGGTATATACCTCAGTAGATCCAATTCTATACTTTCTCAAGAACAGATAATTTGATCTGTCACCATACGATGCACTTTTTATTGTCCTAGGCATTTCAAGTACAGTATTTAAATCTCTAGTTTATACAGCAACGTTATTGTGCCAGCATAAGACCTGTTGCATCTTTTCAGATTTAGCGCAAGGGTGATATGAAATGCAGTCTCGTTATGCAACAAATTATTCAAGAGATTATGCAATCAGTCTCACATGCACTTGCACAAACCCTTGGAAAACTGCACATGCCATCGTGCATTGAAGCACAAACACATTACTGTAGGACCCGAGTATTCGCTGGGGATTGGTTCCAGGCCTTCCCGTGGATAATGAAAACCGTGGATAAGAGAGAACACCAAGGAAATTCCCCAAAACTTCTGCTTTATGAACATAGCTTGCTTTACGGCTTCTGTTTGCTCATGACCTGGGGTTCAATCCCAGGTAGCAGGCTCATGGTTGACTCAGCCTTCCATCCTTCCGAGGTCGGTAAAATAAGTTTGCTTGCTGGGGGGAATGTGTAGCCTGCATACTGTAATTAAACTGTAAGCCACCCAGAGACTACTTGAAGTGGTATAGAGTGGTATATAAGCAGAACTTTGCTTTTTACAGCTGCTGTTTTATGACAGTAGCTTGCTTTGCAGCTACAGGATTATGTATTTATTTTTTTCCTTTGCCAACCGTGGATAACTGAATCAGTGGATAATGAATCAGTGGATATGGGGGTCCTACTGTAATTTTCTCTGTTGTAGTGTTATGCTGGATTCAGAGTTATCCTTAATATTGTATTCCCGTGCTGGACCATCATTCGCTTCCACCACCACCCCGATCTAGTAAATTGTTTTATTGTTTTATTTTTATTTTAATAATTATGTTTTCCTATTTTTCATATCGTCAATCTCCTTGGACGAGTTAACTGTGAATAGTATAGGGTTTTTAAAAACTTCATTAAAGAGTGCTGCCGTAGATATAGAACATTCTGTACGGACACTATCGTCTTTTTACCGGGCAACCAGTAAATAGCAAATGCTATTTCTGCATGCAAGGTCTAAGTTTTTCAAAATAAAAATCAGGAGTGATATTGTCCTCTACTGGCTTACCTGATAGAAGCGAGAGAGGGTACTGTGCTGATCATCCCATTCTCTGCCATCTCAATGGCATGCTTTATTTCAAGTTTCTTGTACAGGGCCACAATTCTTGATTTGGGCTGATTTCCCCTGATTAAAAGTTTCCGCAGATACTTCTTGTCAAATTTTACAAACCTATGAGAGGCCAAAGCAAAGTGTTAGATTAATTAATCTTGCAAGTAAATTACCCTAGCATAGGATTATCCTCAAAGGCAAGACAAGCTCCATCCACTCCAGTCCTGTTCAACATTCCATTGCATATAAAAGTCACATCTGTTGTGCTATAATATGAGATTATACACCTCCTTTATGAGATCTGTTAATAAGATAGTTCTCAAACCAATCCTGGAAAAATCACCACAAATACAACATAATTTTTTTTTTAAAAAAATGAAGTTGACACATTTACCTTTTTACTCAGGTTTTAAGAGAGGTGTGTCATCCGTTGTGAAAAATACACAAAGGTTCAGCTCAGACTTCTGACAGAAGGCACTCCTCCATTTGTTTGGCTCAGTTTTGAGAAGTAGTGAATAAACTGGCAAAGTACGTCATTAGTCGCTGGCAAAGTTATACTGTACTAGATGCTGAAGTTTCATTTTGAAAGCAAAAAAATTCTTCCAGTGTTTGCAAAAGGAACCTGCCTGGTGGGATCTGGGATCGATGTCTATCTTATTTCTTATGGGACAATAATCTCTCATGGAGCAACTACATATTACACTGAAGATGTAGTACTGTATTTGCCAATAGAATCATAGAATGACACCTAATTGCTCAAATGCAAGGCAGGGTTTGGCTCAGTACTTGTGAGGAAGGACAGTTTAAACCTCTTCTTTTTCTCTCTCCCAACTAAAGTAACTAAAAATGCAACTCATTATAGATAAGGCTGTAATACTTTGGTTCAAAGCTCTGGAGACTAGGTAAATACTGTACCAGAACTAGGGGATATCCACTCAAATTGAACGTTGGGAGAGTGAGAACAGACAAAAGAATTTTTTTTACCCAGCGTGTTGTTAGGCTGTGGAACTCCCTGCCACATGATATGGTGATGGCATCTGGCCTGGATGCCTTCAAAAGGGGACTGGACAGATTCCTGTAGGAAACATCCATCACAGGTTACAAACCATGATGGAGATATGCAATGTCCAGGTTTAAAATCAGGGTACTTCAAGGGCCAGATGCAGGGGAGTGGTATCAGGAGACAGATACCTTGTGCACTAGATGGACTAGATGGGCCTTTGGCCTGATCCACCATGGCTCTTCTTATGTTCTTATGTTCTTATATTCTTATCTTGATCTTTTTCTCCTCACAAGTCAACAACATGGACAATAAACTTGATTTTACTAACAAGGTAAGTGGCAAGCAGAATCTGACGACATTGTGTTTGGCAAACAATAAAATATTGGGTGCCTGGAGGGCAAGGTGCAAGCAAGTACAGTTTGTGACATGCCACATCATCATGACTGATCACAGAAAATGTCTGTTCAAGTATCAGCTCCAGCTCCCATTTTCCAGGCTTTTTATCATGTGTTTGCCTCAATGTATAGGTTTAAAAATAATTAAATACAATCTAGAAAGTTTCCATGATTGAAATGAAGGCAAATCAGATGCTCTCTTAAAATTAATTATTGAATTATTGAATGCTGGAGTCCCTGCCTGCCTTTAAGAAAGCTTTGAAGACCTTCCTCTTTAAAGAGGCCTTTGGTGACCTTATCAGTTAGTTTTTTTTCTTCTTTTTCTTTTCTTCCTTTTGTTTACCTCTTACTGAACTGCCGCCATCAAGTTTTTTTTTTTCCTCTTTTTTCCCCTCTTTTCTCTTATTTTATGTGCTTTTTAACACTGTTAGCCGCCCAGAGTTCCCGCTGGGAAGATGGGCGGGATATAAGTTGATAAATAAATAAATAAATTAAATAAATAATAAATAACAAATAAATAAATGAAGTCAAGTTTGGAACTCTTATAATGTACTTTGATTAGACAGGAGGAAAGGATTTGAAAAGTTGGAAAACAAAGAACCAACTGCTTAAATTACTTAAATGTTCCATATTCTGATCTAATAAAATTAATTCATTGTTAAATATTGCCACACATAGTATTGTAATGTTTTTGGAATTAGCAAATGTCAGGACGTATCCAAATAAGGATCTCATTGGGCTTCTTTCTTTTGTTCTTCCCCGCATTACTTACTTATCTTTCCAAAAGTTGTGCCCCCAGTGTCCACATACATCTTCAATCCCAGCCTTCACATGATCAAAGAACTGCAATGGATAAAATAGATTCATGAGTTTTCCCATCAATTTGCTCCCTACTTGGGGTCTTAAGACATACTATCCAATAGTTGCAGTTGATATAAGAAAGCATGATCTACCCTATTTGCAAGCTGGTCTGTAAGATCTCGGTGTATTATATTTTATCCTGTGGCCCACTGCGTACATGGAAAAGAGACCAGCTTGAGCCGCATTGTATTTCTCCCTCTTCTCATTCCTATCACAACTTGCCTTGGCCACTACTGCACATTCAAAGCGACACCTGCACGTATAGCTATACCTCTCTTTTCTAAGGTCCTGATATGCAAGTAGTTTTAGCTCCAGAATCAATTCCCATTAGGCATGGTGTTTCACTTCAGAAGGGGTCTGGTTCCAAAATGAAACATAGCAGCACAGCTGCTTCTCGGTACCGGGACCCACCTTCCAGAACAAAATCAACCAGTCTCTTACCGTGTTGTGGGTTGCGCGGGTCTAAACTCCAACCAGGAAGCAGTCTCTGACACATCCTTTCACTCTCCCTGGCGCTGGCCAATCTGACAGGGAGGAAGGATAATGCATGTCCCTGCACAGGTCCTGACTGGCCAGCGCCAGGAAGAGTGAAACATGATGTGTCAGAGGCTGCTCTTTCATTGGAATTTAGCCCTGCACAACCCAAAACAAAGTAAGAGATTGGATGATTTCATTCTGGAAGGTGGGTCCCAGTACTGAACAGCAGCTGTGTTGCCGTATTTCATTTCAGAACTGGACCCCTTCTGAAATGAAACACCCATGTCTAATTCCCATGATATTCATAAAGAACAAAAAACATATTGAGCCACATGTTCTCTCCAGAGTAGGGGTGCACAACTAGTAGCCCTCTGTGCTACTGTATATTGTATAATCCCAGTCTCCCCTCTGTTACTGTCCCATTCCTCTACATGCACATGATGGTGGTCAATGCCTCTACATTGCTCCCTGCAGTGTGAAAACACAGTTCTCAGCTGGGAGGCCCCAGTGCTCTTAGGCAATATTAGCTCCAGTCCTCAGCCCTGCAAAAGGTTGCATGCCTTTGCTGTATGCCTTCTAATTAGGTGCAGATTAAATAACTCAATTTTGCTGTACAGTAGCAAGCATATCTGCATGGGATTGAACAGTAAAGGTTAAAGTAAATAGAAGTCATCTATAGATAAGGTTTGCTGCAGGAAACAATCTAGGACGGTGTGTTATCTTCTTAAACTGGCAGAATTTATACTGAATACTTCCTTGAATGAAGGTGTGCCCCTGGTGTCCTTTAAGAAGTAATTGAATGATCCTAGCTAAAGAAGTTTAGTTTCCTCCCTTCCCTATTCAACAAGATGTCCAGACTGGAGCTTTTCGGCTCCAAGTAGTATTGTATCAAAAAATAATACTCCAGTCCACTCTACTTTGGGTTCTACCCTGGCTTCAGGATAGGAACAATCTTAGTTTCCATGAGATGACAGGTACCATGTATTGGATACTCGGTACACAACCATGTTCATTTCTGCTGGTGCCTTCAGAAATGCTTGTTGCTCTCCATAGTATTTTTATAGCCTACTGTCCAGGTTACTTCCAGATTGATCTACTACAGGCCTGCCCAACAGGTAGACTGTGTGCTACTGGTAGCCCATGAAGGGTTCAAAAGTAGCACGCCGGCCATCAATTAAAAAAGTGAGGGGATAAGTTCTCCACTCCTCCCTCCCCCATCCCAAGGTCCACCACTACCCCAGCAAAGTTCTGGGTCTGCCAGCCCACTGTCTCAGCCAAGCGGGGCAATTCAAGGGCCATGGCACATTGAAATCTGTTCCCTCCAGACCAGATTAATTCATTTTCAATGCATTCCTATGGGAAACTGCTGCTCTACTTACAAACGTTTTTAGTTATGAGCACGTGCTCGGAACAGATAAAATTCGTAAGTAGAGGTTTTAGTGTAGCAGCCCTCAGGCACTTTGGGCCGGAAAAAGTAGACCTTGGCCTGTTCAAAGTTGAACAGCCCTGGTCTACTAGAATAGACGCCACTGTGTGACTGCCAATGAAAACAGTCCAGAAGCTGTGGCTGGTGAATCAGTCAGCTGTGATGACCGAGGTAGGATCACATGATCAAATGCTGAGTGAGGCCAGAAAGTCTGAATGCAAAATACTGTTTTTGTGCCATTGTACAGCAACTATTAGAGTAATTTTAGGTACAGATTCCAAGTGCTTGAAAAGTGATTTCAAGGTAGGGACTTGAGTCTCTCAACTTCTAATTCTAATCCACCCTGAAGAATTCTGTGGGAAATCTCATAGGATTCCTTAGAAATTGTAGGTCTTTTGTTGTTGTTGTTGTCATCAAGGATAATTCTTCACAGGATTGTTATAATTTCTGCATTGAATGGCGTCTTTCCTACACAGGTGTCACCTGGGAAGCACTGAAGAAAAACCAAGCTCATTGTTGAAGTAGGAAGCCTTGGCAGCATGGTGAAACTTGAAAAATTTCCAAGAAATGGAAATACCACAAGTATACATCACACCCTTATTTTAAAGTTTGAATGGTTTCATATCAGGCTGTCCAAAGATCTGCTTCAGAGATCTGGCTAATATGCTCACTAGTAAAATTAGCTAGAATATTTCGTACTTAAGATACAAGTAATGTACTTGCTATGTAAATTCATATTATCTGTCAGTACCTTTCTGATTCTCTGATATTCTTATGCTATCAATGTAGTTCTTGTCTAAATTACATTTGCTAAATAGTTTTTGTCAACTTATTCAAAGTACTGTGTCCTCACAAAGCAACACACAGGAAATGTACCTAATGGTGATCAGGAAAGATTTCAAAGCCTATGTAATTGGATGTACCTTTGAAGCAGGAAATAAGAGAATTATAAGAAAACTCCACCACTTGGGCCATGACCAAGAAAGTACTCTTGATTGTGCTTTGTGATTAAAGAAAAAAAATGTGAAACTAAAAAACTTCTATCTATTTCCCAGTGACACGTTATGCACACAAACCGCAAACATACCCGACAATAAATTTCTTCACTGACAGCGGGCTGCTTTTTATTTGATCTTTTAACATCAAGAAATTCCACCAGTGGGCGAATTGTTATTCCCTGGGCAGGAAAAAAAGAAAAAGAAACAGAAAGAAGAACATTTAGTTCAACCCTTAACATTATTTTCCACTGTGTTATTTTTTTACATTCTTTTCAGCTCCTGGTTTAACTAATGAATATTCAGTAGGTATCAGAAGGGTGTAGATATCCTTAAAAGGAAGGGCGAGGCATTTATATTATAAAACAAGGCAGGGACTGGATTGAAAAAAAGAGTTCCATGTTTTCTTCAGTAGTGGGGAAATGTATATTGTTATGGTGATAGACTTCTACATAGAGGTGACCAGGCTGTGGAGCCACAGAGGAACTAAATATACAGTTGATGGTGCAGAAGGGTCACCAACCATAAAACAGCATTTCAGCTGGTAGTGAAGAAAAAAATTGCTGGATCTTTGCAATGTTATGCAGGGCAAGGGGACAATATACGGAACACAGAATGCAAAGGTGATGGATTAATTAGTGATCAACAAAAGATTTATATGATCGGGGGGGGGGGGGAGTATATAATCACTGATAAAATCAATGATTTTTGTGATGGTGATGTTGTCAGTGGATTTAGAAACCAGTCAAGGAGAGGAATGCTCTGGGAGAAAGGCATGGTATTATTGTCTATGTTGAATTTGAGAAAATAATTATTTTTGTTTCAGAATGTATGTGACAATATCCCTGAGAACACGGAAGCAAATCTTTCCTAGCTAGTTCAGAGTACTGTAACACCCTTTTATGACATATTGCCGCCTCCATTAAACAAAGTCCCTGTGATAGAGGCATAGGATGTGATTGTGCAAGAGATAAGATGACAAAAGATGATGCCTTTTACTCTCTCTCTTTCTCTTATTAGACAAACAGCATCATGTATTTATCTTTGGCATGAGACCTTTAGAACTGCATGCAGAAGTTCAGTGTAAAAACACACAGATAAGTAAGAGGAAAATTCTTACCTGAATGAAGACAGTAAAGAATATAACCACAATAGCAGCAGTAATGAAAAGCTTCTTTCTAGGGAACACAGCAGCAGGAAGTAGGAAAACAAGCGAAAAACATATGGCTCCTCGGAGACCTCCATAAGCAATAATAAACTGGTCCTTAAATGTTATAGGAATTGTCCGGAATACATTGATGATTTGAGTCAAAACGAAAACTCCTATGAAAAACAGACACAAATACACACACACTGTGCTTAGTACCTTACATTTTGGCAACTGTTTTTCTTTACAAATGAAAAAGAAACACGAATGAGAATATTTTTTCTGTGCTGCATCATATTATTTAAAAATGTGTAAACTCTGTTTAACTGTTGCTCCTCCCCAATGGTTCACCCCCAACTGAATCCATCCATCTAAAAAGGTAACTGCGCTGTTTAAGGAATGGTTTTACCAGTGTCAGGCTGGCTGGACAGTTCAGTGACTTTGGCAGTGGAGCCAGAGAGGGTGAGGGTTTGATTTCCCCACTGTGCCTCCCAGGAGTACAGCAAGCTTGTGTAGTCCTGAAAATGCTGCACCATCTACTCCCAGAAGAAAATAAGAACAAAAGTGCTTCTGAGTCCTCTATACCTATAAAACCCTGCGAAGGAATGCCATGATTCAGAATTGACTCGATGGCATTCTCACTGATTTTTACCTTTGCTACCCCACCAGTAGATTCCTTATTTCAACAGACAGAAAGTTCACGGAGAATGATAGCACATTAAGTTATATTTCTCTTTCTCTTGGCTGCATCACTTTCACAGCTGCCTTGGGTGGGATAAATTACAGAGCCTTCATTGTTGCTCCTCCCAGACTTTGGAACTCCCTGCCACAGAAGTCCAGTTTGGCCCCACCTGTGCTGTCTTTCAGTAAGCAAGCATAAGACCTTTCTCTTCAGGCAAGCCTTCCCTCAGTGACTGGTTGCCTGAATTTAGAAAGGACTGTTGTCACTTACTGCTTTGAATGTATTTTGGTGTTGCTTATCTTTACTTGTTTGATGCTTTTTGTCTTTGTGTACTCATTATTGTCAGCTTTTAATCTTGTCTTTTAAGGGTGGGTTCTTTTTATGGAGAAAGGTGAAGTAAATAAAAATAATATTAACTTTTAAAAGTCTGATTAAATAATAATAGCTTTATTGTCAAAGTACACGCGTACAACGAAATCAACTGAACCTCCCTCATCTACCCTCTCAACACCATAAATCCCACTAACAACCACGCAATCTCATTACACTTTATAAAGTTATCACACAACACTAGCTGTATTCAGACCGATGAAGCTGTTTGGATGAACAGCGAAACGTTTCTATCTCTCAAAAAAGAAGTCCAGTAGCCATGACTCAACTTCCAGATAAACTCACCTGGATGACTGAGAATCTTCACACACACAACACATTGGCACCACATGTCTTTCATACTATGTTGACATAAAATTATTTCCCATTTAAGAGTCTGATGGCCCACAGATAAAAACTGATCTACAGCCTGTTGGTGAGGCTGGCTATATCTCCTATCCGATGGGAAGAGAGTAAAGAAGAGCTGACCAGTGTGTGTCATCCCTAAGGATCTTCCTCACTCTCCTAAAGCAGTGATCCTTTAGGATTATACTGAAAGGGGGATATTTTTAATATTTACATTAGTTTTAAATTGCTGCCTAAATTTGCATTACAGCAGTATCCTCAAAATCTTGCTTTAGTAATGATGAAAAACTCATTATTTTAATGCCCCTTTCCATATCTGCCTTCCATAAATACCTTTGTTACTTAACTGGACATACAGGTAAATCAGCCCTATGGGATATGTAAGTGCAAGCTATGATATTTGTCTGTTTACTTCCCATTGTCCACACATCCATACACCACAACTTGGTTCCAGAGCTGGCTGTCCCACCTGGCTATTGGCAGGGCTGATCAGTGGTAGTATTGAACCCTACCCTGGTTATGCACATGCACATCCATGCCACCACTACACATGTTCTTCTGTACCCAAAGCTGATTTCTTCTCTCTTCTATTTAGACTAATGTTTACAATACATTTTGAAGAGTGCCAAGAACAAGTCTGACAAGTAGTTTCTACTTCCTTCAGTAATGGGTTATATTTCTTTGACTAGGACCCTGTTTCACCAAACAGAAGTGCATTTCAGCTGTTAAAGTATGTTAAAGTGCAATCTAGAATATTTTAAATGGCTCTTACCCAGTGCACGCCAAATCAAACAGAACAGGAGCGTGAAACAAACAAAGGCCCAGTTCCACTCATGGTTTTTCCCAACTGTAGATACTCCCATGAAAATAAAGATAAGGGTTTCGCTGACACTGCTTAGCATCTTCATGAAGTATTTGATGGTAGTATAGGACTTCTGAGATACATTCTCTTCCACGTACTTATTCATGGTCATCGCACAAGCTGTAATCCTGGAAGAAAACCACATTTACAAAGGAAGAAAGCCATATTCATTTCAGTTTCTTCAAGTGCTCTTTAAAGCTTATATGCCCCACGACCCTGGAGCAGGTGAGAGCAAAAAGATTGTCCAAGGATAACATGGAATCCTAGCCCCCTCTTATCTCTGCAAATATAATGGCTCCCAAATGGGTGACTATGCCCCCAGAAATCTCTCAGAGACCAAAATTTGCCACTTTCGGTTAGGCCACCACCACCACCACCCCAGTGACATTTTGGAAAAGGGAAATAACTGAGTGCTGCAGAGAGAATAACTTGCTTCTGAACACATTAAAAACTAAGGAGCTCATAATAGACTACAGGAAGAAGAAAACAGATCTTCAACCATTATTCATCAGTGGGGACTGTGTAGAAAGGGTGACCGACTTCCGTTTGTTGGGAGTCCATATTGAGGAGAATTTAACCTGGAGTGTAAACACCTCTGAGCTGCTGAAAAAGGCCCAACAGAGACTGTACTTTCTGAGAGTGCTCAGAAAGAATAACATCACTCAGAGACTATTGGTGTCTTTTTATCATTGTGTAATAGAAAGTGTAATGACATACTGCATATGTGTGTGGTATGCCAGTTGCACGGTGGCTCAGAGGAAATCACTCCAGCGGGTTATCAATATGGCACAGATCATCATCGGATGCCCACTCCTCACATTGGAGGAATTACACAGCTCCCGCTGTCTTAAGAAAGCTCAGAATATTGTAGGAGATATTTCTCATCCTGGTCACTCTCTGTTTGTACCACTACCATCAGGCAGAAGGTATAGATCTATTAGAACAAGGACGGAAAGTTCAAAAAATAGTTTTTACCCAATAGCATTATCCATGCTAAATTCTGTTAAAAATTAAGTTGACGGGTAATATTGGTGTTGAATGTGTTACATATATATCGTATGGGTGTATGGCTGTTGTTGTTTTTTAAATTGTAGTTTTTATGGATTGTGTAGGAATGTTGCTAGGTGAAAGAGTGTAGGGATGTGGGTGTGTTTGGTTTTTATGTCAGTTTTAAATGAGTGTAAGTGATGTTTTTGGCATGTGAATGTTGGAGTATGTGTATGGATGGTTTGTTTTTAAATTGTAGATTTTACGTCTTGGATTTTTATGCTGGGTTGTGTGAATGACTGACTGGATGGCACTTTTAATCTCGTTGTATTTATACAATGACAATAAATTGCATTCCTATTCCTATTCCTATTCCTATTCCTATTGTTGGCTATTTCTTTTTCTAGAAGAAAGAGACGTTTGCTGGTGAGTTACAGGTGCATTCCTTAGTGGATTTTGGAGATACAGCCTGTCACTGAGGGAGCGAAATAGGTGAGGAGGGACTCCAGCCCTCCAAGGTGTGGGAGAGATCTGTCGATCACAAGCATCTGGTTCCTTCAATACAAGGGAACTATCCTGATTAAGAAATGGGACTTTGTTGTCCCATGTTGCCAAACATCATGTCTTCCATTACAAGGTGTATTAAGAACTGTGCCTATTTAAATTTGGATAACCATCTTGTTTGCAATGCAGTCCTGAAATGCTACAGTTGTATACACACATGCATTTTTATTTACTTTTATTTACTCAAAGACAAGGAAAACCAATCATTCTTCAAAGAAACATATCCCTCTGAACTTCTGGAAGGGGACCGCATATTAGCATGATAGCCATGCATGCCAGGTGGCTGCTATAATTAAGTGTGCCCATTTGAGTTATTTTAGTAATTTGATGCATCATTATTTCACTTTTCACAAGATGTCATTTCGTGACTTAAGATGAACTGTAAATAGATGTCTTGCATGGGTGGTAATGTCTTGATTCTATTTGCAGTTTTGAACTGTAAGATGTTTTCCATCCATGATATTGCAAATATTTTCCTAATATCAGATTCACACCAGATTAAAAGTTCTGCTTCCAGGAAATTACAAACACTGAGGCTGCAAATTGTCAGGACTACCAAACAGTTTGGAAAAGTTACTACAGTTTAAAGATTTTAGCTCTTGGAATACCTTAACCATTATGGCTAAGTTCTAACTAGATAAGTTTACTAATAGCACACATGCTTAAAAATACAAGTGCAGCACAAATAACGTCATAATTTCAGATGTATCAATGAAAGTTTACATCAAAATCTTGAAGGGTGAAACACAGCCTCATAAAGAGTTTGGTGTGGAACGCAGCAGGAAGCTTCTCTGATTTTATTTATTTCACCCTTAACTCTTACACAGGAATCATATCCTGGATCAGTCTGCAGTTTGGGGTGTGGAGGTGGCACAAGAGGCTGAAGAAGAAAGGATGAGTTGTTTAGTGATCATTACATCTCCACCTGGTCTTTAAAATGGTTCACAGTCACAGAAGCCTCTGTGTCAAGTAACTACTCAGTGTCAAGTAACTACCCCCCCCCCATCATCTATCCCTACAAAACAGTGTGAACACAAACTTCACACATTGGGTTTGTAGTTAAAACAGTAACACACAACCCCATCCCCTATCTCCTCCAAATGTTTTGGTTTGGAAAAGACAAGAGATGGGGGGGGGTGGTAACTGTGTTAATTTTTGCATTTGGGAGAAAAGACCCCCCCCTCTCCCTCCCCCTCCCTCCCTCTGTGTGCATGCGTGCACGTGTGTGCGTGTGCATGCGTGTGTGTGCGCACGCACGCACACACACACACACGTGATTGTGATAACTACAAATCTGATGTGTGACATCTATGTACATATTGTTGAATAAGAGTACATTAGCTGAGGAAACATAATGGAAGACTACTAGAAGAAGAAAAAAATCACATACTTTATTTCCATAAGGTATGTGATTGTGGGATTCATACTTAACTATCTCACCTGCATCACTAAGAAATCTGTTTGCACCGTTCCAGGAGCAATTCAGCTACTCTTTTTTTGGTGTGAGGATTCACAATGAAATGTTGACTACTAATCATAGGTATGGATTTCTGTGGTTTTTGAAAGGCCATTATATTAGCCTTACTGAATGAGGTCCATATGGCTCCCTGGGACTGGAAACAATTCTTCACACACCACCTTATAGTTTTTTTAATTGAATTTATGTGATCCTGACTCAGTCAGTATATATTTCTTTCATATTGTGTTTATGGTTGTGATTTAAAAAAAAGAGAGCTGGGAATGGCTGCATTAAATCATACAAGGATCCCAAATCCTACTGCTTGCCTCCCATCTGCTCATGAATAATCAGAGCAGCCTTGTGGATTGTATCCATAATGGCTGGAAGAGATCGTCACTATGCCTGGTCTGTACTCCACTCAGTAGAGTTACTTATAGATGTCTAGTAAGACCCACACATTCTAGTAAAGGTTACTCTCAGGTAAGCAATTATTGGACTGCATGCTTAATAATACAGTACTGTATGTCAGAAAAATCCCAGTGCTCTGATTTTGGTTTTCTGCTGATTCATCTAACCAAGAATCTAAGGTGTAGATTTCAACGTCACTAAGTATACCTGGGATAATCACATTAACTTACTGAAAACCACCTTTAACCCAGGAAAAAGAAAAATGTTTGATGTCAATATAAAACTGTGTCTCCTCTTGGACCTACCAGTAATACAAGTTACTCTGCACAAACAAGGCAGTTTCTGTCTGGTGACTGGAAAATCTAGACCATTAGATATAGTCGTAAAGTTTCCTTGACCTACCGCTAAAGCTTGCATATGTTTCATGTGCTTCTAAATTGCTAACCATTTCCCTGAGTAGCAAAATTTGTAATATAACTAGACTAAAAAGAAACTGAATGAGCAGTTCTCCTAAAAAAATAATCATGGATAAAATGTGAATTTTTCAGAAGCCAAAGCATTCCAGTGCTCTCCAGTTCTGACCCGTTTTTCCATAAAAGTCAGTAGCAGAGAGGTACAGGTCCATATAGAAAACATTCAAGAAGCAACTTTGAAGCAGTTCACTGCTGTATTCTCTTCCCCTATACTTTCCATAAGAAGAGACATCTATAGGTTGGATTCCAACCCAGATATGCTTGGGCGGATAGCCCCACTGAAATGAATGGGTTGACAGTCTAGGCTTAATTGTCTTATTGCCTTAAATGACTTCTGATCTGTACAGGACTGAGCCTGGATCCAATGCCATATACCAATGAGACACCTCTGTACAATTGTACATAGCACATGTCTGAAGAGACCCAGTGTAAGATAATAGTACTGTTGGAAAATTAATCAAGCAAATCACTGAACAAAAGACTAACAAACCTTCATGTAATCTTTCAGGCGAATGAACCCTTTAGACCACTAGTCTTGCATTGTGCCTAGTTCTCATTATAGCATGCCATACAGTATATACATTATAAAAAAATGAAGGGTCAGCCTAGAAGGCTGGACTTCATTTAGCCCATTCAGTTGTGAAATAACCATCCAGCTAATGCTTATTAATGTGATAAACATACTCTGAATGCAATTAAGAAATTTTAGTAGGTCATAGGCCTTTTCCAGTAATAAATGTTATATAAGAATTACTACTGTTAACAGTAGTTAATGCTAACCTGTATTCCTGCTAAACCAGTATTTTAAAGTGGCTATCTTACAATTTCTAGAATAACTGCACTGCATTTCATATAAATGTACTGTGTTGTGTTGTGTTGTTACAGTCGTGACCGACTCTTCGTGACTCCATGTTAATGGAGTTTTCTTGGCAGGAGTACTGGAGTGGCTTGCCAGTTCCTACTCCAGGCGCCTACAGCACGTGGTGTTCCCTGGTGGTCGCCCATCCAAGTACTAACCAGGCTCAACCCTGTTTAGCTTCCAAAATCAGGCGAGATCAGGTGTGTTTAGGGCATCTAGGCAGCTCCATAAATGTACTACTTCACCTAAATATAATGCCCTAGAATGATATGCAATAGTCATTTCAGCAACCCTGATCATGGTTATTTTAGGATGATTTAAGGGACCCTGTTTCATCAACTACTTATTTTATCTATTTCTTAGAAAAGGAAGTTTGTTGAAAGTGTATTTGCTTATGCTTTGGTTGGATTTCTGCTCGCTGTTCAACAACTGTACTTCCATTGATTTCCAATTGATTTAAGCAGCCCGTGTGGCGAGGTTACACACATTAAAAAACAAGAAAAACAGGAAAAAAATATTCTGTAGGCCTTGGCATTTTCATGAACAGGCCTTCGCATCCTGCCAGGAATATAGATTAGTACCTCTGCACTCAAGAAGCTGAGCATCAAGCTGTTATGTTTCATACAGTATCAATAAATTAGGAAACAAAAAATAACACAAGGACGGGAGGTGGGATTGGATTCCCTACAGCTATCAAAAAGGTAGTCATGTTTCAGTGTGTAGGAAGGAAGGAAGGAAGGAAGGAAGGAAGGAAGGAAGGAAGGAAGGAAGTTCATTGTGATCATCTTAAACCTGTAGAGCTGGATATTCCTCTATCTCCTCCTGGGGTATTGACACGCTTTTGTTCCCAAATACCCCCTTTCCCACCAGGTCTGTACATCAGACTGGTTTAACAGTGGAGCAAACTCCCGTTGTTAACCCCAGCTCCTGCCAACCTAGCAGTTCGAAAGCATGTAAATGCAAGTAGATAAATAGGTACCGCTGTAAAAAGCGGGAAGGTAAAACAGTGTTTCCGTGCAGCCATGCCGGCCATGTGGCCACGGACTTACACAAAGCTGGCTCTTCGGCTTGAATACGGAGATGAGCACCGCCCCTAGAGTACAGACCTTGAAGCAGAATAGAAGGAGGGTAGAGTGCTCTTGGAGGTGGGCCCCAACATAATTGAATCTAACAGCTGTCAAGATTGCGTCCTCTATCTACTCAGCAAAAATTAAGGCCACTAGAAGATCCTACTTTGCTAACTGGCTAAGCGGAGCTCAAAATCATCAGGCGGAACTGTTTCGCATAGTACGCAATCTATCTGGGGTTGGTCACAGTGACAGGCCTCCCTCTAGTATAACCTGTGACCAATTTGCAGTATTTTTTTCAGTCGAAAGTGGAGGCCATCCACCGGGACCTAGACTGCCAGTTGACATCAGCAGATTGAGCAGAGACATCAACTCTGGTTACTTAGTCCACATTTGACCAGCTCCAGGGAATTCTGAATGAGACTGACACTCTTGATCTGTTTCAGTTCAGGCCACATCATAGTACAGAATGTTTTCATGGACGAAAGTTCACTTTATCGAGTGCATTAAGGATTCAAAATTAGCATCTTCCTCAGAAACAAAAAGCCAACTGGAGGATTATTAGTTGTTCCAAGATTTATTAAGGGCTCCAAAAGATGTCAATATATTTTCCACTGTTTCAGTTCTGCAGGCATATTTTTAGTTTTTTACAACGGAATGTTTTATTTCATTAGTGTGTCACTAAATTACTAGAAGCTGTTGTTCACACTGGGTACAGTCAACCTGAATTCCAATGTTTTATGTGAGACTGTTGTATAATATTTAACAAGTTTTCAAACATACAATAAGCAAAAATAGAAGAACAGGAAATATGTAGCAATGGGTATATCATACAAGAGCAGCAGGAGCAGCAGCAGAGAATTATAGTACTTATTCTGCTGCAACATATAAACATTGCTATTCCTGGAACAATAACCACACTCTCCTGCTAGTGTTTATGTATCCCCCTAGAACAGAAATAAACAATATTAAAGTATTAGTGGGCTTGGAAGGTGAATTCATACCCCCTCTGCAGGGTGCACCAGGCCCAGAAATGGGTGGAACATGCCACTTGAACAACAAAGCAAAGCCATCCTACATGTTTTCCACCCTGCCTGGAATTCCTAAAGCATTTCATATATGTATTGTGATCTTTCACAAAGGAACACATATTTTTATCCTTTTTGCTAGATGGTTGCGGTATATAAACCAAACAAACAAACAAACAAACAAACAAACAAATAAATAAATAAATAAATAAATAAATAAAGTCACAACTAGAACAGGCTAAGTCAATCAGTGTAGGGTTTCCAAGCCAACACCTATGTAAATCCCTCAAATACAATGGGTCTACTCTTGCTATGACTAAATATTTCAGCTAACATGTTTATGGCAGAAGGTAGATTTAATAAAGGAACCTCATGATTCATAGCCAAGTCTCCTACGAGTTTGCCATATAGCTTTCTCAAACATCTATCAAAATGGTTATAGAATCAATGCAGTAATTCCAGGAGTCTGATTAGAAAAACTGTGAAATAAAATGTTTTATTAAATAAGCTTTTTCAAAATAGATTGCAAATCTAGGTTGAAAGGTCAGGCTATGTGAAGCTGTGAGGCTGTTCGAAGAAACAAGTATTGTATATAGTCGAATATAAGCCTATTTTTTCAACCCTAATTTTGGGCTGAAAAAAGGGGCCCTCGACTTATATTTGGGTCAATACTTTTAGCCACTGAGACAAGTGCTTGGGTCGGTGGCTAAAAGTCATTTTAAACATTGTGTGCCGCTTCCCACGACCCCCCCCCTCTGCATCACAGGGGAGTGGTGCGTGATGTTTAAAATGACTTTTAGCCACTGACCCAAGCACTTGCATCAGTGGCTAAAAGTTATTTTAAACATCACACACCACTCCCCCAGCTCACAAAGGAGGAGCTGCCAGACCCTGCTGCATTTCCCACCCTAAACTTATACTCGAGTCAATACGTTTCCCCAGTTTTGGGGGGTTAAATTGGGGGCCTTGACTTATACTCGGGTCGACTTATACTCGAGTATCTACGGGTAAGTAAATAAAAACACAACTGTTATGATTAATTTGCTTACTCTGTTTCACACATATGGTACTATGCAACATACATACTACATAAAATGACCATATGTGAATGAGCATATTAACCCAGGCATCTGGTGTACCATTTCTTGCTTTCAGGCAAATCCACAAAATCCTATAATCTAAATCAAGAGAAAACCCAACATTTTTCCTTTACCTTTACAATTTTTGTCCTTTGACTTTTGAACATATACTAGGAGCATCAGAACTGAATATTGACACATGCTTATTCATGTCATACAGATAAATCCTGGTCAGCTGGAAATAAGAGCAGAGCTAACATTCCAAATTTATTCCCAGTATTCTTAGTATGATATGGTTTTTATGGATACTTACGCCATAATGCCCGAGAGGTGAAACATTTCAGCTGTTATGTATGCCAGGTAGCTGTATAAGAAGACAAACAGTGGCTCAATCACTCGAATTTTATGGGTGTAACGAGTAGTAAAAGCTGCTACAAATCCCAGAATGATTCCAATCAAAACGCCACCAATGCCAACGACAAAGAAATTAGCAGTTCCAGCAAATACGTCAACAACCTCAATTGTACGCATCTGGCAAAATGATTTGAACAAGTTGTAGAGTACCTGTAAATGGAAAAGGATAACGTGTTAGAATTCTTCTTTGAACATCACAGTGTAACTTTTACTGGAAATATAAATTAGGTAACATGAATACATATAATTGCATACTACAGAATAAGTTAGAAAGAAATTATAGACTGGCCAAGAATCCTACTGGTGATTTATGCATAGGTTAAACCATGTAACTCTGTGCAATTAATTGCTGTTACCTAGTAAGGCATCAGTCAGGTTACAATATGCTGCCTGGTAGTGCAACCGCCATCTACCCAATAGTACGAATAGCACCTGTTACTTAGTGGTAATTTGCTATTGTGGGTTATCCAATTTAATTCATGCAAGCATGAATCAGCAGCAAGACTCAGACCAATTGTTTACCAAACACTGGAAACACAGAAGCCTATTCCAGCAACAATTAAATACTCCTACGATGATTTCATTTTTTTCCCATAGAAAACTTATTTAATTCTTTTCACTGGATTAATTGCAACACTATCACAGTATTTAGCTGGCAGAATGTCCTTTACTGTCCTTCAACAAACAGGCAAATACTTTTCAAGCAAATTTTCCCTGACTGATGAGTGGGTTTTTTAAATGAATTATTTTATCTGACTGCATTGGATGTAATTACCATATACACTCGAATATAAACCAGTTTTTTTCAGCCCTTATTATTGGCTGGGGGAAAAAACCTCCCTCAGCTTATATTCAGGGCTAATCGTGCCGTTGCCTTGGAAGCCCCCTTCCATGGGGGTTTGTTGGTGGCTGCGGCAGCACTGGGCACTGGGAGGCCTCCCCGCGTCCTTGGAAGCCCATTCCACTGCTTCCCCAGTGCTTGGCCGGCTTGGGGGAGGGCAAGTCCTGCCCGTTCCACCACCTCCTGAGCACTCACCTGTGAGGGTCAGGCCACGCTGAGCCCTCGGGAGGCCACCTCAGTGGTGAGGTGAGTACAGCCCGCGACCCCAATCCACCTGCTGGGTCGCCGAGCACACGAGCCCCGTGTCAGGCGAGGAATCTAAGCCAACCCAAATATAACCCCTGGGCTTATACTCAAGTCAATATGTTTTAAACGTTTTTTGGTGGTAAAAAAAAAACACGCCCTCGTCTTATATTCTGGTCAGCTTATATTCTAGTATATGCGGTAACTGCATAAGATCAGCAGTGAGGTAATTGAACAAACTGATCCACCTGCATGTTGGTGAGTAATTGATATTTCTGATATTCTGACAATGGCATGATGATAAACATGCCAAAAGCTTGAACTTTTAAACTGTATTAAAGGTTTTTACTTGGAAGCAAACCTCATTAATTTTTTTGTAGATCTTTTCAATCGGTTGACTGATATTGGTCTACCTCTGTTAAAATTCAGAATGCTCCAAGAAAGTAGGAAAGTTTTTTGCACTGAATGTGTTTTGATGTTGGCTTTTTTGTATGTATTCATTGATTCTTTTACTATAGTATACTTATTGTTGCTAACTTAAGTACTGCCTTTTAAATTAAGACCTTTCTAAGGAGAAAAATGGGTTGCTTATAAATAAATAAACTGATTCTGAACAGATCTGTAGAGGACTGCATTGTAAGCTGCATACATGAATTTGTAGACTCAAATCTCACCTCATTCATGAATTCAAGAGTAGAGCTAAATCTTTCTCTCTCTCTCATTCTCTCTCTCTCTCTTTCTCTCTCTCCCCCCCTCTCTCTCACACACAGAGAGAGAACCTCAAAGATATGCTATTATTTATATGATTGCTATATATTTTCTAGACTGTGTATTATTTATTTATTTTATTTGTTTGACTAATATACTACCCATCTAGCCCTAGGGCTACTCTAAGCGGGTTACAACATAATATATCTACATAGTAATAACAACATATTTAAATAACCAAATACAGTGTATTCATGTTGATTATTTATATCCAACTTTTCAAGATAACTTACAACAAACACACAGAACAACAACAACAAAACATTCGCAATCCCCTATGGCCTGGGCCTCTAATGATATCAGAATGTGTTTCCTATCTGCTCTCTGTTTTTCAGGGTTACATGTGGCTGGAGATTGGTGTTCTCTCTGGAAGACAGTAGGGGAGCAATCTCCATGCGGATGCTCTTTCTTCAGTTGTGCATAGGACCAGGCTGTTCCCTCTCTTTCCATGATGTTGTCCTTGATCAATAGCAAAAACTAGGCTACCTTGTTTCCAGCTCAGCAATCCCAGATCAACAAAAGATGCATAGGAGATTGCTACTATGTGGGGTTTAGACTCACTGCAAATTCAAGCATCCATAAATGTTGGGAACCATGTTTGATGGTCCACCCCAGGGGGGTGATGAATCTGAGTGTTTTCCTTGCACCCCTTGAACAGTTGCCCAATGCCTTGCCAGACAACCTTGTTGAAGTCATTGCAACCTCTGGAAAATGCCATTACTCCTAAACATCTGTTCATAAACAGTGGAGCCAAGCTGACCCAGACTGTGAATGAATGTAACTTTGGAGCCTGCTTGCCCCATGTTAATTGATTCATTGCAAATAGTGCAGTCCAATAATGCTGAAAGGGTGCTTGTTGATGTAAGAGTCGCCCTTTCCCTTCCTATCTCATAGAGGAGATGAGGTAGGTGAGTCTGGACTGGCTGGGTGGGAAAGAGAAGTGATGAATGCTTCTTTAGATCAAGGCTTAATTCCAATCTGCTTAAAACAGGCAGATGTTGAAAACACCTTTGCTTAACGCTATATTGGATAACTTCCAGCCAGTTTTAAATGTGGCGGCCAGGCTGGTGGTTGGTGTGGCAGGTATGACTGCATCACTCCTATCCTGGCTCGTCTGCATTGGTTGCCCATTGCCTCCCAAATAAGGTTCAAGGTATTGGTTTTGGTTTACAAACCCCTCCATGGCTTGGGACCTGAGTATCTGGCAGAGCGCATCTCCCAAAGGTCAGCTTCATCCTGTCCCACCAGAGCATTGCTAGCCTTCTCGCTCTGGGTGGCCACTCCTAGGGAGGCCCACAGGGTCACTACCCATAGTCGGGCTTTCTCGGTGGCCAGCCCGGTGCTCTGGAACAAACTACCAAGTGAGCTTCGGCTAGCAGAGTCTTTGCCAGCATTCTGCAAAGCCTTAAAAGCATGGCATGTTAAAGACCATTTTTGTCATTGCTAATTGTATGTAATTTTATGTTTGTTTGCCTGCCCTCTTGTCTTTCCGGATGCATTTATGGTTATTCCTTTTTTATATTGAGTTGGTTTATCGTTTTATTGGTTCTGTATTTTTGTATTTCTTATTTATATGTTTGTTCACCGCCCTTTGGGAAAGTCGGTGTGGTTAATAACTGCAATAGATAGATAGATAGATAGATAGATAGATAGATAGATAGATAGATAGATAGATAGATAGATAGATAGATAGATAGATATTCCATTTTGGGGCAAGATTTGTAAGTTTTTAGTTCTAGGCAGGTACGTCTCGTGGAAACCCAGGAAAGGGCCTTCTCAGCTGCTGCTTCCAGACTCTGGAACTTCCTCCCACTAGAGGCCAGGACTGCCTCATCTCTATTGTCTTTCCGGAAACAGATAAAGACCTTTCTCTTCAGGCAAGCTTTCCCTGAATGATGGACTGCCTATTATGTGCATTTTATATGAATCAATTGTATCACACAGACTTTGTGTTTATAACTACTTATAATCTTACATGTTTACATTTGCACTATGTTTTTGATGTTAGTTTCCATCACATAACTTTTACATGGAATTTTATTCTCTTTTTAACTGCATATGTTTTCTTGTAGCTTTAATATAATGTTGTCTCTTAATGCTGCAAGATCTCCCTCAATTCCCTGTTCTCAATGCCTGAACATGACTTAATTGTATGGGACTGTATATTATCCCTCATTACTGTAAGCTGCCTTGGGTCCTTTTCCTTTTCTAAGGAGAAAGGCAGGGTAAAAATACTCTAAAATAAAAATAAAATAAATAAGCATGACTGATTACATAGACCACTTTGAGAACCACTGATCTAGACCTATTTCAATCTGGATTTCTTCCAGGTTATGCAGCTTAGATGGCTTTGACCATCTTTGTGGATGATCTAGACCAGAAGCTGGGCAAGGAGAGAAGGTCCCTGTTGGTTCTTCTGGACTTCTCAAAATCTTCCAGTACTATCAGCCATAGTATCTTTCTAGGACACCTTTCTTTAATGGGACATGGAGGCACTGCCTTACTCTGGTCTTCATCCTTACTGAATGAGTGAACTTAGAATGTGGTGCTGGAGAACTCCCATTCAGTGACTTGGTCTTTAGTCCAGGTACACTGGGGTTTCCCATGCTGTATAATATCAACATGAAACAGGAGGGACAAGTTGTCTGGGACTCTGGAGTTTGCTGCAACAGCGTGCTTATGATACCCATTCCACCTCTCCTTTCCATCTAACTCCAAGGAAGCTGCCTCGGTTTTAAAACAATGCTTCATGTAAGTGATAGATTGAATGTAAGTGAACAAACTGAAGCTTATTCAAGTCAAGATAAGAGGTGATTCTATTAAGTCAGAAGGGAAGTCAGGGAATAGGGAATCACATAAAAAGTAACCAAATTTACGTTGCTTCATACATTTGTTTGTCATAATGATAAACCACAACTTGATGCTCTGTGAGGCTCAGACTCAGGCTTTCTCCCTATTCCACTCGTCCTGTAGTGTAGCTTTGGCTTCCACTTTCCACTAGTTATCATTTTCATTATAACTACTCAAACAAGCCATGGGACGAATGAGACTTACATAAATCCTATTGACACAGGGTGAGAATAAAAGTTGGACTGAGCTAACAGCTACTTAAAATGGGACTAACAGATTGGTCTTGCACAGGATAAATAACCCTGTTTCATAGTTGGCATAGTCAAACAAGCAGACCACAATCTGTCCTGATTAAGCTACAATACAAACGATGTGTGGTGAGTTGGAAAAGGCAGAAAATAGTTTTGGTTTACTTGCTGCCATTCTGAAGAAGTGTTCTCAAGTGATGCATTCCTATTTCACATGAAAGCAGCTTGCTCACTTCCTTATTCTATTCCAGGGGCATATCTTCTTCCTATCAAATGTCAGCCATTTAGCTAAGTTATTTTCAGCAGAATGGAGTCACATTTTCCCTTGACAGCACCGTCATGATAGATTACAAGTGGAAATTAGTGTGCAACCCTCATTAAAAACAAAAACAAACCACAAAACAAACTTGATTTGGACAATAGCATGCTGAGAAGGCAGCAAAGATCAAGTCTTTTCATTGATATGGAAGTTTTACATGTGTAGAGACCTTTTTAAAAAACCATTCTGTTTGTCTGGGGAAAGGGCATTCAAATATACTTCTCATATACTGCTTAAAGTGGTACACAAAACCTTAGGACTTCATTCTATTGAATACTTAAATGAGGTTGAAAGTCAATTAAATGGGTTCTATATCAAATTATGTCTGAACTTTATCTAGAAGGGAAAATGACTAAACTAGAGGATACTTTCGACAAACTATGAAAAGATAGTGGGGAAATACTCAATCGAAGGCAGTAGAAAAAAAGGAAGTTCTAACATGAGAGGGAATAATTCAATAAAGGAAGCAATAACTTTCCATTTACAAAACCTGAGCGCTGCTGTTATCACAGGACCTTTTGGAGGTCACTAAATCATAGGGTCACTATAAGTCAGAAACTATTTGACACCACATAACGACTGCTATATAATCCTACAGTAAGCACCATCTGCTACTAATACTGAAGAGAAGCATTTGCGTGTTGGGTCTCACAGACAACAATGATTTATTCGTGGTTTCCTGCTGTACTTTAAAGTTAAATCACAGTTTTCTGTTTAGGCTGGAATATGGGTCTCTTCTTGAAAGGTTTCAAGTATAGTTGCCATGAATTCGAAGGCAGATACAAAATTGGTCTCTGTGGATGTTTTATATCAGGAACTGGACCAGGGGAATATCTGCCTGTTGATTCTACAATAATCTAAAATCTCAAAAGCTTTTGATACCATCCATCATTGCAGCCATTTAGCTAATAGGCAAACTGATTGATAGTTATTCTAATTCTGCTTGAATGAACATCACTAGAAAGTGGTTTGTACAATATTATTGCTGTTTATCCTTATGGCCATTACCGGTAGGTGGTTTTTTTATTACTGCTGCTTATCCTTATGAGGTTTCTCAGAATTCATTCTTATCCTGTATGCTTTTGAACAACTGCATGAAGCCAGTGAGAGAGGTCACCTGAAGTCTAGGCACCCAGAAGGCTATGGAAGTCCTGAATCGTTGTCTGAAATGTTGCCTTCGTTGTCTCAAAGACAATGTTAGGCTGGCTACATCCTGGTTGAATTTTAGATACTGGTATGCTTTTGGCTTTTAGTCGTTTTAAACATAGTGTTTTGCTATTGTGGTTGTCATTGTGCTTGTTAAATTTTTATATGCTCATAATTTTGCAGGATTTTATTGTTCATGTGTCTGATGGCCATCATTTAGAACATTGAAAAGATCTTGTATTTACATACTCCAATGGAAGTGCTTGTGGGTAGAGTCAACATGCATATATACAGTAACACACACACACACACACACACACACACACACACACTTTCGCAGTTCATATACTGTGGTCCTGGTATATTGTGGGACCGCAGTATATGAAAAAAAGCCCCCTGGGGTAAGCTGGAGTGCCCTGTATCAGGCCTCCTGTACTTACCCCAAGTAACTTCCGGTTCACTGAACATCATTTCCAAGGCCTCCGACACGCCTAGAAAGGCCCTTGGAGGCCCCAAAAGTGTTTTCTAGTGATCCAGAGGTCACTTCCGGTTTTCTGGAAGTCACTTCCAGTTCAGCAAGAAACACTTTTGGGGCCTCCAACAGGCCCAGGAAGGCTGATGGAGGCCCATTTGGGGCAGCGCAAGGCCTGGGATAAGTACAAGAGGCCCTAGATGGACCCCACAGTCCCGACCTAACCCTGCATCCGCATATCGCGGATTTTCAATTATTGTGGATCAAGTCAGGTCCCTAACCCCTGTGATCGGCGGGGGGGGGGGGGTTACTGTATATCTCTCTCTGCAAGCCTTCAGAGAGTTAGATAGGGCCTGGAAAATGTAGTAGATAGGGATTTGTCAAGGCCAGAGATAGCGACTGGAAGATGTAGAAGACAGGTAGTGAACTGACAAATGTAGAGATAGGGTCTGGCAGTATATTAAATGCTCAATATATATAATTGTTAACTGAAGTTAACATCTGAAAGCCTGAATGCATTTATCATTTATGTTACAATAAACTATTCTTATTTATTTTAAAATAATAGAGTGTTTGAAACTCCATAATTTTAAGTAATACTCTTAGTCCAGATAGGGATTAATTTAAATGGTGGCAATGTAACTAACCGTGCACGCAACAGTCGTTGTCATTGTCATTGTTGTTTTTATGCTTTTATGTGCTCATAATTTTACAGAATTTTATTGTTCATGTACTTGATGGCCATTGTGGGCAAAAAAGCAATATAGAACTAATTTTTGATAAATGTGGATAGATAAATAGTGTGTTTCTGAACACTCAAAGAAAAAGTATGGAAAAGAAACTGCGCTCATTCTCTGATGCTGAACATTCTGGAAGCATCTGATGGCTGCAGGAAATAGAATGTTGGATTAGATGGACCTCTGGTCAAATCTAGCAAAGCCCATCTTATGTTCTTATGTTCTTTGCATGATAATAATGCAGCTTATAGATACTTTACAAATCTCCAGAGCTTGACTGGTAAAAGCTGTTACTATATTTTTAGATCAGATATATGATCTGGTGGATGAATGTCAGGATTTTTAGTAAAACTGCATTTGGGAAGGGCTCATATGCTCATAAAGACAGCTACTTTTTCAGTATTTTTTTAATTAACTGAGTCTGAAATATTGTAAGGCACAAAAATATGTTTGATTATAATGAATCTAAAAGTCATGTTCATTTAAATAGTGGGCTGAGCCACTTTGAAAAAATAATTGGCAAGGCAAAACTTTGCCATGATGATGGCAATTTCATTCAGCAACACAAAAAACTGAAACATGATAAAGGCCAGGCAACTCCTTATTAAACATTAAACATTAAAAAGTATTTTAAAAAGAGCTAACTTAACACATATTCTTCAGAGGAAGAAGAGGTGCAGAAGGCTTCACAGGACTGGTGGCTTTTGGGACTTGCAGTCCTAAAAAGTCCACACATACCAGCAGAAAAAGTTTTTTCCCCACCCATATAATGGATATATTGGGGGAATGTAGCCTTTTTTGGATTGAAGCAGATGGAAGCAACAATGAGTTGTAAATTAACAGGCTATAGTGAACCTCCTGCAGTACCTCCCAGGTAACTAACTGGACATGTGCATACATGTTTACTACATAGCTTAAAAACCACTGTCTACTTTTTGGGAAGTCTCTTGAAGTTTGGAAAGAGCTAGACACCTAACCATTCCTAGTCCACGAGCCCTCCTTGTTAATAAAGCCATCAAATGCTGCACCCTTTGTGAAGTCATTTGCAGCGGAGGTTCATAGCAGAATATCCAGCCTACCCCAACAGTGTTGACCTTTTTCCTCTCTTTTCACCAATGACAAATTTTAAAACAAATATTAAAGCTTGCAATTTGTGATCAGAGAAGTCAGGTACAATTTACATATGACAAAGTTGCTAGAAACCCCACGTTCTCCTGGACAGATTTGGTTGATATTCAGTCATGTGAACCACAGTCACTAGAATGGGCCTATTTCAGAAACTGCTACAATCGCAATTTTGATTTGATTTGATTTGATGGGGGGCATGATCCTGTCACTATCACTTTAGGATACTACAGAGGCAATTTTTAAAATTGTTTTTTCATGGGGTTTTTTTTGGGGGGGTAGTATTTGGTTGAGGGGGGAGGAGAGGGCATTCAATCCTTTCCTGACTTGTTTTTTTCTTTGAACTTGCACATGATGAATCACCACAATATACTCTCTGCAGCCAAATATGTATCTCCTGATTAGAAACATTCTGCTCCATTACAGGAGAACACACGTAATCCTATATATGCATATCAAACACATTGCAGGTGGATGAGGGAAAAGGAGGTGGGGTTGGCAGTCCCTCGCTTCATTCACCATATGTTTTAATATGTAATCAGAATTCTCTGATCCCAGTGACAATCTCCAAGTTGCTAGGGAAAGTGGTTCCCAAACCTGGGAAACCAAGGTGTTCTTGGACTACAACTCCCAGAAATCCTGGCCAGCATAGTTTTAGAGGATCTAGAGATCCAAGTTTGGAAATAGCTTCCTTCCCCAAACATCCACTTTTAACAACTATTCTACAGCACCTTAAAAATTAGTCTAAAACTGTTGATGAACCAATCTTTGATGAACGTTTAAAAGATGTTACCAAATCTTGGGTTCAGAGGGTTTTGCTTAGAAAAAAGAGCCTAACATGCTTGTTTTGTATTTACAGTTATCTGAGACAAGTGCTGCAGAGGTCTGCATGAAAGTTACGAATAAAAGAATGTATTTTCTACCTTCTTTAAATTCTTCTATAATTGTTCAGCAGATAAATATGCATATGGATTATAAAAAATATTTCCAGGCCTTTTGGCAGGAGTATCACATTATTTATAAAATGGCAATTACAGCCACTGAGATAAGAGGTCATTAATGCAATGGCAATTTTCCAAAAAGAAACTGAGGCAAAGTCAAAGTACAATAACTCTCCAGGATCACAGTTTCCACACATAGAAATACACACCTCAGGGAACTGGTAAGTCTCTAGTCTTAAAGCCAACCCAGCTAATGATTAAACTTTGATCCTATCTATGGCCCACAAAGCGAGTTGCATGGAACAAAACTGATAATCTCAGTGTACCTGTAAGTGGATAGAGGTCCTCATCAAGGTACTACTAATTGAAATGTCTGTTGTAATAGCTATCTGAGCTGCAGACCTTTTGTACTTATCATATTCAGCCAGTGCTAAAGACCCCTCTGTTGCACTCTAGCATTTCTGCTCCTTGGAGAAAACGATTAAAAATCTTATAATATGTATACAGCCACTAAAAATAATCCAATAATGAAACCATTAGCATGCATTACAGGCATTTCAACTGTAATTAGATAGGAGGGTTTGTTCTCAAATATAATAGCATTCCCCGCTTGGAATTTTTACCCACTTTCATTGCTGAAAGAAACGTGAAGAAGTGTGAAGAGTTCAACATCGCAAGAGTTATTTTAAAGAAACTTACCACTGTTACAGCATCATTCAGCAGCGATTCTCCAAAAACAAGGATGTACAGCTGCTCATTGACATGAATGTTTTCGAAAACAGCCAGCACGGCCACTGGATCCACCGCTGAAATCAAGCTGCCAAAGAGCAGGCTCTGCAGGAGAGTGATGTCACTCAGGCCAAAGGCCTCGATCTGGCATATGCCAAAGAGTGAAATGCCAATGCCCAAAGAGTTCCAGAGAGTGCCCACCACGGCGTACCAGAAAATCGTACCAAAATTCTCGAAGAACAGGCGCGTCGGCATAAAATAGCCGGCATCCAGGACAATTGGGGGAAGAAGATACAAGAAGAACACATCACTCTTCATCACAGGTGGAGACTTTTCTTGTACTCCAAAAATGATGCCACCCAGAATCAGTCCAACCAGAATGAGAAGGCAGCTCTCGGGCACAATGTGCGGCAGTTTGTGGTACAGATGGAAACCTTCAGAACAGGTAAAGAATGGGAGGGGGGGAGACAAAATAGTAATTAATTTGTGGGGGGGGGGGGGAAAACAGATGACATGCTATCCTTCTGTCATGTCCTCATATATTTATTATGTTAGTGCTTTTTTTACCATGAAGCGGTGTTCAATACACAAAACACTACAAATCATAAACAATCCTACAATACACAAAAGTATTTAAACAGCAAAGAAAAATGATCTCTCTCCGGCTGCTTTCACACAACCCCTAAAATCCGCTGGCAACTTAAATTCGGATCCCCCCAGCCAGAGATCATGTAGGTTTTCTCCTGCTTCCTGTGTTCCCACCCTTCTGCACTCGGATTCTATTGCTTCTGTCTGCGGTGAGGGGAGCGAGAAAAAAATGCAGGCTCACCTCCGCCTGCCGTCGGCAGCAGCCCCACTAGGGATTTCAGTCTGTTAAAGGGGCAGGGGGACAACAAAAACAAACAGAAGGCAAGGAGAGCCAGGCATTCACAGCTTTACAATCCACATCGGAATTTTTTTTTACCTCCTGGACACCAGGTACTTGTAAAGTGTGCTGGGGCGCGCTTAAGTGGGCATGGGCGTACTTTATTTTTTTTAAAGTCCGCTGCTGGTGGCAAAAGAATTTTATGCTCCAGATCTCCAAGTGTTTTGCAGCGGATTTTAGGGGGTCGTGTAACTCAGCCCTCTGACTGTCAGACACCCACCCACACCATTTAGTAGTAGAACTTAGAAGCCAAACAAACTACAGTATATACCTATTTAAAATGGGAGGAAATGACCATTTTTGGTTTGGTGGTAGAAGATCATGAGGCAGAAGAAGAAGAGAACCCATGGCCCTCCGGCTGTTTGTTACACAGACACTCCCATCACTTCTAGCCAGCTCAACCATATTGAGAGTTAATGGGAGATGCAGTCTGACAACTTCTGGATGGCCACATATTTTTCCACCCTTGTTCAAGGCTATAGATCAAGTGAAAAACTTCCTCCATTACATAGACAGGATCATTATCTGATTTTTGTCAAAATGGAGCACATGACTCAGTTGTTTCAAGAAGAACATTCAGTATCAATGTTGCTCTTCTCAGAGACAACAAAACCCTTCTCTAGCTCTCAGATTGGTGTCCTCTAAGCCAAAGGTGGGGAATATGTGATCCTCTAAGTGTTATTGGGCAATGAGATGTTCTTTGAGATGCCCCAACTGGTGACACATACACATGTCTTAATTACACCTCATTTAGATTACCACAATATACTCTCTGTATGGCTGCTACTAACAAGTGTTCAGAAACTTCAGGTGCTTCAGAATGTTGCTGACTGGTGTTGGTTACAGGGATCACATAATCCCACTGTTACAGCAGCTTTACTGGCAGCCAAATTGATTCCACATCCAGTTAAAAATGCTAGTTATGACCGATAAAACCCGATCCAGTTTGGGTCCAGGCTGTCTGAAGGACTGTATCACCCCTATATGATCCTTGTCGGCTTTTAAAATCATTGGAGGAACTCGTCTCTCAGTCTTACAACCTCCCCAGCCTCATTTTGCAAGGACGCAAGAGAGGGCCTTCTCAGTGGCTGCCCCAAATTTTGAAATGTGTTGCCCTTTGAAGCTAAGTTGCCCTTCTGTTGCCAGGCAAAGACCTTTGCAGGCAGGGTTTTAACCATTACCTGTGGGCTTTAGCAATACTGCATTCATTGGATTTAGAGATATTTAAATGATTTTAAATGCTATTAAAATGTTATCAGTGTTGGTTTTAATACTGATAAATATCAGTAATTGGATTTTTTTTAAAAATATACTTCCTACAATGTTTTTAACTCTGATTACTCTATAGTTTTAATTGTTTGTGAGCCACCTTGGGTTCCCTATGGGGGGAAAGACAGTATATAAATAACATAAATTAATTACATTACATTAATGAGTTCTTTTTAAAGGATTCCATGTTAAGTCTTGGCCAAGTTGGTTACATCTGGCACCCAGAGTTTTGTCTCTCATTAGAAGAACCATCCCTTTGTGCTGAGTTCTGCTCACTCAACATCTATCCTTCAGTGGAACAAAAAGAAGTGATATCCATTGGTTTCCCTTTTCTTCCGCCTGCTATTTTACACCTCCACTCCCAAGCTGCTCTGAAGGACTGGGAGATCTGCTAGCTCAGTGTGAACAATGCAGAAGGCAAAAATGGATGAAAATCCTTCTCTAGCTGTGACTGTGACTGAAAGGAGACAGACCAAAGAGCTTCTGGCTCACACAGGGTAGAGAGACAACAGACATCCTCACAGTGAAAGAGCTAAGATGGAAGGCAAAACTTTTCTGATTTTGTGGCTCCCTGTTGTGCTACTGGGAAAATTCTGTTATCATGTGCTCTTGATTTGATTTTCTGCATAGTCCTGCCTCTCCATTCTCTCTCAAGACAGCATGCATTGTACAAGGACATGAGGCCAATTTGATCTCTCTTTGCTTCCTTCCTGCCATGTGCACTTTTAAAACATCTTTTCCTGATGAAGAAATCAGCCATCTTGAAAGCTGCCACACTTTTTGTGCATTTCTGGCTAGCCTTGTAAGGCTTCAGCTCACAGAAGCCTACTTGCTATCTGAACTAATATTTTAAGCACATTACTGATATAGGACAGTCTGGACCACAGCTATGGAAGGGCCCTGGCTTTGCCCCTGAGGTTAGAATCAGAGAAGGATGAGCCAGCCAAAACCAAGAGGACTATACCACTAGCTGCAAAACTGGCCTGAGATCATACTATTGAATTTGTACCCAATGGTCAGGAACTCGGAAAAATCTGAGCCCAGAAACTTTAACTGGGACTGATTTATCTGTGCAATGGTGCAGGGAACATACCAGGCAGAAGGGAACAAAAAGAGAGTGCTGGTCTTTGGGCCACGGATTCCCACTTCAGGAGCCTCGTGGCGCAGTGGTTAAATGCCTGTACTGCAGGTAAAACTGTGCTCACGACCTGGGTTCAATCCCTGGTAGCAGGCTCAAGGTTCACTCAGCCTTCCATCCTTCCTAGGTCGGTAAAATGAGTACCCAGCTTGCTGGGGGGGCAATGTGTAGCCTGCACACTGTAATTAAAAAATTGTGAACCGCCCAGAGACTACTTGTAGTGGTATGGGGCGGTATATAAGCAGAACACTTCAGAGATTTGTGTTTTTCAGACACAGTGAAATGCAATGCAAGGATGGGCTCATTCTCAGTTTAAGTTACACACTGGGAGCTTTCCATGGTGCTGCAACCTCTGGGTTGCCCTATAAACAGAGCAGAAAAATATCCTCGAATAAGAAACACTTTACTAAGATCCTTGGCTCATGCTTAGTAGGATGTAAATTCTTGTTTCTCTTGTCCTCACATCTGAGGAAAAGAAAAATTACTCTCCACGCCCCACAATATTATTGGCAAGAGAAGAGAATAAAAGTGATTCTTTTTGCACCAGATCAAACAAACTGTGCCAGTAACACAAATAATGTTTTAACACACATTGTGTAGGCTGATGTTTTCTTTCATGAACTTATTGGGTTTGCACACCTTAGTTGTTATGTCTCCATTTTGCTTTGCTTAACATTCAACTCACATTCCAAAATTTTGGCACTAGGTGAAGTGAGGTGGCTTTTTTTAATTAGAAAAAGGTTCCTGTGTGTGTGTGTGTGTGTGTGTGTGTGTGTGTGTGTGTGTGTGTGTGTGTGTGTGTGTGTGTGTGTGTGTACAGAGAGGGGGGCAGAAAACAGATGTAGTCCTGCAAGGTACTGGGGTGGTCATGTCTCTCACATTTGGAGACTGTTCACCCCTAAGCTAAAGGTGTGAGTCATCCTGATGTATTCTTATTTTATTCATATTCTTATTTTAATGCAGGAAGTAGCTGAAGATGGCAACATAACAGCAGGGTTTTTACTGAAAGGCCACTATTGTTGGGGGGGAAAAGGGAAATATTATGGTTTTTTTAGGTGGGAATTTTCATGACTATTCCTGAGTTACAATCAATTTTACTTCATTCAGGTAAGCCAGGAATAAGTCAATGTGATTTTGCTTGCTCTGTGCACAATGTACATTTCTTTTTTATTTCTCATATGTCTCCCAGGAGGAGCAAAGGAATACAGTAACCACAAAGCCACCACCACTGTATTAAATCCTTCATGATAATGAAAACAAGGGGTGTTGATATTGGAAGGTAATGGTTAATATGATGCAAACCTGTAAGTATTACAATCCAAACATATTTGAAAGTTGCATGAAGCAATAATAAAGACACAGAAGCATTCAATAAATATTATTGCTCATGTCCTAATAAAACTAGGAAAGTTAAGGCAAAGATACAAATCACTTTCTTGACTCTGACAAACCAGGGCCAACCAAAAAATGTTTTCACGTGCTTATCTAGAATTAAACCCTGTAATTTTGAAAGGTTTTTATTCTCAAGTATGGAAAGGAACAGAACCTTACTCTGTAATTTCAATTGCCCTTTATTAGTCAGCTAATACTTATTAGCCAGCATATTGCCCAATGGCAAATGCAATGAGCTCACCTTTTGGTGAGTTGCCTAAAATTGTTTTTCTTTTATTTATTTTTTAATGAGTCTATCTTGTTTCACTGACCTGAAATGTTGTAGAAGGGGGTAGCCATGTTGGCCTGTGCAAGGCATCATAGGTAAAAACAAAGTAAAATAAAAAGTTTTTTTTCCAAAAAAAACACAAAAAATGTGGTGGCATATTTTTTTATGTGAGCTTTTATGAACAAACCCACTTCATCATAAGAGCCTGACCTGAAACGTTTCTCCTCAAGCATTAAGATGTCATTTCAAGAAATTCAAATGCATCCTATACTTAACTTGTACATATGTTTAATACACCCTGATAAAGGGAAGTGTTTATGTAATCCAAAAACAAAAGCAAAAGAAAACAAGTGAAACACTCCCAAATAATTGTACACTCCTTATTTATGAAATGAGTACCAGAGACTTAAATATTGTAAGGTTTAAGTTAATAGAAGCACAAGTTCCAATGTTCTCAGATGTATTGTAAAATGACACATCTGTACCCTTTGTTTTACTGGCCTGAGTGATGTCTCTCAAACTCCATAATCTGATGACTGCCTTCTCTAGATCACTGGGAATAAAAATCATAAAGGTGTTTTCCATGTGGTGTAATGGAAAGCAGACAAGCATCATTGTCCTGTCACTTTTTTATTGTTCTTATTTTGAACTTTTATAGCTTACAATGAGTGGTATGCTATAATGGTATAGTGTGCCATTACAGCACACCACTCATCGCTATAAGACAAAATAGTGCCACTTATGTTGATGAGTGGTACGCTATAATGTTACTACTTATTATATTTTGTTTTTGTTATGTGCCACCAGATTCATGGAGGTCCTACAAATAATCAGTCTCCAAAATGTCCTGTCTTCAACAGTCCTCCTTAGCTTTTGTAAACTCAAAGCTGTGGCTTCCTTTATAGACTCATCTCATACGTACTCTTACTCTTTCCGTACTGCCCTACACCTGATTATCTTTTCTAATGCCTTTCCTAAGCTCATTTTTCAATTGTTCAACTTCAATTCTTCTTTGGCACTTTCTTCTTTCATTTTCTTTAAAAGACATTTTACATTATTGCTACTTTCTTCCAGTTGGTTGTGGTCATCTCATATCTTAAATTATTTTGATGCTTTCTCCATCAAATTGCCTACAGAAAATCATTCTGTCTCTCCATATTTTCTGTATGAACTGTATGCAGTAAAGTGTTTTGGCATACTGCTATTCACTGTAAGAGATAAGTGAAGAATGCAGATTGTATGTTAGAACACATTTGCTGCAATCTTGCAGCTTAGTAAGTCTCAATAAGAATAGGCCAATTCGATCAGTGCAAATTTGATGAGTCAATGCTTCTGCAAGTTCTGTTGAACCTACTATAGTTGTGATCCAGTGGTGGTGAACCTTCAGCACTCCAGATGTTTTGGCCCACAACTCCCAGAATTCCAAGCCTGTATTGCAAATTACAAAGGATTGTGGGAGTTGTGATCCAAAACATCTCAAGTGCTGAAGGTTCACCACCACTGTATGCTAGGCAACAGGACTTCAACAATTATAAGATTTCTGAGCAACAGTGATCAAAACTGATGCAGGTAAAAGGGCTACATTGTAATTACAAAGTATTCTAAACCGTAATTCCAAAGTCTCTTTCAATTTTTCTGATGAGGAGAGAAATCTACTAACCTAATATTTTTGTTGTGGTCATTTATGGGGTGCAAACACTTCTATTGTTATTTAAAACTTTGAAGCGGATTTCATTTAATCAAGAAAATGTCAAACTCAGAAATAAACACTCATGTTTATTATAGCCTTAAGCCATGGGGGGAATGATCAATAATTATTAGTATCAAATCCTATTGCCATTTTCCTGCTAGTAGCATGTTGTTAGTCTGTGGGACTCCCTGCCACAGGATGTGGTGATGGCATCTGGCCTGGAGGCCTTCAAAAGGGGATTGGACAGATTTCTGGAGGAAAAGTCCATCACAGGTTACAAACCATGATGGAGATGTGTTATCTCCAGGTTTAAAACTGGGGTACTTCAAGGGCCAGATGCAGGGGAGTGGTATCAGGAGATAGATATCTAGTCTTGTGTGCTCCCAGATGAATCTGGTGGGGCCACTGTGAGATACAGGAAGCTGGACTAGATGGGTCTTTGGCCTGATCCAGCATGGCTCTTCTTATGTTCTTATGTACTATGTCACCTGAGGCTGAAAGCCCTTCTAGTACAGCACTTCCCACCACAGCCAAACAGACACCTACAGGAAGCCTATAATACACACAAGTATTTATTTATTTATTTGTTTGTTTGTTTGTTTGTTTGTTTGTTTATCTTATATGCTGCCCACTAGAGATGGGCATGAAACAAGCAATTTTTTGTTTTTGTTTTTGTTTTTTCATTTCGTTACGTAACGAAACAAAAAACGAATTTTGTCTCCAAAATGAAACGAAACGAAACGAAACAACAGAAATTTTGTCGTGTGTTTCGTTTTCGTTGCGGCAAATACATTGAACTGTAATGAATGCTAACGAAACAGCAATTTTTTGTTTTCATTTTCGTTTTTCATTTCGTTACGTAACGAAACGAAAACAAAAATGAGATTTTTTGCAAAAAAAATCACGAAAAATGAAAACGAACTGAAACGGACCCCCTAAATGACAAACGACAAACGAAACACCATTTTTTTGAGTTGTGCCCATCTCTACTGCCCACTACCCAAAGTAGAGCATTGCTTAGTAATCTCCCACCAGTAGGATGGTAGAAGCCATCATGCCTAGAAGTCTACAATCCTAAATACCTACATCTTGGCCGTAGCCTTGATTAATACATTGCAATCTTTGTCATGCCTAAATGGATATAAAATCTATTCCAATCAGTGAGACTTGCTCCTAGGTAAGGGTAAGAGTTTGTAGGACTGCAGCTTCATTTTTATAGAGTTGCCTAATCCCATGTAATTATGGTGACTCCTTCTAGGTTTTTCTACACAGAATACTCAGAGATCGTTTATTATTCCCTTCTTCTGGGGATGCTCTGGGACAGTTCAGTTTGCCCGAAGTACAGTATTATTATTGATCTCATTTAAACCCTGCTGTTATTAATTGCCACTCACTCCATAATGTGAAAGCAAATTCTGTGTTACTGATTCGTAAAAATGCACTGCCTTTTCCCTGCCCTGAAAGGTGAATTAGTGGCAAATACTGGTGTATAGATGCTCATAAGGCAGTCTCTGCAGCCATGTCCTGAAGGAAGGTAAAATTAAAAAAGTAAAAACTTGCAGGCAGTTATATTGATTCATGTCAACAAACCAGTTCTAGCAGTTGCTATCTGATAAAGAAGCAGATTTAATGAGCCATAAAGTAGAAATTACCTTGGGAACAGAATTGTAAAACTGATTGAAGAGGAGCTATCGTCAGTACTTTTCTCACCTCTTGTTATGGGAGACCCAAACAAGGTTCATCCAGGTGGGTTCATGAAAGAGGAAGTGCTCACTGACTATATACCCCCCACACATCAAAAAATTAGAACTAAATACAACAGACTACCTCATGGGCTCAGTGTGACAAGTACCAAGTATAGGGTTTTTGAGGCAACAAGTGTACCAACTTATGCACTTTTAAAATGATTACATTAGAACAGTGTTGGTGAACCTATGGCACAGGTGCCAAAGGTGGCACTTGGAGCCCTTGCTGTAGGCACCTGACATCGCCCCTTCACAGCCACTTGTATTCAGGTTAAATTGCTGTATTGGCACTTTGCAAAAAAAAAAAAGTGTGTTTTGAATTGCCGTTTGGGCACTCGGTCTCTAAAAGATTCGCCATCACTGCATTAGAACTTATCAATCCAAGGTATGCAGGAAAGCTAGGTAAGAATGTGTTTGTTTTTTTAAATGAGATTCTGAATATTTCTGCTAAATGTGCAATATAGGGAATATAAAAGCACAGCTGTCACTAAATTAGATTTCTTTTTCTATCAGTTTTAAAAAACACTGCAAACTGCAATAAAGCATTCTCTAAGGACAAGGAAAGAAACTCTTATTTTGACAATTCCTCTGTTTCTAAAGAAATACAGATAAAAACTATGAGCAAGAAAAGGGCAAAGGCATCAGGTTACAAACCAGAAAGTTATTATTATGCAGGAATCCTCCACTGCCTGATTGTTATCGCTAGACATTTCTCTGGTCACAAAAGCAAATGATGCAGTACTACTTAGATGCTTTCCTTTGTGATAAGAGGAACCCGCCTCAATTACTTTATGCAAAACAAATTGCGGAGATAAATTTTTATCAGGAGCCCAGGGTTTCCAAAATTCTGTTTTTTCCACTGACTTCTAAAAAAAAGGATTAGAAAGAAGTAGAAAAAGGACCATGTGGTCCGTAAAACGATACAAATGTGAGAGTAGGTGGTAGGTTCCTTAGACTACTAAAAACAATTTTTAAAAAACAGCTAGCTGTCCAGGGTAATCCACCTTCTTCAGACTGTGAATATATATACACAGACAGACACTCCCAAAATTTTATGGCAGGTGATTGTACCAGGCTTGCTGCTTAAGGTGAGTACAAATACTACATGCAAACACCTTTCTTGGGGGAGGGTTTGTTCCAAACTCCACCCCAGATAGGATTTAGCTGGAATTTTCCTCCCAACTGGAAGAGGCAAGTGCAGCCATCTGTCTTCACTGTGTTGTTTTTTTTTTTAAATATCCTGCCCATCTAATGCCACACTATTGCTCTGGACGACTACAATTAAAAATGCCATGACTCTGCACCACCCACAAAGCATAGAGAATCAAGAACTATTGAAACTTAGGATATCCCGAAAATGACTTTCTCCAAAACCTCACCTGTCAAACCTCACAAAAAAGGCATCATTTTGGAATTTTAAGGTCCCCCCCACACCCACACATACACAGCCAAGTACATCGGTGCAGAAAAGTTTGAAAGCTCCTCTTCGGATGCTACCTCCCTGCCCACCTGTGAAAAAGCATCCCCAGTCCCACTTCCTGGCCTCGCCCCTTTTTGTCACTTAATCAAAACTGGCCATTTCCTCTCCTCGTCCTGGTGGGAATGAAACGCCTTCGGATCTTTTTCCACCCTTCACTTACCGATCTTGGCTAAGGAAGCCAGGAGGATCCAGAGGGTGATCTCGAAAGGGATCTGCACGTGGGGGTAATCCAAGGTGAAGACCTGAAGCCGGGTCTCCTGGAAAGGGGTCCCGTTGGGCGACGGGAGGCTGAGCGCTCGGGGGCCGCCGGGGTGGGCGCCCATGGTGGCTCCCGGCTCGGGCAGCGCCTTCTCCGAGAGGGCGGAGGCGAGGCCGAGCGGCAGGAGCCCAGCCAGGAGGAACGGCCAAGCGCCGAGCGCGGGGAACCGCGGAAGCGGCGGAGGAGACCGACGAGCACCCATGGGGCGCCGGCGGAGCGGTCCCTTCGGGCTACGGCGTCAGCTGGCCAGGGAACCGGCGCGGAAGGCGGCGCGGCTCCGTTCCGGCATGACGGCGGGGGTGGTGAGGGAGGTGTGTGTATGTGGGTCTCTCGCTTTTGCCGGCTCCGCGTCTCCTCCTCCTCCTCCTCCTCCTCTTCCTCAGCGGGGTTTGCGCGCCTGCCCGGCTAACCCGGAGCCTTCCCCCCCCCCTCACTCGTGTGGCCACCCTGCTTCTCCTCTGGCTCTTGCGCGCACGCGACCAGGCGAAGGGCAGTGGCCGGGCGCGGCGCGCGGGCTGGGCACCTCCTGCTGCTGCTGCCGGTGCTTCCCTGCCTGCTTTCCTCAGGGAGAATGAGAGTTGCTTGCTCCGAAGCCAGCCAGCCAGCCAGGAGGGCGGGCGGGAACACCTCGCTCCTTCTTCGCTCCCTCCCTCCCTCTGCCGGGACAGGTGCCACCAGGGCCCGCCTTTGGTTCACTGAAGGTCACCCACATGGCAGGAGCGCAATTAGACACGCGCTCCGGCCCGCCCACCCGGGAGGAAAACACCGGCTTCTCGCCTGCAGCTTGCGCCCATGCAGCGCCCTAGCGAAGTGGGGACTCCCCAGCTGATCGGCCGCCTTCGCTTCCCCTCAGCTTCCACTTTGGGAGGCGCCAAACGCGCTGGTGAAAAGGCGGGACGGGCATGGGAACACCAACTCGACAGCTACTACCCACCACACAGAGGACCCCTTGCGGGGTTTTGAGTGGAAGTCGAGGCTTCAGGGCTGTGTTTCCCAACGCTGGGTAACATGCAGGTGTTCCTGGACTACAGTTAACACAGGACTTCTCCGCCAGATGTCCTGGCTCAGGTTTTTGGGAGTTGTAGTCCAAGTACACCTGGGTTACTCCACGATGGGAACCACTGCTTTAGGGCAAAGTGGATATCAGGGCCATGATCCCCCAGCCCACTCCCTACTGAAGCAAGTTAGGTACTCCAGTGGAGAAGATAAGCTTTGGGTGGTTCTTCTTTGGCTCAGACCCTTTCCTCACCCACCCCATCTTATTTGGACAATCCTATCTGGACACTTTTGCCAACTGAACTGACAATCTGAGCAGGGTGGCTTTAGAATCTGGTTGAACGCAATGGTGCATGAAATGAATGAATAAATACACACAGGAACACATTTTTTTCCAACAACTGTGAACCTCTCAAGAAGGTTGGCTCCATTTTAAATCCCAAGGATCTTAGCTGGGCTTTGAAAAACCTTGTGCCCTTTACACAGTTTCCCACTTTTTTATCAGTTCCGTGAAGCACCTTTCTCTAGACAGCATCACATCCTATCTTAAATTCCTTGCATAGTCCACTCCAAAACTCCCCGGGATCTCAAAACAACAGTGGAATCCTTATCTTGGGAGGAACATGGTTTTGCCTTGATTTGACTTATTCGCTGTCATATGCTGTAATGTGCTTGCCTTGTGCTCTGGCAGCTCTGGGGTTCCATGAATAAATAGAATTCTGCTTCCAATAATAGCAATGACTCGATGTTCATCGTCTTCGGCTGGTGCAGAATTAGATACAGAAATTAGAAGCCCAAGCTTCCTGTGGCCTGGATTTCCCCCTATAAGCAAGGATCATTGTAGGAACAAACATTGCTGTCCCATAGGAGGAATGGAAAGTCTTTTCAGAGTACAGATGGCTAGTCTCTTAAAGGCATTATGTCTTTGTTCATAAAGCAGTTTATGGATTTTGAATGTTATTTACAGGTGAGTAGAAAATCGAAGGGCGTTTATACACGACCCCTAAGCTCCGCTGCAAATGGCTGCAAGCTCCGGACCTTAAAAATGTTTACCCACCAGCTCCGGACTTTGCAGACAATTAAGTGCGACCCCACCCACTTTAGCGCGACCAAACAGCAGTTTTCTTGTACCTGCTTTTTGATGGTGAAAAATTTTGATGCGGAGACTGCCTGAGCTCTCCTCGCTTCTTTCTGTTGTTTTTCTTTTGCCTCCGCCCCTTAAAGAGGAACCAGGAAGTAAACGGAGGTCGGAGCAACTTCCCCCAGCACCGGAGGTAAGCCTTTTATTCTTTTGTCTCTGTCTAAGGCTTTTTTTTCCCTCCCCCCCCCCTCACGCAGACAGAACAAAGAAGTGCAGAGCGGGTGGGGATGGAGGAACAGCAACGAACCCTCAAGATCTCTGGTCCGAATTTAAGGGACCAGCGGATCTTAGGGGTCGTGTAAAAAGGCCCTAACCTACAACATTCACTTCTCAAAGGCTGCAGCTAATCCTCAGGCATCTAATTAAATTTGCATCCTTGAAATGCAATCCTAAACTCCATGTGGGAAAATAAACCCCATGATTAAGACAGAATTTGCACTCAGATCGCCGATTGAGACAAATAGTGTAATGGGCGAGATAAAAAATAGGGATGCCCCCTCATGTGAAATGTCGTGAATTCACCACTACTCGATCCCATATCCACAAAGCTGGTATAATAACATTAATGATCTGCCTATCCCCTAGAACTGTAACAAGACAATCTATATAAAATGTTTTGAGTACTCAGAAAAGCTGTACCAGTGGTATTTTGCCAACGCATAGTGGGCTTAGCAGGGCTTTCGAGGCAAGTGTGGTATCTGAGGAGTGGCTTTACCATTTCGACAGTGTTATTGATCTCTTAGTGGGATTTTAATCAACTGCAGCAGCAGAGTTTAAAAAGCTCAACAGCTAATACAATTAAAAAATTACAATGTTTTAAAATGTGTAAAAGGCTGGAGGCTCAGAAGCCTTGCCTAAATAAAAAAAGTCTTAAGGCCTCGTTTAAATGTTTCCAGGGAGGAGGCAGTTCTCAATTCAAAGGGGAGGGAATTCCATAGTATCGGTGCCACTATTGAGAAGGCCCTATTTCATGCTGCCACCCCTTGCACCTCCCTGGGTGGTGGTACTTGTAGCAGGGCCTTCTCAGATGACCTAAGGGGACAGACTGGATTATATGGAAGTAGGTGGTCTCTCAGATATCCTGGTCCTGGGCTGTATAGGGCTTTAAAGGTCATAGCCAGAATTGGGCCCAGAAACAAATAGGTAGCCAATGCAGTCATTGGAGAAGCAGCCAAACAGAGTCAAACTGCTTAGCTCCAGTAACTACATGGGCCACCGCATTCTATATTAGTTGTAGTTTCCAAACCATCTTCAAGGGCAGCCCCACACAGGGCGTGTTGCAGTAGTCTAATCTTGATGTTATAGTGACATGGATCATAGTGGCCAGGTCTGCATGATCCAGGTACTGGCACAGCAGCCGAAGCTGGGCAAAGCTCTCCCTGGCCAAAGTCACTACCAGAGAATCAGGAGCAGGTCTGAATCTAGGTGGACCCCCAAACTGTGGACCTGCTCCTTCAGAGTGAGTGCAACCCCATTCAGAGCAGGACAATATTCCAGCATCTGCACCAAAGCTTTCCAAACCAGGAGAACCTCTGTCTTGTCCGGATTTAATTTCAGCTTGTTAGCCCTCATCCAGATCCCCACCGACTCCAGACACTGCTCCAGGACTTCAACTGCCCCCCTGGAATCTGGGGGAAAGGAGAGATATAACTGGGTGGCATCAGCATATTGATGGCACCCCACTCCAAATACCCAGATGACCTCTCCCGGTGGTTTCATGTAAATGTTGAAGAGCATGGGGAACAGAATACAATCCTGTGGCACCCCACACTTCAAGGGCCAGGATGCTGAACAGGAGTCCCCCAGCACCACCATCTGGGACCAATCTTCCTCACAGGAGCAGAACCACTGCAAGGCAGTGCCTCCAACTCCCAACTCAGCCAATCAGCCCAGAAGAACACCATGGTTAATGGTATCAAAATCTGCTGAGAGGTCCAGCAGGACCAACAGGGGTGCACTCCCCCTGCCTAATCCCTGGCATAGATCATCCACCCGGGCAACCAAAGCGGTTTCCATCCCCTAGGACTTTAGAGTCCTAGCCTACCACTCTAGCCACAACACCACAGTGGGTATCCATTCTTTTGTTTCGAACTGGGAAATTGACTTTCGTTCATTCATTGATTCATTCATTTGCTAAGTTAATCATTCATATGCTGCCTCAAGATGATATGCCTGGCTTTCCTCTTCCCCACTTCTGTCATCACAACAACCCAGGGAGGTGGGTCAGATTGAGAGTGAGTGTCTTGGCCCACAATGACCCAGTACAAACTCATATGAAAGTAAGGCTTTGAGACTCTCTGTACCCCATCTCACAGTCTAAACATGACACCACAGTAAATGGAATGGATGAACGGGAATTTCCCCATATATTAAATACTTGGCTTCAAGACCTTTTTCTGTATATAACAATGTGTGTGTGTTGCCTTGTTACAGTCATGACCAACTCTTCGTGACTCCATATCCATGGAGTTCTCTTGGCAGGAATACTGGAGTGGTTTGCCAGTTCCTACCCCAGGCGCCTACAGCACCTGGTATTCTTTGGTGGTCTCCCATCCAAGTACTGACCAGGGCTGACCCTGCTTAGCTTCCGAAATCAGGTGAGTTCAGATATGCTTAGGGCATCTAGGCAGCTGTATATAACAATACAGATGTACAATGCATTGCAAGATTTACAGACCAAGATAAGATGCAGTAACCATGCTATAATCCAGACTGTATTTCATAGGAATCCGTGCCTCTGTTTTACAAATCTGTAGAAGTGTAGAATCATCTTTCCTCATTTACATCTTATGCACATCCATAACTTTACTTTTTAAATGCTCTGGTGGGGGGGACTACCAAAATGCATTAATCCAATTTATTTATATTATTTAAAACATTTTACCCCACTTTTATCCTTAAGCAGGATCCCAGACAGCTTACCTCATTAAAAGAGAATATTTAAATGCTAAAAATAGTAAGTATAGAAATATTAAGAGAAGAATTAAACAAACATTACAATAAAATGTTAAATCAATGCTAAAATAGCTGTTGTGAGTTTTTGGGCTGTTTGGCCATGTTCTGGAAGTTTTTCTTCCTGATGTTTCACCAGACTCTGTGGTTGGCATCTTCAGAAGGCAAAGAGCTCAGGGAACTAGGAGTTCTCTGTATTCTCTGGGGTATAGAATGAATGAGATACTTATTCTGTACCCCAGAGCATACAGAGAACTCATAATTCCCTGAGCTCCTTGCCTTCTGAAGATGCCAACCACAGAGTCTGGTGAAACGTCAGGAAGAAAAACTTCCAGAACATGTCCAAACAACCCGAAAATCTCACAACAGCTATCGGATCCCGACCATGAATGCCTTCGAGAATACAATACTAAAAACATTTAGAAGCAACAAGACACAACAACCCATTACAAAACAAAAGCAAAAAGCTCAAACAGCCAGTCACTAAATGGAAGCCTGCCCAAAGAGTCTGTGACACCCACATGGGCCCCTGGGCAGTTTTGAAAACAACCACCACCACTAATAGAAAATTATATTAAGAACAATTCTAATTAGAAAGAAATTCAAAATTGCTTGCAGCCATTTAAAATAGTACAGCTATAGAAACGAAACACAGAGAGCAGTAATTAAAACATTGTCTCTCTCAGTCAGACTCATTCATAGGACTCTTTCTGAAATACAAATGTTTTAACTAGGAGGGTGAAGGAAGTCTAAAGGAAGAAAGGCTCTGTTTGGATCTGGCCCCAAATATTTTGCTGTAAAGTGGAGAAGTGAATCTACTGTGGTCACCCCACTAAGAGAACACACAAAAGGATCCAAGACTAACTAAGATATTTTGGCACAAAACCTGATAAATACCTCTGTCTTTTTAAGAGATGGGGAAAGTTACATCTGAGAACTACAAAATGGGGATTACAGGTTCTCATAGTGTCTGAGAGTAGAGATGGGCACGACTTAGCGGTATTCCCGTTTCCGTTTCCGTTACTCGGTTCCGTTACTCTACGGAAACAGTAACGGGAATTACTCCGCCAGACTTCGAGCTCGAACCGACGAACGAACAATTTTGGTCTGATTTGTCGTGCTCGTTCCTTGCATCACGCGATCGCGCGATGCCACGCGGCACAGAAAAAAAGTTTTTAAAAGTTAAAAAAACCCGGTTCCCGGCCAAAAAGCAGGCGGAAAAATGCCTGCCGTGCCTCAGGGCACCTACCAGAGGGGTTGTTTCTGGAGGTCCCCAGCCTCCCCCCCCCCATCCCCCGTCCTGGGCTGCTCTGGTGGGACTCGCCGCAGGCTCGCAGCCAGCAAAAAGCCCAGTCTCGCCGCCGGCCGCCGCAATTAAAGCGCAAGCAAGCGGCACGGACGGCACAGGAAAAAACTTTTAAACTCTCCCCCCACCCATTCCCGGGCCAAAACAGCAGGCGGAAAAATGCCTGCTTGACTAAGGGTGCAGGGCACCTACCGGAGGGGTGGTTTCTGGAGGGGAGGTCCCGCCTCCCCCCCCCCCCGTCCTGGGCAGCCAGACTCGCCATGCCATGCGGTGCGGGTGGGGGATCCAAAATGGGGCGGCGAACGCAATATTGTTTTTGAAATCGTGGTCCAAAAACACACAAGCACAACAGAAACACGCGAAAATTTATAAACTGCCAGATTTTTCACAGTAGCAGTGGGTTTTTTCTTGCAACAAAATGTCTCTCCTCTCCTCCTCTGTCCTCCATTGTTTTTATTTTATTTTATTTTTTTACACCTGCGCAATGATGGACTGGCCAAGTGGCCAGCCATGTGGGAGTGGACGACCATACAAATTTTTGGAGCCATCCCACCAATCGCATGGCCACTTGGCAATGGAGACTTCTGGGATGTGCCAAAAAGCCCCCTAAAACCTGCCCTAGCCCCCTAACCCTAACCCTAATCCTTGACTCCAGTCCTTACCCATACGTCACAGACTGTCTTCTTAGTGGGTCAGAGAGGCACCCAGAGGTGCAACCCACTAGCCCACCGTAACCTTACCCGTCACTAGCCTAACCCTAGCCCTTCCACTAACCCACCTTAACCCTAAGCCAGATCTACTTGAATTGCACTACACGCAAGTACAATTCCCTTCTGTGTGAGACATGGTGGTGCAAGAGCCTTAGTTAGGCATCACCTATGGCTCTGGGTTCACTGCCATCACTAGTCTCACTGTCTGCAACTGGTATGCATATCCATATGGCTATTGCATAGCATTTTGCAGCAGCAGCAGGTGAGGAGGGGAGACCCCCATGTTGAGGGGTCTCTTGGAGCCTGCTTCCCGTTTCCTAGTGGGTGAGGATAGGAGGCACCCACGGGTGCCTCCAGGAGCCCGCTTTCCCTTTATAGCGGGCTAGAGGAGGCACCCACCCCAGAGAGGTGCCTCCAGGAGCCCGCTACCCCCCCAAAAAAACCAGTACTAACGAAAACGAAAAAAATGAAAAAACGAACTGACTAATTTTTGCGAATTTTCGCGAAAAACGGAAACGACCCGAAACGGAACCGGCCCGACTAACGACAACTCGAAAAAATTTTTTTTCAAGTCGTGCCCATCTCTATCTGAGAGATTATTGAAATTGTAGTTCAAGAAAAGTAACTTTTTGATGCCTACTCCTTTCCCTTCCCAATATCTACTAGAGATTGGTTCCAAGCCTGCCCTGCCCCCCCCCATACTAAAAACTGTGAACACTGTACATCTATCATGGTAAAGGGGGGGCAGAAAAATTATTTTCATGTGCATTACCAGAACTGTTTACCAGAGGGGTCAGAGATTATGCCATGTATTCTTCACTAACAAGCATTCACTTCACAGTCTCTGGCTCCCTCTCACAGCTATTTCTGGTAATACATGGGAAGATAGTTTTTTCTGGTTTTAAAAAAATATGTTTAATATTTTGAGACTGTGGATAAGTGAAACCGTGGATACTAATTCTGCAGATACAGGGACCTACTGTAATATTAATAATTAATTGCCCATTTATAACATCTGATATCAGCTCCCATACTCTTTCAAATGGTAGGACCATCCTTAGCCATGTATACGTAAAATCTTCCTGTGTACTGTTCACCTTATTCCCCCTCCACTTTCTCAATCTCTTACAAACTAGACCTGATAGTGGCATGAATTTGTTTAAACCCCAGCTACATAAAAGAGGGAAGGGATCCCATATTCTACAATGAGAGAGGCCAGACAAACTCATCCACCATACACTACCATCTGTGCTACCAAATTCTCCCCCCTACACACACACCCTTAAACCCAGTACCAGCAATGAATTCTTTGGGGTGAAAAACCACTTGAGAGAATAAGTTGCAGGAAGGTAACAAAATGGCCATGGGGAGCACGGTTGGAGCTCTGTTGGAGAAGTTGTGTTCCACCAGAACTACTGTTGTCCTCCTAAGGTCCATTTGCTTTCTTCAAATGTGGTGGAAGATCCTGTTGCCAGTCCCATCTGATGCCACATCTGATGCCAAGGGGTCCGTGCAAGTAACGGGAAGGGGACACCATCTTGTTCTTAAACTTAAGCAGCAAAGTGTATTTGATTATCCTTCAGGGGTTGTCGGAGAAACCTGAAACATTCTTTGAACATGTGCAATACTTGAAATAACCCAGAAGTGCTCTGATCATATTCAGACTCCATATTCCTTCATTCTCCATCACACCAGCTGTGTTCATCTGTCCCTATGGAAGCAAAACATCTAGGTTGGCAGACCGAGTTTCATAGCAGGAGCAGATTCTCCTAGCACTTTCTACCGACATAGAGGAAACTGATGAACTGGGCTACAGCTTGCAAAAGCCTATGCCAAATAATATGTGTTAATTTTCAAGGTGCCACAAGACTATTTGTTGTCTGACAGTTAAAGATTATCACAAGGGATTATATTACAGTCCCTGGAATACAATTGACGCTTTGGGTCCTTTTCCAAGGAGAAAGGTGGGATAAAAATATTCAAAATAAATAGAATAAAATGATTCAAAAGTATCAATCTACCTCTAAACTCTTGCCGACAGTTTCCTTCTTCCTGATAGTTTGCCCTTTCTTCCGGATACCATTCCTCTCAGATTCATGTCCTGTTATTTTGATACAGTCCAGTCCCCATGCCTAGGCCCTAATTTATTGGTGCCTAGACACCCCTCTCTTGTTCATTAGGCAGCCTCAACCCTGTTCCTCTTTTAAAGATCTTCTCTTGATCAGTCCTAGTCTCATCATGGCCTCTCATCCACAATCATTTGGGAGTTCCACTCAGCACACTTCATTAGCTCCTGACCTCATACGACTCCGGACGAAACCTCAAACAGTCAATGTAAATGGCAAATGTTCTGGGCAAGGTCCACATCATTTCAATATCTTCCATGCCACTGACGTCGAATATATATTGAATAGCCACAGTATTTGTTTGGCTCACTATTTGCATAACATGACCACAACGAGACTAAGATATAAGCCAGGAAATCTCTAATGCCTAATTTTGTCTCTAGTATGAAAAGCCTTTAGCAAGCCTGATACGGGATCAGTTTATCTCAGCTCATCCCACCATGCCATCTAGAATACCCAGGTGATAGTAATACTGCACCACATATGTGCTATTACTTGAACAATAGGGGTATTTCCCCCTTTATTTTTTTATTATTGTTTTCTCAACGACTATTATTATCTTGTGGATTTCTTGTGTTTTTATGTGAACCGCCCAGAGTTCCCTCTGGGAAATTAGCACGGTATATAAATATAAACATAAATAAATAAATAAATAAATAAATAAATAAATAACATTTACTGAATACTATGGGTGTTCTAAAAATGTAAATAAACATAATCTTAAGACTGAGTTCAGCACACTTCTGAGTTCAGCGCATTTCTGTTTATTTCAAAGTTCAGCATGTGCATCATCTATTTCCATTTAAATCAATTAAACCTAAAGTGCTTAATGTTTGCTAGGCTAGGCCCCTAAGTTTGCCCTCCAGGACTTGCTGCTTGTGGCTGCCCTTAACTTACACTGGAAAAAGAGGTGTGGGCTCTGAACTGACTTATAGTGATCCTAGTCAGGAATTCAAGGTAAGCAAGATATTTAGGTTTCACCAGTTCCACTCTCCCAGTGAGTTTTCATGGCCAAGTGGGGATTCAAACTCTATTCTCCAGAGCCCTTATCTGTCACTCTGTCCACTGCACCACACTGGAAATAACTAAAATTTCATAAAAGTTAGCAACACCTTTTTGTTTATCTCTGCAACAACGGCATGCCTCAGAATGTCACAGCGTCTAAAAAGAGGTCTTATTTGGGGCTCGGATCTCCCACGTGTCAGGTATGGGTCCTTTCATCTGCATGCTGTTTTCCTCAAACCCCTGGTGCTCAGAGAGGCCTTGTAATTATTCCTACATGTACAAAATGTGTTTGAATCCTTTTCAGAGACATTTTCATATTTCTTAGAACTAAATAGTTCTATATAAAGCAAATAGGCACTAGAATCTTCCCTTGATATCTTGAACGCTTCAGGATTCATTCTCCCTACAGCAATTCTCTGAGGTAACTTATGCTGATTGGTGGGGACTGGAGCAAAGTTATCCGGCTAGCTTTACAGCTGAGTTCAGATATGAACAACAGAAACAAAGACAACAGGTAACAATTATAGAAGCTATGACACTACCAGATATATCATTGTTGCATAGATAGATAAGAAAGCACTGTTGTGTGTTATGCAATCCATAGTAGGCAACCATGAAAGTTCATGCTCCAAGGTACTGAAAATTAAAACGTATGCATAATATCAAAATTTAAAAAAGAACACCCTGCATATCAGTAAGGATATTGTGTAAAGCAGGCATGTCCAAATGCCGGCCCTCCAGATGTTTTGGACCACAACTCTCAGAGTCCTTTGTCATTGGTAATCTAAGCTTAGAATTCTGGGAATTGTGGTCCAAAATATCAGGAGGGCTGAATTTTGGACATATCTGTTGTAAAGAATAAGACATCTCCTGTCATATGAATGATACAAATTCATTGACCAGAGGGAACATCAGATACTTCCATTTTTAACTGGAGATAGCTATGTTAGTCTGCTTCTGTATACACAGAATTTTAATAATAATAATAATAATAATAATAATAATAATAATAATAATAATAATAATAATAATAATAATAATAGTATGGCACCAGATTTATTTCAGGGAGTGCATTTATGGATTACAGTACACCTTCCTCACAGGTGTCTGAACAAGTGGATTGTAAATATATGAAAGCAACCACTAGAATGAAATTGCTAGTCTTTAAGGTGCCACAACTCTTTGGTGGTGATGGGTTGTTTGTTTATTTGTTTTGCTTTTCAGCCTGTGGTCCAATAACTATCAACCTGATGCTAAAGAAGATTGTCAAAAAAGCCACAGGAATAAAAATATCGATCCGTGACATTGGTACTTCTCCCCACCCTTAATGGTTCTTCTGATGCTATTTGGTGTATGTATCATAAAGTCAAATTGCCTCTCCTGAATCTTTCATTTCATGGATATGGAGCCCAATGCCCATTTTTTTAAATCTCTGCCCTAACTAACATTTGTGTTTTAATGCAACTCTATTCCAAATTGATTCCCAGTTTTAGGGGGAAGGTAAGATTCTAAATAAATAAATAAATAAATAAATAAATAAATAAATAAATAAAGTTACCCTGGATTTTGGCTGCAATGATCAAACAACATATTAACATCTTATGGTAATTTTATCCAACACCGAAACATGTTGATACATACAGAAAGTCACAGTAAGCTATGTGGAGAGACACACAGATGCCTGGTGAAATAGGATGTTGTAACATCACCGCAAGCAGCAGAATATTTCACCTAAGAAATCACTTCCAGGAAATGTTGACAAACCACCACAGCAAATCCTCTTAGCTATAGGAACGTTTGGAAATTCATCACAATTTTCCTAGTAGGACAAAAACATGTCACGTTAATGGACCTCTTGGATGCTTCCCATTTGAACCAGTGTAATATTATAAAATGACTTTACAGATCATTCATCTACTGTATATAGATTCAGAATTAGAGACGATGAGCAGACTTTTTCAATGTTTAATGGCCTTTTAACATTCCAACAACACTACATCACTGCTTAATATTTAAACAATATCTATTTAAAAATTGAATAGCAAAAATATTTTCCTGATGTCATACTCTATGCCATGTTGCAACACTTCCGAAAGATTAATATCAAATCCGTACAACATAGCATAAAATGCAATGCTTTTTTGGCAGTTTTAAGAACTGTCACTTTGGAAAATTTAGGTTAATCGGGTCATATTATGATGCAGCATAGAAACAATACATTAGGCTTATGTCATTGTGAGCCAGTGTGATATCATGGATAGAAGGCATTCAATCAGGATCCTGGAGATGTGAATTCAAATTCCCAGCTCAAATATAGAAAGTCATGTAAGGATGGGGAAAATAGTAAACCACTTCTTAAGTATCAGACATACCTCAAAAGGCATACTGGGATCATCACCAGTTGGAAGTAACTTAGTGGCATATAATAGCCATGTAAATATTTCTGAGCACCCTTTTCAGAAAATATTCCAGGACAATGTGTGTGTTTATTTGTTTATTAAGCCAGAAGTTATCTCAAGGTTAAAAGGTAAAGGTGCCCCCCCACATGTGTGATAGTTGTGTCCGACTCTAGGGGCAGTGCTCATCTCTGTTTCCAAGCCAAATAGCAGTGTTGTGCAAGTCCATGGCCATGTGGCCAGCATGGCTGAACACATTTCTGTGCATGGAACACTGTTTATTGTTTACCTTCCCACTTTTTACAGCGGTACCTATTTATCTACTTGCATTTGCATGCTTTCGAACGGCTAGGTTGGCAGGTTGGGATTAAGATCGGGAGCTCTCTCTGCTGCGTAGCACCCGGGATTTGAACTGCCGAACTGCCAACTTTGCAGCTGACAGTTTTCAGCGCTCTAATCCACTGAGCCACCCCACGTCTATTATCTCAAGAGAATGCTGTATTTTTTTATACAGAAGTGAATACAAATCAGAGGCCGTCCACCATTTGGTTGTCTAAATTTCTCTTGGTAACATAATCCTTCTTGTTCCCCCACTTTTCTCTCTCGGATTGCCCTCTCAAGCTGTCTCTCTCTGCTCAGGGGGGAAGTTATTGCCATGATATTGAAATCTTCTTTTGCTCTAGGTCCCTTGGCCGCCATTTTATAGCCTGACAAATTGATGAAGCAAAAATTACTAAAAATTGTCAATTTGTATTTTTGAGAGAATGCCATTTATGATAAATACGAATCAACAAATTTTGATGCATCATCCAAATTTGTCCAAAAAAAGTGATTCTTTTTCAATTCATCCCCATCTCTAGTGTGAACTGCTTACAATGCCCAGTGAAAGGTCCCATTATGTGATTACAGTATAACAGATTACTTGGTGCTCAGCTTCCATTGTTCTTCTACACTAGGTCTAATATCTAGCATGTGGTATGGGTGGTTCTCAAAAAGTGAGTGTCCATCAAAAAGATTGATCCTTCTCTCTTTGCTGTCTCAGCCACCAGGCAATGATTTGTGCAATCCAAAGTTCAAAAATTCCACATTCTAAACAGTGGCATCACACTATGCAAAATAACAGAAGCATTCACTGTTTTTTGTTGGCAATTGACAGAGCCAGAGGTTGGGAGTGCAAGTTCACCACTGTGCTTCCTTGACAGGAGCTGGACACAATGATTCATAGGGTCCTTTCCAGCTCTCTCATTCTAAGATGATAATGGTGGTGGTGATGATACATGCAAAACCATACATAAATAATACAATTTAGTTACATTGTATTTTGTTTCACAGCAATTCTTTATGTTTTTGTAGCTCTTCTTTCTCTTAGTGTTTGTGCTGCTTGGTGGTGGGGTCCACTATTCTTGTTTTGGCCCTCCACTTGGTGCGGTCATGAGCTAGGTCCAGGTGAACCCGGGACAACTTCATGTCATTCTTGAGGGTGTTCATTGAGTGCTGTTTTGAATGACCCCTCGGTCGGGATCTGCTGAACTGTAGAGTAAAGACCCTTTTTATTTATTTATTTATTCACTTATTTTAAAGTTTATATATACCGCACCGATTTTCCCAAAGGAAGTCTGGGCAGTTTACAAACAGGGCAACACAACCATTAAAACCATCACAATTCAACTCAAATAATACACAGCAAAGAGAGGGGAGAACAAACTAAAAGAGTTCGTCATGAGGCATAAAAAATACTAACCAAAAAAAAAATCACAAAAGGGCACAAACCAAACATTAGTGATTACCATAAGCCTCCTGAAGGCTGTGAGGGATGGAGCCAGGCGCATCTCGCAGGGAAGATTGTTCCGTATGGATGGGCCTACCACTGAGAAGCGTGTCCAGAGTTCCCTCATTGGCATGCAAGACATGACCAAACTAACACAGTTGATCTTTGTGCATCTTGTAGGCGATATAGGTGCAATGCCGTATTTTGCTCTGATGTCATCATTGCAAACAATACATGCAAAAAACACAGCAGCCTATCTGTTCAGCTTGGTTTCTTCAACTCACTTTCTTGAGCCTAGTTCATTGGTGGCCTCGATTCAGCTTGACACCCCCTCAGTCAACCCAATATCTGTTTACAGTATACAACCATGAGCTAGCACATTGTTTCAGTCTGAAATAGCTAGCATGCTCCTTCACTCCTTCCTGGCCAACTGTAAAGGGACATTTAAAAAAAAGAACACAGAACAAATCCCCAGGAGATTTGTGGTTATGAGCCACAGAATTCAAAGATATCATTACTTGAAAGACATTTGGCTCGTAGCCTTGTTGTGAATAGGTAAGCTTTTACTGGTCTCACTTATTCATGCAAATGGTCTAAATGGAATAATACAACATTCATAGTACACAGATGGGTACTGTTCTCTGACAAAACTACAAAAGTATGGAATTACTGCGGCTGAAGGGTTAATTGTGCTTCCTTATATAAGGAAATGTCCTCTTTTGTGTTCTTACATAATTGTCTTTCGTAGTGAATCCAGTCATCAGCAAAGAGTATGTGGTGAGCGGGGGGGGGGGGGGGGGGGGTCATTGCTTTTATAGCTCCGGACATATTTTTTCCACTCAGACACACCTCCTAAGAGAGGTGATATTGCAGCAAACCAAAATGATCATATCATTTGTTGTCTTCCTGTGGGCTGCCAAACACTTTCCTCAACACCAATTATTAGCCTGCAAAATGCCTCAAGACCAAGTTCACATTCCATTATGTTCTACCTATAACACTGAACCTAGAGAGTAAAGATGGGTGTTGTAAATTTTCAAAAGCAGACTAAGTCTCCCACTCCACATTCTGAATCTTTCCCACGTCACCAAATCCTGAACGATTAGGTAAATACTGGTCATGTTTATGCCTCACTCTCTCTAGGAAGCTACTACACAGAATACACAGTAATCACCTGTACATTTGATTCTGGAAACAATCAGTACAATCACCTGGAACACTTCCCGTCTTCCCGGTACATCCTTAAACAATGTATTGCACCATGCCACAAAACCTAGTAATGTTTACTTCACTGCCTTTGACGTAACCAAGTAAGATGGTGCAATGAGATATAGAAAATACTTTTTAAAACTAATTGGTTTGGTTCAAGTGCAAGGTTTATTCCATAATTTAAAGGCCTTGATTTTCTTCTGTAGCCCCTGAGATTTTGCAATGGGTCACATTCCTCAAGATAGCCACTTCAACGGTGGTGCCTCATCAGTGCCTGCCTGAGCCATACACCACATTAAAAAGGTCATGAAACATTTGTCAAAGAGGAAGGAAGTAGTCTGAAACACACTGTGCCCACCTTAATGTAAGACTACTCCCAAAATATAATTGGGTGGATGAAAATTGTATTGTTTTGCTTAAATGTTGTTATAACTAGAATCCAATATGGGTAAAAAGACATAATTACTTGGGTTTGGATGTGCTGCCATCTATTTTATTGGTCCATGGCCAATACACATTTTAACTTGAATGGTCCAAAAGAAGAAACACATTATTACCTCAATAAACAAATTAAGTACAATAAATTCATTTTGTTTCTTTAAAAAGTAGCATTTAAATGGGGAAAACAAACAGAAAACTTTATCTCCTGTATCCAATTAAGACATAGCCATGCCTTAGTTGGATACAGCAGATAAAGGTAAAATGTGATCTGATGGTAAATTTAGGACAGAAATAGAGGGACATGACTTGAGATGTAATTCAGTTTATGATGCACTTGGGGGACTTGTGAATTCACACTGCTTATGATGCACTTGGGGGACTTGTGAATTCACACTGTTTTTCACAACTTCATAAAAACAAAAAGCAAAGTGTTCTGCTTATATACTGCGCCGGAGCACTTCAAGCACTTTCTGGGTGGATTACAATTTAATTACACAGGCTACACACACACAACCCTCCAGCAAACTGGGCACTCATTTTACTGACCAGAAGGCTGAGTCAACCATGAGCCGGCTGCCTGGGATTGAACCCCAGGTCACAATGACAATTTTGGCTGCAATACAGGCATTTAACTACTGTGCCATGAGGCTCATAGGGTTGTCTGCCATTTTTGTTATGTGCCATCGACTCATCTCTGACTTATGAATCCTATGAATGAGAGATATCCATCGTGGCCTGTCCTCCACAGCCCTGTTCTGGTCTTGCAAATGGAAGCCTCTGGGTTCCTTCAGGGAGTCAATCCATCTTAAGGTTAATCATAATAATTGAGGTTAACAATATTATTAGTAATACTACAGGTATTAATAACAGTAGCAATAATATAGTAATAATAATAAGTGAGGTTAACTGTGTCTCTATGTAACAAGTTGCTGAAAAATGCATTCAGTGTTCTGACCCCATTTATGTTATCTTTTACTTTTGCTTCCCATCTATCATATTACAATTTTAAGTGCTTGTTCCACCACCAATCCAGATTTCCCTTTTCTTTTTAATACAGAAATTTCTTCTTCTTCTTCTTCTTCTTCTTCTTCTTCTTCTTCTTCTTCTTCTTCTTCTTCTTCTTCTTCTTCTTCTTCTTCTTCTTCTTCTTCTTCTTCTGCTGCTGCTGCTGCTGCTCCTCCTCCTCCTCCTCCTCCTCCTCCTCCTCCTCCTTCACTCTTCTCCAATAATATCTCCCATTTCAATCCACAGTTCTGTTGGTCCATTATCAGTTGAGTTTAGAAATGCAAATGCAAATCTTTTCCTTATCCATCAAGAATGTTGTTTAAATAATATTTAGCCATTACAATTACTGGGGCTCCTGAACTCCCAAATCAACCATTGCTTTGTTTTTGAGTGAGAAGTGGTTTACCAATGAAAAATGAGTCCACTTCTGGGATTTCCCACTGCTTGGTGTCTCCTTGTGAAGGGCAGTGAGTACAGAACGACATCCTATAGACCATCTTGACTGCAGCCATTGGTTTTATCAACATACCTGCTGCCTTTGCTATGTAAAGCTTGGTGTGTGATGGAAACCTAGTCCAATCTGATTGGCATGAGGGAAGCAAGGTGATTGGCTGTGTGGTGCATGACATCATCCTATCTGGGAGAGCCTAAAGAGGATGGGGAGAGCCAGAGAGCTGGAACATGAAAGAAGAAGAAGGAAAATATAATGTCTGAAGGAGGAAGTATTTGAACTCCTGGTTTATTACAACTGAAAAATAAAATAAAATGAAGCTTAGATCTGTTCCCCAAGTTATTGTTACATTGTAATAAAGGGAATATCATTTATTTTCATTGTTTAACCACTGAGTCTAGTGTGGTGAATGGCTGGTGCCAATCCTTTACTGGAAGTGCTATTTCTTAAAAAGTGACAGGCCTGGGCTGGGACTGGTACCACTTGGCATCCCTTGTCCTGCTGCTAACACCGGCACGATATTATGCAGCATTTCCTGGCATTTTGAATCATGAGTCCAGAAGAACCAGATCTCATATTCATAAACTTGGAGGGGTTTTTAAAATCATTGCATACTTTCTTATATGACAACAACTAGCCAGTCAAAATGGGTTTCCCCCAGAGACTTCTAGAAGACAGTTCCCTCTGCACATCCATGATGGCTGAGGATTAAAGTGTAGCTCTGCACCAATATACAGGTCATCTTTGAAATAGTATACATGAGGCATGCACAGTTCCTTATGTCTCTTTCATCTATCCCAAAATCCCAGGCACCCTTCCCAGCATTTAACCTCCTTCTGCCATCAGCTTACAGGTGCCTCACAGAGAAACTCAGCTCAGTTCTCTGGCAAAGGGACCAAAAATTCCCTTATTTTCACTTCTTCTTTAGATACTTCACTTTGTGCTTACCCCTATTAAATATACAATAGGACCCCTCTATCTGTGGGATCAGTATCCACAATTTCACCTATCCACAGTATGAAAATATTAAAAATATCAGTAGAAAAGAATCCAGAAAAAATATTTTCACATGTATTGCCAGGAGCAGGCATGAGAGGGAGACAGAGACTGAGATATGAATGCTTGTTAATGATGAATACATAGCATAGCCTCTGGCCTCTAGTGGCCATTTCTGGTATTGCATGTAAAATAAATATTCTAGGCCAGTGGTTCTCAACCTTCCTAATGCCGCGACTCTTTAATACAATTCCTCATGTTGTGGTGACCCCTTGCCCTGCTTGGAAGAGGCCACAAGCCCCCTTTGGCAGGCCACTGCCGCATGTGCCATATAGAGAACTTTCCTCTACACAGGCACCCTCAGCCAATCGCAGCCTCCAGTGCCATTGACTGACATCCCCTCCAACCTATCAAGCTGCAACTCACTCTTATCCCCCCTTCCGCCCCTTCCTCCTCCAGACCTATGTGGCTTTTTCTTCACGGGCACATGGCCACCCCATGAAATGGTCATTTGACCCCCCCAAAGGGGTCCCAACCCCCAGGTTAGGAACCACTGTTCTAGGGTTTTCTCCCCCTTTTACCATACTATACATATGTAGTGCTTGCTATTATTTGTGGCTTTCAATATACACAGGAGGCATGAAACCAATCCCTAGCATAAATGGATATTGGGCAGGGAGAAACCCTAAGGAATGAATGTCTCCATCTAGTCCTATCTGTGGCTTTCCTAGGTTGACTAACAGAGACATGAAAGTCCTGGAACAGATGGACATCACATATCACCATGGTGCTGTTCTTAAATGATATGTACCGAGCATTTGAAGTAGAAACTTTCACTAATTCCAGACTGCTTACACAGAGAGACCACATCCAAGTCCGCAGGTATGTCTTCTTCAGTAACATCTTTTGCCTTTTAGGTGGTTTCAAAGGCTAAAGGAGGCTTTTGTGAGCAAATTTAGGACATTCCTCCATAAATCACAGAACAAGTAATGGCTTGAAGTGGGGGAGAGGTTTGTATTTACTTGACTTCACACGAGATGGTGACATACATAGAGGCAGCCTGCACAATTTGCTAGCCGTTCAACTGGGTATAGACTCCAGCCATCACATCCCTTGGCCTGGCTGGTATGTCACAATTTGCCCCATCCTGTTTTTGTTTGTTTGCTTGCTTGCTTGCTTGTTTTTACACTCTCAGGCAAGCCAAAACAAACAAGAGGCTGGCCATTTTTTTTTTCCAGAGAGCCCCGACCTGTGGCTGACATGCTACATTCACTTCACTGTGTCACAGTGCAGCTCAGGACTGAGGTATTGGAGTAAAGATCTTTTTTGAGAAACCTACAAGTATTTCTCTTTAGGAGAAATTCTCCACATACTCTTTTTTACATAACAAATAGGGGTTGTGTGCTGGGGGATATTTTTGTGTGTGTGTGTGTGTGTTTACACCTGAGGTAAATAAATAAATAAATAAATAAATAAATAAAAATAAATAAATAGGCACTGGTCCCTCTGGCCCAGTATTATCAAGGCTGGATTCTTTCCTAGCCCTACATGAGAATTTCCCTTCCTTGATAATCTTACTTGATTGGTCCCTAATAGAGATGGGCACGACTTAGCGGTATTCCCGTTTCCGTTTCCGTTACTCGTATCCGTTACTCTACGGAAACGGTAACGGGAATTACTCCGCCAGAATTCGAGCTCGAACCGACGAACGAACAATTTGGTCTGATTTGTCATGCTCGTTACTTGCATCGCGGCGATCGCGCAATGCCAAGCGGCACAGAAAAAAAGTTTTTAAAAGTAAAAAAAAAAACCCGATTCCCGGCCCTAAAAGTAGGCGAAAACTGTCTGAGGGCACCTACCAGGCCAGAAGGGTGTTTTATTTGGGGGGGTTTCCCCGCCACCCTCTCCTTGGCTATTGCTACTGCTGCGCTGCTGGTACCAGGCTGGGAGGGCGCATCCATTTGCCATGCAGTGCGGGGGATCCAAAATGGCGACCGCAATATTTTTTTTGAAATCGTTGCCCAAAACCCCACCAAAGCACCACAGAAACATGCAAAAATTAGCTATTTTAAATGCTTGAATTTTTACAGTAGCAGCAGTGGGTTTTTCTTGCAAAAAAAAGTCTCCGTTGATTTTATTTTATTTTATTTTATTTTATTTTTTTACACCTGCGCATTCGCAATGATGGGCTCGCCCATGGGAGTGGACCATGCAAATTTTCCACCAATCGCATGGCCACTTGGCCAGGTTGACCACAGAGACTTCTGGGATGTGCCAATCGGGCATAAACAGCCCACCACTAATCGTAGCCCAAAGAGTCTGCCAGTTCGTCACTTGTGGCTCTGGCTGACTCCTGCAGCTCCCTCCAGGAGCCCGCTACCCCCCCCAAACCAGTAATAACAACAACGAAAAAAACGAAAAAACGAACCGACTAATTTTTGTGAAATTTCGCGAAAAACGGAAATGAGCCGAAACGGACTGCCTCCAACACACGACAACTTGAAAACGTCATTTTCCCTAGTCGTGCCCATCTCTAGTCCCGAATTCACCTCCACATAATTTCATCCTAGCCTCGCTTCTTCACTAGTTGGTCATCAGGAGGGAAGAAAACTTAAGGCAGTGGAAAGTGAAAGTAAGGAACGAATGTTCCTTTTTAGTCCTGCATGCTTAAGAGGAAAATTGTGTCTGCTTATTCAGTAGACAGACGTCTGTATATATGTTGGGTTAATTGCAAAGTTCTGCAAAAGTCTTTGTTGTTTCTGTTTGTCTAAATGATATACCAACAACATCAGCCCCAAGCATAATAAAGGGTTAGACTTAGAGATGGGCACGACTTAGCGGTATTCCCGTTTCCGTTTCCGTTACTCGGTTCCGTTACTCTACGGAAACGGTAACGGGAATTACTCCGCCAGACTTCGAGCTCGAACCAACGAACGAACAATTTTGGTCTGATTTGTCGTGCTCGTTCCTTGCATCGTGCGATTGCGCGATGCCACGCGGCACAGAAAAAAAGTTTTTAAAAGTTAAAAAAACCTGGTTCCCGGCCAAAAAGCAGGCGGAAAAATGCCTGCCGTGCCTCAGGGCACCTACCAGAGGGGTTGTTTCTGGAGGTCCCCGGCCTCCCCCCTCATCCCCCGTCCTGGGCTGCTCTGGTGGGACTCGCCGCAGGCTCGCAGCCAGCCAGCAAAAAGCCCAGTCTCGCCGCCGGCCGCCGGCAATTAAAGCGCAAGCAAGCGGCACGGACGGCACAGGAAAAAACTTTTAAACTCTCCCCCCACCCATTCCCGGGCCAAAAAAGCAGGCGGAAAAATGCCTGCTTGACTAAGGGCGCAGGGCACCTACCGGAGGGGTGGTTTCTGGAGGGGGGGTCCCGCCTCCCCCCCGTCCTGGGCAGCCGGACTCGAGTCGCCATTTCGCCATGCCATGCAGTGCAGGCGGGGGATCCAAAATGGGGCGGCAAACGCAATATTGTTTTTGAAATCGTGGTCCAAAAACACACAAGCACAACAGAAACACGCGAAAATTTATAAACTGCCATATTTTTCACAGTAGCAGTGGGTTTTTTCTTGCAACAAAATGTCTCTCCTCTCCTCCTCTGTCCTCCATTGATTTTATTTTATTTTATTTTTTTTTTTACCCTGCGCAATGATGGGCTGGCCGAGTGGCCAGCCATGTGGGAGTGGACAACCATGCAAATTTTTGGAGCCATCGCACCAGTCGCATGGCCACTTGGCCATGGAGACTTCTGGGATGTGCCAAAAAGCCCCCTAAAACCTGCCCTAGCCCTAGCCCTAACCCTTGACTCCGTACCCATACATCACAGACTGTCTTCTTAGTGGGTCAGAGAGGCACCCAGAGGTGCAACCCACTAGCCCACCGTAACCTTACCCGTCACTAGCCTAACCCTAGCCATTGCACTAAGCCACCTTAAAGCCAGATCTACTTGCTTGCATTGCACTACACGCAGCAAGTACAATTCCCTTCTGTGTGAGACATGGTGGTGCCAGAGCCTTGTGAAGGGCGGGCATGACGCTATCACTCTCACTGGTCTCACTGTCTGCACATTCTGTTATGCAATATCCATATGGCTATTGCATAGCATTTTGCAGCAGGAGGAGGGGAGACCCCCATGTATAGGGGTCTCTTGGAGCCTGCTTCAATAGGAGGCACCCACGGGTGCCTCCAGGAGCCCACTTTCCCTTTATAGCGGGCCAGAGGAGGCACCCACCCCACAGAGGTGCCTCCAGGAGCCCGCTCCCCCCCAAAAAACCAGTACTAACGACAACGAAAAAATGAAAAAACGAACCGACTAATTTTTGCGAATTTTCGCGAAAACCGGAAACGAGCCGAAACGGGACCGGCCCGACTAACGACAACTCGAAAAAAATTTTTTTCAAGTCGTGCCCATCTCTATGTGCCACCATTGCCTTTTTGATCTAGATGTTTTAGACAATTCTCTAACTTTGCCTATTCAGTTACTTCACAAACACAGCCTCCTAATTTGCATTTTTAATAAAAGTTTCTGTTTGAGGTTGAAAAAGAAACAATGGATTAGTCTGTCAGTCAGTCCGTCAGTCAGTCAGTCAGTTAGTTAGTTAGCTAACATATTTTTATCTCTCCTATCTCCTTAAAAAGAACCCAAAGCAGCAAATATTCCTGTTTGTAGGAACTAGCTTTTTCACAGAGAACTAAAACACTATCATGGATCCAAAGAAATATCAGATCAACATGACCAAAGGGGAACCCTTATTTGGATCAGGGATGGCAATGTATGTCCCTGATACAATATCATGATATCACTATTAAAGCACAATTGCAGGCTAACTCAAGCTAACTGAGGGCAACAGATGAATGTTGCTGGGACTATTTTGCCGTCTTGGAAATCCCCTCAAGGAAATTCTAGTTGTTCTGAAATTCATTGCTTTGTGTTGTCAATAGAGGTCACTGCTGCACCTCTATGCACCACTGAAAGCCTCCCTTAACAAGTTTAATAAAGAAAAAATCTACAGCAATTCCACTATGTCCTCTGTGAATACAGGTGGTTTTCAGGGCCGTCTTAAGGATATGTGGAGCCGTGGTTCGAAGATCCCTCTGCCCCCCCCCCCCCGTTTCACAGAGCTGTCTACCTTCCTTTTTTAAGGGAGCTAACGCGACACTTAAATATTATAAAGAAAACAGGAAACTTTTCAGGTTGCTCATTTATTAACAATGCACTTATTAAGTATACAACACCACGACATTGTTTTGTTTTTGCTTGTTTGCTAATGTCCCAAAAAATCTACTTTTCGAGCCTTTCTATGAGCAAAATCCTTTATAAGGTCACTGGTATCTATTGCTACTTCTTTTTCAATACTGATCATGGCAAGGTTTGACAATCTTTCTTGAGACATATTTGTTGATCCTCTTTTGGCTCAGAAGGGGAAAAGCCTGCCTGGGAACAATGCTAAGCCATTGTCCACTTAAGCTGTTCTGCCCTTGCTGGTGCAGGCAGCTTAAGCAACACCAGATACTGAAGGGTTTGTTTGTTCTCTTCTCTTCCTCCGTCTTTAAAAAGCACAAAACTCTAGCAGCAGAAAGATCTTAAGGGGCCAATATGCACATGCGCGCGCGCACCCACCCACCCACCCAGGTGCTTTCACATTTTCTCTTTTCTTCCATCCCCCCCCCACTCCGCGTTGCTTATACTCCGTCTGCAAACGTTCCTAGTAGGCCCCATTTCGTTTGTCGTCCTTACACGTGCCATTTCTCCTGCGATGCCCAATTCCCCATTAACCCACTCTGGAACATTTGCGTCCTCACTGTTTCAAGAGCAGGGATACAGCCACGAAAAGAACTAGTTCGTTCTGGCTCACGACATATTTATTCGCCCGTCTTAGTAGCTGTAGGCATCCCCCCCTACTCTCTCCTGGATCCCCCTCAACACCGACCGCCCCTTCGCCCTTCGCCCAAACCAGGCTTGCTGGAGAGACCATGATCCCCCTTGGACGGTCTGGAAAAGAAAGCCTTGGTGCTTTGCGGGGGGTTGATGGTGGAAGGAGGAGAAAGAAGCAGAAGAATAAGTGGAGGGAAGGAAGGATCCCTGGAGTCGGATTACGACGTCGTCACGCCGTTTTCTCTCCCCCCCCATCAGTTTGAAACACAAAAAGCCCCGCTACTCGGATGCCGGGGAAATGAATCGTCCGCATTTTAATTCGCCTTCCAGAGAGATCGAGGAATGCATTGCCTGTTCAAAAAAAAGAAGCAAGCGCATCTTTTGGACAAGGAGGCCCGGGGGCCACCCTGCGAAGAGAGACACGCGTGGACCCTTGGCCGCTCTCGGCGTCGGCGTGCAAAACCCCACCGCCCACGCCCCCTTTTAAAACAAAGGCGCTCAAGGCGGCGCGGGAGCCCAGCATCCCCCCTCCTCTGGCGCCAGGCTGCCCAAGAAGCGCGGAAGGCAGGCAAAGGTGTTTCCGTAACGGAGACAGGGGAGGCCCTTCCAAACCCTCCTTGCCGGCGAAGCCCGGAGGGATTAAAATAAATAAAAATAATTTAAAAAACAACGACCCGGTCCCAACCTCCCCCCCTCCAGAACGAGGCCTTGCCAGTGCAGGCAGCGTGGCAGTCGCTGGGGCCGCGGCGGCACTTTTATACCCGGCATGCGGGAAGGGAGCCAGCGGAGGGTGCGCGAAGGCGGGGCCTGATCGGGAGCCGCCTTCCCAGTGGCGGCAAGAGACGCCAAGGCAGCCCCACCCGGTGCCCCCTTCTTCCCCCTTCTCTGCTGATTGGCGCGGGTTGGCTCGGGAACAAAAAAGACGGGACTCTTCTAAACCGAAGCTCGGCTGAATGTTGGGAAACCCAACCCCCCTTTCAAGGGTGACCTTGCGTCCACCTTTCCCGCTCCGGGGATTTGGGTGCTTCTTTTTAACGCCCCCCCCCCGTTCAACGGGTCATACTTGCCCCATCACCATCTGTCCACGCTGCCCTTGCTCGATGTAGAGGATGCTTGTCATGCATCTAAGAGTTTTGGGGTTTGGGGGTTCAGGCGCCCTTGGGGTTCAGGCGCCCTGGTTCATTGAACCACAAAGGCCTATGGGAAAGTCGCCCCTGGTGGTTTTGTTGTGCTTATCGAGAATCTAGAGAATGAGAATTGCTTTATTTGAAGGTTCAGGATTTGCAGATTGACTGGGAAGAGGTAAATAGCACTAGGTTTAAAAAAAAACCCAGTATTGCTCATCACCACAAAATCTAAAGTGCACAGCTCTCAGCAAGGAGAAAAACCCCCACAAACAACCCGCATGATGACCTATAGTAATATCTAATGACTTGCTTCCTTTTCATAGTATCCCAAGTCTACTTTCAGAGGCAGCCACCTCACTCTCCTCAATGGTAAGGCTAGCTCTGCCTTCAACTAATCATCATCATCATCATCATCATCTTGCCTCCCTCTTTTTTTCCTCAGTTCAGCCTCCTTGGAGAAGGATCATGGGGTGCATCCAGAAGAGGCAATAGCTTAGGAGGCAATGACATCCCAGTCATTTAATTTGGGTCACTCAGTGTATAACTGTGCCAACCTGCAGCCCAGGTGATATAGACTGAATGATTCATTTCCCCTTTCTTCTCCTCCCCCCAGAATGGTGAAAACTTGGAACCTGTGCTTGGAGCGAATTGTGTTGCAGATGAGGCAGTGAAACTGAATTCCAACAAATAAGATCAACTGTTGATGATGTCCTCTTGTCACTTGAATAGGGATGCAGAACCTGTAACACTAAAGCATGCTGCTTATATACTGTGCTTAAAGCACTCTCTAAATAAATTTATTTATGCTGGCTACACATTGCCCCCTCTCCCCCCACCCCAGCAAGCTGGGTACTCATTTTACTAACCATGGAAAGATAGCAGGCTGAGTCTACCTTGAGTTGGCTACCTAGGATTGAGCCCTGGTTCATGAGCACAGTTTTGGGTGCAGTACAGCAGTACAGGCATGCAACCTACAGATAGCCTTCATTAATGATGCATTTCTCTTTATTTTCACTGCATTCATAGTTTCTGTTAGGTAGAGGATGTTTGCATAGCATATATGCTTTCTCAGCTATCAGAGATAAAATGGCATGCCCTTTCCCCCACCCAGGTGAGGTGTATAATTATCAAGTATCAATTCCTTTGACACACTTCATTGGCAAATATGCTGAGTAAAATGAAAGGTATCAGTTAGTGCAATGTTATTTCAGTCAACGAGGCAATTAAAGGCTTAGCTTTTATGCATTGCCTTCCTTACAACAAATGCGTCTTCAAAATGAATAATATAACCCTACACATCCATTTCAGCTCTTGTAAAGCTAGGATATGTAGCTAACCAGTTCAGCAATTCAGGATCTTTATATATCTGCATATGGTTACTGTGTTTCAAGGGGAGAGAAGTCTTCATAAGCAGTTCATGTTTGTTTACCTAACTCATAAGCGGGTTTCAAGTTTTTCCACTTTCAATATCAGGAGAGGGAGAGCTCAAGTTTCAATCTATTCCTTTGATTACCTGAGGAAGTTTCAGGTGTGTAACCAGTTTAAGCAGGAAGAGAAATAATGATATTGTGTGAGGTCAAAAGGTGCCTCCGTTCTCACTCTTAGTTTCAATACACAAATCACTGGAATAAACAAAGCTTGTAATAGTTGATTCTTGGAGGGTCTCCACAATCTATGAAATGACTGCTTTCAAAGGAGTGTAGAGCAGAAATATGAAATCTAAAAATTAAAAGAATTAAAAACAAGCAAATGGAAGCAGTTGAAAGTGGCATGCAGCAAACCATCCATTTTAAGAGGTGGGTTGACTCGATAAAGGAAGCCATTGCCTTGAGTTTGCAACCACTGAGCATGGCTGTTGAGTACAACAGTTTTGGAGGCCTCTCATTCATAGGATCATAATTAATGATTGTGGTGGGACAAAGCAACCACAATCAAGTAAATGCACATGTATGATTCTGTGACACTTCTACAAACTAGTAAACCCCATCAAGAGGTGTGCATTCATGCTAACTAGATTTAACATTTTCCCATCCTCAGTCCTGTCTGGAAGATATCAATGCCTACCCCTTTCACATAGGATCTGTAAATGTTGCCATATAGAACCCGATACGGTTGCCCACATCCTGTGCCACTGCCCGGCTTATAGTAAGTTACGTAAACATTTTCTCGGCCAAATATTACTTGAGCTCCCTGCCTCCCCTGATGGACATGTGGGCCTCCTTCTTGAGGACACTTCTGAATCAGTCACCACCCGGGTGGCAGATTACCTTGATGCTGTTTTAAAAAGCTATCCCTTATGAATTACACTGAGGTTTCCAAGGTGGGACATATTTTAAATGTGGTGCTGTTCTGTCTGTTTTTATTTATTTGTATTTATAGCCTCTTTTAAGTGCCATTAAAGGTTTATGAAATGAAATGAATGATTCTGTGTGCAAATAATACAGCATGTATAAACAGCCTCTAGAAATGACTACCATGCAATATGGGTTCCTTTAACAAACTTACTCGATAATTTGATCTGCATTGGTTTGTTTCTGGTCTCATAGTGCTGGTTAGTTCCTATAAAGCTTTATATACTTTACGCCACCTAGAAGACATCACTCTCCTAGACAGGCCTCACTCTAAGATCTCAAGGGGAAGCCCATTCTCTCAGTCCCACCTTGGGGTGTCAGGTTAGGAGCATCCCAATCCTTGAGAGTTCAGAGCCAAAGAATGAAATCCCATCTCCGCCTTCATGGTCTAGAATTAAAATTCCTATTCCTGTTCTCCCCTATTTAAATGTATTTCTCCAACACTATCTTTCTTGCCTGCCCAGAAGTATGGACCTCATTTTTTTTTCAAAAGAAGAACTATAGTTAACCATCTAATTTTCCAGGAGCTGAATGTACCAGTTAACTTTACTACTATTTACTGCTGTTTGCCTTGCTAACATCCCCCCTTCCAAATATTATATTTATTAATTATTTTAGCATACATAGAAAGATGCAATATGCTACCATGATTCATAATATGAATTGGATTGATGTTAATGTACCATTACATGATTTTTCCAGCAATGGAAACATTCCCATAGATTCATTTTATCTGGACAAGGCGAGTTTTATTTGGACCTGGGTATCTGCCTGCCCCTCAAGGCAATTACACGCTTGGTTTTAGAGAAGCGCACAAAATTGTGCCTCCGATGCAACTCCAGCCATTTTATTTAGAGTAAGGAATGTAAATGTCCGCAGCCAACCATTCCAAGCTGTTCAGAGTTCCCATCCTCTGTTATGTAAGAAAAATATGCAGGCAAATTGGGCAATTGGGCCAACTGAGGGAATGCTGCATTCCATCCAATCACTGTCATGTTTAGTATGGTATTCAGGTGAGCATCAAAGGCCGTTACTTCACGAGCCGCTCGCTTTGCGGCTAGCCTTCTTTTCTGTGCGAATCGATCGTTTCAGTCCGCACGCTCCTCCTTTTTGGCTGCGATGCCATCCCGACCACGCCCCCTTTACCGTGCTCCAAGCGGGGCGAGTGGTTCCCCTGGCTGCTGCCGGGAATCTTTTCGCTTCGCATCTTGCTTCGCTCCCAACGTCATGTGTGGTCTCGGTTTTTTTATTAATTATTTCAAGTTTTTTAAAAAAATATTCAAACAGGGATATCGATGCATCGCTATATCGTTTCATCGCTTTGCACTGTTACTTCCTCGCTCGAGTAGGGGCGGCGGCGGCGGCGGCGGGAGCAGGAGGAGCCGCTGCCGCCTCGCCCGGCCAGAGCAGGGCACCCGGGGCAGGCAGCGTGCAAGCGGCAGAGGGCGGGCGGCTGTGCCATGCGGGGCTCCCCCCGAGTAGCGGCGGCGGCGGCGGGGGGGGGGGCTGCCAATGATGCCAGGAAACAGTTGAAATCAGTAGAGCCATTGCAACTGACAGTCCAGCATCAGTGCATCGATACGCCGTCGGTAGGAATTTTTTTAAAGGACGGATGGGAAATAACAAACGTTGAAAAGTGGCATGCGAATGCGAAGGGAGCACGTGAGGTTGTGCTCGAATCGGTCCTAAAACTGCAGCTCGTGAGTACTGAGAAACAGGGGCGGGAGCGAAGCGAGAACACGTGACCGCCTCCGAATTCAAATCGAAGGCAATATCGCTGCGGAGCGCCGCGCCTCGTGAAGTAAGGGCCAAAGACTGTATAAAGTCCTGTGTTTCCAATAATGGGGGTGCATCAACACATTTTACACCTACTGTAGAGCAGCACAGCAATGCAACCCATTGCTTCAATAGGTGGTGAGTGCTCCAACACTGAGGACATGCAAGAGAAATCTGGACAACCACCTGGCAGATATCCTTTGACCTGTATCCCTGCATGGAGCAGTGGGTTGGACTTGATGGCCTTACAGGCACCTTCCAGCTTCACTATTCTGTGATTCGATAGTGATTTCTGCCTAGCGAATTTTCTTCCTGCTTTCTATTGTTATTTTGTGGAAACAACAAGGCAACCTATATTCTAAAGGGTTGGCAATTCCAAATTTTCCATCTTTATCAGGTCTATGTAAATGTTGTTGCAACAGAGCACTTCAGAGCAACATAATGTTTGTAGGTTTGTGCATATACATTATCAAACACAGGCAGAATCCTGAAGCAGGCTGCACAGTCCTGAACACCGTCCATACAATAAAAGGAGGGACTGAGTGAGATGAGCACCACACCACAAAATATGTTCCCACCTAGATCACTTCATAAACCCCCTTCTTGCACACACACCAAACTTGTAAATCTGTTCCACATTTAGCTGAGGTTTCCAGATGTTTATGGCTCTTGTCACCAGATACACAGCAAAATCATCCTGTAATCTATGCTGGCCCTAGATTTAGTGTAAGAGGGGTCCCCTGCCATAGGTCTTAGTTAGAGGGAACTGGTTGAAAGGGGAAGGGTATCCAGAGAAAGCATAACAAAAATGCCATTTCCTCTTCATTTCTACTGGGCTAGCATAAGCTTGTTAAGCGTTGAATATCTCAGAAGCCCTGATGTGGTAGCTCTTGAAGATGAAGGTTAGACCTGTCCTACCAAGTTGCCCACTCAACTTCTTGGACATAAACTCTTGAATGAACTCTGTTTGGGATTCTCAGTTGAGATCCAGCTAACAGCTGATAGCACCAGTTCCAGAATCTGCAATATCCTAGTGGATCTCACATGTTTTTCAAGACAACCACACAACATGGATGTGTCATCTTGAGAGAGCTAGCTTGTTTGGTGCTGCCATTACTACTGGTGTCGACATACAATGGCAACTACAAGGGAATCGTTCTGTGTATCAGGCTGCATTCCATGCCCAACAAAATTGAGAAGTGATTTAACAGAACACCTGACTTGACATAAACATGTATTATGCAGTAGCCTGTAGTCATGCCAAAACTAGCTGGCTAGTGGATGCTCCTGATACCATTCAAAATGTGTGGCTTGTGAATGAGAAATAAATCTGACACACTAAGTAGCAATTAATATTTTAATTCTTGTCTGTTTATGATGCAGATGTGCAGTTAATTCTTATTCTCAGCAGCTTAACTGTTAGCATTGACTACTTTGTAGAAAGAGGCTATCCAGATTTACAGGACCTACACAGATTTATTTATTTATTTATTTATTTATTTATTTATTTATTTATTTATTTATTTATTTATTTGACATATACCACAGCCATCTAGCCCAAGGGCTACTCTGGGTAGTTTACAACATAAAAAACAATTACAGAGATATACATCAAAATTTCATATAAACAATATAAACAAAACCAACATAACATAAATCAAATAAAAGCAAGTTTCATTTATTTATTCCTCATATCTTCTTAAGCCTTTGATCAATCCTGTGCAACTCAGTCCAAAGGAAGCACGCACGTGATGCCAAACCAGAGATGCTCAAAAGAAAGTAAAATATATCACACTGCCTATATAAAGGGTGTTCTCAGGACGGGCAGTTCCTGTGAGGAAAAAATACACCTTCCTATTCTAGATGAAAAATCAAAATTGCAGCTGTTTATCCAGGGAAAACTCTTTTAGCCTCCTGTGTCTCCAAGGCTCCATGACTGTCTCAGACCTTGCCTCTTGTTAATGTTGGAAAGAAAGAAAGAAAGAAAGAAAGAAAGAAAGAAAGAAAGAAAGAAAGAAAGAAAGAAAGAAAGAAAGAAAGAAAGAAAGAAAGAATGAATGAATGAATGAATGAATGAATGAATGAATGAATGAATGAAAAAAAGTATTGTTGTGCTTGTGCTTGTGGTTTTGGTTGCAGTTTTATTAGATCCCCCACAAACCAGGTTCCCTAACTTCACTAAGTGGAAAATAGTGGCTTAATAGCCAGACATCAGAATTTCATAGATTTAGAATTATGAACTCTCAGTGTGCATTCTAATCCTATGAAAGGAGATGCCAAAGAATGCAGTAACTATTGGGCCATCACATTAATTACCCATAAAAGCAAAGTTATGCTGAAGTTATTTTTTTTTGGGGGGGGGGGGTGGGGGGTGGGCAGATACTTTTGCCAAATAGGGAGCAAGAAATGCCCCGGTTTCAAGATGGATTCCAAAGAATCTCAGAAGATCCGTCTATGTCAGTAATAGTGAACCTTTTAGAGACTGAGTGCCCAAACTCCGATTCAAAACCCACTAATTTTTCGCCAAGTGCCAGTACAGCAATTTAAATGTGAATACAGGTGGCTGTGAAGGGGCGATGTTGGGTGCCCACAGAAAGGGCTCCAAGTGCCACATTTGGTACTTGTGCCATAGGCTCACCAACACTGATCTATGTTTTATAGGCTAGAGCAAAGCCTTCACTTGTCTGGATCATAAGAAGCTAGGGGTTGTTCTAAAATAAATGGCTGAGTTTCATCATTTGATTGTCCTGATGCATAACTGATACTCTGTAGTATGTTAGGATGAATTTGAAAACATATTGCAGCATGCATATAACTTGGTCTGATGTGTCATCATGATTCAGGTAATGAACATTCAAATGACTAATGCATTTATGTATCAGCTGCTACCATCAAATAATATTGTTGCTATCTATGATTTATTTGTCTGTGATACTTGATGTGTGATAGCTGTTTCACTCAGCCTTTCCTTCACAAGATATTGTAGCCAACAGGCAGTATGTGTGACTGTATGCTGCCCATAACATAAAGCTGATTTTTAAAGAAACTTTTCAGACTATTGACTTTGGGCACAATAAAAGGTGCAGTAGGGAAGCTGACAGGAGTGGCCTTACCATCAGGCCAAATGAAACAAGCCAAGGCTAGGAGGCAGCAGTGTCAGCTTGCCAGCAAGTCTTCCTGCCCTTTCCAGCTGTTCATTTTGAGCTAAGATGTTGGCTTTATCGAGCTTCAGTCAGTTTATTGCTACGGTCCTTACACCAGTCATACCAGCAAAATTTCCATAAATTCAAAATACTTCATAAGCCCATTAACATTAGTAAGAACTTTTAACCTTAAAAGCCATTTAAAATCCATTATATCATTCCTGCAGAATTTCCAAACTCCTGAGTGTCATTGTACAAAATTTGGCTTCATGATAAGTGATCTTGGGGTCTATATCAGAAAAAAAGAAGCTCAAGTCTGGTGTTTTTTTTCTGAGCAACCAGGGAGTTTTTAAATCAATGGGATCTTTTTGTGCCACCTTGTGCTGTGGGCTAGTGAAGAACACGTGATCTATCAGCCTTCCTTAAGGGACAAGTACAAATCCTTTCAGTGAAGGGCATATTCTCATACTTCCCATCACGTACAGAAGAAGGGAGGTCCGAGCACCTTACCAAGGTAAAAGCTCTTTTAAACCCCTTTACTTCTAGAGATGTTAAAAAAATTGCACGTTCCAATGAGTTTTTTATGTAGGCCCTCATCATAGCATTTTGTGCACTGCAAAGGTCAGTACTGAGTCTGTAGATTCCCAGTTCTTTGGTTAACTATTCCCCTCTTAGATAAGAGTATTCCTCATTAGATAAGAGTACCTGAAGGTAAAAGCCAATTTTCAGCATATAGCTCTGAACAGACTCGAGCCAGTTGGACTGAAAATCATTCTGAACGAAGTATCAAAAGGAATAGATCTTGTGGGTTTAGATGTCCCTTTTGCGACATAACTATAGATAGAATAGTAACCCAGGCTTCCACCTTTAGGCAACTGTCTCCAATCTTACCCTGGCAGAAAGATAATTCTCAAAAAATTGGATTGGACTCTTTCTTGAGATGCAAAATGGGGGCTAGGTGGCCCTAGGGTTGAACCATATAACAGTTGAGCTAAGATTTTTGGCTTTATCAAGTTTCAGAGCAGCTGAGACAAAGAACCCTCCTTGAGAGCAATGGATTTTTGCTATGCTATTTGCAGATCGTTTCCCTTGATCTGCTGCATATTTGCTAAGTTGGAACTTAGAGCCTTAAGTCTGGAGAGCTACCTCAAGGTATTTGGAGTTGCAAACTTGTTCAATTCGGTGGCCACTAATCAACAAAAACAGAGTTTTTGGTCTATGCTCAAAGATTACTATTTTGGTTTTCTGGGAACTGATGGTTAAAGACTCATATTTACAGTATGAGAGGACCTTCCCAAGGGGCCTCCTCAACCCAACAGGTATTTTTTATATACTCAACAAGGGGTGCATTACACACAAATGTCCATTACAAATAACAGGCAATTCATTGCATTTTTCCATATGGACAACCTTTAGATTCAAGTAAAACAAGTAAATACACATGCACATGCTTGTACCCCTTGCTTAGTTTGTTGGACTGCAGAACTGCAGGAGCAATAGCCTGCCGCAAATCATAACTTCTTATTCTCATCCATACACTCAGGGCTACACTGCTCTTGACTGACAGATGGCTACAGTGAGTGTGGTGACCTGTGTGGACAACTGTGGCAACATGGAATAGACATGGGGCCATCTTGAAAGGCTGAGTGCTGCTTGAGTGGGCCTCCTAGAGCAGTGATGGCAAACCTTTTGGAGATTGAGTGGCCAAACTGTGATTCAAAACCCACTAATTATTCACAAAGTGCCAATACAGCAATTTAACCCTAATACAGGTGGCTATGAAGGGGTGATGTTGGGTGCCCACTGAAAGGGCTCTGAGTGCCACCTTTGGCACCTGTGCTATAGGTTCGCCAACACTGTCCTAGAGTGTCAAGTGAATGAGTTCAAATCATGAAAACAGGGAGCATCCTCAGTCTTCGTGTTCTCTCAAAGACAAACCTTAATTCTGGTTCCCAGCGTGAGGCCAACACCTTAAATCTTGAGCACTTGCCCATGAGAAGATTTGCATCTGCTTTGAAGCCAGGGTGATCTAACACACCATCTCTTCCCTCATGCTTCAGATATGCAGTTAGCTTATAAAGTGAAACCAGGGCAGTTTAAGTACTATAAGGTAATTGTCTGGATAGGCAAATTGTAATGCTTCAGCATGTAAGACATGCCAGTAGGACTAAGTATCTTTTCACAGATCAAACACATAACATTGTGTACCTAATTGGACATGAATCACTCCAAGTGCATAAGAAGAATCTTTAACATTTAACTTGCTTGTCTTTCTCTAACCAGTGTGGATCTTTACAACAGAAAATTCATGGGGTTCATTCATAAGGAGACAGAAATGTAAAACAGTATTCTAGGATTGAACCAACCAAAGAAGTCTGCACATGTTCATGCCAGTGATACACAGTTTGCAAATAAAAGTGATCACAATGTTTTATTTTGCATGTAACACCCATGTTTTCGATCTGTGAAACTGAATTATGAATTACGAAAGAGGAAGTCTTGAGGATTTAAAAAAACTTGGAAGAAATAATGCAAGAAAATGAAAACTGCATTTATTTATTTTTATGTGGCAACAATCATTTTCTTACAGTAAAATGTCTCTTTGGCCCATAAAAATGTTTTCCGTCTCGGGTTTCTGTTGTCCTTGTAAAGGTGGATACAGATGGAAATAGAAATCTGTTCAGTTCAACATCCTCTGACTCACGTTCCTGGGTATCAGTTTCACGCTGTGCATTCCGTCGAGGTTTCGGTAGTAACAGTGGTTTTTCCAATGCAGCAATTCTCCCCTGCTCATTTATTCTTCTCTTCTGACCTGTAAAACCTGCTGGCTCAGTTCTTGAATGCAACCGCCTCATTGGAAGCTGTTCCTGCTGTTGCCAATTCCATCGGTGAGACCCTGACCGAAATACTGTATCTGAATCAGATGCACCATCATTGCTGGAATCCCCTACATTGAAAAATAATACTATTCAGAGGACAAAAGAGGAGGAACAGTTATAGGGCACCCTATATCTCCTGCTTGGCAGACATCTGGTGACATTTTCGGAAAGGTGAAGGGGCTCCAAACCCATTTTATAGATTAAGGATTGTCATCATCATTACAGTTGGGAAATGCAGTAAATTGGGTAGGAATAACTGGCCACATTCTTCCCATTATGATGTGATGCACTCCACTTCTGTTTAAATGGTAGCAGTTATTTCTACCTGGGTATCTATATTCTGTACATAAATTAGTTTATGCAACGTTCTGCTTGTCCTTTCTTTAGACACTGTTTAAAGGAATTAAAATATTTCTACTTCTTCCTGCACCCTTATATAGAGATGACCTTTTTAAATACAAAGGGGTTATTTTATAATAAGCAGAAATACTGAGCATTGGATGTTAGCATCAAAAAAATCCTACCATACCCACCACATCCACATTCATACAACTGAAAAATATTGGCTTCCAGTCTGCCATGCCGTTTGAGAAACTCTTTTGGAGCAAATCCAAAAGGTGGAGGAGCAAGTAACCCAGGGTTATTTGCATGGAAATCAGTGAGTTTCTGCTTGTGTGAGTGTTCTATGGATGTATCTTAGTGGGCGATGTGTGCAAGAGAGATAATTGTTGATTGCTGTGACTACCTGAGAGTGGATGTGTGAAGAAGCTGACCAGCTTCTGGAATTTCATGCAACGCTTCTCAAGTGTTGTGTTAAGAAAAAAAATATGGAAGTATTCACAGAGTTCTTTCTTTGTAAATCTAGGGCTCCCAGCTATGGAATTCCCAACTAGAACTTCCAAAAACTCTGCCCATTCGCTGTGGTGGTTGGGGATTCTGTGCATGATGGCCCAGCAACAACTGAAGAGTGCGAAGGTGAGAATCCCTTGTACTGAACTGGCTCTCACGGGGAGAGATGCTCAGGGCCTCTTTCTGGGCAGGGCTAAGGACATGGAACAAGCAACTGTATTAAAACACAGAACAAGGTTTTAATGTTTCATTTGAAGCATTCCTGTAAACTATGTCAGATAAATTAATGTTCTGCTGTGTGTTTCATTAGGAAAGTAATGCATTTAGCATTAATGAGTTGCTTTTTTAATGTCCAAGCCACGGATATAAAAAAGTGTGATAAAGAAATTCATTTCCACAAAAATACAACGTTCCCTTGAATTGAGTAGGAGAGGGGTTTGAAATTCTTTTTTTTAAAAAAAATTATTTGTGATACAGACGAATCGGGGAAAGGGTATAGGGAAACATAAACAAGGGGGGTACAAAATACAGAGAGGTGTGAGTTGGTAGTCACCTATATCTAATTGCCACTAGTTTAAATATTTCTACACATCTAAACTGACTCATGTTTATCATGAAGTATGTACAATAATGCTTTTTCTTAATTCTCTAGCTTTTGTTATTATTTTCTCTCTTCTTCATCCATACATAGTATTTTTCCCAGACTTTATGGTAATTATTCTTCCTGGAAGCATCTAAGCATTCTGATAATTTATCCATCTCTATTGTTTCTAAAATTTTAAACATTAATTCCTGTTCAGAAGGTATTCCAGGTTCCTTCCAGTATCTGGCAAAGACTAATCTTGCTGCAGTTATCATATGAATAGCCACATGTTTTTCCTTGTTCTCATGATTCTGGCAACATATTCAATAAGAAAATCTCTGGTTTAAATTCAAGACTTATCTCTAGAACACCTTCTACCATTTGTTTAACTAACACCCAAAATAATCTCGTTTTTTTACATAACCACCACATATGATAAAATGAGCCCTCCTTCTGTTTACATTTCCAACATAAATTTGAGATTTGAACATTCATTTTTGCCAACTTGACCAGGGTCATATACCACCTATAAAATAATTTATATATATTTTCCTTGAAGGTAACTGACTTGGTTAACTTCAGGTTTCTTTTCCATAACCCCCCCTATGGAAAGGGGATTTGAAATTCTTTGTCGTGACTCCCTAATCAAATATCTAATAAAAATTAAAATCCACCAGAAAAAAATACTATTTTAACCCTGCATCTACACAACACATCCTCCATTGCCTGTCTTACTGATTCTGCCACTTCTTTGTTCTCAGTTCTTTTTTACCACCATCTTTTTTCTTTTTCTGTAGTCCTCGGCATCTATCTATCTATCTATCTATCTATCTATCTATCTATCTATCTCTCTATCTCACAAGACCAGCAGCAATTAGCCGAGATTCTCTCCTGCAGTTAGGGAGATCACACAGTCCTATACTAGGTTGCCACCTGGTTTCTAATGTTGCAATTCTTTTTATCAAGTATTTTTGGCATTAGAAAAGTGGGGTGGGGGGGGGGACAAAACATCCAAGACAGGCAGGTCTATAATTATCCACCTGTTTCGGTTGCCATTTAACACAAAAACAAAAACACACAGGATGGGTTTCACAGCACCTGTAATTACCAAAGCTTTAAAAAAAAATCTTGTGTCCAAAGAATTTTAGCCCCAGGGCCGTTTGAGAACCCTTGTTGTCTTGGAGAATCAGACTTTCCCCATTATCTGGTCTTAGGATCAATGCACAGTGTTCTAAAACAGCTTGCGTCCTTTGGCACAGTAAATGATGATCACTAAGGTTTGGGAAAGATTACAGCTCAAGTGAGAGAGTGCAGTTTTTGCCTGCTGAAGATCCCAGACCCAGGAGCTAAGCAAGTTACTGGTAGTTTTAACAGTGTCGGAAAAATCAATATGCCTATTTTTTTCATTTATAACTATAAGATGCCCCCCATGTATAAGATGAGCCCCACTTTTCCAATCCAAAATTACAGTTTCTCTATTGTACAGTTCTGTCCTGGGCTATTTTAGACAAAAATATAGTCTTATACATGAAAAAAGTAAATATATAAATAGATGTTTAAAACAACCTAGCATGAGGACACACTGAAGCAAACAGCTCAGTTATGGATGGCTTCAGCTTGTATTTTTATTTGCTTTTCTAAAATAACTTGGCAAAGTACATGAAGTCTTGCCATGTCTAGGTGGAGCTTGGAAAGCAGTCCTGGAGAGTTCGCCCTTATCAGTGTAGACAGTACTGGATGAATCATGATTTGGTTTGATGTAGGAGGCATTCTGTGTTCTTATACTAGGTCTATCTTATTTTCAGATCATATCTTTGCCTGCTCAGTTATTACAAATGATAAGACCTATCCAGACATTTATTTTGATATGAAATCCACAGGGACATGCATTGGGATGGACAACTGGTTGGCACCTAATTGGGTTGAGTTATACCATAAACTAATAGATATGCATGCAGGGTAAAAACAGTAATAATTAAGAACACATCTTTAACATGTCTTTGGGGTAAAGGTGCTGTCAAATCTCTAAAGGCTGAAAACTAATCTTCTATAGAGTATCAAAATACTACAATGCCATAAAAGCTTTGATTTTGTACTTGTGCATGTGATTATTGGGGTGTGACCATAACCATCACTGTGCCACTTCCATTTGCTTTCAATCAAGAGTTGCTCTCTTTTGATGGGGAGGTTTCTCTGTGCCTTTAAGGAGCACAGAAACATAGAGAAGGCAGCAGGTGAAGCTTTCTTCACAACCCCAAAACACAGTTCATAATGGGGATTGTTCTGTTCTTGCCCTTATGCGGTCTTGAGAAGACCCGGGCAAACATTCAGCTGCTCTGCATACTGCCAATTCAACAACAGAGGAAAATTCAAAGATTATTACAGCAGAAACAGAAGGTAGAACAAGATGGGGATTTTTTTTTCTTCTGCTTGGTTCACTCTGGGGAGGGGCTGGTTTGCTCCTTTTCCCAACAATCCCATGATTTAAGAGCTATGGTGAGCCAGCCTACCCTGAGTAGTACTTACCTACACCTTTTGATCTTTGTCAGAGGCTACTGTTTCCACCCCACACCATGATGGCATGATTGCTCCATTTGGTTTCAACATGTGAGATTGGTGTTACCAAGCCAAAGCAGATGGCTTAAGATGTCTACTTAAGCCACTTAACTATATTGGGAAATTGAAATCTTCCTCTGCTCCTCCGCAGGTGTGTGTGTGGGGGGGGAGGAAGCAAAGTTATATTTTAAAACTTTATAGGGCCGCACTGGTGCATTATACCTTGGGGGGGGGATAAAAACTGAAAGGAGGAAGGGAGACAGGAGTTGAAAAGGAAAAAATCTCTTGTTTTATTTTCTTAATTTTTCTTTCTTTTGTTATTTCCTTTTATAGCAAGGGAGGGGAACCTTCCCCCCTCCCTCTGAGATTTTTTTGGGCCTACAACTTCTATAATTGTGACCCTATATTGCCAGCACTAAAGGACTATGGGTGTTGTGGTCCAAAACAACTAGAGGGACAAAGGTTCTTCTCCCCTGCTTTAAAGGGATGGGGGCCAAGAAGGGTCACTGGAGATGTGGTGTGATTTGCTTACCTGAATTCACCTGAGGCTTGCATTTGGATGCAAAGATGACACCAAATGGCATCCTGCATCTCTATGCAATCTTAAGCAGCCCTATTTAGCCCAACCCAGCCAACTCTAATCAAGCAGTCTAATTGCACCCCAAGTGCCCTTCTCAAATGACAGCTATGGGTTCAATTCGGGTGGGTTCAGTTCTATTCAACAAGAGCTATCTATCCCAGATCCAACATTACTTTTATTGGGAATGAAAATTGGCAGCCTCTCAAGTATTAACAAATGTAATACCATGATAAAGCAATTATTGACAAAAGATTTAACACAGTACCATTGTCACCATTCCTGGCTTCTCTCCTAGTGGCTCCAGCATAACCAAAAGGCAAAGACAAATAGCGCACACTCTTTGTAGAAGGCTGCAGACAAAGAAATGTTGGACATGGAGATATACCAATTTAATAATGACTATGCCACACATTCATGAACTTGGTGACTTGTCCTTAGAAAAGGCTACTTTTTTGGACTAAAACCTTCAAGGGCCATGGTGGGTGGCAGATCCAGAGAGCTACTGTAAAGAGAGAGAGAGGACTTTCCCAGGACCAATGACAGGACAGCCCAACCCATGAGAAGTTCCAGTCCTGGGAGCGTTCAGAAGCAGCAGTCCTTTTAAAAAGCATGGTGCAAATCCCCACACAAATGTTCCTTCCTCTCCACAGAAATCCATTCCAGAGCCCCCAGCACCTTGTTTCTGCCCCAAGAATGTGTGCTGAAGAACACAAGTGAACATCCTTCCAAGTCCATTTTCATTTATTTTTGTGGGGAACATATTATTTCTGGAAACCAACACAGCCTTGTGGTAGGACCTGGAGGCTGAAAAACAGCCCCAGAACTATTGGTTCTTGCTTACCCCCTGCTTAATGTTTGAAATCTTGTTTCCCTTGTATGAACATAAAATGCATAAATACCTTAAATGCTAATAAGAGGGAAGAGCCAAAAGCAGAGACAGAGGAATATCCGTTGCTTCATAAAGTCTAAATACTGTGTAACTGAAATCAAGCAGTAAATTGCAACTAGAGTAAGCCCATTGAGTCACAAAGGATTTTGTGAGTCAATACCTTTGTAAGTTCCATCATTTCAATAGGCCCACTCTATTGGCAACACATGGATTTCAGTCTATGTTTAAACTTTTTTCCAGAACAAGTTTCCTTGGCTAAAAAAATAAAGCATAGTGCTCATTGTTAATTTGGAGAAGAAAATGGTGGGCAGAACGTTAAAAAAGGTCATCACTAGAGATGGGCACGAAACAATGTTTTTTCATTTTCATTTTTCATGTTTTGTTTCAGTCCCTAATGAAACAAAAAATGAACTGACCGTTCAAAGAAAAATGAAATGAAAAATGAAATGAATTTTTTAAAACAATTGTTTCAAATGAAATGAAATAAAACAAAGATAAACAAAATGCAAAACAAAATGAAATGCCATTTTGGTGTTTCGTGCCCATCTCTAGTCTTCACACACACACCTGTAGTGCTACAAAGAACCTTCACCTTATTCCTGAAGGAACAAAGTGGGGATAATAAAAGACTATTAGGGAGACAAGCATGGCTGTGGACCTAAGATGGAAGTGCTCCTAAGCAGAAGGCTCAGCCCTTCACATAAATGTGAAGTTCCACAGAGAGCGCTGGTTGTGTAAGCGGTACCTGCCCTCCCCATGGTAGGGTGCACCCTTTCCTCATGGTCTGCCTCAGGCTGTGCTGGCGTCGGATCAGGATTTCTTTGGCTTGCTCCTCACTTGTATCGGCAGAAAGGTTGTACCTATTGTACGACAGAGTCTGTGAAAAGGAAAGGAAAGCTTTTTTAATTACGCGCTGCCACCCCATTGCAAGGAAGCAATACCAAGTAATGTTCATATTTCCATAGTCTATAAACTAACGGCAACCTTAGTTGTTCAAGTAGGGGGTCTTCTGGAGCCAGAAGAGCACCGTTGACACCCATGAGGAAGGTCCAGTGGTCCCTCTACTTACGAGCAATTGGACTTAACCGCAGAAAACTGTTGGCGTTTTAACTGCTGCCTTACAAATTTTAGCTGTGGTCTGTTCTACTTACAATTTTTTCCCCCATTTTTAAAAATTTTTTAATTTTTATTTTTTAGATACGGCTGCTCTACTTATGAGTTGTTTGACTTATGAGCACGCATTTAGAATTGATTAAACTCGTAAGTAGAGGTGTCATTGTATAAGCAGGCTTGCGCGGGGGCGGGGGGGGGACACAAGGTACAGGAAAGATCAAATTCTGCTTTCTGTTATCTGATCAGCAGGAACAAATTGCCACCACACAGGCAAACTGCTTGTCAAGTACTGTGTACTATCCATTTGAAACATATTTTGGCCTAGTATAGGGCACCAACTAGTAAAACAAAAACAAAAACAATTTTTAAAAAAATATTTTAAAGAAAAAATATGTGGGGGTAGTAGAGGGTCACAAGTGTAGGTGAGGAAGGCGTGTGCCTAGCCCTCCTCCCTCACCCCCAGAGATCTGTTGTTTATATTGTCACAGAGTATTAGATTTGCAGTTCTGGCTTACAGCAACCCTTTACAGGACTTTCGACATTTTGGGTGGTTTTCCATTGCCTTCTTCTGGGGACGCCCTGGGACTGGGTAGCTTGCCCAAGGCCACACCGATGGGGTATTCTCCTGAGAGCCATGCTGGGGAATCGAACTCCCTACCTCTCAGATGGCTTCCTTCCTTTACATATGCCATGGGTGATTTTTTTCCAGCCACTTTTCTTCTTGGATGGCTGACATAAATATATAATTAAACAGAGCCCGTCGTGCATATTGGGGGCTTCACTTTCCTTCTCCTTAGCCATGGAATGTTTTCTACAGCTATGACAAATGCCAGTTTCTGTAACTTTAAAACAAGGTTTGGAATCTTGAAATGAACTGTTTTGCAAGTCAATCTGGAATACATTGCTTTGCAATTGAAGACTACACCAAACTTTGCTGAGACAAGAAAAAATGCCTTCCAGGGGAAGGGTTTGTGGCTTTGCAGCCTCAGCAACCTGATAGCTGTTCACACCTTTTTATTTTATTTTATTTTATCTCTATATTCTCTGTGGGTTTTCCTGCAACAGCTCGTGTGGAAAAAGACACACACCACCAGTCTTGGTTTGTCACTTCAGCAAGGGACGCCTGCCACCTAGTGCTCACCTCTGGAATTGCTCATCTGCCTCAATTAACGTGAAGAACACCGAGGGACCTTATTTCTCACAGCTTTTAAAAGTCACTTCACACAGAACTCCTATCCTATAGTTGGCTAGGGTTATTCTGGAAATTATAACCTCCCCCCCCCAAAAGGAACTTTTTCAAACTCTGCTTTTTTATTTTCTTTAGTGCAGCAGGTCTGTGGAGTAAGTACAAGTGCAAATACTGAATATGTGGCAGCTGTGACCGCAGTACAAAACAAGCACATACAGAAATTTAGAACACATTCGCTGTGGTTTTGAGACTATGTTTTTCAATACTGTTATTGTGTCAACTACGTTAGCTTACAGTCAATAACGATGCTTCAGTTTAATTACTCCTGAGAGTTGCTAAGGTGTTAAAGAGTGCAAACATGAGCTTCCCTTCTAAAACTATTAAACATGTTACCTGAATTTAAAAAAAAAACACACACACACACCCTTTGTCTCACTTGATACAGATTGTGCGCCAGTATGTCCTGCATGGACTCCACCTCTTCAGGGGTGGGTCTATGCACTCTTTGTTTTCTATACCTCCTGCAAAAAAAGGAAGGCAAACATTACTTCAACCCTATCAAAAAGTCAACAATTATTTCTATCTAGTGGTTCTAGGTACACCTTATTATATGTGTGCATTAAATGTGTGCAAAGGATGCTGGGTAGGAAAGCACAATAAAGATTAATTCCTAAATCAAAAACAATAGGCCGTTTTATCCCTTGGTAGTACAGTATGCAATTGTGTGTGAATTTGTCAATTCATATTTATTTGCTTTTATTGTGATCAGATGTATTGATTGACCAATTGTAATGCAAAACAAATTGTAATATTACAAAATTACCTTTGCAAGTGTTGGGATCTTACATGGAAAATAGATATTTTTTAACTATTGTTTCCAGACTCCTGCAGCTAAAATCAAGGGTATGTAGGGATTCTGTTAAAAACAACAACTTTTCCCAAACCTGATAAAATCCACATATCAGGGGTCTTCAGATAGAAAATAATTTTTTTGCCAAACTCAAGCTGGTAACGTATTAAGAGTGTTAAACCTTAGAAATATTATTTTAACTTAGTTAAGGTGTGACTACACACTGCTGTTGTAGTGATTGCAAGGCAACTATTGTATACTTAATGTATCATGTGAATTGGGTGATCACAGAGATAACCAAAAAGCAATTACAGTGGACCCTTGTATAACAACCGGTTTGTTTAACAGAAAATCTGTTTAAAGGAAAACATTTCTGGAGATATGGGGAAAACGCTTAACAGAATTGCCTAAGGGGTGAATCTGTGCAACAGAAAAACGGTCATGATTAGGGATTAATCCATTTTCAATGCATTCCTATGGGAAATTTGTACAAAGAAAAATTTGCTTAACAGAATTTCATTTGGAATAAATTAATTCATTTATACAAGGTACCACTGTATATAGTAATTTTGTCTAGCTGTCATGACCACATGACTTCTGTCATGATCAGAAGTGGTCATACTGAGACTAGCAAACAGTGCCCATGTATAAAAGGGATGGGTCTGGGCAGTTCTGGTGTAAAAGAATTCATGGTACATAAACAATTAGCTCCACTCATTCTCTGTACGTTGCTATTTAAAATGTTCTTAGGTTTCATGGGAACAATGTGCAACTCCGCAAACATTATGAATATAATTTCTTATAAATCTGAAACACAAATGAAAAAAAGTTGAGGAACTCTTTTCATGAAGTTAGTTATTAACCAGGAACTTGTTAACAATGTGCATATCTCTTCGAGGGAAAACAACATAGTTTCTGTTGAATAAATTCAATTTGTTTCTTTTACCATTGTGTTTCAAAGCTGCACAAGTTTTGTTACAAATCTGTTTCCAAGTAAAATAAACCAGACGTGTCAACAACCAGATAATAATAAATAAATAAATAAATAAAAGGATTTCTTTAATCATTATGTCCTGACGTTAAACACTCAGCTTAGTGCCGCCATTGTAGTTATACAGTGAAAAATTGCTTCTGTGATAACACCTACTGGTTTATTTCAAAGTTTCTCGTAACAATATGTTGTTACTTTGATTGTATCTGGAGTAGGAACTGGCAAGCCACTCCAGTACTTCTGCCAAGAAAACTCCATGGACATGGAGTCACGAAGAGTCAGTCATGACTGAAACGACACAACACACACACACTTTGATTGTATCACAGCTTGTTATATGTATTTTTCCCCCTAACAGTAAAATTTGTTTCAGAATATGCTTTGGTAGCTGACAAAGAATGGGAAATGTAAAGTGAGAACCTTACAGGAATACAATAGTTAGCAATTCTCAGAGTTTGTAATACTGGTTTTTTTTTCTATTTTAAAAAAGACAATGACTGCAAAATGACTTACTCCGGCATTACCATATGTCAATTGGAGGACAAAAATAATCAAACTGTGTGTTTTTTCAGAAACCCATATCATGGGATTAATTATTTAAAAATCTGTATATCAGCTGCCTGATATGGCCCTGTGTATATTTATTTATTCTCATAGCCCAGGCACGTCCAAAATTCAGCCCTCCTGATATTTTGGACCACAACTCCCAGAGTTCTAAGCTTAGATTGCCAATGACAAAGGACTGTGGGAATTGTGATATAAAACATCTGGAGGACCAAAGTTTGGACATTCCTGTCATAGCCTATTTCAGAGGTGAAACCAGGTGCATGTACGCTGTGAGGGCATTTATGTGATACTTGGAGCCTTTCCATACTTCCCCAAATATTTTGGAGGGAAATAAAGCATGGATGAACCTAGCTTCCAGAAGCTTCAAGTGTTCTGTGACCTCCACCATTTTCTTTAGTTGGGGAAAAAATGAAAGGTGGAGGGAACCTTCTTGTCATTTCTGATTTTGCCAGAGGGAATGGTGAGGTCCATGGTGGGTCTACATGTGAAGAGAAATGGCCCTGAAACTGACCAAAATTTCCCATTGCTGTCCTGTTAGAACATTACATCTCTGTACAGTATATCAGTATACAGTACCCAGGTGCAAGCTAAGGATGGATGGAATAATAATTGTTTGTTTAGGGTGCCTCAGTAGATACCTTAGGTGACAAATTTTCATGCCCACAAGATTTTTTTTATCTCTACCAAGGAAGTAGGACAAGCAGTGACCCCCCACCCACCCCATCAAGGTTTTTGCAATTAACACAAAATTCATCTGTGGCACCTTTATAATGGAAAGGAGAGAGAGAGAGAGAGAGAGAGAGAGAGAGAGAGAGAGAGAGAGACCTGATTGTTTAATAAGATGCAAAGAACTCATGTGATGCTGCAGATTTCTTAAAGCAAAGCACCAGCTATTCCAGTTTTCCACAACTTCCACATGTTATGTAATTTACACAAAACTTTGAAGTTGCATGTGACAGAAAACACTCATTGCATGCAGGGCAACTAATTAATGAAAGCCTTTTCATTCTTTCTCTTACAAATATCTCAGAGTGAGTTACTGAGACTTTAAGTGCCAGGTAATGAGGAAATGGTAGATGATCTAGGGAACTTGTTGAAAGAAACTATTCTCTAAGTGCCTCTGTACTTCTAATACATAGCAAAATGAATTTTTACTAGAAATCCAAAACTCTGCACCACTTCTGCCCTCTCCATTACAAAGAGGCCAAAAGAGATCTCCTCTGCCCCTCCCCCCCACCACGCACACACTTCAGATATCAATTTTTGTTCTGGTTCCCATGTAGCTTTTTCTTAGGTGTTAAGAAAGAAATTGGTGTCAGTCGATAGAATTGATACAACTGATAACCACCCAACGTGGCCTCAGTGCCAGATGGGTGGTATAAAAATCCAATAAATAAATAAATAAATAAATAAATAAATAAATAAATAAATAAATAAATAAATACTCACAGAGAAGATGGTTTGGAGAGTGCTGGCGTCACTGCTCCACTTTCTAACATCTCAATAGCTTGTTTTATTTCCAGTTTCTTGTACAGGGAAAAAAGGCTGGATTGGGGTTGCTGCTTGTGTAACAGGACCTTTCTCAGGAATCTGTTGTCGAATTTCTTAAATCTGGTCACAATGGAAACCAAAATAGTTTTTTTTTTAAAAAAAATATATGTTAAGCATCCTCCTCAGTGTCAATTTACAGTTCATCTCTTAGAGAGTTTTCCATCAAGTCACTGCCAACGGCAACCTTATGAATAAGTGGCTTCTACAAACTCCCTTTATTAATCGCCCGGCTCAGGTCTTGCAAATGAAAGGCCACAGCTTCCATCTTGTGTTCAGTGGGCCTCTTGTCCTACCGTTGTCAACTTTTCCTAGCATATTTTCTTTCCCACTGTGGCATGTCTTCTCATGAAGTAGAATAGCCTCACACTAGTTGTTTCCTCTTCTTCCAAAGACTGCTTGGGTTTTACCTGACCTTGAAACCTTTTCTTTGCCTTTCTGGCAGTCCAATGGTATCTCTAAAGCTCCCGTGCAACATTAACTTGCAAATGAATCTCATTTTTGTTTTCTCCTGTCAGACTTCTTCACTGGCCAAGTTCCCTACCCACACCCAGTGGCTTGAAACATCCTAGTATGGCTGACCATGGCCTTGAATTTCAGAGACTCATTTGTGCACATGAGTGTCTTCTGTAATTCCTTTGTAGCTGCCCTTCCAAGTCTCAATCTTCTGAGGTCTTGACAACATTCCCATGGTCTCTGCATGTCCAGGTATTAATAGTAAAAAGGAAAACCTAGAAAAGTCTCTCTCTCTCTCTCTCTCTCTCTCTCTCTCTCTCTCTCTCTCTCTCTCTCTGGAGCATAGTTTCCAGAAAATCTCAGAGAGCATGGCTTAGAATTCTGAGAAAGGCAGTTATTTCACGTCCTTCTTTGTTCTGTGACTAGTTTTGTACTGTGACAATGTTGGTCGTGATCACATGGTTTTGTCCCTGTTTCAGTGTTCCCATGGTCAGGATAACTTGTCTCATGACAAGTGTTACCTCACAGTCTTGTACCTCACAGTCTTTGTCTAGCTTCTTTTTCCCTTTGAGGGGAGGGGGACTTAAAAATTCTTTTTCAATATTTTGCTTCTGAAAAGTCAGAATTAAAAAAAAAAACCAGACACAGTTTTCTGAGAGAAACAAATGTTTTGTTGTGTGACAGTCATTACTACACGGTGTCTTGTCTCGGAACAAAAGGTGGGAACAAAGAGTGACAAGGGAAAACCCTACCCCAGCACCAGGTACAGTATTGTCGCACTTAGCACCCATTCTGGGGGCGAGGTTGAGACAAATTTCAGTAATTGCACGATGGATATGAAGTAACATTTTTTTGTACTGCTCCTAAGTGCAACACTAACAGAGACAAAAGGGACGTGAAGTAACAGCCAAAATCTTCATCCCCAAAAGTGATTTTTCTAAGCTTTGGCAAAGAGGTGGGGTTTTTTCCTGAGCTATTCATTGTGTTTAAACTAAGTGGAAAGGACAAAGGATCATGAACATGGGGAGTGAATGAAGAAGAAGGTCTTCTAAATTCTTGGCTATAAAAGAAATGCAAAATCTGGCTTTCATCTTCCATTTCTGCACAAACGAAATGTTTTAAGAGGCAGCAGTAGCTGCAGTAGCACCACTTACAACAATTATGTGTTTTCAAGAATAATTCTGCCAGATTCTAAACAGCCCATTAGTCTGTCTCCATTTCCTGAACAATTTCAAAGTGTAGCAATAAAAATAAATAGATTCTCATAACCCAAAAAGATCATTTGAAAGAACCAGAACATTAGATGAGTCCTACTCCCACCCCAGGGTAGTAGAAGGCCACCTCAAACCATGTATAGAGCTGTAACTCTCAATGTTGAAGCTTTGGTGCCTTATTGGGTTGAGCCTGGATCATGTAAGATTGGAATACACAAAAAGAAGACAGAAGAATCGGACTAAATGCCTACGTCAGAACATGGGATGGTCATTCTGGCTCTTGGGAGAGCCCCCCCTGTTTTATATGTCCTGGCTGGAGAGAAGCAGTTGGAGATGGTGCACATGTTAATGCACCTCCACTTAAAATAATCGTGGATGTCCATCAATGGTAATTCAGAGGTGTTCTCACACTTTCAGAAGCAATTATCACTGGTAGTACAGCTCCCAGGATTCACATCCTTTCAGAAGTTCATTTTTGTACTCTCTGAATTACATGGTACTAGAGATAGGCACAAAATGAAAAATGAAATGCTATTTCATTGTTTCGTTATGTAAAAGTCATTTCGTTACGAAGCAAAATGGTAGAACACATTTTGTGCCAAACTGAACTGAAGTGCCATTTTTGGCTCTAGAAGTGAAACAATTTATCCTAGAGGCACCAAATTTGGTTGGTAGCTTCATTGGACTCTTCCCTTTAAGCCCTCCAAATTTGGAGAGGGGGGGTTCAGGGGGCTGAGTTATTTAACTCCAAATTGGGTCCCTCTTTACAGTGAGTTGCCTTGGGCCCTTTTCCAAGGAGAAAGGCAGTGTAAAAATACTCTAAATAAAATAAAATAAAATAAAATAAAATAATTGATTCAAATTACAAGACAGGAGATTTGGTTAACATTGGGTGAAACCTCCTGGGGGTAAAATATTTTCTACAGTAGAATAAAATACCACAAAAGTGGTGGACTCACCTTTACCAGAGCCTTACAAAACAGGTGTCAAACAGCCACTGTTTAACTGTAGATTTCCTGCATTGCTAGGGATTGAACACAATGACTCTAGGATTTCTTGCTACTCCATGCTTCTGTGTTCCAGTGGTACCTCGACTTACGAGATTAATCCGTTCCAACCACATGCTTATAAGTCGATCTGCTCATGTCAAACAGCGGTTTCCCATAGGAATGCATCGAAAACCAATTAATCAATTCTGGAGGAATAGGTTTTCAATGCATTCCTATGGGAAGGCTGTCCCAACCCCCCTCAATCAATGTGTTTTTTTGTTTTTGTTTTTGTTTTTTGCAGAGGTTACCATCACTGCTCTCCGCTCCGCACTGCAGCTAACTGGCAGGTTGGACCTGTCAAAGTCAGCTGTCAGTGCAGAGCGGAGAGCAGCATTCTTCTTGGTTGCTTTGTTGCTTTGATCTCTACAAAAGAGACTGAAGCAACCAAAAAGAAGGATGAGGTGGCCGTTGCGCCTCCCCCCCCAACCCGCAGGAGCCACGTGAACATGCACCCGTCCCAAGGATTGGTGCATGTTCGTGTGGCTTGGGCAGATTTGGGGAGAAGGCACGATCCAGCCTTCCTCCTCCTCCTCTTCACATGATTCTCTCGCTACAGTGGGTGGGGAAAGGCTGTGGCTGGCAGGCTGTTTTCAAAGCAATCTAGCCCAGCTGTCATGGGCTGGATTGCTTTGAAACCTCTTCCACCCACCACAGTGACCCTCTCCCTGAGGCGGGTGGGTGTCAAAGCGAATCAGCCCATGACAGCTGGGCTAGATTGCTTTGAAAATGGCCTGCTCACCCCAGTGAACAGATCTTTGCCCAGCCCAGGAGGCTTGGAAGGCAGTTTGCCACTGCATCAGCGAGGGTGCTCGTGTGGAAGCAAATTCAAAAGGATCCAGCCTTCCTCCTCCACCTGAGTCTCAGGTGAAGAGGAGGAGGAGGAAGGCTGGATCCTTTTAAATTCTCCACTACACCAGTGAGGGTGCTCATGCAGCGGGGAACTCAAAAGGATCCAGGGCAGCTGAAGGCTGCTCTCTGCACCCCCCACCCCAGCTGACTTTGACAGTCTAACCTGTCAAAGTCAGTTGTTTGTCGGGGTTGCAGGGAGTAGCTGTCGGCTGCCCTTGATATAGAGAACTGTACAGTATATGCTGCTGGTGGTTTCCCAGGAGAGAGATCCGTACTGAAAGGAAATCATTGGAAATGAATTTTCATTCGTAACTCGAATTTGTTCAGAAATCCATTTCCAATGATTGCCCATGATTTCCGCTCATAAGTCGAATTGCTCGGTTGTTAGGCTGCTCATAAGTCAAGGTGCCATTGGTTATCAGTACAATTCCCATGCCATTTGATACAGATTGTAACAGCACAAACGCTGCTGACATAGAGGTTGCAAACTGCATATCACATGGTTCTACAGAAACCAGCAGTTCAGACAGCCAGACGAATATCACGCTCTCCTGGTGCACTGGTTGTATCAATGGGGCCAAGATCAGCACTTCAAGAATGTATTCATTGTGAAAGAAAGAGGCATAACTTTAGATCCATAAATCCAAAGAGAACTATAGGAGAATCACAGCATGGATGAGTTACTCTTGGACTACAAGGCATAGAAGCCCGAGCCAGTATGGCCTTTGAAGGATTATAGCAGTTGTAGTCCAAAATAAAATATATAATTTTAGTGATGGAGACAACTGTAAAATATTTTCAGCCTGAAACATTCTACCACTCCACCATTAAAAACATCAGATATTTTATTTTGTCTGACAGTGGCAAACACTTCTTACTTGTCTCTTAGTTGATAATGACTCCAGTGTCCACAAATATCTTCAACTCCAGCTATTAAATGGTCCATCAGCTACAAGCAGACATAATTCAAGGTAAGCATTTATATCTCAGCATAACTGTATATTTTAAACCAGCTGTAAAATAGAGCACCACTGCTAACAACCATGATGCAAGATTCTCTGGGTACTTGGTTACACCATCTTAATATGATTAGACTATAAGCAAATGATGCCTTTAATTGTTACAGAGAATGATGGCTACATTTGAACCACTGCCTATGCCTGATCAAATGCTAGTAAACAATATTGCTAACAAATTGCTTTCTTGAAACTAAATTCTGCTCTTCTGAATACAACATCAATCAGTTTGTCTGATTGATGTTTATCATGTTTTACAAATACTGGGTAGAGCCTAGAATTGATGTCAGGGCCATCAGAGTTGACTCAAGCACCAGAACTATCAATAGATAGGTCTGCATGGAGAAGATGATTACAACTGATACTTTTCTATACACTCTATGCACTGTCAACTTTCCCTGGCCATCAGACACCTCCTCGGAGTTCTCAGCTTATCCATAAGATTTCTGCAGAATTGTCTACTCCACTAGAACCTGCTGAAATCTACACCAAGACAGATATCTTATGTTCAACTATGCCAGTCCACATTGTTGAAATCCAGTGGCAGAAGTATGTAAAAAGCCACCTTACTGAGTTAAAGCAACACATGCAGGGAGCACATCACATCCCTGCATGTGTTCTAAATGAGAGTAACACCTTCTGGGAACATGGCTATCATGCAGAAGATGCATGTCCTAGTTCTCACACTTTGGAAACATGAACTTATGTGCATCCACAGAATTTTGGCAGCAGCAGAGGCTACCAGGGGTGGGGGGAATATATCCATCTTGTTGGTACTGTCTTCTCCTGGCTAAGAGCTGCTTATAAACAGTACACCAAAACAAGATGCAAGCAGATCTTTACACATCACCAGACAAGATAGAAGATCTAGTCCAGCATCTTACCTCCACCATTTTCTAAGAAACAAAGAGAAGACTGGATCCCCACGGGTAGTAAAATGTGCATTTTTTCAAGCCCACAGCAAACTTCATGAGGGACTAATATATCACATCTCCAACATAAAAGACTCAAGTAGCTGAATTGAGAATTTTACCTAGAACTCTCAGTATATCTGCTACCAGCCATTGAGTAGAGAATGGATTGGGATTAACATTTGTCTTATTCTTAGACTAAAATGAAGTTCACTGACATCAGTAGGGCTTAAGTTAGGCTTTACTAACTGAAATGGCATTGCTCATAATGGGCTAGGTCCAGATCCAATATTACGTTTACATTATGTGGGGAAACCATCTGATGTAACAGAACATAGCTTTCTACGCTCCTGTGTATTTAGTGGCAAGTATACATTTTAACATTCATCTTACTCGTTCATGAATCTCCTCATTGATGGACTCTTTTTTGTTGGTCTTCTTGAGATCTAGGTATTTTACAAGTGGCCTAATTGTGATCCCCTTCATTTGGAAGAGAGAGAGAGAGAGAGAGAGAGAGAGAGAGAGAGAGAGAGAGAGAGAGAGAGAGAGAGAGAGAGAGATTTAATTGACACATCAAATCATGGAATAAAAAACACAGGATCCAAATGTTAGAAAAAAATACTTTTTTTGAACTAGAATTGCTAGGGTATAGGACTTTAGACAGTTCTGAGAGAAAACTGTAATTTATCAGTCAGGTTGGACAACTTCATCTCCCATTGCATGCAAAGCCCTGCTCTCCTGGGCCACTCAGCCAGTTTGCATTGCCTCTGTTGTTACTGAATAGAAGGAATGCCCTAAGACAGAGGTAGTAAACCTTCAGTACTTCAGATATTTTGCACCACAACTCCCATAGTCCTTTGTCATTGGCAATCTAGGCTCGGAATTCTGGGAGTTGTGGTCCAAAACATCTGGAGTGCCAAAGGTTCTCCACCACTGCCCTAAGGCAATCTGCTGGGATAAAACTCAGAAACCTGCATTTTATGCTCCAGGAGAGCACTGTGGTAATAATCTTGTCATCTTGGCTGACCAGTACTCAGTTGAATTTATGTAGATAAAAAGTTTTAATGGAAAGTCTAGTCCCTGCAAGACAATACTGAGGGGGCAGGCATATGGGAGAGAAAATATCTGGAGAGAAAAAAATGTGAGAGCCAACCTGTGTGTCACAGATAACCTGTCATATGAGCTTCAATTGCATTCATGTTCCAGAGACAGGAGCTAGGGCTTTAGAGGTTTGCATATAACAACAGTTTTGCAAGGAAATAATATGCTTCTTTGATAAAGCAAGTTAATTGCAAACTCCAGGAGGTGAGAAAAGTTCCTGCTGTGACTATCACATGAATCATCGCTTAAGAAAATTCTTCTTCTAGTTATAGGTTATTTATAATGTGACCCACCCAGTGTTAATCTACTCTAAAGAATACCAGACCCATCAGATCAGGGTCGCAACTCTGGCTTCCCCCTTGTTGTCACACTGCAAATCCTATCATTCCTCATCCTCACCATGGGCAGTGATGACTATGGTTTCTGGAACCGACACTCCAACAGTATCAGGAGGACAGCTTCAAATTGCCCACTGAAAGATAACACCTTTGAGCTACTATATTTCCTTACCTGGATGAAGACCGTTAAATATATCACCACAATAGTAGACGTGATGAACATTTTCTTTCTGCGAAATAGAGTTGCAGGAAGCAGAAATGCCAGGGAGAAATTGCTGGCTCCTCGTAAACCACTGTAGATGATAACAGCTTGGTCTTTAAGAGTGAAACGATAAGTCCGAAAGAGGTTGCTGATGGAGAACAGCAGAAACACACCTAATAGACCAACGAAAGCAAACAATAAGGCAAGAGGAAATGTCTAAATGGAAATCTGTATACAGAACCTGGCTGCAGTTTGCACCACAATATACTGTACAATATTTGCAATCATCAATAACTTCCTATTCATTCTCCACAGAAGTGCTATTCCAAACTTTTCTTTATAAATGTTCAAATCCACACTAATCATGTCACTTCCACCACCACCACCACCACCACCACCACCACCATTCAGCAGAAATTCCCTAAATGCCAGGAGGTGACACAAGGGATTATGGGGCTGCTGGTCTCTGCCCATTGGGTTTTGCAAAGGGTGACTACTGGTCCCATAAGTCCTCCTCTGGAAATTAGCCATTCCTGGCCATTGTCTTCTTCGAGCGCTTTTACACGACCCCTAAGATCCGCACGACTAGGGAAAATTTAAATTGCGTGTGTCAGAGGCAGTCCGATTTAGGGGCTTGTCGCTTTTCCTTTCGCAAAAATTAGTCCCACCTCATTTTTTTTTGCTGCTGCTGCTGCTTAGCTGCGGGGGGGCTAGGGCGCGCGGGAGCTGCAGGAGTCGCCAGCCCCAAGTGACGCCTGGCTTCTTCTTTGCACCCGCCTCCTCTCACCCTTGCATGTAGTGCAATGCAAGTGCTCCTTAGGGTCCAGACCCAGCGCAAGGGCTAGGGTTCGGCTAGCAGCCGCCCTGTTAGGGTGAGTATTGGGGTGCACCTCTGGGTGCCGCCGACCCACTTAGAAGGACAGTGTACTGGCGTATGGGCCTGCCGGCGAGTTCGGGTTTGGGCTACGATTAGTGGGCTCCTTTCCCTGATTGGCACATCCCAAAGGAACGCGTCATTCCTGGCCAAGTGCCATGCCCTTTGCATGGTCAAACTCCCGCCGCGCCCATCTTTGCGAATGTGCAGGGTAAAAAAATAAAATAAAATAAAATAAAATAAAATAAAATCAACGCCGACGGGCGGAGCAAGAAAAACCGGCGGCTGCTACTGGGGCGACCCCGGCTTTAAAATAGCTAATTTTCGCATGTTTCTGTGGTGCTTGCGTGGGGTTTGGGCCAGGATTTCAAAAAAAATATTACGGTCGCCATTTTGGATCCCCCGCACTGCATGGCAAATGGATGCGCCCCCCCAGCCTGGTACCAGCAGCGCAGCAGTAGCAATAGCCAAGGAGAGGGGGGCGGGGTGCCCCCCCCAAATAAAACACCCTCTGGCCTGGTAGGTGCCCTCAGACAGTTTTCCTCCTACTTTTAGGGCCGGGAAACTGCTGTTTTTTTTTTAACTTTTAAAAACTTTTTTTCTGTGCCGCTTGGCATTGCGCGATCGCCGCGATGCAAGTAAAGAGCACGACAAATCAGACCAAATTGTTAAGTTCGTCGGACCGAGCAGTCAATTCCGCGGAGTAATTCCCGTTACCGTTTCGTAGTGTAAAGGATACGAGTAACAGAAACTGAAACGGAAAATACCGCTAAGTCGTGCCCATCTCTAGTCTGAAGGCTTTCAAAGACCTACATGTCAGGGATGAGATTAAGAAATGGGTGCAGCTCCAGAATCTTGGCTGGGCAAGTACTAGGGGTTTCAATGCAGGTAACCTGAAAGTCCCGTGTCTAATTGACATCACAGAAGTGCACCCAATTGTGCTGAGAAATGTAGTGGCATAACACAGCCTCTATGCTTTCTTTCTGCTTTAGCTTCTGAGATTATGATCCCATCATCATTCCCATCTAAGACTACCTGGCCAATTCCTAGGGCTTGGCAACATGACTATGGATCTCATAAAGCTCCAGTTGTGCCATGCTACCAATACAAAGTAGATCTTGCTAAGCATGTGGCAAATTAAGGCACCTTAGCACAGACAAATGGTCACACATAGTCATCCTTCACTATCCAAATAACCCTAAAGAAGTTTCTCATTATAATGAGATGGTTCACTGTGACTCACATTCGCCCGGGGGGGGGGGAAGCTTGCATTTTGAGCATGTACTTCCCCAAGTTATATATTTCAACTATTGCCCTCAGAAGGTCCTTAAGCGATTGATCCAAAGTGTCTCTTATTCTTTCTTTCTGCAGAGTACAAGTATGCGTGAAGGCATGGGCTAAGAGAACATGCCTGTGGAAATCCTTGCCAAACTGGTCAAACCAGTCAGCCCTGAACACCCTTCTCCTCTTTTGGCCTCCCCCCCCCGCTCCTCTACACTTTGAGATGCTTTTGCATACAAAGCTTGAAAAAGTTACTTTTGGAAATACAGTACCCAGAACCTTTCAACAACCCCAAAAAATCCTTCCTGTTCCTGAGCTTAGCTCTAAATCAAAGATGGGCAAGTGCTGTTATTTTTCTCTGCTTAATGTTTATGAGAAATCATAGCTCAGGACGTCTGGGCCCTCAGCATGATGGACTGGGGCACCTAAACACACATTCAGCCCAAGAAGTGGTTTCACACCCGTATCTACTAGGGGTTCACCCTTTTTTCATTTCATTAATTTGATCTGGGGTGGAGGGCGTGTCACTTTCATTTCTTTCCTCACATTATTGTTGGGCATTGTGATGTTTCACAGAGCTTGCAAAGACCCTTTACAAGATGTCAACTTTCTTCACAATGGTTTACAATTGTATGCAATTACACCGTTATTAGTCCCAGGGCCAAAACAATCAAGAAGGGCACAATTGGGATTAGGTGGCGATGACATGTTGTTTCCATTGCCCCCCCCCCGAGATTTGTCTCTAAATGCTGCAAATTAAGACAGCAAACAAAGCCCATTGTTCCCGCTCAGGAGTGACAAAATGGGCAACAATAGGAAGCTAATTTACATCTTTGAAAGCTTCAGAAAAGCTTTAGTGGATAACCTCAGCTACTTTATCAATTAGTCAACTCTGTTCCTAATTGTGAAGCTTCCAGCTTTGTCTGTTTTGGCCCAAGGTTGTGTCTGCCCAAGCTCACCACTCATACAGCTCCTACTTCCACCTTCCAACTCCTCACAAAATGTTTCCCTCTAAAGCGGCAGTGTTGTCACTTTGCAAAACAGAACGTGTTTGCCAGTCTACAGTTAGTACCACTGAGATGAGGTCGTGGTTTGAGATCTACCTTCTGCCCATCCCTTCTTTCAGTAACACACAACCGTTCTCCCACCAGATTGTCGTAGCCGTCTCTTACTTATTGCCCTCCAGACGATGCAGAAGACTAATGTGAAGCAAACAAAGGCCCAGTTCCACTCGTGGTTCCTACTGATGGTGGACACGCCCATGAACACAAATATCAGGGTTTCGCTGATGCTGCTCAGCATTTTCATAAAATATTTGATTGTCGTGTAGGAGTTCTGGGAAACATTCGCCTCCACGTATTTCTTCATTGTCACCGCACATGCCGTAATCCTATCAATTCAGAAATACCAAGAAAGGGATGCATGAGCCATTGAGAAGTCAGGGCTGGGGGAGGAGTCCTTTCCACAAAACTACTAATTCCAATCATCATCCTCAGCTGGTTATACAGCTTTTTTTACTTTCTCATCTGAAACTGAAGTTTGTCAGCTCACAAGGGATGCTAAACCAGCTCTCCCTGACTTAGCACTCCCCAGACATATTGAATCACAATTCCCATCACTTTCCGCCTACTGACTTTGCTGGTTGAGGCTGATGGGAGTCAGTAATTCTCAACATTCAGCAGGCATTGCATTGGAAAGATTTCCTCTAAACAGTTTCTTATGAGTCAGATCAGTAAGAAAAGCAATGTGTGCTGTTTATATATACTGTCCCATTGTGCAGTACAGCTCAAGTAGATGGCTCAAAGTTGAATCAACTATCCAGCCTCCAAAGATCAGTAATATGAGTACCCAGCTTGCTGTGGAGGCAATGCGAAGCCTGCATAATTAAATTATAAATCATTCAGAGATATCACTAATCCCTTTACTTCAGTATTCCCATGTAGTTTAGGTTTTGTCAACATGACATGTTTGAGGTTCATTGGATTACAAGCCTCATCAGCATCCTCACTCCAACACCGCTGATGAGTCCCAGGTTGTGGGTAGCTGTTCCACTGAAAGCAGATAACTCCAATTTTGCCAGGATGGTTGGTCCATTCATACTCTTTCCCAGTGGTGGCTAACCTTCGGCACTCCAGATGTTTGGGCCACAACTCCCAGAATTCCCAGCCTAGATTGCCAGTGACAAAGGACTGTCGGAGTTGTTAGTCCAAAACATCTGGAGTGCCAAAGGTTCACCACCACTGCCCTATCCCTTGAAAAGGTTCAGTACCTTGGGGAGCTCCTTTTAACAATCAGACTAAAACCCAAAGTCGATCCCCAAGTCTTCTGAAACCATGGTCACCAGGGACCTGCACCACCTATGATCTTTCCCCAAAGTCATTAGAACAGCCAGTCAACCCAGTTATCTCCTGTGCATCTATTATGCTACTGTTCACACAAATTATCCTATGAGAAGGCAGAATCATAATGTGGCTTAAAGTTGGCAGGGAGATCAGCTCAATGTAATTGCCACTCACAAAACTATTATCAAGAATTGTCTTTGGCAGCACTGGGCACAGACCAAGACATGTCTTTGCCTGGGTTAAAGAACCCCATTCTGCATACTGGTATAAAACTAGACTAGCAGTGGCACAACACCCACCATCACCCCAACCCCTAGCATCTCATTTAAGGTACAGGGTAGGTTGTGTAACAGAAGACTGTGTCCTTCCACATAAGTGAACAGTAAGTCATCTCTGGAGTAATAATTGGGTGCCGGCCACTGCTGACTCCTCGCATTTTCATCTGAGGTGGCTGCCTCACTCCACCCAATGGCAGGACCAGCTCCAGGTATTTCACAAAATAAGAGCATACTAACTTGCAGAGATACAGAAACGCCAACTTCCATAAGGAAACATTGTTTCTGATTTAAAAGTGATTGCCTCATATGTGACTCCCTATCACTGTTTGTATAAGAAACAGGAATTCAAATTTATTTTTAAATTTGGTAATGGTAACAAGATACTTAGAGGGGCCTTAGAATGATAAGTGCTGTTAAAATTGCAGACTTGAGTGGTGTAACATGGAGTAACAGTTGGAAGAGAGTGCACTCTATTGTTTTTACTTACTGTGTGCAGTCAAGTGAATTCTGACATATGGCAACCCTTTCCTGGGTGCCCCTTCTTCTGGGTGCCCCCTGGGACTTTGCAGCTTAATGTCCAAGGTCACTCAGGCTGGCTCTTCTGGGATGCATATAGATCAGTGTTGGCAAATCTATGGCACAGGTTGGCAAATCTATCACAGAGCCCTTTCTGTGGGCATGCGACATCATCCCCTCACAGCCATGGCACTTCCTCCTCAGCTCGGAGCATGCCACTGTGCTCCGTGCAGAGAGCCGGGTGAAGGTGAGGAAACAGTTTGTGGGCTCATTTGTATCTCCAGCTTACTCTCCAGCCAAACCACTGTGGGCATCCCAAAAGCGGTGTGACAGGAGAATAAACGAGGGCTACGAAGGAGCCTGCAAACTGCTGCTCCCCCTTTGCCCGGCTCTTTGCATACAGCCATTTTGAGACCACTGAAGCAGCTCTTTGCAGAGAGCTGAGCAAAGGGGAGGCAACAGTTTGTGGGCTTGTTCATATCCCCAATTTACTCTCCATCCACACCACTCTGGGCATCCCAAAAGTAGCATGGCTGGAGAGTAAACTGGGGCTACAAAGGAACCCACAAACCACTGCCTCCCCTTTGCCTGGCTCTCTTCATGGAGCCATTTCAGTGAGGGTGCAGAGAGCTGGGTGAAGGGGAGGCAGCAATTTCTGGGCTCCTTTGTAGTCCCAGTTTACTCTCCAACCATGCCACTTTTGGGATGCCCACAGCGGTGTGGCTGGAGAATAAAGTGGGGCTACAAGTGAGCCCACAAGCCGCCACCACTCCATCCTGGCTTTCCCAATGGTGTAGCACCCTATCCATCTCTTTGCCCAGGGCAGAGAGGTGGATTGTGTGCTACTCTTCAAGAAAATGAAGATTGAAGAGCAGGTTTTTGAATTTCCCACAACCACAGCAAGGGTGCTGTGGTCGTGAGAAATTCAAAAGCCTGCTCTTCGATCCTCGCTTTCCCAAAGCGCAGCATCCAAAGCATTTGTAACCCAGAGTACACTGTATTCAGGTTAAATTGCTGTGTTGGCAATTTGTGAAAAATAAGTGGGTTTTGAATTGCAGTTTGGGCACTTGGTCTCTAAAAGCTTCGCCATCACTGATATAGAGGAACTGAAGTTCCTACCTCCGGCTCCACAGCCACTCATTTGATTGGTAAAAATTTTCTTGCCTCTGTTATTGGGTCGGCCCCTTCTTCTTAGTTATTTTCTGGTTCCTTTGGAGTTGGTTTGTTTTTCCTTCCCCAACCACTTTTTAAGAAGCAAGTATGGAGTTTTCCTTCATGCTAGAAACTCATTTTCTCTCTCTCTATTTTTCCTCGGATTATAAATATCTCTGATAAGTAGAGATGGGCACGACTTAGCGGTATTCCCGTTTCCGTTTCCGTTACTCGTATCCGTTACTCTACGGAAACGGAAACGGGAATTACTCCACCAGAATTCGAGCTCGAACCGACGAACAAACAATTTGGTCTGATTTGTCGTGCTCGTTACTTGCATCGCGCAATGCCAAGCGGCACAGAAAAAAAGTTTTTAAAAGTTAAAAAAAAACCCGATTCCCGGCCCTAAAAGTAGGCGAAAACTGTCTGAGGGCACCTACCAGGCCAGAAGGGTGTTTTATAAGCGCTGCTGGTACCAGGCTGGGAGGGCGCATCCATTTGCCATGCAGTGCGGGGGATCCAAAATGGCGACCGCAATATTTTTTTTGAAATCGTTGCCCAAAACCCCACCAAAGCACCACAGAAACATGCGAAAATTAGCTATTTTAAATGCTTGAATTTTTACAGTAGCAGCAGTGGGTTTTTCTTGCAAAAAAAAGTCTCCGTTGATTTTATTTTATTTTATTTTATTTTATTTTTTTACACCTGCGCATTCGCAATGATGGGCTCGCCCATGGAGTGGACCATGCAAAGTTTTGGAGCCATTCCACCAATCGCATGGCCAGGTTTTGCTGACTGTACCAGGCTGGGAGGGTGCATCCATTTGCCATGCAGTGCGGGGGATCCAAAATGGCGACTGCAATATTTTTTTTCAAATCGTTGCCCAAAACCCCACCAAAGCACCACAGAAACATGTGAAAATTAGCTATTTTAAATGCTTGAATTTTTACAGTAGCAGCAGTGGGTTTTTCTTGCAAAAAAAAGTCTCCGTTGATTTTATTTTATTTTATTTTATTTTATTTTATTTTATTACACCTGCGCATTCGCAATGATGGGCTCGCCCCATGGGAGTGGACCATGCAAAGTTTTGGAGCCATTCCACCAATCGCATGGCCAGGTTTTGCTGACTGTACCAGGCTGGGAGGGCGCATCCATTTGCCATGCGGTGGGGGGGGATCCAAAATGGCGACCGCAATATTTTTTTTGAAATCGTTGCCCAAAACCCCACCAAAGCACCACAGAAAGATGCGAAAATTGGCTATTTTAAATGCTTGAATTTTTACAGTAGCAGCAGTGGGTTTTTCTTGCAAAAAAAAAGTCTCCGTTGATTTTATTTTATTTTATTTTTTTTACACCTGCACATTTGCAATGATGGGCTCGCCCATGGGAGTAGACCATGCAAATTTTCCACCAATCGCATGGCCACTTGGCCAGGTTGACCACAGAGACTTCTGGGATGTGCCAATCGGGCATAAACAGCCCACTAATCGTAGCCCAAACCCGAACCCTAAGCTTAACCCATACACCAGTACACTGTCCTTGTAAGTGGGTCAGAGAGGCACCCAGATGCACCCCAATACTCACCCTAACCTCACCCGTAACTAGCCTAACCCTAGCCGTTCCGCTAACCCGTCTTAACCCTAAGCCAGATCTACTTGCATTGCACTACATGCAAGTACGTGAGACACAGCGGGTGCAAAGAGTCTGCCAGTCCGTCACATGTGGCTCTGGCTGACTCCTGCAGCTCCCTCCAGGAGCCCGCTACCCCCTCCCCAAACCAGTACTAACGACAACGAAAAAACGAAAAAACAAACCGACTAATTTTTGCAAATTTTCGCGAAAAACGGAAACGAGCCGAAACGGAACCGGCCCGACTAACGACAACTCGAAAAAAAATTTTTTCAAGTCGTGCCCATCTCTACTGATAAGTGTGAGTAACTGCTACTTCTCCCTTCTTAAGATGCATCTAGAATGATCACTTTTTACTACAAAAGGGTTATATTGTGGATGGGATCAGACAGTGTTATAAGCACCACATTAGATTGTGTTGGAGAGGGTTCCGATCACACCAGCACACTCAAAAGAAGAGAACAGTCCCGCTGCTGAGTTTTTTTTAAAAAAAGGTCTGGGCAGAGGACAGAGCAGAGTCAGGTTGGTTCATGATCAATATATCATCTGGTCTCTGGCAAATACAAACTATGCTGTTAGTTCTCCAGAATTTGATCTAAATAATTGTTTGAACCTACCCTGTCTGCCTGAAGCAAGGATTGTTGAGAGTGAGTTTTTCACCCCACATTTCTGTTTTTCTTGTGATATGTGAAAAATAGGAAAAGCCACATTCCCAATGTACATTTTTCTAAACCCCAATAGTCCTTACTTAAAAAATAATAATAACATCGCACATTGTTATCTGTAAGGAATATATGTACAGTACAGGCAAAAGCGGAAGAAACACATAGCCATGGAAAAACAAGAGGGAGTTCTTAGCGTGCCTGGTGACTCCTGAAGGTCTGCAGAACTGTACATTCACACACACACACACATTTTAAAATGCTGACTGCGGGATTCCCCCCCTTCCCCTCAAATCCAATAAATAATTATTGTGTTCTGTAGCCACAGGGAAGACCCAACTGAGCTGATGTACACAACCAGACACTTCCAGTATGTAGTAAACTTCCACACTCATAAAAAGTGCTGAGTTAATTGCTATTAAGGGGGCAGCAGATTATTTGAATAGCTTTTTGCATAATCTCTCAGGTATTTATGTTTTTAATCATCTGACTGACTAACAACCCAAGGGTGCACAGAGAGGAGATAAGTGAGTCGGGTGGCGTGAAGGCCGCCATTGCTCTGATACTCACGCCAAGATGCCAGAAATATACAGAGTTTCTGCAGCCAAGTAGGACAAATAGCTGAACATGAAGACCAGGAGAGGTTCGATGGCAGAAATGTTCTGCGTGAAACGCGTCATGAAGGCGGCCACGACCCCGAAGACAATGCCAAACAGCAGCCCGCCGAGGCTCACGACAAAAAAGCGAGCAAATCCTGCCAGGACATCGATGGGCGCAATCTCTTCATATCGGTGCATTTGAGTGAAGGCAAGGAACATGTTGTACAAAACCTGGGTGGGGAAATAAACAAAAGATCTCATCATGATGGTCGCCAAAGATGCACACTGTCTTTACAGCTAGAAATGAGGGCCAATTGGGGGGGAGTGGTGATTCATTTTCTTATTAAATCTCAGCCTGTCTAATGTCTCTCATAAGAAGCCCTGGATATTTCTCTTGTATGGAGGAACATCCTTCTAAGAGTAGGCAGAATGCTTGCTTTCAATGTGTCGCTTGACCCACGTTCTTACACGGTAGCAGCAGGAGAAAGAGCATAAATGTAGCAGAGGATGTGATGCATGTCATGTCTCCTTGTGCCACATGGTTTGGGCATTTCCAGTGGCAGCTGCTTTCTAGCTGGGGCTTTCACAACATCTGCTAGGAGAAAAATATTAGGTATTTGGAGATGCTTAGGCAGCCAGTCTGGCTAGAAAGCCAGGGTAGCATGGTGGGTAGAGTGAAGCAGTAGGACTCGGGGTGTGTGTGTTTAACAATGGCAAAACACTCCTTGGCGATCTTGCTTTTGACACCCTTTAAGGTTGGCATAAGTTGGGAACAACTTGAGGGAATAGGCCAAGCATGTCCAAACTTCAGCCTTCCTGATGTTTTGGATCACAGCTCCCAGAATTCTAACCTTAGATTGCCAATGACAAAGGACTGTGGGAGTTGTGGTCCAAAACATCTGGCAGTCTAAAGTTTGGACATGCCTGGAATAGGCTATCTACCATATGTACTGAATAAGTTTATTTGCCTGTGACTTGGAATTGTACTAATGGTTAGCGTACATTACTCACTACTAACCATTTTTTCTATAGTTGCAGCATCTTTCTACATCATCCCATGCAGCAGCCTTGTCCTGCTGGAAGGGATGGCCACCTTCCCCATCATAGAAGAGACAGAGGACATAGAAGGAGAAGTGGTGGACAGGTCTGGGAAAAGGGGAAATGAAATAAAGGGGGGCAAAAGGGGGGAAGTGTGCATGATGGCAGCAGCCATGGGAGGGCAACAGGGGTGTGGGTGCTCCCACTCCTGTAAAGAAAAATAAAATGACAAGGAGAAAGATAAGAACAAGGCAGCAGCCCTGACTCCCCAAAGGAGTCATTTTCCTCACTCAATACCTGGCAGTTCTGAAGAGGAGGGACAAGTACTGGAGACAGGACTCATAGTTTAATGGTTAAACTGCAGCACTGCAGCACTGCAGCCCAAACTCTGCTCCTCACCTGGGTTCAATCCCAGGTAGTCTCGAAATTCACTCAGCCTTCTATTCTTTCAAGGTCAGTAGGCTGGTTAGTGTGCATGTCTGTGTGTTGGGGGAGGAACAATTGAATTGGAAACCACCCAGAGACTGCTTTAGGGCCCTATGGGGCAGTATATAAGCAGCACAGGTCTGCTTTCTGAGCAGCAACAGGCAGGTGGTGTGGATGGACACAATCCATCACTCTTAAGAAGAATGAACTGCCAACCTATGGAAAGCCAGCCTTTCATGCCACTGCGAGCTCTGAGGCCTCGTATCCTTCACTTGGGAGACACATGCCTGCTGCTTCCCTGTCACTTGCATTTTCTTTCTTGAGAGTTGTCCAGTATGAAGGGGGGAAAGCAGCAGACCTAGAACCCAGCTTCTGGCAAAGATGATGAGGCTATCATCTTGTTCCTGCTCTGGTTGTCTTCATTTTATTCTGGAAGTAAACCCACCCCACTCCTGCAGCTAACTAGCCATGGCTAGTCCCATCTTGTGCCTCCTCTCTCCCCACCTCTTCCCACTCTGTCCTCTTCCTGCCTTCTCCTTCTGCATGTCAGGGGTAGTTCTGGGGTGATAACCACATCTATGGAGTGAGAGGAGAAGGAGATGTACCATTCCCAGAGAAACCACCACCACCACCACCACCACTCCATTAGCCTAATGATGTGGCCAGCTGTGTACAAAGTAGATCAGTACCTTCGCAGTCCGGGGAATCCTGGCACAGGGGTTTTTTGCCTCCCCCATCCAATGAGGCCTAAAATGGTGGCACCAGGAGCCATTTTGTGGAGGCAGATTATATAAGGATCTGCCCCGACTTCCCCAGAGTCTTTGCCTGGTGCCACAGCGGACCTCTTCCTCCCACCCTTTGGCTGGTAATGAGATTAGCTGGGGGCCAGATGGGAAGTTTTGGCTACAACCTTGATTGGCCTGCAGGTGGCAGTGCATTTTCACCCATCCCATTACAACTGGGTGATCACTCACTGAGGTGGTCACTCAGTTCAGTCGCAACGGTGGGTAGTGAATAGGTTATTAGAAGAATGTGAGATCCCAGATTGGCATCCAATGGGTGCTTGGTAGCCCTCTGTCTGTAAATAGGATTGGTTGGAATATATGAAAGGTAAGAAATAATCTAGGCTTAGTAAGTGGCCGAGGGCAGCCCTGATTTATTTAGACCATTAACCGGGATCTCACAGAGTGACATCTGGGATAAGGAGCTCTTAGAGAGTCACCTATTCCTACCTATTGCACTACATAGGCTCCCTTATCTCATAAGACTTAATAAGATGTTAAGCCCTTGTTTAACTCAAAAGCAGTTGTCCCACCTCTTTACTCAGGCTGGGGGGGGGGGACAACATGACTAGAAGGATTTCTATGACGTGACTTTTTTGAGTAATCTCGTGAAAAAGACCAGATTACTCATAAACATGTTTAAACTTTCTTGTGGGGCTAAGTATGAGTCATGACTGTATTGTACTTACTTTCCCTCCTTCTTTCCCCCCCTCCCCGCTCCACACATTTTAAAAAATATTTGCAGTTTAAGAATTCCATTCTTTACGATGTACTTACCACAGTTATCCCATCATTTAAGAGAGATTCTCCAAATATCATCATATAAAGCTGTTCATTGATGGACATCTCCTCAAATACAGCCAAGACAGCTGTAGGGTCCACAGCCGAGATCATGCTGCCAAACAGCAGGTTGTCCAACAAGTCCACATCCTTGAGGCCAAAGGCCGTGATCTGGCAAATGCCATAAAGGGAGAAGCCGATGCCAAAAGCGTTTATAAGGGATCCCATGGAAGACCACCAAATAATGGACCCAACGTTTTCAAAAAAGGGTCGGGTAGGCATAAAATATCCCTGTTCTAGGATGATGGGTGGGAGGAGGTACAAGAAGTAAATGTTTGTAGTCATGACTGGAGGAGACTTGTGGTCAGTACCAAAAATAATGGCACCAACCAAGACACCCATGGCAATGTTGAGGCAGCTTTCAGGCATTAAGTGTGGCAGACGGCTGTAGAGATGAAAACCTTGAACAAAAGACAGAGAAAAGAACTAGTGGTGTTGTTTTTCTTCAAAGGTCTTTCAGTGGTTGAGGTTCTTTGTCTCAGGCATGAAGAGGGCATATGTCTGACAGGGTCCCCAAGTCATGAGCATCTCATTGCTTAAGATCTACAAACCAAATTCAGAATCCTAGAATGCTACAGGCAGGTCCTTGCAATGTCCTAGAGGTAGATGCTTCATGAGTGAACCCATCAGCAACTATTGTAAAACAGTGGTGTGTGTGTGTGTGTGTGTGTGTGTGTGTGTGTGTGTGTTGTGTGTGTCAGACAGACTCCAATACAAATTTAAAAGCCTGTAGGAGGAGATCTAGATCAAGTGTGATCATGCAAAAGATGAGGCTGCTTCTGAGTACATCTACATGATAAACACACTAAAAACACCCCTGTTAGGGTGGCCAGATGGGATTATCCAAATCAACAAGATGGGAGGGGGAAAAACATGAAAAAGCAAATCATGCACTCAGAACCTGAGACCTCGGACACAACTATACTGTCAGGAATGAAAGAGTCACACCACAGCGTACATTGGTATCATTTTTTGAAACCATACCAAGGCTTCCCTTCCAGCCAGTCAGTGGAAGAAGCTTCTCAGCTATTGACAATACTGTGTCAGCGTTTGATGTGTGGTAATAATGGAGCTGCTAGAGCTGCAGGCAACAACATGACTGTACAACCCACAGCCAGATTTCAGGGCCCAAACCATGGCAGGGGTTGGCTGCAACAAAACCAATACCTGGGAAACAGGCAAACAGGCAACGGATTGCCCAACACCGAGCATTGTAGGCATGAGCATTGGGAACTTCCCAGGACCAGCCACCAGTCGGGCCACTGCACTGACCCATGTTGTCGCCGGATTGTGGTCAAATTTGCCCCAGTAATGAACTTTCAGTTAATTCTCAGCGCTTGAAAAACGTACTGTGGTTTATCTGTATCAAGTGTACGGTCCTGGAGTTGAGTCACCCTAATGCAAGCTAGAGACCATAGTCCTTTTGTTTTCCTAGAAAGAGAGAAAACGTGTCTTGTTCTTCTCTCAAGGCAGAACTATCTACATCCACTCCATGGTCTCCTCGAATGAATAAGACATTTTACGAACAAAGCCTGAATAGTGTTACAGAATGACATTAGTGTCCATGCTTTTCCCTAACTTGAGCATTTGTTTTATTCTCTTGTTGGCAGCCTTTGGGATCCAAACAGACTGGGTCTTTCGACTAGCTGTACAAGTGTGTTTGTTTGTTTGTTGTGACCTGTTTGTTTGTTTGTTTCCTTGATTTGCCTGTTACTTTGTGGCATTTACTAGAAGGCCCGATTTCCCAAATAGGGACTCTGGGCGGAGCCCACAAAAGCAAATTGAGGGAGGGATTTTCAAACAAACAAAAATGGCTTCCCTAGCAAATATAAAAAACCACCTCTCTTCTTTGTCTACTAAAGAACACCCCAACATAGAGAGGGACAGCTCAGGATGGAAAAAATCAGCAGGGGACAAACATTTGAAGGATCAAGGCTATTCTTTCGAAAGCTTTCCTAAAAAGCATATTTACAAAGAAGAGAGGTTTTTGAAAGCTGTCAGGGACTCCATTTGTCAGCATTTCAAAATCAATTTGTTCACAGGTGCAGGACTCCGCCACCGTCTAGGCCCAACTTACGGGCTGACTAACTTATCCACCCGGGGTGGCCCCAGGGAAATGAAAGTGCCAAAGACCTCTGGTCACAGCTAACGACGCTGACCTTTGGGAGATAACGACCATTCTTGATGGGTTTCAGCATAGGCCATTGTTTACCTTAAGGCCATGGACACTTTGTAAACCAAAACGAATACCTTGAGGCTTTGTTCAATGGATGAGCCCATGCAGGCGAGTCAGACAAGAGGTCATGCTGCGATCGAAACGGTATCTTGCACTAGCTGTATTCAGTCTGATGAAGCTGCATTCTGCACCCGCGCAACGTTTCTATCTCTCAAAAAAGAAAGTCCCAGTAGCCATGACTCAACTCCCAGATGAAACCACGCTTGCACAATTGTATGCTTCACAGCCATCATGGTACGGGCGAATCTGGGCAACAAGCCTAAGCTGGTAAAAAGCCAACTTGGACACGGCAGCCACCTGGGACTCCAGGGACAATGTCAGGTCCAAGACAACACCCAGACTCCTCACTCTGTCAACCAGCTAGAGAGTAGACACACACCCCCGACTGGGAAGCGGCCCACTGTACCCATCCGCCCCCACCCAAGGAACAGAACCTGTGTCTTCTCAGGGTTGAGTTTGAACTTGTTGGACCTGATCCAATCCAGCACGGCATCCACGCAGCGATCAGGGGTCTGGACCACCTACATTGCAGGGGTGGAAAAGGAGATATAGAGTTGTGTGTCATCAGCATACTGATGACAGCAAACACCATATCTCCAGATGAACTCACCCACCATATAAATGTTAAATAGCATGGGGAGATTTCCAGTCATTGGGGCACCCCACAAGAGAGTAACCAGGGAGATGACAATTCTCCACCCAGGCTTACTTGCTGAGCATGTCCCCCAAGGAAGGAGAGGAGGCAGCACAAGGCTAAACCCCTAATCCCCACCTCGGAGAGCGCGCCCATTAGGATACCGCGGTTGACAGTATCAAAGGCCAAAACAACTATTGCTGATCTCAATTCTCAGTGCAGGAAGGTTCCCTGTTATCAGCTAAAGTAAGGTGGCCATCTCAGCTTCGGGCAGCAGATTCTAGGTGTCGAGAAGAGCAAAATGAAAATCCAAACACAAAAGTGGGCAATGACTTTGTGAGGAAACTTTAATGGAAGCTTTGTGTTCTCTCATGTTTTCCATCAGGATTTGTGGCATAAAAATGCCAGGGAAAGTGAGAAGGAGGGAAGCTCATACATTGTGCCCAGTGCCGTTGTTGCTACTAGATCGGCAGTTAAATTCAGTCTTAAAACTGAGATGACAGGTGTTAGATTGCACCTAGAAGTACACACTGTGGTTAAAAGTTAATTGTGGTCTATAAGCACAAGGCAAGTCATAAATCAGAGGTATGATTCTTAGTTTGCTCCCTAATTTGTAACTAAAGTGTTCTTACTGTCAGACACACAATTTCTATAGCATAACTCCCCCTGACATGGCTGAGGTGGGGCAAGAAACCAACTATTTTGGGTCTTCCCTGCCCTGGACACTGGGATGGCCAATAAAGACAGTTGAACTTGATGTTGGTAGGATAAAGAGTTGCAGTGAAGGGGTTTTTTTTTGAGGGGGGGGTCTACCATGGCGCCTGCAGACTGATCTCACAAGCTGTGAAATAACAGTGCATTCTCCAAAGCACTTCTGAGTTTGTGTTAGGACGTGAAGACCACGGGGATCACACCGCCATGCAGCTCTTAATGAACTAGAGGATTTACATGTACTGTATAGCTAGACACAAGAAGAGTGCAGGGCGAATGAAGTAATGGCTATGCATGAAACCCTACTGGATGCCTGTACGCAAATATTTATCGGGTGATCATTCTCTTTCATTTACCTTCGTCTTTAATTAATCTGTTCCTCTCTCATGGTTTAAGATAGTGATTTATATCACATTTCAAACAGCTTTTGACTCTGTCAGGTTTTGCCTAATTTACGGCAACGACATGATGCACAGGCAATTGTGAGTTAGTCCAACCCATTTCCATGATTATCTTTACCTTATGAACTGTATTCATAACAGGGAATTTAGGTGAACAATTCAATTAAAGTAGGACCCCTGTATCCATTGATTCATTATCCACTGATTTAGTTATCCATGGTTGGCAGAGGAAAAAAATTAAACAATTCAGCAGCCACAAGCAAAATATCAGCTGTAAAGCAAGCTATTGTCAAAAGTAGCATCTGTAAAGCAAGCTACTGTCACAAACAGCAGCCATAAAGCAAGCTACTGTCTCAAAAGAGCAGTCATAAAGCGAGCTACTGTCAGGAAACAGAATTTTGGGGGTGGATGGACAGGTGTTCTCTCTTATCCATGGTTTTCATTATCCACGGGAAGGCCTGGAATCAATCCCCAGCAGATACTGGGGTCCTACTGTATTGTTATATGTCATCAAGTTGCTCACAGCAGCCCTATGAACCACTGCCGACAAGACTCCTTTCGGTGTTAGCACCCAGTTTGTGTAGCCTCTTATAGTTAATTGTTTAGGTGCTGGAGTATGTTTCTGTTAGATGCCTTGCTACTTGCCCAGGTACATGAGAAACATGGGCCATACAGCCTTATCAATCACCTGCAGTTCTTGCAGCAAGTTACTCAAATCTTACGCAAACATGAATAAGATTATGGCTAGGAACCTTCAAAAGTTCCTGTCACTAACAGACATGTTCACATCTTGGAAATTGAGAGCTATATCTGCCTTTTCTGAGTACAATTTTTTGAGAACTGCGGTCTAGAAATTGAAGCCGGACTAAGCTTAGAAAACCTCTCACAATTTGTAGCTCAAGATTTATGGTACTGCAGCGATTGTGACTGCTTCCAATGAGACAATCATTAATAGTTAGTAACTGGAAACCACTATGGCTATTTTGGCTCATTAACACTGTGATGATATGCGCAATAAGTGATAATAACTAAGCCCTGTTGTATATAGTGCATAAGAATATATTGTGGAATAGAGATGGGCACGAAACGAACAATTTTTGTTTCCGTTTCCGTTTTTTCGTTTCATTATGTAATGAAACGACAAACGAATTTTGTCTCTAAAATGAAACAAAACGAACAGAAACACCGGAAATTTTGTCATGTGTTTCATTTCCGTTACTGCAATATGAGTGAATTGCTTAAAATCCTTTTTAAAAAATCACAAAAAATGAAATAAATGGTAATGAAATGGTAACAAACGAACGAAAACGAAAACAATTTTTTGCAAAAATTCACAAAAAAACGGAAACGAACCGAAACGGACCCTCCAAACAACAAACGACAAACGAAATGCAATTTTTTTTATTCGTGCCCATCTCTATTGTGGAACCTCATACGTCCTCCTCCTCGCAGGAATCCTGGGGTGAGGTTAGAATGGTCTTGCCTCATGGGGGTTTCCTCACCTCAGTCAAATAAAACTGCATTTTTACAGATTAAAAATGTTTGCCATTCTTCACATTGAAACATTTTAGCCTTCTTCTGAACCAGAAAGGGGACTTCACAATCTGAAATGCCCCAGGCCTCTTCTGAACTCTAAAAGGGCCTGCCCAGAGCTGAAAGATTACTATTGAACTTTATTATAACTGAATCTATTTTCACAAGCTAGAAATTAGAATGGGACATTTTACTAATTCAAAGAGGGAAATGTAATATTTTCATTTAATATACCAACCACTGTGCATCAGTTGGCTTAGTAAACTTCAAGAATACCCTTACAATGCAATTCTATATGTCTTTACTTAAAAGTAAATTCTACTGAATTCATTTTGGACTTCTTCCTAGATAAGTAAATTACAGGAGTGTAATTTTAATTTGTGATTTTAAAAAAACTATGCAAGATTGCATGCGCAAGCTTAATTTGCAAGATGAGACTATTGCTTTATACCTATTTTTTGGGCATTTTCCCTATTAGATTTTTCGTGACATGCACACTGAATTTATGCCTATCACAGAGTTATAGGCAACTCATTAATTCTTCAGGTCACTCACTAAACAGAATATGCTGATTAACCAGTGCCCTAAAATAGCTAATATCAATTATTTAGTTGAGGGGAACAGTAACAAACAAACAAAAATATGTTTTACTTGCTGAATTCAAAGGGGAGGGAATATGGTGAGCACAGCATCATCTGACACATGCTTGTCTACTCAGATGTAACCCCTCCACACGTTCCCCGAGACTCTCTCCAAGCTGTACGTGCATTTCACCCAAGACATTTTGACTCACCAATTTTCGCAAGGGACACTAAGAGTATCCACAGTGTGACTTCATAGGGGATTTGCACATATTCGTAATCTACTGTGAATATGTGCAGCCTCTCATCTCTCCCCGATTCAGTAGCATCAAATGGATCCGCTTGAACCGAAGAGCTTGAATTCCTTTGTGGTAGTTCCACGTACTGGGCAGCGAAAACATGATCCACGACAGAGAGAAATAGAAAACAGCCCCAAAGAGTCAGACGAGCAAGTTTCTGAATACCCATGGCAAAGAGAATCTTTGTGCTCTATCTGAAGCCAGCACTCTTCACAGCAATAGTTGTCATTTCCTTTTCTTACTGTTACACCCATGTGTTGTATCTGGAGAGCTTTGGGTCACTCCTTGCGTTGATTGTGTCTGGCTGCCTCCGTAGTCCCGAATACATATTCTTTGTTTGGTGCTGGCCGAAGAGTAAGGTAAATCTATAAATCCAGGATTTTTCAGACACTTGCTGTTTTTTCTCCTGGCACAGCAACCAGCTGGAATCTTTCACTCCATTGATGAAGACCAAAGTAACAGTTGTGTCCCCTGCAGGAGTACTTTTTGGCTGAGAAAAAATGTGAAGCAATATTATGGACTCAATTAGTTACTGGAACCCTGAAGACAGAGGTTGCTCCACAAGTTTTCCACCTATACAGCTTCACTCCAAGTTTACCTAAGTTCTGGTTTCATAGCTAACATAGTCAAACAAGCAAATATGTCAAATGTGTTAGGGACATCTAGTGGATTCTCATATAAATTGCAGTCGATCCCCACCACTACAATGGAAAGAAAGGCAGTTGTGATTGGAAGTGTGAAGTGACCAGTCTTATTCTCATTCCCATTAAAAGTTCCACTAGGGGTGCAACTACACCGGAAATCCAAAATGGGGTGATTTAGCTCTGCTGCAATTTGATTTGAAGACTGTATTACTTTTGAAGTCACAATCAGTGCTCACACATCGGCTGCAGATCAATGTGGGGGTTCACACTGGATGCATAGTGAAATGGAGATTAGTCAGTCATCACAGATTAAAAAGAAGATAAACCCACAGATGCCAACCGATTAGAGGAAGCTACAGGAAGCCCAGTTTGGGACTCTAACATATGTAACAGGAAGATTTTAATATTTGCACTCCTCTGTGTTCCTAATCCACATAGCTCTACCTGACATATGAATATTTTTTTTTTAAAAAATCCCCATATGCATATATTTTTTTAAAAAGAATCCCCATAAAGAAGGCCCAGGTCTTGGACTAAACTATATTTTATGACAAATAGGGCCTGTTTTGTTCACAAGCCCTTTTGCTGTAATGCTATCTGTTGCTAACACTGATTATTGCCAATAAAAAAGGTAGGTGCAGGGAATTCAATCCAGTTCTTTGGGGCCAAAAAAAAAAAAAGAACAAAAGAAAAAGAATAAGGCAGCTCCAAAATATAGTGTAGCAAAGAGCTAACATCTTTAGGTATATCATTCAAAAATCTGCTGTCCTGCTGGAATATAACAATCCCAAGTTACAAGCCTTTGATTTTAAGAAAGATCTAAATTTGTTGAGCATTTAGAATTCCTTGACATTTCACACCATTCCGTGTTTCTCCTGTAACTCTCTCTATATTTTTATACCTTTATCTTGTTTCTTCTCCCCCTTCTCCTTTTCTGTTTTGGCCTCCTTAATACGTTGATGCATTGGTTTACAACTCAGAGGAGAGGATTACTCAAAAATGCTGGGGGTGCCATGATAATCAATGTAAAAAAGAAGTTAAAATGGCAGATGTCATGATATGCTGTGTTGCTGAGCTGACCAATGATAAAAAGGTGTGTGGGATATGATGAGACATAAAAGGCATGGTTTTGGTTGCTTTGATTTTAGTGGAACTCAGATTTGTATCCAGACTTGGTCAAGTGCTTTCCAGAAATGAAATCTCTAACCTATATTCTCCCGAGATTTATCACATTTCATGTTAATATGAAACAAGAACTACAATCACATTCTAAAATGTATTTATTTTATTATTTTTGAATATTTTACCCCACCTTTCTCCTTGGAAAATGACCCAAGGCGGCTTACAATAATGAGGGACAATATACAGCCCAGAACAATTAAGACATATTCAAATTAGGAACAGGGAATTCGAAAAAGCATCTTAGAACATTAAAAGGTAACAGTAGAGCGACAGAGAGCAGGCAAAAGGGGAAAGGAAAATCCATTATGAGGAGTGGAAACTAACATGTAAATCACTGGTGTTCTTATGAAATTAGTCAATGCAATCATGCATGGTAATCTATATAAAAGTCACTTATTAGGTAGTCCCTCATTCAGGGAAAGCTTGCCTGAAGAGGAAGGTCTTTGCCTGCTTCCAGAAAGACCTGTTTTTATGGTCATGTTTTATTTGTACAGTACATTGTTTAATCCAATTGGAAGATAATACCCTGATACATAAAGTAATTATTAAATAGATACAGTACCTTTCTTCTTGGAAAAGGACCCAAGGTGGCGTACAATAATGAGGGACAGTATGCAGCCCAGAACATTTAAGACATATTCAAGTTAAGAACAGGGAATTAGAAGAGGCATCTTAGAACATTAAAAGGTAGAAAGAAAAATCCACTATGAGGGGTGAAAACTAACATGGAAAACACTTATGTTCTTATGAAATAAGTCAATGCAATCATGCATGGTAACCCATCTAAAAGTCACATAATAGGTAGGCCATCATTAAGGAAAATCATTAAGGTAATCAAGTAACATACTGTCAATTTTTAAAAAAAAAATCCAACCATCTTCCCTTCCATTGCATAAATGTAAAGGGGTCTCTCTTTTTTAATACATTTTTATTAAATTTTAAACTACATACAAACAAAATAACAAGAAAATAACAAGGAACAATTAACAATACACGTGTACCCCCACCCCCTGGGACCATCCATGAGTTTTTCTTTGTTACTCCGTCTTCTGTTGTTCTAGTAGTCTTCTTAAAGTCCTCTTCTCCAGAATTGTTGTGAAATATTTGTTGGCTCTTTCCCCTTCCCTTCAACTAATACATAGTCTATAAATTTTCCCCAGATATCGTAAAAATGTCTTTTTTCATTTCTCCTCATTTAACTTTTAAACTACAAGACAATTCATCATTTATAGCTATATCCCAAAGTTCGTTGTACCAATCTTCCATCTTAAGTTCTAGTTTTGACTTCCAATTTCTTGCTATAATTAATCTGGCAGCTGTCATAAGATTTGCTATTAGCTCCTTTGTTGTAACATCATAATCTTTACTAGTTGACAATGATAATAATGCTATCTCTGGATTACAGTCTATATCTAACTTAATCATGTTACTTAGCTCTAAAAAAAACTCTTTCCAAAACTTTTGAACTATTTCACATTCTCTTAATTTGGTGCCATAGTTTGAATTTATCATGAGAAGGCAAGATTTACACTGGAAACGTCAATATGTTAAGAAAACCTTAACACTGGAGGATGTCTGAAATGAAATGCACTTAATTAAAAAATCCATTACTGGCCTTTAGGGTACAATATCTGACCAGTACTGTTAATGATGCAACTTTTTAGACACAGTTCATTCATGTGGCCAGCAGTAGTGCAAACCAATTTGATGGCACACGAGAACAAGATGGCAGCATTTGGACGAGATGAGTTTTACGATAGAAATCTTTTTGTATTATGAAATACTTGTGATGATACAGTAGTCAATTAGAACATTCCTTCTTAACACGTGTGTGTGTGTGTGTGTGTGTGTGTGTGTGTGTGTGTGTGTGTGTGTGTGTGTGTGTGTGTGTGTGTGTGTGTGTGATGAGTGGTGGTGGTGGTGGTGGTGGTGGTGGTGGTGGCGGCGGCGGCGGCACAGGTGTCCCAGGCTTCCTTCTCAGCTCTGCTACTCAATCACCTTTTACACCCAGCGTGGTTGTTTGTCTGTGGAACTCCCTGCCACATGATGTGGTGATGGCATCTGGCCTGGATGCCTTCAAAAGGGGATTTGATGTATTCCTGGAGGAGAAGTCCATCACAGGTTACAAACTATGATGGGGATGTGTAATCTACAGGCTTAAAACTGGGGTACTTCAAGGGCCAGATGCAGGGGAGTGGTATCAAGAGACAGATATCTAGTCTCGTGAGCTCACAGAGGCATTTGGCAGGGTCACTGTGAGATACAAGAAGCTGGACTAGATGTGCCTTTGGCCTGATCCAGCATGGCTCTTCTTCTGTTCTGATGAGATACTTGTGTATATAAAGGGTGATTGAGGTGCGTCCCATCCCCTGACAAGTCTTCATTTTAGGGAAGGAACTTCCCAGATCTTTCTCCCTTTGGTGGCTTCTTGGTTCTCCTTGCTTTGTGACCTGCAGGAGGAAAACAAAAGCCACTTGCGCTCAGCTTCTTTGGTATGTTTCACTGGCATATGATACCTCAGTTTTTTCAAGCACTGTTTATTAGCAGTAGGAGAGGCGGATGTTTTCCAAGTGATCCTGGGCAAAATCCGGAGAGCCGTCTTCACTTTGCCAGGTAATGATTGTGGCTCCTGAAAAGGCTCAAACTGAATCAGGATCAGCTTTAGGGTCTTATCTTCCAGCGTAGTGTTGACTGCTACTTCAAGCTCAAAGATGCTTTCTCTATTTTTGAAATAGCTTGGGCTTAAAACCATGATCACCCGTCGGCTGCTTTTGATGGCATGAACGACATCACCCGTGTATGCTGAGATGGGGGGAAATCATGATTAATAATGCATTTAATTTATTTCTTTTTGGAATTTCAGAGCCGCACTATCATCCTGGGCAGACAATGAGTAGATGACCAAATTTTCATTTTTAAAATTTGCCTAATAAACATAAGAACAGCATAATAGAATTTGAGTCATAGTTTTAAAATAAAATGATCAGGTTATTATAAAAACAACTCAATATTCTTAATCAGGGTTTTTATTTATTTTTATTAGATAGATAGATAGATAGATAGATAGATAGATAGATAGATAGATAGATAGATAGATAGATAGATAGATAGATATACAGTGGAACCTTGACTTACGTCATTAATCCGTTCCAGAGGTCTAGACATAAGTCAAACATGCCTTAAGTCAAATGAACTTTTCCCATAGAAAGTAATGGGAAAGTGGATTAATCCGTTCCAGATGATGAAAAAGACCCCCAAAAACAGTAATTTAACACAAATTTGACTGGGATAGGAGATTCCTTCTGGGGATGTAAATGAAATGTCTCTTCAAAGAGAAGAGGGGGCAGTGGAATTATGGTCCAGAAGTTATACACCTCCACTTTTTAAGGGTCATAGCAACAATGTCTAAAATTTATGTTTTACTGATTTTTAACCTGACGTTCCAAGTTCTGAACAACTCTATGCTTACCATTAGAGTCCCACAACTGTACAGCTCCCCAACTAAAATGCTTCCATTGTGGACCAGAATTCTGCAGCCAGATTTTTTACAAGACTGAGCCGATTTTCTAACCAGCGAGGCCAGCCCCGAGCTCCCGGCCCTTCTTCTCCTCCAGTGGCAGCGGAGGCTTCAACGAGGCCGAGGACCAGCTCCAGGTGCTTGCAGCTGGCCTCGCCAAAGCCGCCACTGCCGGAGGATAGGAAGAATGCAGGAGCAGTTTGGAGGCGGCAGCCGTGATGCTGGGTTGTGGCTGCCGCCCAATTCCGGTGCCTTGCGCCGGGGCTCCGAGCTGTAAGTCAAAGCCTGCGACTCAAGTCAATCAGGCCCCTTCTTGCTGTAAGTCAAATATGCTGCAAGTCAAGCAGTATGTAAGTCAAGGTTCCACTGTATTGCCCAAAATACAGGTCACAAAATGGTCAGTTTGTCAAGCTCGGACCTGGCTTGTACCACATTCATAACAGACAGGGACTATGAGTGCCCTTTCCAGAAGGCCAAAAATGTTGCCCTTGCCAGCAAATCCAAGCCCAAGGTCATCTGTTAGCATGGCAAGACTAAAAGTGACATGGACACCACCAGTCACCATGTGGTCTACACACAGAATATGAAACATGTTTTTGTTTTAATTTGGTATGCTGGCCCCATAACAGAAACTGTTCTGGGTGGGTTTTAGCTTTCAATATGAGATCAAACAGTGGTCAGCAGCAGTGTCCTTTTCAAATATACAGGACACTGGCTGTATAAATTGTTTGGAAACACTGATGGATGTGACCCACAATGACATGCGTGCCACAAAAATATTGTCACTTCACAGTAAAAGTGTGTCTGCATTTGATCAAAGCAAAAACACATGTAGGCTCTTAGACAAATTCTAGACGCATTGCCATGAGCATGAGAAGACACATCAAAACAGAGAGGAGCTACTTTTGTTGCTGTTCACATGAAGGAAAGGAGAAGGCATTTTTGTGACAGAAAATCACAACAATGGTGCACTTAACACAACTGTGTTGCCTCTGCTACTCCCATAGGGGTGAAATGTGGAGAGTCTGCACAGGCTGCCCAGGGACAGTGAACCACACATGAAAGGTGTGTGAAATACTTTTCTCTTACCACTAGTTCACAATTCATGATCACCGCAATGTAAATACTTCTGCAACTACCCTTACATGATAGGTAATGACACAAGAGAGTTAAATAAAAGTAGAACAGGTGATACCTTTAGGCTACTAGAAAAATAACAAAAAAGTTGCTAATGTTTCAAGGGCAAAACCCTCTTCCTCAGAGCTTTTCCAAAAGGCCAAGAGTTATATGTCCATGTGTTATAAAATGTGTTAAAAGTCCATCCTATGATTTCTATACATTTCCATATCTTATACTGTGGGGTGTTACTGGTTCCCAATGACTTCCGTGTAGCTCTCCTATTTACTCGAACTGGGAACGTCTCAATAAAATCAGGTTTTCTTTCAAGTATTTTAATTTAATCTAGTTTTTTTTTTTAAAGATTTGGCCTGTGTTCTTCTGTACGCATTGAATAGAAATACTGTCGGTCCGTTCCATTTTTCTGTTGGTGGAGGGTTAGAAGAAAGATTTATAATGTCTGTTAGTGTGTGCAGCCATATAAGATGTTACCTCCTCCAGCCAGGATGTTCCGCTCCATAAGACACAGCTTATATCCATATTCATTCTCTAAAACCTGAGGGAGAAACTCCAAGGCAAACTGTTCCTCTTCAAACAGTGCATGATGTGCTTCAGGAGAAACTGGCTTTGCATAGGACACGAAGGCATCATATTCCTTGCAATCTTAAAAATAAAAGGAATATATAAAGAGGCATCCTTTCAAAAGAAAAAAAAGAACAGATATGAGAAATTATTTTCTGTAATACAATTGCAAAAATAGGTTACAGGTGATACCTTTATAGACCACTATTTAAAAAAAGAAACATTGCAAGCTTTCGAGTGTAAATCACCCTTCTTCAAAGCAGGTCCCAGAAGTTCTGACATGGTGAAATATGTTCTTCACCAGGAAGTTACTTTTAAAGTCCTTAGTTAGATGATGTTCTGAAAATCCATGGCTAGATGATGTTGCAGCCAGGGCAGGAGGCAAGAAGGGCAGTTTTAAAAAGCTGCTTCTTAAGTCACACCTTCCTTAATATAAATTCCTTACATTACATTACATTACATTACATTATATTATATTATATTATATTATATTATATTATATTATATTATATGCCTTCCTAAATATAAATTCTTTTTGAATTTGTTTTTCTGCTAAATAACCCATGTAAAAAAGCTGGGGCAAACAAATACTAAATGTACATCGGGATGTATATTGTTTTTCCATTTATAGGACTATATTTTTGTCTAAAATTGTTAGACTGAAAATTGAGGGTTGCCTTATACGCAGAAGTAAGCCAAGGAGAGAAGCGCATGGGTGCACAACTGTAATTTGGGGTTTGAGAAGTGGGGGGTTGTCTCATACATGAGGGCATCTTATAGACAGAAAAATATGGTATTTTTTAAAAAAAAGACTAATTTAATGTCCACATTCAATGGCTCCATCTCAGTGGACTTTAGTGGTGGCTATGACCTCAGGTGGTGTTATTAAAGAAATGTCCATGCCAGGGATGATTTACACACAAAGGGTATGTAGAACTAGTTAGAATGCTGGCCTAACTCTGAGTAAAGTTTATGACAGTGGTTATGGCAGTGGTTCACAATTTTTTTTGCTTTTCTGCTCCCTTGATGTACTGGCCACTGGCTGCATCTCCCTAGTACAGCAGGACGACCTCTTCCATGGGATCCATACCCATGGTTTCACTTATCCACTGCCTGAAAAAATTAAAATTAAAATAAAAACAAACCAGATGACCCATCCCCCCTATCCCAAGGTGTATTCCCAAGGCCTGACCATTAGAGAGACCCAGAGACTGTGCTATATAGGTGGCTTAATGGAAATCTCCTCATGGCCTGACTTCTCTGAGGGAAGCAGCTTCCAGAAAAACTGAGCAGCTTTATTTTGTTTGATTATATTTTATTTTGCAGGGGGTGGGCAGGGAAGGCTTCCTAACAAACAAAAGGGGTGGGGGGAATCTGGGCCAGGGTTCCCTATCTCCACCACGCACATACACAAGAGAAAACTGCAAGTGAATGTAGTACAATACTTTGGGAGAAGGGAGTGAGGATGGATTTCATGGCACCTCTGGGTCGGGTTCCTGGTGGACTCCTGTGCCACACCATACAGTTTGGGAAACACTGTCCCAAGAGCTTGTTGATCCACTATAAGCTAGTCTCTTAACCCAACCTAACTTAAAGAACTTCTTCTTAGGAGGATAAAGCATATAGTGGGGAGGCTCACATGGATGGAAGACTGAGTGAACCTTCAGCCAGATACCTGGGACTGAACCCGGGTCATGAGCAGAGTTTTGGCTGCAGTGCTGCAATTTAACCATTGCACAAAGACATAACCATGGCAGAGTACGATTCAGCAATACGGTCTGTCTGGAATATTGGGCTGGAACTCAGAACTCTTGCAGAACTATACCAAAAATATCATGCCCCGTATGCAGGTAAACCCAGGCAGCTGTTTGGATGAATATCTCTCATGCATTGAATGGAGAAAGGAAGGAAGGGACACATTAATGACCCTGATCCCCAGCATTGTGTACTTCAGCTTTCCTGTCCCCACTATTATACTGGTATTTCTGATCATCACCACCTGCACTCTCTTTTCCCTTCCAGGGTTGTTGCATATTTAATATTTTTGCCACCAAATAAAGGAATTTTGTCCACTTATCAGTGCCTTTCTCTACTCAGGAAAGCTTTCCTGTTGTTGTTTTCATACAAACCTTTCCACCAATCCCACCTCTACTTCTATTACACACTTTAAAAAAAAGGTCCCTGTTCCTGTTCTCTTGACAGAAAAATCTGTCAAAATCTGCAAAAAAAAAAGCAGCACCTCAAGGTTACTTGGACACGTTGTGAGAATGGATGACGGCCAGATCCCAAAATATCTTCTATATGGAGAACTAGTGCAGGGAAAGCGCCACAGAGGGAGACCAGAGCTGTGGTATAAGGATATCTGTAAGAGGGACCTGAAGGCCTTGGGAATGGACCTCAACATATGGGAAATCCTGACCTCCGATCGCACTGTCTGGAGGCAAGAGATACAGCATGGTCTACATAAATTTGAAGAGGCATTTGTCCAACAGGCAGAGGAAAAGAGGCAGGCACGGAAAGAACGAAACTCGAGGACTGGGCAAGAAACAGAATACATCTGTCCTCAGTGCGGTAGAGACTGCCATTCTCGAATTGGTCTATTTAGTTACACTAGGTGTTGTTCTTAGGATCTCTACTCCAGGCATGATACCATAGTCTTTCGAGACTGAAGGATGCCAAGGTTACTTACAACTAAGTCCAAAAATAATCAGGGCATTACATTATCATTTTAATTAAAGCTGTAATCCTAAGCATACTTTACTTGGAGGTAAATTGAAATCAATGTTAGTTATTTCTGAATAAATATGTTTAAGTTTTGATTCTTAATGTCAAATCTGTAGAAAAGTTTTCACATGTGTAAGATGTGAAAAATTTAAGTACTGGGTGCCTCTAAATTTACCGGGCATATCATTTAATAGTTAATAATAAAAATAATTTTACCATATAAAATGGATTTCCTGATTTCATTTTGTGACTGACTGCAAGAATTTTAGCAGAGACATTGGGCAGCAGGGATTTTTTTTTTACTTGAGATGGGCATGAACCACTGGTTCAGCAGTTTGCCCAGTGCCAGAAGAGAGCTTGGTGGTTTGGTGCCCCATCCCCTCCAGTGGGCACCCATTCAGAGCCAGCATGTGGAAGAGTCAGGAGGGCAGGCAAGGCTGGGTGCTGCTTCTATAGAGGCACCCGCCAGAAGGGGCAGGGTTCCAAGCCATCAAACAGCTGTAAATGAACCAGGATGGACCACTGGTTCTCTGATTTTGACTATCACAAGCCTGTTCATAAGCTGCAAAAATTGAAGGGCATAGCCTACAGGGCATTCAGAGAGGGACCAGTGAACACATCCCTGACAAAAGCTATGGAATCGCTCTAGATCAGTGGTGGCCAAACGTCAGCCCTCCAGATGTTTTGGACCACAGCTCCCAGAATTCCAAGCCTGTACTGCCAACGACAAAGGACTGTGGGAGTTGTGGTCCAAAGTATCTGGAGGACCAAAATTTGGCCGCCATTGCTCTAGGTGAATGGTTCTCAACCTCTGATCCCCATAGGTTCTTGGACTAATTCCCAGAAGCCTTCAACACTAGCTGTGCTGGCCAGGAATTTGGGGAATTTTAGTCCAAGAACATCTGGGGTCCATAGTTGGGAACCGCAGGTATAGAGGGAATATACTTCTCACTAGTAATTTATCCTCACAAAAACTCTGTGAGGCAGGTTAAATGAAGTGATTGCAACCGGTCCAAGGCCATTTTCAGGGAAATTAATGGCTTAGCAGGGGTTGACACCAGGGTCTGCCTAGTCCAAAACACAGCACCCTAGCTACTATGCCATACAGCCTAGTCTTGCATTTGTATTTTGTAACAGCCACATGGCTCCCCCTCTTTTTACTCCTCCAGAAAAATCAGTATCTGTCCCTACAAATGCATGGGTGCATGTGCATTACTGTCTTCCACCATATCCGTAAAAATCATCCAAAAATTAATCTTTCTTCCTTATGCCAGCAGAGGTCACTACAAAATAAGAGATATAATCCTGACGAGCAGCTGGTTAATTGCTGCTTTATTATACTAATAAATTATAATTTTCCCACTTCTTGGCTTCACTTTAAGAACCACTTTTGTGCATTAACAGATCCTGAAATAATTCACTTCCTTGTAAGAAACCACTTACGCCATAGATGTGCACAGGGCATTGTTACTAGGATCCTTTGGTGATCTACACCTTCCCAGTACTGTAGCAGGGAAGTAGTGCCATAAGTCATGAGCTGTACTATCTAAACCAGGCTACTTCAAATGCAAATGTGAGGAAAACTAAAGGTTTTCACTATGTGGTATACAGCTTAACAAACAGTTGAAAAGCATCGTTCTTGTTACAGAACCCTAAAACTCTCAAAACTGTTTTGAAGCCCTTTCCTGGGCACATGCATCGGAGTTGTGCATGTATGACCTGTAGTTCAAGGGCACTTTTTGATAGTGGCAATTTTGACCCACACTGTTGGCTGATACCATTCAAGGCTGGTCTCCCATTCACCCTGGAGGAACAATATATACTGTATTAGAGAGAAGCACTCGATCTGCTCTTCAGAAATCTAGTTTTCTCATAAACTTTCTGCTTCTGACCTAGTTTCATTTCCTGACCACACTCACTTTCTCCTTGAGGTAAGTAGTATCTTCTTTTAGATTCCTCTGTACTAAGCCACATAGACTTTGCCAAGTAGACCTTCTTAAGTGTAAAATAGTGGCTCTGAAAAGATATAATAGATCTCAGGTAAGCAACTGGTGGCCCCCAAAGGGGGCTCAAATGGAGCCCCCCAGCACCTGCCTAACAATTACTCTCTGTTTTTTCCTATGTGCCACCAGAAGTTTGATTGTGCTTTCAACGGGATGTGAGGGCAACTTTGCCAAGTCTTGAGGACCTCCAGTTCCCAAACTCCAAATCTTTAAAAACTGACCAGAAGAGGGCAGAAGGGGCTTTTTCAATTTATATACTGTATAGCTATAAATTGCAAATCACACTGACCATTCTCTTAGATGACCATTCTCACAGGGCACTTTTACACAACCCCTAAGATCCGCTGGCAACTTAAATTCAGACCAGAGATCTTGGGGGTTTGTCGCTCTTCCTGTGTTCCCACCCCTCCGCACTCCCTTGTTCCTGTCTGCATGAGGGGAGGGAGAAAAAAGGGAGAAAAAATGCAGGCTCACCTCTGCTCTGCCATTGGGAGCTGCTCCGGGAAGCATTCCAGTCTCTTAAAGTCTCTTAAAGGGGCGGGGGGCAAAAAAAAAAAAAAGCAAACACAAGGCAAGAAGAGCCCGGCGCTCACTGCTTTACATCCGCATCAGAAATTTTTCACCTTCGGAGACAAGGTACTTGGAAAATGCGCTGGGATGCGCTTAGGTGGGTGTGGTCATACTTATTTTTTTTTAAGTCCGGAGCTGGTGGGAAAACAATTTTAAGCTCCACATCTGGGAGCCCTTTGCCTCGGATTTTAGGGATCGTGTAAAAGCACCCACAGTGAAGCACTCACATCTGACCAGAAGGTTTATGAAAGACCAGCAAATCATAATTTGATTATATTTTTACTGTAGAAGGTAGTGCTTGTTGTACCTCCTGTCTTGTATGTGCCAACAACATGGCTGACATTGTGAACTGTGCACCTTCAATTTGAGGGGCAGGGCTGGCATTTGGTTACTGCTTTGCTGTGGACAGTGATATATTTGGCCAGCTCCGTGACACATGGCAATCTTCTAGGAGATGCAACTTTACTTTCTGCTTGTCACTGATCCATGTCTATTACCATTCTCGAGCCTCCAGTTTTCAAATGGAATGAGGGAAGAGAGATGGAAGTGGATAGACGCCATCAGTCCCTGGCTGCAGGGCAACCCAGAGGCAAGGATGCCACCTGGTAGTGCATAGGCAAACAGGAAGAGATGGAGAAACACCTGCCAAAGAAGGAGTGCACAAGTGCAGTTGGCAGGCAGGAGGGATTAAAGGAGGAAGAAGAAGGGGTAGAGGCACTGGAGGCACCGCCAACCATCTTCTGTGCCCTTGGGAAGGAAATGGAGTCTTTCACCCCTCAGAATCTCTTGGCCAATGCATGGACACTCTTTACCTGGGGCCTGAATCTTGTGAACAGGGCCTCTTACTCCATTGCATTACTAGAAGGAACTGCTGGATAGCAGAGCAGTTTCAGTATCGAGGCCAGAGGTTGGGAGTTCAGTTCCCCACTATGTGTCTCCTTGACATGAGCTATAGCAGTGGTTCTCAACCTGTGGGTCCCCAGATGTTCCTGGACTGCAACTCCCAGAAATCCCTTCCAGCACAGCAAGTGGTGGAGGCTTCTGGGAGTTGCAGTTCAGGAACATCTGGGGACCCACAGGTTGAGAACCACTGATCTATAGCATCCCTCCCAGAGAGGTGTACCTGCCATTCTTCAACAAAGGCACCTGAGCCTGGTGCAAAAGCAATTCTGGGGGTGCTGTCACCAACACCAGAGATGGGCACAGTTGGCCGCTTGGGACTGTGAAGAGAAACGGTGGCACAAGGACCAGCTTCCTTATGGGTGTATCAATCATCACTGAGAAAGGCCAGGCCGCTAGAGCTAGTGACTCAAATTCAATCCCAAGAGTGGACTTTAGGTGAATTGGGTCTGGAGATAGTCACCATTAGAGATGGGCACGGAATGAACAATTTTTCATTTTCGTTTTTCGGTTTTCATTTCGTTACGTAACGAAACGACAAACAAAATTTGTCTCTAAAATGAAACGAAACGAACAGAAACACGGGGATTTTTGTCGTGTGTTTCGTTTCCATTACAGCAATGAAGTGAGCTGCTTTAAATGCTAAAAAAATCACGTAAAATTGGAATAAATGGTAACAAAACGGTAATGAAACGGTAACGAAACAAAATTGATTTTTTTGCAACAAATCGCAAACAACGGAAACAAACCGAAACGGACCTCTAGATGACAAACGACAAACAAAACTCCATTTTTTCTATTCGTGCCCATCTCTAGTCACCATGGGTTGACTGGGATGAAATCGCAAACAACGGAAACAAACCGAAACGGACCTCTAAATGACAAACGACAAACAAAACTCCATTTTTTCTATTCGTGCCCATCTCTAGTCACCATGGATTGACTGGGATGAAAGTGCATGGCAGGTCACCTGTTAACTTAAATAACATTTGTTGCACCTCATTACCAGCCTGCTGTGTCAATGGCACCCATGATGGAGGTATGGTCCCAATGCCAGCACCTCAGTGAGGTGAGGATCAAGAATCACACATTGTTTTGATATATTAATACTGTAATTTTCATGTGCCTTTCCCTCACTGCTTCTCTCCTTTTTCTCACCACATAAAGTATATTAAGGAGAGAATGATGGACTATCTGTACCTTTTAACTGATAACTCTCTGCTCTCATAACTGAGAAGCAGTCTGTGTTCTTTGCTCATACTAGTGTGGTACAGTAGTTAGAATGTCAGACTAAGATCTGCAGGGCTCCAGTTTAAATTCTTAAGTAGGCAGTAATCTTATATAAGCCCAGCCCCTACAGGATGTGGTCCATAGAACCTTTTGGTAAAGACACGGAAACCTCACCTCTGCCAAAAATTGCATGAAGCTTCCTTTTAATTCCTCTTTTACATGCCATCCTTTACATTAAAACCCCTTCCCAAATCATGGCAGGGCCTCACAACATAAAATGGCCTGGCTTCAACTGAGCTGTCAGAGAACCTCCATCGGTCAGTCATCCTGCCTCACCCTCACTCACCTCACAGGGTGGTTGTGAGGGCAAAATAAGGAAACTTGTATATGTTATTCTGAGATCCTTGGAGGGCAGTTGGGGATATGTGTGACAAGTACAGTAGTACCTCCTAAGACAAATGCCCCTTAATATGAAAAATTCGTAAGACGAATGAAATTTCCGGGAATAGGAAAAGGTCATAAGATGAATTTTTCCTGTGGGATGCCTCGCAAGATGAATTGAATGCATTCCTATGGGAACCATGTAAAAAACTGCATTTGATGGGATGAATTTTTCGTAAAAACAATTAACCCATAGAACAAATTAAATTCATCTTAAGAGGCACCGTTGTACATAAATAATAAGGAATCATTAGCCAACATGATGGGGGTGGGGCAAGGAGAGTCATTGGACAACATTAAGCAGTTCCAGTTCTTACCTCCCACAGTTTCATCTTTGGCCATATAATATCGATAAAAAAGCACTAGATCAATCCAGTGCCAATAAGCCAGCATGCCTGCCAAAACTACTCCAAACAGTGCTACGATGATACAACACAATGTAAGCAAGAGATACAATGCTAAAAAGAAAAAAGGGGGAAGAAAGCAGTGTTAATATTAGAAATGCTGTCTTTTTTAAGAATGTAAAATGATAGTGGATAATAGCCAGGAAAAAAAGCTTTAAAAGAAAAATGTAGTTTAAAATGACAACTTGGAACTGTTACTAAGTCTTATCATAACACATTAAGTATATCCATAACAACTGACCACAGATGAAAGTTATAGAATGCGTAAACAATTTTATGATGGTTAAAAGTTGAAATAGTGCCATCTTTCAGAAAATTAATAGTACTTGAACTTGAGGGAATTCAACACTATGTTATGATCAAGTACCAAAAATGAAGGTACCATTTTCCTAAAGTTAAAAGCTAGTCTAGATAATGAATATACATGAGCAATTTTTTCAAATTTTGAAAAAGGATATGACAAAATGGAGATAGAAATGGAAGAACAACATATAAAAATTCTGACTTACAAAACAAAGCAAAAGCAAAGTGTTCTGCTTATATACCTCCCCATACCACTTCAAGTAGTCTCTGGGCAGTTTACAGTTTAATTTACAGCATGCAGGCTACACACTGCCCCCCCCCCAGCAAGCTGGGTACTCATTTTACCAACCTCAGAAGGATGGGAAGCTGAGTCAACCATGTGCCTGCTACCTGGGATTGAATCCCAGGTCGTGAGCATAGTTTTAGCTGCAGTACAGGCATTTAACCACGGTACCATGAGGCTCCAAGTGGACAATGTGTAAGAGTTATGAATATGTGGCCAAAAGCCATGCACAACGTATGTGAATCAATTCACACCTCAGGACTCAGGAGGTTCAGAGTTCAATTCCCCACTGTGCCTCCTTGAGCAGGGCTGGACTGGTTAAACCCTGGGGTTCCTTCCAGCTCTGCAGTCCAAAGGTGGTGGTGGTAGTGGTGGTGGCGGCGGCAAGATGGCTTTGCATCATGATACACATACTGAATATTACACTGATAACATGGGGCAGAGCAGCAGTAGCACCAGAAAACCAACAAGGGACTTCCTAATATACTGTAGACTTTAACAGCCAGGCTGGGTGAGAACTTTTTTCAAATACTTTTATTTCTATGTTTTTAATACACTTAGAGGCTAAGTGATGCTTTCTGATTGGTATATTTTTATTGTTAACAATAAAACTTCCAGAACATGGCCCATCAGCCTGAAAAACTCACAACAGCTAACAATAGCTATCAATTCTAATATTTTCCCTTCCTTTTAAAGTAAGGCTTCTTACTTAAAGATGTGATGCCAGGGTTATAAAAATAGCATTTTAAAGGGATGATAGATTTATTAATTCATTGATTTATCACTGGAAATTTGAGGGTTCATTGATTTGTGAATTATTCAGCTCTGACAAATCACAAATCACAATGAATCACCATTTTAATTCATCCTCATCTCTAGCTGTACCAACTCTGAAGTAATGTTGTGCATATGGAAATAGAAGCAAAAGTAAATAAGCAAAGCTTGATAGACAGACCAGTTGATGTTGCTTGGAGTTATTGCAACAGTCTTGTATGAATACTCAGATTAACATAGAAATGATTGTCGGTGATTGCCTGATTTCATTTTGGGATTGACCATTAATTGGGATAAATGATGGCTGTGAAAAACAACAGGCTTCTGATCTTTGCCCAGGGCTTCTATGTATTTTTGTAGGGCTTCTGGGGAAGTCAAACAATCCATCTCTGGTTCTGTCAGTAGTACTGCTCTTTATAAGACTCAAACAAAACTGGTGACAAGTTAAAAGCTAGAACTAATTTGCATAATCTGTGAAAATATCTGGATGAAAGTCTGGTCTTTGCTATCTGCAGCCATAGGCTGGAGACAAACACACATTTTAAAAGAATGGCAGAGGTTTACTTGTCTACTGAGTTCAAAGGCAGTTTTTTAGAGCAAAGAAGGGGTGTGTGAGAATGTATCTTAGAGATGGGCACGACTTAGCGGTATTCCCGTTTCCGTTTCCGTTACTCGTATCCGTTACTCTACGGAAACGGTAACGGGAATTACTCCGCCAGAATTCGAGCTCTAACCGACGAACGAACAATTTGGTCTGATTTGTCGTGCTCGTTACTTGCACGCGGCGATCGCGCAATGCCAAGCGGCACAAAAAAAAGTTTTTAAAAGTTAAAAAAAAACGATTCCTGGCCCTAAAAGCAGGCGAAAACTGTCTGAGGGCACCTACCAGGCCAGAAGGTTTTTTTTGGGGGGGGGGTTCCCCGCCCCCCTTTCCTTGGCTACTGCTACTGCTGCGCTGCGCTGGTACCAGGCCGGGGGGGGGGGGACATCGTCTCATCTGCCTTTGCCATGTGGTGTGCGGGCGGGGGGGTCCAAAATGGCGACCGCAATATTTTTTTTGAAATCCTTGCCCAAAACCCCACCAAAGCACCACAGAAACATGCGAAAGTTACCTATTTTAAATGCTTGATTTTTTACAGTAGCAGCAGTGGGTTTGTCTTGCCAAAATACGTCTCCATTGATTTTATTTTATTTTTTTCTTAATTTTTTTTTACACCTGCGCAACGATGGGCTGGCCATGGGACGGGACCATGCAAATTTTCGGAGCCATTCCACCAATCGCATGGACAGGTTTTGACTGACACTTCTGGATGTGCCAGAGGGCATAAAAAGCCGAGGCAGATCCAGTCCATCACAGTCTGGGCTTGGATCTTGTGGAGGGTGGTCAGGGTTGGATTGCTGCGCTCAGTCTAGTTTCGATTTCGCGGTCACGGTCTCGGTCTCGGTCTCGCTAGGCAGGGAGGGAATTGAATTGATTTTAATTCGCAAAACATAATAATTTCTTTTATTCCCTGTGGGGAATAGCAACGCAGTGTTTATTCTTTTTTGTTTTCTGCATTTTTGAGGAAGAGTTCCGTTTTTTATTTGCTTATATTTGCTTCAAGGGGGAGGGAAGATTTGAGTGGGAGCGGTAGGGGAGGGGAGGTGCTGTGGATTTATTTTGAAAATATATTATTTTACACTACCATACCATTTCTTTTGTATCCCAATTTCCCACCAAGTTCATTTACTTGGCCAAGGTCCTTTTACCCTGCGCCTACAGCTTTTTTGCTGCTGTTGCGATTGGGGTTTTGGAAGGGAATTCAGCAACCCTATCCTACCCTAGTAGCAGCTTATAGTTTTATTCCATTTATTTTCTATTCTACATTTTATTAGCAAGTGGACTGGCAAGCAACAGCCAAGGTCCAGTACTAGTGCTTAGAAGGGGAGGTTGGAGGCTGTGGATTAAATTATTTTAAAAATATTATACAGACTTACAGAGTACAGACTGAGTAGGCAGAGTCTCCCTCGCCAGCCAGTGCACTCAAATTTCTCAAACACATTTGTTGGCAACAAGGCTAGGGCACCTTCCTCTATAGAACATTTTACAATTTCATTTTACTTAACACTTATAGATATTCTTTCACTTGTCCAACACCTCATTCATTTTTTTGCAGTCAGGCACTCAAACAAACATTTGTTGAAGGGCAGGCACCCAGCCACCTCTATAGAACTTTTTCTTCAATTACATCTTTGAAGAAGTTACATTCATCTTAGTTACTGTGCATTATTTGTGAAAGTTGGGTGCTGCCAGATTTTGCAAACCCCTTTCTTCTATTAGCTTGGTTTTTGTGCAGTTGTAACTTACATCTGTGAAGAAGTTAAGTTACAGTTCTCCTAATTACACTTGCCCTGTGCATTGTGAAACTTGTTTGCCAGGATTGGCAAACCCCTTGCTTCTACTAGCTTGGTTTTTGTGCTGTTTTTGTGAGTCAACCTCACTCATTTACTCGCCAGTTTGCCACCAGTCTACATACACAATTACATTTTTGAAGAAGTTACATTTCTCTTTGTTACACTTGCCCTGTGCTGTGCATTGAGAAACTTGTTTGCCAGGATTGGCAAACCCCTTGCTCCTATTACCTTGTTTGTTGTGTTGCTGTTGTGTGAGTCCATCTCACTCATTTACTTGCACAGTTCCTTGGTGCTTTTCTTTACTATCACATTATACATTCCCTGGCCTGAGCCACAAGAAGTGAGAAAAATGAGGAGGGGTCGCACAGCTAGAGGGCAGGGGAGGGGGACCCCTACTAAGATAAATAGGGGCATGTTTCTGAGGGAAGGGACAGGAAGTAGTGCAGAAAGTGATACTGGTGCAACTCCCTCCCCGAGTAGCAGTGCCAGTGGCACAAGCAGCACTGTGCCATCGTCTGTCACCGAGGGAAGCATGGATGAGGCGTACCAAATCCCATCTCCGTTACCTGACAGCCCCACCCTTAATCAGCAAGAAGACAAGGGCTCTGATTCTGAAATGGCATCAGAATCAGAATCGGGCTCCTTGTATCTAAACATGCTAGATTCTGAGGACCTGTTGGCAGGGACAGACTTAAGGCAGGTGATTGGCCTCCTCCGCAACTCAGTCCTCTGGGCTGCAAGACACTGTGACCCAAGGCCAGTGGCACTTAAATTCCTGTCATGCCATTCAGCTCCATCCTTTTTATACTGGAGCTGGCAATGAGCCTGCCGCACTCTGGCTCTGTGCTGTGGTGCTCTCATACTCTGCCTTGTGGCCTGGCCGGAGTGGCCGCCCTTACTCTGGCCTTATGGACGCGTCGACCAGAGATAGTCCTCCTCCTTGTATAGCCTAGTGGGCTGGGCTGTGGGCTGTAAAACTTAAGTCAGAGCAACCCAGAGCCCTATCCCATTCCCATCCCTACCAAAACTATTCCTGGCTGTAGCTACTAGCTAGGTACGTAGCTTAACCACCTCAGGCTCTAACTGCTAATGTTTTTGTTGACCATGACCAAAAGCAGGGTTGCATTGGCTTTGGCTTTATTGCTTGTCCTTTAAGTGTGTGTGACTTTGACTGTGAATGTGAAGTGAAGGCAGAAGGACCTTGGTGATGGGGGGCCAATTTGAGAGGAGTAGAGTAGTAGACCCCTCATCCAGATTTGGGGAGGAACGGAATGTCTGTTTCTCCTGCTGCCTCTGAGAGAGGTGGAGGGGAGATGGGATGGATTCAAAACCAAACAACAAAAAAGTACAACAGGCACGTCAGCCAGACCAAGTAGGGTGGCTGGCTGGTTCAGCATCAGCAGATTCAGCACAGCAGACCAAGAGAAAAAAAAAGAAATGCAAATTTGTTTCTGCCCCACTTTGTTTGCTTAGGATGCACTAGCCTTGTTGTGCAGCAGCAAGTCCATCACCCAGGCAGGTTTAAACTGTATTTCGCCTGCTCATTTGCGGGACCCGCGCCCACCCGCCCGCCCGCCCGTGCGCCCGCCCGCGCGCTAGCCACTCCCCCTGCCGCTGCCGCTGCCACCGCCCACGCATGTACCCCCGCGCCACCGCCGCCCGTGCTGCGCCCGCAAGCCGCAAGTCTCGGTCGGACGTCAAAATGCGCGAAATCGCGGCAGAAACGGAAACGAAAAAAATGAAAAAACAAACCGACTAATTTTTGTGAATTTTCGCAAAAAACGGAGACGACCCGAAACGGAACCGGCTTGACTAACGACAACTCGAAAAAAAATTTTTTCAAGTCGTGCCCATCTCTAATGTATCTTTGTCATATGTATGTAACCTTGGTTGGGAAAGAATATATTACATTTTGGGAATATATGGGCTGTAGGATTCTTTGAGGTAAAATCCAGAAAAGTAAACACTACCAAGATCTTTAGTAACTGGACTAATATGACCTATGAAAGAAGCGAAGTTATTCTGATAGAAAGGGGAGTGAGTCATGGATATAAGGGTATCAGCTTCATTTCAACATGTCTCCAAGTGTAACTTTAGTGGCTTAATACAAGGTGGCAGAGAACATAAGTTATACATTCAGCCCTCCAGATGTTTTGGACCACAACTCCCACAGTCCTTTGTCATTGGCAATCTAGGCTTGGAATTCTGGGAGTTGTGGTCCAAAATATCTGGAGGGCCAAAGTTTGGACACCCATTCTAGACCACTTCTAGTTACCCACTTCTATTTAGAATTTAATATTGTCATGAAAGCAGAAAAATTTTTTTAAGTAGATCAGGGGTCTCCACCAGATCTCCACTATGGAATGGACAATCCTATAGTTCTAACAGGAAGCCATCCTTATATCTAGTCTAGCTCAGCAGCCATATGTACCACCTTTAAGCCACTGATAGCCCTCCAGGTATTATTGGTCTGTGTCAACTCTAGTCAGTATATCCAGTGAGGTGGGATACTAGGAGTGGCAGATGTCCATCAACATTTAGAAGGCCACAGATTGCACTCCCCATGGTAAAAAAACTGATCCTCTATAAGCTGAATTAGTACTTTTGAAATGAAGTGGCTAAGATTCTACCACTGAAGAAACACTACAGGTGTTGTGGTTTTCTGTGAGTTACATCTCTGCTCCAGTTGCTTGACAAAAGGACTCTATAATCTGTGGCAAACTGATCTGCCCATTTGTGATGTAACAAAGACCTGTCAACCCAGTCAGTGTAATATTCTGAGATGCTCTATAAGGAAGGATTGAATAAATTCATGGATGACTGTAATAGCTATAGTTAAATAGAACTTCCATATGCTGAATAGAGATGGTCATGAAATGAACTTTTAATTTGTTTTGTTATTTGTTTCATTAGCTAATGAAATGAATAACGAATCAACCCATCAGAAAAAACAAAACAAAACGAAATGAAACGGAAATATCCATTTTGTTTGCTTTGTTTTTCATTAACCCCACACCTTGTCCTCGTCGTGCAGTCCTCTGGTCCTGGTGGGAAGTAGGCCTGTAGAGGCGCTGGTCCCAAGCCAGTGCCTCAAAAACCCCTACTGGGGACTAGAGTTGGGCACAAACCAGAAAACCCATGGTTCGGGTTCATCTGGTTTGGGCCCACCCTTGGTTCAGTTCGGGTTGGGGTTTGTATGAATTTTAAAAAAAAAATGTATGAACCCGAACCGGTTTGGGGTTTGGGTTCTTACCGTTGGCTTCTCGGTGGTGGCGGTGGTGGATCCTGGCCCCTGCGGCAGGGGCTTTTTGAGGCTCCCACCGTGCGGCCCCTGGGGCCAGGTGGGTGCTTCTTTTTTATTTTATTTTTTTATTTATTTTAGAGCACCGACCCGGCCACCCTGGGGCCAGGTCGGCACTCCTTTATTTTATTTTAATTTTATTTTTATTATTTTTTACTTCCGGGTTCCGACCGTGCTACAGCTATAGCGTGGCCGGCTTTTGTTTTGTTTTTCTTTAAGCGCCGACCACACAACCCCTGGGGCCAGGTTGGTGCTGTTTTTTTTAATATATCTTTATATGAGCACCTCACAGGATTTGTAAGTTATACTTCTATTCATGCAGCCTAAAATAGCATTTGCCTTTTTTTGTGACCACTTCACACTGTTGGCTCATATTCAGCTTATGATCTATAAGAATTCTAAGACGTTTGTGTCTTGATGCCATTTCCTAGAGACAAACACCCTGCACATGTTGTGTGGTGGGCATGTGATGAGGTAAGGAGATATTGGAAAATGGTACATGAGATGTTACCAAACATGCTGGGTTATATCATTCCATTTAAACCTGAAATATTTCTGTTAAATATTATGCCAGAATTCAAAGATGTTAAGGTGAAGCATTTATTAATGCACATGAAAATGATAGCAAGAATCTTATTTGTTAAATATTGGTAAACAGCAGAAGTACTCAGCCAAGAAGAACTCCTGGAAAAATGCTTTGAAACAGCAGGGATGGGCATATTATGAGAACTGTCGAAAGACAAAAGCTTATGAAAGGCAAAAGCAAGCTGGAAAACACTCTATAATTGTTATGAAAAAGAAGTATGTAACCAAATTGCATCAAAAGTATAAGACATATAACTGTTATTGTCAAGATAATGGAAATAGGCTTAGGACCTAGATACCTGAAGGACCACCTCCTTCCATATGAACTTACCCGGCAATTAAGATCTAGTCAGGGAGCCCTCCTGAAAGAGCCATCCCTCAAGGAGGTGAGAGGGATGGCTTGCTGGAATAGGGCTTTTTCAGCAACTGCCCCCAGACTATGGAATGCCCTCCCAAGTGAGACTCGCCTGATGCCAACATTGATAACATTTTGGCGCCAGGTAAAAACCTTCCTGTTCCAGAAGTTTTTTAACTAATGATTGTGGGTCCTGATGGCAATTTTAGTGTTGTGTTTTTAATGTATCGTATTTATTGTATTTACATGTTTTATTGTTCTAATTTTATTGTAATTTTGATGTTTTAATTGTCTATTTTGATTGTGAGCCGGCCAGAGACCTTTGGGTAGTGGGCGACATACAAGCTAAATGAATGAATGAATGAATGAATGAATGAATGAATGAATGAATGAATAATGTAAACATGTCACATAACGCTCTCCCCTAATACCCTCACCTGTAACCCCTCCCTGTTAGTTGCTCCTTCGTGTTTGAATGGAAAAGAAGACCTCACTAAACCACACATTCCAGGATGGCCCAGGAGTTCATAGGAAATGCTTGTTAAGCTTCCCAGAGGCATAGCGAAACAAAAATCTTATAAAAGAAATCTGGGTTTGTGTGACCTTTGGATCAATTCAATCCAGCATGATTTCCTTATATCTGTCAGCAGCTGCTAAAGTAGGGAAAGTAATTCCAATTACCAAATTTCTCTCCTGGGTATAAAATGAAATGATTTGAGAAATCAGAGAGCTTCAAATACTGGGTCTTTATTTTTGTTTTACTTTTTAAGGGAAAATCTCCGACAATCAGAAAACTGAATACATATGAATGATATTATTCCGGTATACATATGAATGATATTATTCCAGTAAACAAAATATTGTTGGCCAGTCTTACCTTTTCCAGTTTTTCTCCTAAGCTTGAAAATTCCCGTTGAGTTCCCAACAGCATTTTGAGCCAGGCAGATGAAACGGCTGCTTAAATCCTCATCACTCACATTTGTCAAATTGAAAATATCTCTAAAGGTTTGGCCTTCTAACCCATTTGGATCAACCCTAAGCAGAATAACATTTCCATCATTCCTGCATAGCGTTCATTTTTATGCATATACAGTGGTTTTTCAGGCCCTCCGGAAAAATACGGTATTGTTTTATACAATGGCTGCCCTGATTTCCATAAGGGGAAAGACACAAACAGTTGTGTCAAATATACATATACCACCCATATAAAACCACAAGCTAATACAAGACATCAGTGTGCTTAGCCAAACCAATCTTCTTCCAGCTACCTTTTAACCAGCACACAGCATAGTGTGCAACAGAAAATGTCTATGGAAATTCCTTAACTTACAGCATTCTGCCTCTGAAAGTTACACCTTTTACTTAACTGTTAGAGTATGTAGATCAATAGTCTTAGAATGCGGTATGTGAATCACCCTAATCTGACTTACTATTGGTCTGTCTATACTAACATTCTTTTATGCCCCTCCTTTCTGAAAGATCTGTCAGTTAAACAGACAGGGAAATGACAGTTTCAATCTTTCCTCATGGCTGAGTGTCTTACCTTCATGCATACCACCCAGCTTTGGGGAATGGTGTAACAAGTATAGGGACATTCTTCAATGCAGACTGTTTAATGTGGAATATTTGTTTTCTATTTAAAGTTTAATAAAATTTATTTTACTTTAATGTGATTCATTATTTGCTCTGTGTGTGGGGGGGGGTAATTGAACCAAGAAATAGTAAGACCTCTAACATGGTAGCAGAGTTAGATGGTTCTTTGCTTATGATCTGATAACGCTTACACACTGCTGAGCTGACAATCACTGATATAAAGTGCCAAGCAGTTGAACTAAAGTACAGCTGAGGTAAAAAGAAATAAGTTAAGGTTTATCTTGACCAATTTTAAACTGATGTGAAAATGTCTGAGATAAAATATTCCATGCCAAAGTTACAGCCTATTAATTTTAAAAACTGGTTGTTTTGTCTGGAAAATCTGTGTAAAAAATTTTTACACAGTGTGTGTTAGAGGTTTTAACAGAAGATGAACCTGAGAGAGTACATGAACAATACACAGATTGGAAATTGAACAATGCAAAGGCAAAAGGTCTCATAATTCAATCTTTAGCAGAAGAAAGATTGGTGCAAATCAGACATGAGACAACAACCAAAGGAATGCTTACCAAATTAAAATCACTATACCAAAATGAGCAAGGATAAAGTATTGCTAATTTATTAAAGCAAGTTACACAATCAAAATGGCAAGAAAAATCAGAAACATTAGATCAATATAGTCTGAGAATGCAAGCCATATTTGGAAAAATTGGCTGGAGCAGTTGAAGCCTTAAGTAAAAGGATGCAAGATTTCCCAATTCTTAATTCAATGCCTGCATAATTGGATCCTTTTTCTGGATCATATAAAAGGCATTTTGGATAGTTTGATTCCATGCTTACAAGAAGAATATATTAGACAACAGAACTCAAGTCATCAAACTGGTTCTGCTGCTTTTAAAATTGATCGTTTCTCCAGACAGTCAAAACTAAATGACAGCTGGAAAGAAACAAAGGAAACTGAAAACAATTATAAAAAGAAGTTTTTAATTTGCCATTTTTGTAAAAAGAAAGGACATTTTGCTAGAGAATGCAAAAGCAAAGCAAGAAGGAAGAATCCTAATCAAAAGGAAATCAGCTATGCATGTGTATAGTCTTAGTACTGGTCACCTAAAATCTAGCTTCTATCTTGATACAGGAGCTAATATGCATCTAATTAAAGATGCTTATTTGTTCACTAAATTAAAGCCAAGTCCAGTGAAAAGTATAGTTTGTGCTAGTGGCAAAATATTAGAAATACAAGGAGAAGGAAATGTTTTGCTGAGATGCAAAAATGAAAAAGGATTTGGAAATCTTACTGCAGAGAAAGTATTGTATGTTCCACAATTTACAGCAAATCTGATAAGTGCATACAGTGGTACCTCGTATAGTGTAGGGTTTGTATAACGTAAAATCCGTACAACGTAAAATTTTATCCGCCAGTGCCCGCCCCTTTAAAAGGAGCCCACGGCCTCTGAATGCTGCCACCGCTGGCTTACAAAGCCCACCCCCAAGGAAACACCCCCACACAGATCACCAGTGGCTTGCAGAGTCCACCCCCCAGCAACCCCCCTCCCCCACAGATCAGTCAGAACGCTCTGCTACTCCCCTGCTGAGCAGGAAGCGCTGGCTCTGCGCCAGCACCATGATCGCTGGAAAGGGCTGGGGGGGAAGGCAGGGAGCTGTGCACGCACCGTCGTTTGGGTTCTGCCGCCGCCTCCTTCAAGCGGCGGCGCGCGTGTGTGTATATGTGCACGAGCGTCCTCTTCCCGCCTTCTTTTTTGCCTCTCGTCCCTCCATCAGTGCAGCTGTTGCTGTGCTGGTGGGCATCAGAAGGGGCCGGCTGGCCGCTGGCTTGGCTTGGCTTTGCTCTGCTCGCTTGCTCGCCTCCCCGGCTGCAGATTCCAGGAGTCCACTCCCTTCCTTCCTCCCTTGCCTCCAACCTCCCCCACACCACCCGCCCACCCCCAGCTCACATCCATTGCTAACCTCCTATGCGGAGCTGCTCTCCTGCTGCCATTCTTTCTCCCTCTTGCGTCTGCAATCCAACCCCCCTGCACACGCGCGCGCACACACACACACACACACAGGTTTCTCCTCCAAGCTGCTGAGGTTGCTCTTGCTGCATCATCATCATCATCAACACCCCTCCCCCACCCCATCCTCCTCCCTGCCTTTCCCCCCAGCCCTTTCCAGCGCACAGCTCCCTGCCTTTCCCCCCAGCCCTTTCCAGTGATCACAGTGCTGGCGCAGAGCCAGCGCTGGCCAGCTGATGAGCGGCAGGCTCCAGCTCAGCAGGGGAGTAGCAGAGCGCAGCAGCGCTCTGCCAGGTCTGACTTATCTGTGTGGGGGGGATCGCTGGGGGGGTGGACTCTGCAAGCCATCGGTGATCTGTGTGGGGGTGTTTCCTTGGGGGTGGGCTTTGTAAGCTAGCACTAGTGCCCCTCCTTTGTGGTCCGGTTGTGGGTGGGGGCATAAGGAGGTGAAGGGCCACTATGCATTGTAACGGATTAAATCCCTTTTCAATGCATTCCTATGGGAAATCGCAATTTGTACAACGGAAAATTTGTATAACGTAATTTCATTTGGAACGAATTAATTACGTTATACAAGGTACCACTGTACACACTAGTAAATAAGAACTTTAAAGTAAAATTTGACAAAGTAGGTTGCACTATTTCACTTGGAAATGTGACTTATCTCACTGGAGTCCAGAGAAATGGATTATTTTAATTAAATTGTGAAAAACCACATAGAGTCTTTATGGCTCACAAGAGAAAGGAAGGCAACAGTGCAATCATATGGATAGGAGATTTGGACATAGGATGCAATTCTGAAATTACAGAAAAATCAGCTTGTCACAGGAATTGAAATTGATAGAAATGCTAATTGTGATTCCAGATGTGAAATTTGTGTGAAAGGAAAGGCAACCAGGCCATCTTTTCCAAAGAAAAGTGAAACAAGTACAAAGCCACTACAGCTAATTCATATTGATTTGTATGGAGCCCTTCCATCCTCAGCAGGAGGATGCAAGTACATTATTACATTTCTTGATGATTTTTCAAGGTACCATGTAATTAATATAATTAAAGAAAAATCTGAAACCTTCAACGCAATGAATGTATATATAGAAATGGTAAAGAACAAATTTAACCAGAAGCCTCAGGGTGTGAGATCAGACAATGCGGGAGAATATATCTCACAGCAAATGCAAAATTACTTCAAAGAACAAGGAATTCAGCATCAGTTTTCAGTGCCGTACACAGCAGAGCAGAATGGCACAGCAAAAAGAAAGAACAGTTCAATTATGGAAATGGTCAGGTGTATGCTCTTGTAGCAAAATATCTAACAAATACATTGACAAGTTTATCTGAAGAACAGTTTGTCAATGAAAGCAATCAACAAAGCACCATTTGAACTGTGGAATCAATGCAAGCCAAGTATTAAACACCTGAGAGTGTTTGGATACAAAGCATTTCACACATACCAAAAGAGAAAAGGTTCAAACTAGATGTTCAGAGCTGAAGAAGCTTTACTTGGCTATGTATCAGGATGCAAGGGATACAAGATCCTATACCCCAAAACGGGCAGAATTGACATTTGCAGTATGGTGTATTTTGATGAAAGAGAGTTCAGTGATCAGAATGCTTATGCCTATCATAGAGAAAGTCAAGATCTGAAAGAACTAGCTGAGTTTCACTATCCAAAATGCAGTTGATACTAAAACCCAGAGATAAGGGGATATTCAAATCGTAACTCCACGAGAGTCAAATGATGGAGCGACTGGTGCACAAGATGAGGCTGAATTACAGGAGAAATTCCAGAGTTAACACCAAATCCAGATCCAGTCCCAAGACGTTCAACAAGACCAAATAAGGGAGATGCAGCAAAGTGACTATCCTACCTCACAGGGGTGTCACAAACAAAGGAGCCTGCATCATGGAATGAAATCCAGCAGCTACCCACAGCAGAAGCAAACTAATGGAAAGCAGAGGAAATTAGTGCACTGCAAAAGAACAAAACATGGATTCTTGCAAAATTATTAGTAGGTAAGAAGGCTGTAAATGGGTCTTTAAAGCCAACCAAGATGAAAATGGACATGTATAAAGATAGAAAGTTAGACTTGTATCAAAAGGTTATTTACAGAAATATGGAGAAGACTATGATGAAACTTTTGCTTCAGTTGTCAAGCAAACAACCATTAGGGTACTACTAAATCTAGCTGCTTCCAAGAAAATGCACGTTGAACATTTAGATGTAAAAACTGCATTTTTTGCATGGAGAAATTGATGAGAGATTATACATGCAACAACCTCCTGGATTCACAGATCCCAAGAAGAAGGATCTAGGGGATCTATGGTTTGAAACAAGCTCAACAGTTTGGAATGAAAAACTTAGCAAAATGTTATTAAATCAAGGATTTTATAAAAAGCAAAGTGGATCCCTGCCTCTACATAAGAAACAAAGACGACAGACGTGTGTACATCCTAACATATGTGGATGATCTGATGCTTTGTTGTGAAGATCAGAGAGACATCAAAGAGATTGTTTCCAATCTCAACAAAGAAGTGGAAATAAAGCAACTTGGACAAGTCAGCTATTATTTGGGAATACAAATAGACAGAGAAGAAGATGGAAGTTTTCTTCTGAGCCGAAAGCAAAAGATTCTACACTTGGTTGAGAATCTCAGAATGCAGGATGCTACTCCTGTACATACTTCTATGGAAACTGGTTTTCATAAACAGAAAGAACTGAGTGAACTGTTGCCCAACAACCATGGATTCAGAGAAGTTATAGGAAAACTGGTATATCTGGCTACAACAGCAAGACCAAATATTGCGGCAGCAGTGGCCATTCTTTGCTGAAGGACCAGTTTACCTACTCAAAGAGATTGGGATGGGATTAAGAGGATGGTGAAGTATTTAAAGTGTACTGCACAATTTGAACTTAAATTACCATCAACAGAAAATCCTATACTAGTGGGGTTTACTGATGCAGATTGGGCAGAAGTCATATCTGATCATAAATATACTAGTGAATATGTATTTTTCTATGGGGGTGGTCCTATAAACTGGATTAGCTGCAAGAAAAGGTAGTATTGCTCGCTCATCTACAGAGGCAGAGTACATCTCAGCTGCAGCAGCTTGTGATGAAATTGTATGGCTCAAGCTTCTGCTTGCAGATCTCACAGTAGGTGAGCCTACTCCAATTACACTGTATGAGGATAATCAAAGTTGCATCAGACTATCATTATCAGAAAAGATGGGGGGGAAACATACTGATATCAAACATCATATTGTAAAAGAGATGCAAAGTGAAGGACTGAGGTATTGTCCTACTAAGGACATGATTGCTGATATTTTGACAAAACCTCTAGCTAAAGGTAGATTTCAGTATTTGAGGAGAAAACTGAATCTAATTGATTCTGAAACACATTGATCTGAGAAGGGTGTTCGAGTATACAGATCAATAGTCTCAGAATGTGGTATGTCAATCACCCTGATCTGACTTACTATTAGTCTGTCTATACTAACATTTTTATGCCCCTCTTTTCTGAAAGGTCTGTTGGTTAAACAAACAGGGAAATGACAGTTTTAATCCCTCCTCGTGACTATTGAGATAGGAAGTATTACTTTCATGCATACCATCCAGCTTTAGGGGATGGTGTAACAAGTATAGGGACATTCTTCAATACAGACTGTTTAATGTGGAATATTTGTTTTCTATTTAAAGTTTAATAAACCTTTTTTGACTTTAATGTGACTCATTATTTGCTCGGGGGGGGGGGGGGTAATTGAACCAAGCAATAGTACAACATCTAACAAACTGCACAACAGGATTCCAGCTACTCAGCAATACTATAAAAATATATTTCACCCACCCCAGGGCAGGGTAACTTCGGCAGGGCCAGGAGGATTTTTCAGAGCAGCTAGCCTACCCAGGGCTGCAGAGAGTATGGCCAACATGGAAATGGTTGTGATCAAAATGGCTAATTAGATAACTGCCATTGTTAATTTTTTTAAATATTATGTACTTTTAAAATTTTATTTTTTAGTTATTATAGCTGCCTTCAAGTGAAATGCTTTCCCGTACCATTTTTGCTGAACAAGCAGCTTCCTTTTACTGGTTTCTCTGTACCACTGCATTGAAGATGAAGTATTTAATTCAAAACCAAACTGTGCCTTGCATTCGAACTCAAGCGGTTGTCCTGTGGAGAGAACAAAATTGGTGGAAAAATATACAATCAGTATACAGGCTTCTAAATGTATTTTAAATCATGTGAATATGCCTGAATTTAGGCACAACAGATTGAAAATACAACTTTAAAAATGCCGGTCCATGAGCTTTTTCAAACCAGCGTCTAAAATGGTGGTCAATAAAAGATTCTTAAAGGTATAGTAAGAAAAAAGTTGACTTCCATAATTTAGTGGACTTTGTTAGAAATGGGTGCTCCATAATCTGCTGAATCCGCACAGAAAGTTTCTGCTATCATTCGCACACATGTACCTTTGCTGTGATCAGGATGCAAAGAGGACCTTTCCTTGAAAGCTTAGGGAGAAAGAAGTGACCAGTAACTTTGATGTTAGGTCTGAATTCTTAAAAAAATATAATGAACACTCTGGTCCTTCCAGAGTGTTTGGGTTCTATTGTGTCATGTTTAGTACATTTCCCATTCTGTCCTTACTGGATATGTTGTTGACAGTTTCGTATTCATACCCCCAGGCAGCTGTCCACCTCACTGTAGAGACAGGATAGAGAATCTCCCTGCTCAGCCAATGAGTGGGGGGGCTTCACATGGAAGTGAGAAAGGACTGTTTCCAGGGAGAGCTTCACTCTGCTCAGTAGCACGACCAGTTTTTTTTGGGGGGGGGGGAGGACACACTGGGCCACCACGGATATAAATACAAAATGTCCAACTCTACTTTGTACCAACTCTGCTTTGAACTCTACTTTGTACTTCATCTCCCGGTCTTCCATTTCAGCATGCTCTATTTGGTGATTGGTCATCAGAAGATAGGAAAATATGGGCTTGAATTGTACACCTGGTTGCTGGGATCGACAAGGAAAATCCTGTTGTCTAAGGGGAAAATGTGAATTGTAGGAAATAATAATGTTTACCTTGACCCTAAAACAATATGTAGATTTTGTTATAATCTGTTGTGATGATTAGAGATGGGCACGACTTGGCAGAATTCCCATTTCCATTTCCGTTACTCGTTTCCGTTACGCAACGGAAACGGAAACAGGAATTACTCCGCCAGAACTCGAATTCAAACTGACTAAAGAATAATTGGGTCTGATTTGTCGTGGTCGTTCCTGGCATCGCGGCGCTCCCGCGATGCCAAGCGGCACAGAAAAAAAGTTTTTAAAAGTTAAAAAAAAAACCCAATTCCCAGCCAAAAAGCAGGCGGAAATATGCCTGCCTGAGTGAGGGCTCAGGGCACCTACCAGAGGGGTGGTTGACCCCCCTCTCCTGTCCTGGGCTGCTCTGGTGGTGGGGGAAATCCTCGTCGTAGTCGCTCGCAAGAGTCGCAACAAGCACCAGACTCACCGCCGGCCGCCGCAATTCAAGCGGAAGCGGCACAGAAAAAAAGTTTTAAACTCCCCCCCCCCATTCCCGGGCCAAAAAGCAGGCGAAAATATGCCTGCAGTTCAGAGTGCACCTACCAGAGGGGTGGTTTCTGGGGGGGGGGTCCCAGCCTCCCCCCCTCTCCTGTCCTGGGCAGCTGGACTCAAGTCGCCATGCCATGCGGTGCGGGGCAGCGACCGCAATTTTTTTTTGAAATCGTGGTCCAAAAACACACAAGCAAGCACCACACAGAAACATGCGAAAATTGCTATTTTAAAACTGCCAGAATTTTTACAGTAGCAGTGGGTTTTTCTTGCAACAAAATGTCTCCTCTTTCCTCTCTCCATTGATTTTATTTTATTTTGTTTTGTTTTATTTTTTTTACACCTGCGCAATGATGGGCTGGCCATGGGAGTGACCAATGCCCATGCAAATTTTTGGAGCCATTCCACCAATCGCATGGCCACTTGGCCAGGTTGACCACAGAGACTTCTGGGATATGCCAACCGGGCATAAAAAGCCCACTAACCGTAGCCCGAACCCGAACCCGAACCCTAAGCCTAACCCATACGCCAGTACACTGTCCTTCTAAGTGGGTCAGAGAGGCCCCCAGAGGTGCACCCCAATACTCACCCTAACCTCACCCGTAACTAGCCTAACCCTAGCCCTTGCGCTAACCCTAACCCTAAGCCAGATCTGTACTTGCATTGCACTACACGCAACAAGTACAATTCCCTTCTTAGTGAGACACAGTGGGTGCAGAGAGTCTGCCAGTCCTCCACTTGTGTCTCTGGGTGACTCCTGCAGGCTTGGCTCAGCCGGCAGCATGTGTGACATGCAAACCATGCCCCCGAGGCCTGACTGATGCAGGGAAGGCACCCCAAAAAGAGGGGTGCCTCTGCCAGTCTGCTGTGTCTCTGCGTGCAACTTGGTATGCAATCATATCCATATGGCTATGCTTGCATGCCATTTTGCAGCAGGTGAGGAGAGGAGACCCCCATGTATGAGGGGTCTCCAGGAGCCTGCTTTCCCTAGCGGGTGAGGATAGGAGGCACCCACCCCCCAAAAAAAGAGGTGCCTCCAGGAGCCCGCTACCCTGCCCAAACCAGTTTAACAACAGATGAAAAAACGAAAAACGAAATGACAAATTTTTGCGAAGTTGATGGGCTGGCCATGGGAGTGACGAGCCGACACAGGCCGCCTCTGACACACGACAACGCGAAAACGTCATTTTCCCTAGTCGTGCCCATCTCTAGTGATGATAAGGGTAGGAATCAACGGCTGCTATATTTCCACAAGAAATACATATATTACTGCTCTTTAACAGTTTATACTTGACCAATTTGGGGCGTTCAAGGATATGACCAGCACTTTGAATTGCTGGCCATTATTTTGAATTGTACATATTTACAATGAGGCATGCACAGTACATGTGTGAATCCCTCCATAAATTATAATGAAGTTCAAATATTTCATGGTGCTTCCACTGTGTTTAATAAACAATGATAAAATAAATACTACTCATCAAATAACAAGCAATAAAATAGACTGTCATATCAGTTATCTTTAATTTTATTTTCAAAGGAAGCACTCCACTGAGAACTTACCCTGGCAAGGGTAAATGAATGAAGCCATCATGTGAAAGGAACAAATTGTGGATATGCTTTCCTATAAGATGTAGCATGGGAAATAACTGCTCATTACAAAGCTGCCTTTGCACATCCTTTATTGTTATGTTGGACATATTTTTCCCATATAGCAAAACAAATTTGAAAAATGTAATCCGCTTACCAACTTCTACTTCAAGGGTTGTCACATTGCTGGGATACAAAACTTTTGGAGGATTCACTGTGTCTTTTGCTATAAAACAGAAAGCAAAACCTCACAAGTACAAAGTTCATGAAGCCTTTCTAGTTTCTAATCAACCCTATCTTTTCTGCATGCAGGATCTATGGCCAAATTTATTGTGATAACCCTCGAGCAGAAAGCTAGAAGAAATCTGATACCAAGAAGACATTCATTTGATGAGGAAAAGGAAGGGGTCCCAACAGTCCCTTACAAGCAATGCTATGAGCAGCCCTTGGTACGAGGTAGGTACAAGTCCAGTAAGTCTTCCCCTTTCGGTCTATTGGAATTCTGTAGAAAAGAGTCCCCTTTCTAATCTTTGGGTTGGAGGGAATCCATTTCTATACAGTAGGACCCCCATATCCACTGATTCATTAACCACTGATTCAGTTATCCACGGATGGCAGAGGAAGAAATTAAATAAACAATTCAGCAGCCGCAAAGCAAGCTACTGCCACAAACAGCAGCTGTAAAGCAAGCTACTGTCATAAAACAGCCGCCGTAAAGTTAGCTACTGTCACAAATAGCAGCCGTAAAGCAAGTTACTGTAACAAAACAGCAGTTTGGGGTTTGGGGGGCATTCTCTCTTATCCACAGTTTTCATTATCCACGGGAAGGCCTAGAACCAATCCCCAGCATATACTGGGTTCTACTGTACTGGGTTATGCTATCACCATCATCATAACTGGAAATGCTATACCAAAATTGCAGTGGGAACCTGCTGATGGGACACAACTCTGTTGGCATTGGGGAAGCCTAGGACATTTTGCTGCCCAGGCAGGGAGTAAGTTTGTGCCACTTATGCACAAACACCCACTGAACAGACAGCGGAATCTTTCGGCTAGCAAGGGGACAGCATTTTCCATAGCACATAGAATCAACAGCTGGGCTCAGACAGAGTTTTGAAAAAGTTATTTTGTTTTTAGACTACATGTCCTAGAATCCCCTAGGCAACACAATTGATGGTTGGGATGGATAGGCCATTCTGGGAGTTTTCGTCCAAAAGCTTATTTTCTAATCTTGGACTCACACATGGCAGAAGCTGGTTCTTTTTTCAGTGAATCAGTAAGATTTCCCTAACTTAGTGTTCTATCCCAAAATAGCTTATCCACACAGGGTAACTTCCAAGTCAAGTGGTTTGATGGGATGGATTCCCAACTAGAAGGACAAATGAGAATACCATTCAAAGTTTGCCTGAATAGACAATTTTTCAACAACAACAAAATGGAAGTGAGAAAGCCCATGCGGTGTGTCATTTGTAGGAAACAACACAACATCAGCATAAACAATGAAAGATGCAAACAAAAAGTGTAATGATTAGCTCTATGATTGAGTCCAAGCCAGTGAAACTTCTAGGGTAAAAGAAGAACTTTTCAAATTTCATAATGCAATCCATGCAAAATATAAAACATTGACTGAATTCTTGTTGCTTTGAGTAGCAAGTTGCACTCACTCTAGAGACCCATCGAATCAATGGATCTTATGGAGGAGATGTGTCACTAAAGCTGCACTGATTCAATTGGCTTGCTCTAGTTGTTACTATTACTCTCCTAGGCAATTTCAACTGCTTTATTAGAACATCCATTACACTGCACAATGTGCAGTAACTTACTTATAATGGTTACATTTAATACTGTTCTCATTTTCCACTGGGTATTGTTTTCAGTCAGCAGGTAATCACAAACATAAATGCCATGATCTTGAGCATAGACAGAACGCAATATTATTTTATCGTGCTGAAACTGCAGGCTTGGTCTCTTGATCTTTTGAAGTTTTATTTTTTTCCCATTCTGAAAGAGGATAAAAAAAAGAAGGAAGAAGCAAACCAATTTGATGCATTAAATTTTGAAACAGTCATTTGCAACTGATAAGGGCTAACTCTAGTGACCTGATTTATCCACCTTCTCTACAGTCATCTTTGCTCTCACTTCCTAATTTTTAAAACAGTTTACTGAGAACTTGGGGCACTCCCTTTTCCCTTGCTACAGAACTGTAGCCTCAGGAAATTTAAAATGGAAGAGATTTCTAAGCACATGGGGTGGGGATACATTTTGGGTGACATGGTCTGGTATTTGGGGGGGGTGGAGACACATTTTGGGTGGCATGGTCTGGTATTTGGGCCATTATGCTCTGCTGCAGTGGAAAAATGCATAAACTGAACACCTGCAAAGTGGCTTCTAGTTCCCAATGTCATCCGAGAATTGTATTCTAGTCTAAAACAAGATTCCACATCCCAGGATACCTAAGTGTGGTTTGCTTTTCCAGCAGGCTGACACAACTGAGTTGCGGCAGTGGCCACAGCAGTGGTGAGTGACAGCAGTGCCAGAAGGCATAAAACAGTCAGCGAACCACATCTGGACTGCCTGTTGCCAATGTCTCTGCAGTCCTGTAATTCTTAAAGCACTTTCACATGGTCCACAATGTCACAATCCAAACATTCACCATATCAATCAACACTTTGAGAGCTCTTGTGCTTTTTCTTCTCTGCCCCAGACCCATCATTGAATGCAACACTCTTTCATTTTAGAGCCAGATGCTCTACCCATTCTGCACATAAGCAAAACTCCTGATTTTTTTTTCTCTCACTGTGATACAAGCCCTGGGGGTGAGAAATTAGCAGAAAGGTGCTAGACCACGTTCAGCTTAATATATTTCTGTTACTGTATATCAAATCCCAGGGTTGTTTTCCCCCAGCCATAGCTTAGGAAAACAGAGGTGCAAATATTTTGAGGAGTTATATATTAATGAAAAAGCAACCAGCAGTGACTCATACCTTATACCATTTAACTGATGAGTGTGGAAAGTCCCTGTAACACTCTTTCCCTGGGCATGCAATAGAGGCTCCTAGCTTCACCAATAGGTACCTGGGACTCATGCTGTTAAATGAGCAGTTTGCCATTGTCTCTGTTTGGACAACTATAAACATATTGACACATCTTGGTGATTTTTCCCTATAGAGCACAGGAAAGGGAAAAGGGCAGGTGAAATGACCCATGGAAGGCTAGAATCTCTGGAGTCAACGGAAAAACTATGTTTATATTTATGTTTTTAACATACTATTTCTGATCTTGCCAATTATCCTTTGTTATTGTTTATCTCCTTGAACTTGTGCACTGCCATGAGTTGCCTCTGTGCAAGCAGGCAGAATATATATTTCAAATAAACTAAAAACTAACATTCTAAGAAAATTAAACCCTGGTCAGAATTCCTGTGTGATAGTTGCACAGTACTCAATACAGTGGATCCCAACCTTCTGAATGCTGTGACCCTTTAATACAGTTCCTGATGTGGTGATGACCCCTTGCCCCACTTGGAAGAGGCCACAAGCTGCCTTTGGCAGGCCACTGCTGCAGGTGTCATAGATAACTTCCCTCTACAGGCACCCTCAGCCAATCACAGCCTCCAGTGCCATTGACTGACATCTCCTCCAACCTATCAAGCTGTAACTCACTCCTTCCCCCCTTCCTCCCCCCCCCAAGACCCAAGCCGTTTGTGCCTTTTTTCTTCACTGGCTCATGGTGACCCCTTTGAAATGGTCTTTTGACCCTCAAAAGTGTCCCAACCCCCAGGTTGGGAACCACTGACTTAATAGGACAATGCAGAGTCCCTTGGGTTAGAAAAATGTAACAGCAGAGCTTGGAAATATATCCAAAATACCGTAGCCAGATGGCTCTGCCCATGCCCAAGCTCTCTGGGGAACTCTGAGAGTTGTAGTCCAAACAGGTAACGTTTCCAAGCTCTGGGTAATTTCTTCTCCTTCCCCACTCCCCAAGACATCCTGCAGTGTCAATTCAGTTCATTGAATTCCCATTCATTTCAATGGCTGAGACAAGCATGTGTTGAAATCCCTGCCACCTTATGGGCGAGGTGTAACTTGTGGCCAGTTAATATTTGTAAGCAAAGGTTTTAGTGCTGGATGGTGAGCAGCAGATGACACCCCTCCACCACTATTCAAGTAATGTAATAACATAGTACCCAAAGTTAGTCAAAGCATTTGGATATATGAGGCAGAAAAAATGTACACACAATTGTCCCCATGCCTCACACCAGGCATTACAAAGTAATATTGGGTTGCTGCCCTTGGGAGTGGCTCTCTGAGATAGCTACCTCCTTCCACCTCAAGAAAGGATTAGTAGGGAAAAGGAATGGAAGGGGGTTTATGACACCAACAAACCTGTTTGTGCAGATATATGTTCCAGAATGTTGAGTTGTTATTGGATTAAACCAGAGGGTGTTCCCTTGAAATGCAGGGTTAGTGGTTGCATTCCTCAGAAGTGTTTTAACTTCACCTTTGTTTGGTCGCCATAACCACTGCATCTGGTCTTCAGAGAAATGAGGAGAATTGAAGATAAAGGTGGGGTCTTCAAAGGGTAAGTCACATGACAAAACAAACTTCTGGTTACTAATGGCCCGGTATTTTGTGTCAAGGTGCTTGTGGAGACACTCTGTAAAAAAAAAAAGCAATGCATGAAATTCATTTTCAAACTTTTATATGGGGCACTTTTGGAGGAAGAGTATACTAACTGAAAATTGGCTGAAAACACGGTACCATCTGAAAATAATAATAATAAATTTAGGATTCTGGGGAAAGAACACGCAGGTCGAGGAGCAGTATAACATGATGTGTCCTACCTGGAATACTAAAACCTGCTATTCTCATTAACAACAGGATAATCCAGGAAAATAACAGCATTGCTTCCTTCAGTGGTAAATTTTTCATGTGTAGATTAGGTTTTATGGCAGAAGTGGTCTCATATTTTCACTTCTGGACTATCACATGGTTGCTGTGAAAAGAAAAGAAAAATCAAAAGATTTTAAATGAAATTTGTCCCAGGAAACACATGTCATGTACAGACTTCTTGTGAAGAAATGAGATCAGTGGAATTTCTGAGTTCTATATAGTCTATCCACAATGCAATTAGGGATTCGCATGTAGCAGAATCTCTGAAGTTTGGCTCCTGAATGTTTCCTCTTCTGATGGACTTGGTTGGTTGGTTGGTTGGTTGGTTGGTGGGTTGGTTGGTTGGTTGGTTGGTTGCTGCCTCCCATATTCTGATGATGCTCTCAGACCAAGGCCTGCAATTATGTACTCCAATGTTCAGTCCTCTTGTAATTTCTTTTCACAGCCGAACACTTGTGGGCAATCTGTATTTCAAGGAAGCCCATCCACCTTACAGAGAACTTCTCCAAACCAGGGTTCTCAAGAGCAGAGCCAGCAAAGCCACTGCTGTAGAAGAGTGAAACACTTAAGCCGATCAATGTAAACCAGCCTCTCCAAATCAGTTACCTTATACTACAGCATCCAGTTTTTTCAGGTGTCATGGTCATTTGTGTGCTTGTTGGGTATGATGGGTGTTGCAATCAAACACTTTCTCTCAACTTGTGGGATACTGATGGAGACAATAGTGAGTTAGCTAGACATTTTGGTTTGTCAGAAGTTTCCAGTGAGTGATACAATCCCTACTGCAGTGATTGAAGAGCTTGCCCTATTAATGAGGAGGCTGCAAGTTTGAAATTCAGTTCAGTAAAGGTCTCAATGGACTCGACAACCAACTCAACTTGGCCCTTGGCCCCCATATGTAATATGAATACTATGTTGTGGAAATTGTAATTGTATCATGCTGTTGTAAAGGTTACTGGGGTTGATTCCAGGTATTATTTTATGCAGCCATTCTGTCTTCCTTGTCTTCTCCCCCCCCCCCCAGCCATATACAGTATAATAAATGTTCTGGGACAAGAAATATGAGAGAAATGAGATAGAATATGGGAGGGTTACTAGTGCACAACCGTGATAACTGGATCTCCAGGGTGTTGGATAGGGGTGGACAGGCGTGGGTTGTGGCCTGCTCGAGGCCTCCCAAAATCCTTTTACATTGGGGGCCTCCGACATGTTTCCAAAGGACCCTGCTCTACTAGGTTTTGTTCTCTTTTCCCCTCCCATTATAGATGAATATTGCCAATTTCAGCCTCCACGTGACCCATATAGGGGCCTGGAGCACCAATTTGATTTGCCCAGCCATGGCCTAGGGGCAATGGCACAATTAAAGCACTATGTGGAAGCATACTGAGAAAACCTATGCATTTTGAGAATGTTGAGTGTTAGAGTATGCAGATCAATAGTAAGTCAGAATGCCGTATGTCAATCACCCTGATCTGACTTACTATTGGTCTATCTATACCAGTGTTTTTCAACCTTTTTTGGGCAAAGGCACACTTGTTTCATGAAAAAAATCACGAGGCACACCACCATTAGAAAATGTTAAAAAATTTAACTCTGTGTCTATATTGACTATATATAAAGTAATTCTCTTGAATAGGAATCAAATAAACACAAAGAAAGTATTTTATAATTACTTTATTATGAAATAGTAAACAGAAATATGAAAAATTATAAAATACTTTATTCAGTGCGCAACCTGGGCCTGTTTGGCTGAACACAAAGCTGATATTCTTCAGCTTTTCCAACGGCACACCAGGCAACATCTCGCGGCACACTAGTGTGCCGCGGAACAGTGGTTGAAAAACACTGATCTATACTAACATTATTTTATGCCCCTCCTTTCTGAAATGCCTGTTGGTTAAACAGACAGGAAAATGACAGTTTAAACTTTCCTCATGGCTGTTGGGATAGAGTATCTTACCTTCATGCATACCATCCAGCTTTAGGGGATGGTGTAATAAGTATAGGGACATTCTTCGATGCAGACTGTTTAATATGGAACATTTGTTTTCTATTTAAAGTTAAATAAACTTTTTGTTTACTTTAATGTGACTCATTATTTGCTCTGTAGGGGGGGTAATTGGACCAAGGAATCGTAAGACCTCTAACATTGAGAATGTCAAACAAGGCTTTTATTGTGTTGTTAGGATGCCTCGTTCACTCAATTTTACAGGGTTTTTACATGGTGTTATCTTCCACTCATCCTTGTCCCTCATTTCCCTTTCATGCTTCTGCCTATTTTCTTACTGGGGAAATTTCATTAAGAACAAAAGACAGAATGCACAGTGCTTTCTAAGTGGTAGTGTGGTTAGTCTTCATATGAAAACTCCTTAAGATTTTTTTAGAAAACTGTCATGTTTTAAAATGACAAAACACTTCATTAGCCGACATTGCAGGATATTTCAAGAATGTCAAAGTGTATGATATACAATTTAAGCAATTCAAGCTGATTGCTATACAGGTATCCCAGAAATCATCTGTTATTTCAGTACACATCTATTCAGAAGCAATTTCCCATGTGATCAATAGAAACTATACCCTGGAGTGTGTGCATAACATTGTGCCTTTCCTGTGTAGTCCCACACAAGCACACTCAGAAGTGAGCCCTGCAGAGTTTAACAATGCTTGTTCTCAAATAATTAAATGTAGGTTCTGAAAAAGAGGTGAGCACAAATCAGCAAAATGGTGGTTCCTTTGTGAATTTTATAAATTTTCCTGAATTAATCACAAATCGGTTCCATGGTTTGTTCAGGATTCCCCCCGCCCAAACAACCTAGTGGCTGTTTTAAAACAAACAAAAACCCTACCGACCTTACCCCCACTGCCTTCCCAGTGCCCTTGTTGCCTGCTTGACTCAGGAGTAACCTACTTGAGATTTTACTTTTAAGTAGATATGCATAAAACTTGAGCTGGTAAGTTGCCAACGGTAAAATGAAAATACCTTTAGAAGACTGAATAACAGCCAAGCAAAATTCACAATATCTATTTCCAATCCAGCAGCTTAATATATTATAATATTTAAAGAAAAAGGTTAATTTGAACATGAAGCTGGAATCTGTGCTGGAAAAAGTCTATTGCCAGGGCCCAGGAACAGAAGTGTAACTATTCATTCAGATGCTATTTATGCAACCCAAAAAATTTCACAAACAGTTTCCCTGTATCAGGAAGCAAACTGAGAAATGAAGTAATGAAGTGGGGTAACTCAATATATACAAACCTCTCACGGTTATATACAAAATGGTATATGTTTGTCCAAATAATCTATGATGTTTAATATTGTAACAATCTGAAAAGAAGCTATTATCTAAACAGGATCTTACCTCTTCATCCCACCAGACGTGATAAGAGATGTGGTTAGCTTTTGAGAGGGTGTGCAGCATTGTCATGTCTTCCTCTTTCGTACTCATATCCGGCAGCTTTTTCCATCAAAGGGGGGGGAGAGGCACAGCTTTTGAATGAAAGGTTGAACCCATCAGAACAACATTGTTGTTTCTGAAATGTTTTCAAGATTATTATAGTAGGAAATTGCTCCTTCCTCTTTCCAAGTTCTGTGCTTGGTAATACAAGACCTGTAACAATAAGGTTCCCCTCTAAATTATATTGAATGACTTACATTGTTCACTTACACTGAACTACTTTGGTCCCATCACAAAGTCACTTGGGTGTTCACCATATTGAATAATGGGTTGTTATCTGCAAATTCATCCTCTGTGGTGCTGCCCTCGTGTATGGAGTAGTTCAGTGCTGTAAACCTGCCACTTAAGATCTTTCATGACCTCACCATTCACTTCCCACCACTGTGAGACTTTCCGTTTAATCCTACCCTCCACATCCTGTTGTTTCACCAGTTACTAACCCATAAATCATAACTGTGTCAGTAAACCACGGGTGGTTGCACGTAAATAGTTGGATGGAGAGAAGATTGATGATGGCAGTGGCCGGTCTGGTGGCTGCAGTCTCTAATTCCCTACTAACAAAAGCAAAGCCATGAGATCCCACCTCCAACTCATGAAGTGGGCTAGACCCATCCCTTGAGGGAACCTTGACTTTTTCATCTCAACAGGATCTGGAATCCCCCTTCGAGGGATGAGTAGCTGAGTTCCAGTTGCTTGTGCCCCAAACACTTGCTCTACCTGGAAGGAACACCCCAAGAAAGTGAAAAGGATCCATGATAACGAATATATCACCACATATGCACAGATGAAACCATCTGAGAGGCACACTGACCTCACAGCACACAATGAAGTGAACAGCACAAGCCCAATCACTAAGACTGAGAAAAGAGCTTGTCTCTGTCTGAGGTGCGCAAACACCGCCTGGAAGAGCACATATGACAAGGAGAGAGAACTCAAATACACATATCTCAGGAGACATAACTCAGACACAAAGCGAACACACAAGGTAGATGTGATAGCACAGCAGGTAAGCTATATCAATTGGTGTCGATGAAGGGATTTGCAACAATGATTATATGCTGTCCAGTCAATTCTTTAGGACCCAGGGGAGCATAGCATTTCATTTCATTTTGTAACGAAACGACTGTAAAATTCATTTTGTAATGAAATGACACAAAACTACTCTAAAAACGAAACGAAATGCTATTTTTCCGTTTCATGCCCATCCGTAGCTGACTCCTGGCTCCTCAGCAGATGCCTTAACCACTGAGTTATCCTCCCACTAGGCTAACTATCTTATTCTCCCAGGCAAAGCTAGCTGGGGGATAGGAAGTGAAAGCTCTCTGCTGTCTCAGAAGTGTAAGCATGAACTGATTCATATAAATGTAAGAGGTAACGGTTCCCAGTTAAATCCAGTCATTTTTGACTATGGAGGCTGGTGGCCATCTCCATTTATAAGCCAATTTTCCATAGTCCTATGTTTGGCATGACTAAACGTGCAAGTGCATGGAATGCTGTTACCTTTCCACTGAAGTGATACCTATTTATCAGCTCACTTTTTTACATGATTTCAAACGGCTAGGTTGGCAGGAGCTGGAATGAGAAATCGAAGCTCATCACATCACACAGATTCAAGCTGCAGATCTTTCGATCAACAAGCCCAGTGGCTCAGTGGCTTAATTTGCTGCAGCACCCACATCATGTAGGTGACATTCAATGGATCTTGGAATCGCATGGGAATTTTATCTGCTGGTGTGAAAGAGCAGGAAAGTATGAGAGAACTAGTAGGATCGGAGGAGGTCTGGAAAAAGGATTTTGGTCCTTACCTTCCCTGCTATGGCCCTGAGAGGACCTAGTGGCTGAGCTGTTTATTGTATGGAGGTAATGTTTGCATTATATATTAGTTGCTGGCTGGCTGGATAGATCAGTGGTTAGGGTTTCTGGCTATAGAGCCAGAAGTTGGAAGTTCAATTCTCTATGTGCCTCCTAAAAATAAAGTGAGCCTGTACGGCCTTGGCTCCCCCAGAAGAAGGGAATGGCAAACAACTCCTGAGTCTTCTCTATCTGGAAATCCCTGATAAGGGTCATCATCATAAGTGTCATAAGTGTTTGGCTCAGGAAACTGGGGTTCAAACCCTGCATGATCATGAAAACTCAGTGGAAGGCTGGTGGCCATGTACCCCTCGAATATCTCCCACAGGTTGAAGCCACTAGAGGATAAAAGCCAATAGTTCAGATTGGACCCTTTACAAGCCTACTCTGACTTTATGCTTTGGTCTTGAGACCATTGTCCTCTGCCTCTTTCCCTATTCTGAGGAAACTTGTCATTTTTCAGTTTCTGGCTTTCCACAAAAGACTGCATAATATATAACACAAACAAAACAAAACAAAACACCAGTTTATTATTTATTGAAGTTCTATAGCACCCATCTAGATGCAAGGCTACTCTGAGCGGTTCACAACAATAAACTTTAAAACACAGCCGACCTGAAAACAAATTCTCAAGAACTAAAAAAAAAATGGCTCTTAAGTCTTCAGAGAGCTCTCTGACCCTCATTCTAATGGCGGTGTGCACTGCAGCCCGTGGTGTTTCTCTCTTCCCAGAATTGCTTTTCAGCCAGCTGGAGGGCTCCATGAAGATGACAAAGAAAGTCATTTTCCTCAAGTCCCCTGCTTCCTGTAGCTCCCTGAAGATCTGTTCTGGTTAGAGATGGGCACGAAATGAGCGATTTTTCGTTTTTTTTTTTTCCGTTTCGTTATGCAACGAAAACGAAATGGAAAAAAAAAAAAAACGAAAACGAGAACGAAAACGAAATGACCAAATTTGCCATGTTTTTCGTTTTTCTTGCAGCAGATGCATTGAACTAAAAAGAATGCTAACGAAACAGCAATTTTTCATTTTCGTTTTCATTTTTTCATTTTGTTACCTAACGAAACGAAAACGATTTTTTTTTTGCAAAATATGTCACAAAAACGAAAACGAACCGAAATGGACCCCTAAACGACCAAACGACAAACGAAACACCATTTTTTTTGAGTCGTGCCCATCTCTAGTTCTAGTGTGGTGGGAGAACCTCTGGAGCAATGGCAGAAGTGCTAAGGGCAGAAGAGCATGTTAGTGAAATTCCTCAGGCCTCTTCTGTTAATAAAAACCAACACACTTCCTGAACAAGGACAAGTCACATATTGGGCGGCATTATTCAACATAGCCCAGAAATGTTCAGTCACAACTGTAGGCTGTTGCCATCTCCATAATACCTGCAGCATGTGTGTAATGTATACCATAAATGCATTTATTTCTTTGCAATGCATTGGTAGGCATTATTTTGCATCATGCTTAATGCTTGTTTGGTCCAATGCCACACCATCACCGCAAAAGGACAATGTAGTTCTCGACCCTCTCCAAAGCCAGTTGATAAAAATCCCCTTTTTTTTTTTTTTTTGAAAGCAGGGGCTGCATGCATGGAAGGTAGACACAGAGAGAGCAGGTATAGCCAAAAACAAAGCTGTTTGGGAAAAATGTTCTTTCCAACTATTTGACATTTCCCCAGTAAGCACAGAATGCCTCCAATTTCAATAACTTGTCTTTTCAGGATTGGCAGAAATACCACACTCTCAGTAACTTTAAATCTTAAAGATTGACTGCCTCTTATTTAATTGATACAGGTGGAAACTTACTGGAAACAGATTGTTTTTCTTCCATGACAGGGAGATAAATCCTGACTTTTGTCACTGACTAAGGGGGGGGGGGGGGAGAGTGAGGCTTTCCTGCACAGCTTCCACTTGGGATGGAAGAAGAAGCGCATGTGCCAGCTGGGAGCCACCTGCAAGCTGGATCCAGGCTTTGGGATAGAGGCAACTCCAAAGTCTATGTACAGAATCTAGCACATGGGTGGGAATGGGGGGGGGGCGTTTCCAGCTGTTCAGTTTAAATCCTACTGAAGTGCATCCTCGGATGGCATTTTAGTCACTTGAACCACATCTCACAAAAGCGACACCCTCATCAGAAGTGCACATCTCTACTCTTCAGAGTGTCGTTGGTGAGTCAGATGGCTACTTCCTATGACAATGCAAGGCAGACTTTACATAACTCTTTCTATGCTAAGCATTTCAACACAAGACCAACAACACCTGAGTTTACATAACTCTTCTACTATCGGCTTCTCTTCTAACATTGACTTGAATGGCATACCAGTTAGCCTTAGGATTAGCCTGTAGAGAAGTGGAACAGTGTGTAATACCTATGGACAGTTTGTGTATGTGTGGGGTGGGTTGTGTGGTTATGACTGACTCTTTGTGACCCCATGTCCATGGAGTTTTCTGGGCAGGAATACTGGAGTGGCTTGCCAGTTCCTACTCCAGGCGCCTATAGCACCTGGTATTCCCTGGTGGTCTCCCATCCAAGTACTAGCCAGGCCTGACCCTGCTTAGCTTCCAAAATCAGGTGAGATTGGATGTGCTTACTGACATTACCAACTGGGCATAGGGCATGTTCGAAAAGACTGTTGCCATAAAATATAATCAATAATCATGCTAAAATAATCAAACATTTTATTTAGCCTTCTAAAGAAATGCAGATTTTTTGGATGATTGTAATGGATGGAGTTCCCAAAGAAATATTATTTCTTCAAGGTCACTTCAAGATAAAAGATACGGCCATGTAAACATTTCTTTTCCATTCTGTTTTCTCACCAGCAATTTGATATATAATGCATATATGGTACATGTTTCTAAATTCAGTCACACAAAGAAAACTATTGTTTACATTTCAGTAATCATTCCTAAGACCATTGTCTTCTGCCTTTCATTATCATTCACAGTCATACTTTTTCCCCCAAAGGAGGGAGCACTGCTTCTAGAAATGGAATCACCATCTAATCTTCTGAGGGCTTCCTTCCCATCAAGTGTAGTTTTTTAAAATTTGCTGTTGCATTTTAGTCTCCATGGATATTTATTTCCCTCAGGCACACATTTCTGGAATTAACTGTAGCTCAGTTATGTGAAGTTACAAAAACAGGGTGACATCGGTCCACAGATAGGAGATCGTGTATTCTTCATTGCGCCTGAAGGTGAACCATTGGCTTGGATGTACAGCACCTGAATCCACAAGAATCCCTGACCAAAAAAAAGACAGCTACCTCGCTCAAATGAAACCAGTGTGAGGTCCTCCTCAAGGAACCCCTGAGCATGGCACAGAACACACTAACCGCTCACATTCTGTTGCAGAATGAACTGGCCTAGAAACAGCCGCGTTGTTTCTCAAGCAGGGCTTGGCAGGCATCATCCAACGGAGCTTCTTCCAAAACTTGGAATTCAGAGGCCGAGATTTCTCTTCTTTCCATTTCAGCACTTGGCGACACGAAAGCAATTCCAAAGACTTGGGCAAGAAATCAAAATTCTGTATAGGTGCGTGTTCTATTAATATGACTTTAATTTTCCTTTCAACTAAGGCTTTATGGAGCCCCAATTCAAGTTCAACCATGACATTGTCGGAGGCGTAGTTTTGACTCAGTACGATTATTAATCTTCGACTTTGGTCAATAAACGATTGGACATCATCCACCACAGCTGCAAAGAGAAACAGCACAGGTTAGACTTTAGAGGGAAATGATATGCTAGTAGTAATACTTGCAGTATATTATTAATATGGTATCAGTATTAGAATCATAGGCAACCTACAAAGGCTATGGTAAAACCATAGGTTCCACTACTGAGTAGCATTCTAAAAAGTAAAAACAGCTGGCTGGATTACTCACTGAATTGATAATCTGGCTGAAGAGGCAGAGGTTGGGAGTTTGATTCCCCACTGTGCTTCCCGGGAGAAGCGCCAGTCTGTGTAACCTTGGGCAAGCTGCATAATTTCCAGTGCAAAGGCAGAGCCATGGAAAATGGGAATAAAATTACCTCTAAGCATACCTACAGTCTACAACACCACTACCACCACCACTGAACAACTATGATATTATTCCTCTCCTCAGAATCAACTTGACCGCATGTATTATTATTTATTATCTTACATCTGCTTTTTAGACCACCTCAGAAGCTTTCAAACAAGACAGCTAGCAAGTACATTATGATACAGTAAGCACTGATTTTGGAAGCTAAGCAGGGCCGGCTCTAGTTAGTACTTAGATGGGAGACCACCAGGGAATACCAGGTGCTGTAGGCGCCTGGAGTAGGAACTGGCAAACCACTCCAGTATTCCTGCCAAGAAAACTCCATGGACATGGGATCACAAAGAGTCAGTCACAACTGTAATGACACAACACATACACACACTTAATGTGAGGCAGCTTCATGGATATAGGCCTATGGATATCAGAAGAAACTGAGTATGTTATCAGCTCTTGAATATTTTTTACTTCTGCCTCAGACCCATGGAGGCATAGGTACTTTGCCAACTTAATTAATTAACTACTGTACATTTACGTTAAGTAATCGCTGATGGGTTTTTTTGAAGGCACTGGAACCTGTAGGAAATGTCACTGAGGCACAAAGCAAAGTTCACACAATTTCTGAGGCTTCAGAAGTTCAGAGAAAAGGTGATTTCTTTAAAGGAAGAAAGGTTTGTAAGATATTATCTGCAGTACTATCAGAAAGTAGGTGGTTTTTCCTTTCAAGCAATGGCTCGTAATCAAACTAGAAAACCATCCCATTTCCGCCACATATTCTTGCCTGCTTAGAATAGAGCAGCTATTCCATTCTGAGAACAGAATAGCTACAGCATCACCTCTTCAGCAGCCCACAATGGAAAATAGAAGAAAGCAAGAAATGAACTTTCTTGTTCAACTCAATATAGCTAATCTAAGGATGTATCAGAAATTGGTTGAGCTCCTGAGGGGGGATATGATTGAAACGTACAAAATAATGCAGGGCATGAGTAAAGTGGACAGAGGGATGCTCTTCTCCCTCTCACAAAATACCAGAACTAGGGGACATCCACTCAAACTGAGGGGTGGGAGAGTAAGAACAGACAAACGAAAATATTTTTTCACCCAGCGTGTTGTTAGTCTGTGGAACTCCCTGCCACAGGATGTGGTGATGGCATCTTGCCTGGACGCCTCAAAAGGGGATTGGACAGATTCCTGGAGGAAAAGTCTATCACAGGTTACAAATCATGAGGGAGATGTATCATCTCCAAGCTTAAAACCGGGGTACCTCAAGGACCAGATGCAGGGGAGTAGTATCAGGAGACAGATACCTAGTCTCTTGTGCTCCCAGACGTATCTAGTGGGGCCACTGTAAGATACAAGAAGCTGGACTAGAAGGGCCTTTGGCCTGATCCAGCATGGCTCTTCTTATGTTCTTATGTTCTTATGCTCTTTCATTACCATAGGTTTAAAAAGTTCCTTTCTGTGACTACAAATCCTACAGGCAGCATGAGCTTTGCTGTCTCTAGAGTTCTGGAGGCTGTACACCCAAAAACTAACTTTTCAAAGGTTTCGAAGTTTGCTTGTTACAGAGCAAACTTCCTTGAACTGCAGTTTCCTAACACCCACATTCCCCATAAATTTGTGCACCGTGATCTGAAGGATGTCTTTTACGTAGTTGGTTTTTAATGTATTCAGTTTTACTAGCTCCTTCAAGGGACTGCAACCACAGCATGCTGGAAGGAGAAGTGTGATGCTGCTCCCCAGTACCGAACACTCTAAAAACACAGTGAGCAACAATTGTGGGAATTTACTTCCCATCTATACTTAAAGGGCAAAGATGGCTCCTTTTGCAGTTGCAGCAGGGAGGAAGAGGTTAACATTCCTGCACCAGCACCACCCCAACACACACACACACACACACACACACACACACACACACACACACACACACACACTAGCAACCCAATTGGGAGGAATAGGAGAACTATGGGTGATTTTATTTTTTTTAAAAAACTTTTTTTAACATCTGTGCTGCTTCAACCGAGTTGATCCAGACTGCAACCACAGTATGCAGGAAGGAGAGGTTTGATGCTGCCCCAGAATTGTAGCAACTCACACATTTAGTGTCATAAGTAGCAAATGTGGCAGTGGGTAATAACTTTATTGGACCACTGCAGTACTAAAAAGCTTGCCTGTTTGTGGAATTTAGTGGTACAATACAACCATTACTCGCATCTCTTTTTTTTAATTATTCTTGGTCATATGTACAAGCCCAAGACCTTAATGTGCTGCTATCCGCCATGTAAACAATACATGAGTCAACTGCACATGGCAAGTGGGCCACAGCTTAGGAAAAATTATGGCTAGCCTGTCCCCAGAAGGGACTTTTGGAAAGTCTGAAATGCACCGACAGCTGAATAAGGGATCTTCAGATACCAACATGTCTCTGAATGCCACAAGGGTCTGGGCAAGCTGGGAGCTGTTGTATGTACCTTATACTTCAGGTACATGGAGGCATTGCTACTTTGAAAACTGGAGTCAAACGTTTAATTGCTCTCCCCCCCCCCGTCTTCAAATATAATGCTCAAGCCAATCATTTCATTCATAAAAATGCTTTCAGAGAAAAATGCCATTGCTTCTAAATGCAGAAACTAACCTTGCATAGTTAAACTCCACTTCAGTTATAACATATCTAATTTTGGTAAAATTTAGGGAACAGAGATCAAACAGTGATCTCTGAGAATAATCTATTAGGCAAGATAAGAAATCTTGTAATTTGATTTTTTTAAAAAAAGAGATGTTTTGGACACATATTTATTCTTAATCCCACCGCATAAACCTACCTCCCCCAGACAAAATGTCCCGTTCGAAGATGCACAGTTTGTATCCAAAATGCTCCTCTAATGTTTTGGGTAAAGTATCCAATACAAATTTTCTCTCTTCGTCACACATGGGCGTAGATTCTTTTAGGTAAGACACAAAAGCATCATATACTTTTCCATCTGAAAAATAAATACACATAATCTCAGATAATTTCCATGGTATGGCTGATCATAAGAACAGCATTCTTCTCTCTGCTTCAAACCTGTGCCCTTACTTTTGAAGCAGGTTTTTACTTCATTTTAGCAAGGATGGGGACTCAAGTAGTAGAACTTGCTGTCATGTCGGACTTAAGTTACGCCCCTGACTTGGCTTGGACTCAGCTTCCTTTTTTTAAAATCCAATTACTCAGACTTGACCCACAACTCAGAACCCACCTATGCCTCTCTCTCTTTTGGGGGGAAGGGGAGCTTATTTTTTAATAGGGACTCAGGCTTGGGGCTTGGTACCAGACTCAGACATGAGCCTCGGACCCAAAGACTAACCAACATCCCTGCTTTTTAGTCCTAGCTTAGTCATGGATTATCCAAGGTTTGCTAGGACAGAGAATTTCAGAGCCCCCAGGCTAAACCAACCAAACCAAAACAAGCCCCACTTGTTCTGTCCTTGTTACAGCCCTGCTAAGTGAAGAACTGGATCAGGCTGTCCTCTAAAGGTACCTTCCCCCTCAGTGATGGTGGAGCTTCTCTTGTAGATATCTGAAAATAGCAGAGTAGCTGCAACACAGCATTAATTATGGGGGCCTACTTACCTCTTCCCAGAGTTCTGGAAAACCTATTCAAATGAGAAATTTAATTTAATGAAGTAATTTAAGTAATAAGCCACCATCCCCTGACCATGATGGCAGGACCAGCATGGGGATGCATCATTCTCCAATCCCAACCCATGAAAAAGGTCTTCTGATCCACCATTTCCTGAAAGTAGCTGCTCAGTCCTTACATTCCAATCAGCTGGAAGATCCTCGCCTTTTGAATGGAAAGGAAAAGCTGTATTTGGGGAAACTTGAGCCAAAATGGCAAGCCCCAGGCATCCGCAAGAGAAGGGAAGGGAATTCAGTTTTCCAAAATAGTTGGCACCATTTTCCTTCCCTTTATAAGCCAAATCCCATTGTGCTTTACCTCCCAATGTTTCATCCTTCCCGGTTATATCTCTGTAGAGCAACACTAGGTCCACCCTGAACACTGCACATAGAATCACTGAGACCACTGCCGCAAAGGAGAACAGGATTGCCACGAGAATTCCAGTAGTAAAGGTATGAAGAGGAAGATCTGGATTGGGCTCTGGATGGTGGGGAAAGAAAGGAAGGAAGGAAAGCATTATTGCTTGGAGACACAGACTCATCCCAAGACAGCCAAGAGCATTCATTCAGTAAAACTTATAATGAAACTTTACTGATGCAGCCAAAACCTTCTATAGCTGAGCAGAGTCACTCTTTAGTTTTGCACAGAATAACAGACGGCAGTAACGTTTTTCGCCTAAATTATGTTTTTAATCTCAACTGGCATACTGTACAACCACTGAATCAGTGGAAGCTATCAATTCAACACCTCCACTGATTCAATGGATCTGCTTTTGCAGGGACCAATAATTGGATTGAGGTAGGATCATTTTGCCTATAGATGGGATCCCTATGTGAAAGGCTGTATGTTACTTGCTCTCAAACTTTCCAACCACTTAACTTCAAGGACGTTCATTTCTTCCATCTCATTCACTCAGATCAGATGGCATTACTTGACTCAAATGGGCAAAAGCCAAGCAAAAAAGTGTGCTGCTTGTATATCACCCCATAGTGCTTAAAGAAGTTTCTGGGCAGTTTGTGATTTAATCATGCAGGCTACACATTGCTGCTGCTGACTCCAGTGAGCTGGGTACTCATTTTACAAACCTTGGAAGGTTGGAAGTCTGAGTGAACCTGCAGTTGAACCCCAAGTTATGAGCACAGTGTGCTCACAGTTTTAACCACTGTGCCACATGAGGCTCTTGCATCCAAAAGTTCCCAAAACCCTCATTTCCAAAGATAATGTGCATGTGGGAAGGGCAGGATTCCTAAGGCACACCTCATGGCCTGGAGTGACCATAATAATGTCAGGGCAGACCACCAGCCCCCAAACAGCTGTGGCTTTAAAACCTTGAAGAAATGTTGGCCATTCAGCAGATACTGAACTGCAGGGGCTGTTGTTGAAAGCAGATCAAAGTTATAATCCAGAAACAGCCGGGGAGGTACTTTGCTCACCTCTTTGACAAAGAGGGAGAGGTTGGCAACAGGGCAGTACACTATAATTTTAAACTTCAAATATTCTAAAGTTCTGAGGAGGTTCACTCGGTGTGTTGGATAAGAGGGCTGCCTTGCCACACATTAGATGAACTTTCCCTGCATTGGCTTGCAAGATATTAGCTAAAACTGTACACTACCATTTTGAAGTATATAGACACGATGTACAGGTTTCCGTCCATTGAAAGAGAAAATGCAAGTGTATGAAGAATTGATGTCCTCCTCTTTAACACTTTTAATCCACAATCGCCTTGAGACGTATTTGCCTCCTTTCTCAAGACTGCTCGGAAAGAGGAAAGAACAAGCATTTAAGTAGGTGCAGGTACTTGTGGAGTGCACTGCTACTGTCACAAAACACAGATATTTTTTCGCTGCCTATTCCATTTGCCAGCCTCCCTCCAACATCCACAAAACAGGGTGTGGGGTGGTGGTGACTGTAAAAACATCAACCCACTCAAAGCGAGAACAAACAAGACAACATGTTAACAGCCTGGGAAAATGTGTCCTATAAGGCAGTACAGAAAGGAAGCAAGTCAATGTTAATATATAAGCAAAGCAATCCACAGAAAGATTGTAAAGGAGGAGACCTCCCTCCATAAGAACTTGGGAACCCCTCTCCCTCAGGGATTCTGGCATTTATAATCCAAAAAATCCACACCCCTCTTGCAACCTCTGCATTCAGCAACTTTCCTCACTCTCGTGAACAATATGGCTTCATTCATCTTCTGTGCTTAAAGCCCTTCGGATTTTCCCCTCTTCTCCAAATGGCCCTCCTTGCCTCTTGAACTAAACATAGAAAAGGCAGAATTTTTACATCCACAACATGCTCTGAGGTAACTATTGGAGGCACATTCATTGATGCCCTGGCTACAGGCTATCCTGATTTTGGACTTTGGGGAGGTGGTGGTGGGGACAATGCCCAGCTCTTCTGAAGGATACACACTCCCACCCTTGGACCTTAGAGAGCTGCTCATCCCTACCAAAACCATATTTTTAAAAAACGGTGAGGCAAAAAAGAAGGCCCTGTCGGCCTGCAGTTGTCTTCAAGTGCCAAGTTGTCTTCAGCTTCTCCCAACCCTGTCAATGTGCATTCCTCAAAATGTCCTGTCTTCTACAAAGCTGGTCAGTTCTTGTCAGCGCAAGTCTGTGGCTTCCTTGGAGGAGTCAGTCCACCTCATATTTGGCCTTCCTCTTCTGCTGCTGCCCAATGCTTTCTAGTATTGTTGTCTTTTCCAGGGAAACCTGCCTTCTTCGGATGCTTCAAAAGCAGGACAGCCAGAGCTTCAACATTTTAGGCTGCAGAAGTCATTCAAGCTCACACTTACACTTGACAATCTTTTCTAATTCATAAGAACATAAGAACATAAGAAGAGCCATGCTAGATCAGGCCCAAGGCCCATCGATTCCAGCTTCCTGTATCTCACAGTGGCCCCACCAAATGTGTCTGGGAGCACACGAGACTAGATATCTTTCTCCTGATACCACTCCCCTCCATCTGGTTCTTGAAGTAGCCTGGTTTTAAGCCTGGAGATCACACATCTCCATCATGGTTTGTAGCCTGTGATGGACTTTTCCTCCAGGAATCTGTCCAATCCCCTTTTGAAGGCATCCAGGCCAAATGCCATCACCACATCCTGTGGCAGGGAGTTCCACAGACTAACAACACACTGGGTAAAAAAATATTTTCTTTTGTCTGTTCTCACTCTCCCAACCCTCAATTTGAGTGAATGTACCCTAGTGCTGTTATTTTGTAAGAGGGAGAAGAGCGTCCCTCTATCAATTGTACTCATGCCCTGCATAATTTCGTACATCTCAATCATATCCCCCCCTCAGGTGCCTTTTTTCCAGACTAAAGCACCCCAAATGCTGTAGCCTTTCCTCATAAGGAAGGTCCCCCAGCCCACTGCTTCACTTCCTAGTTTCAGTCTTTTGATTTCCTGGCTGTAGTCTCCACTGAGATTTAAGTTTGAGCCAAGGTATATGAAATCTCAGTTCCAATTTCTTCACTGTCAGTGCTAAAGTAGTATCATCAGGTGCTTTATACTGGACGCAAAATTATTAGATGCTAGGGTCTCCTCAAAATATAGAAAATTGCTTCCTCATGTTTCCTGCAAGGAGGAGCATAGGTTTTAGGCAACTTTTTTTTTTAAAGGATGGGTCCGGAGACCACAGGTGGCCTAATCCTGGCTCCATCTACAATACTTTTCTACCTTTGGCCAGGACATGTATGTTGTCCCCATGCAGAATGTGTGTTAAGAAGAAGCTCACCCATGATAGGAATGTAACCCAACAAATGGTATGACAACCAAGTTTTGGACCTAGTCTTAATTGACAGCCTCAAATATGCCCACAAACAGGGTGCAAAAGCCTGTTACCTTGAAGTTACCCTAGAGAAATGGAACCAAAAATCTATCCTGTACGTTCCGGAACAACATCTGTATGTTTACTTGGTTACATATTGATCCAAAGCGCAGGAGTCAACAAAGTGGTGCTTTCCAGATGTTACTACATTGCACCACCCAGCATTTCTCCACACCATTGGTTATGCTGCTAGGGCTGATGGGAGATGGAACTGAGCAACATCTGGAGGGCCTTACTTGGCCCACCCCTGCCGCAGAAGTAAAAAGAGGGTAAATCTTAAGGATAAGAGGAATAGGCTATCTCAAGAAATAAGAAGAGTTAACGCCATCACTTTGGAAATATTTTGCAAAATATCTATGAAACCAGTGTATATCTTTGGCGCGAATAATCCTCACAATAACATGTCATCTCAGTGGATTTGAAGACAGACAAGCATTGGAAACTAACTATGACTAAAATGCCAAGGGCTGCCCTGAACAAACATGGATATATACAGTAGCATTTTTCTATGAGCATTACTTACTAAAGCTCCTCTTTCAGCAGACATGGAGAGACGTTTTCCTGAGTGTCCTGACATGAATATATTAGTTCACTATCATGGATCCAGTAAAGCAGAAAATTAGATTCCCTTGATTTGTTAGAATAACCTAAAAAACCTGTGCAGTTTAGGATCTCTTCTTTCCCTGTGCAGAAATAATTTAGAAAATAAGTAATTGGCTGTATTAATAAATGCTTCCTAATCCTTAAAAAGAAAAGGAAACATTTCTGAAGACCTACTTGCCACCCTCACCCAGAAGTCTTTTTTCCCCATTTAACTTTTTGCAGCATTAAACCCGCAATTAAACCCTAATCCTTAGACCCATAACTCGTGCTTCAGCTCTGACACATCAAACTTCGTGCAAATTGCATTTGTAACCACATTTCAGTAAAGTGCAAGAGGAAATAGGTATTAGCACCTGGAAATCTAAAATATCACTATGCTTTATGAAGCTCAAGCTGGAGCGACACTGGCTCTTTTGGAAAAGGCTGGTGTTGTTTAAAAAGGGTTGCCTGAGGCCGAGGGGGGGGGAGAGCTTTGGTGAGATCCTTGCCTCCTAGTGGCACACTAACCTCAAATAACCCTTTCAGTCCAGCTTCCTCTAGTGTTAATTGTCAGCATTGTGAAGTGGCTTTAAAAATGAACCACCTCAGGATATCGGCAGGTTGAGCACTTCCCCTGCTCCTCTGTGGGAAGTGAAATTTCTATCTATCTATCTATCTATCTATCTATCTATCTATCTATCTATCTATCTATCTATCTATCTATCTATCTGTCTGTCTGTCTGTCTGTCTGTCTGTCTGTCTGTCTGTCTGTCTGTCTGTCTCTGCTAAACTATAGCTGATGTGCTAAATCGTTTAGATTAAATTTTAAAAAATATTTTCTTTGCCCTGTGTGTAGTTTCCATTGAAACAATTTATCTAATATATATATATATATATATAATATTTCATTTCCGCTGCCCCTTCACAGAGTAGAAAAGGAAGTGTCCAATTTTCTTATTAAGGCACATATTAAGCCACTTCACAATACCAGATATTGATAGCAGAAGGAGTCTTGGAAACATTGACCGTTGCATGGCTCTATTTTGGTCTAATTCCAGGGACTGGAAGCACTGGAAATACACCAAAATACAGTGCATCTATCTACACTGAAAAGGCAGAAGTCTGTCTGATCACTAGAAAAAACAGTGAAAACCAATCCATCCGTGCAGCATACCAAACAGCAGGATAAATGCCTGTCTGATTAAGCTTCTTGTAGATGACCATAAGCTGCCTAGATACCCTAAGCACATCTGATCTTGCTTGGTTTCGGAAGCTAAACAGGGTCGGCCCTGGTTAGTACTTGGATGGGTGACTGAATTTCAAAAGGTTGAAAATCCCCTTAACTTCCTTGTTCAATAAGATATATTGGTTTATGTTAGCAAGAACAACTGCAAACAGGGATCCTTCAATAATTATAACCTCATGGTTTCACATTTTTCTTCTGCAGAGTGTGTGCTGGGACTGTGTAGCCAAGTTACACTGGGGAATCAAACTACCAACTCTTAGCAGAACTATCCAGCCAAATGTGGCTTGTGCAGTGTAGCTCGTATTTATATTTAATATGTTTTTTTAAAATTCTTTTTTATTTAATAAAAAGTCTCATGTATGTGGTAGTAAGGCTTGGAAACCTTTAAATTAAAATTAAAATTAGCATTTTCTGAACTGCTTTTAAAACTGATTTTTAAGCAAAGTATGCAATCTTACTTATCGTTACAGAACAACTAGCAGACTATAAGTAAATAATAGTATAACACAATGCCTACAAAAAACTTCCATATGGCCTCCTAAAGGCCTGCCCTGGCATTACTTCCACCATCACATTGAGCTTACAAGCAGACATGCATTCCATACAGTGCAAATCTCACAAAAGCAGTTCAACAATGGAACCAGTTACCGACACAAGTGCTTCAACATAAGAGGCATTCAAGAGAAAATTGGACAACTACCTAGCAAAGATGCTTTGGTGTGTGTTCCTGCATTGAGCAGTGGATTGGACTGAGTAGCCTTATAGGTCTCTTCCGGCTCATTTATTCTATGATTCAATAAACCAAAAAATCTACAGAAGCAGAGCTTTAGGTTATATGGAATCCAAAACAAAAACCCTGCAACTGATGACATCATCAGCCTTACATGGCATAATTTCAGGAAACAGGATGTCGATTGTGCATCATCCCCATAGTTCAATAAATATATCTGAATATTCTAGTCTGGGCCATAAACACTGATAGGTATGCCTCTCACCCCTATCCATCTTGGAACAAATTTGAATATGCCTACTAAATGTGATAACAGATACACCCAATGTGATGTGATGTACAGAACCTTTGCACAGAACTTGACAAAACATCACACTGTTAGAAGAAACAGGATACGTACCTATTTCTGTTTTGTAAACTTGATGATCAGATCCAAGTAGCTCTGATCTTGTGACCTCCTCAGCATCTGGAAGAGGGGGAAAAACTTATTTGAAACTCCAGTTCCAGCCTAGCAACTAATGAGTCTATTAATCCAAAGTGAGTTTTTAATCAGCTAAAATATATATTTTTAAATAAACTGGTCAATCCATTAAAATTGTGATTCTTCCCATAGGCCACTGAAACACCTACAAAAAGATACAGCTGTTGATCATTTTTCTCGTGGGATTCTGTGAGATCAAAGATACCGCAGCTGGAAAAAGTTATTCTCTGTGACTGCAGCTCCTAAGAGCTCTTAGACAACACAGCTAATGCCTTAGTTGCTTTGGAACCTCCAAAATATCCTGCTTCTAGCGTTGGAAATGGTCACAGCATTCTTCAACATTTTGGCTGAAATCTTGTTGCTTAGCATAGTAAGTCACTTCAACTAGAGTAGGCCCAAAGAATTTATGTGGATTCATTGAGCCAACTCCTCCAAACATTCACTAATCCAAGAGACCTATTCTAACTACAGTTTACTATGCTAAGGTCTGGCCTGACTAGAACATGGATGGGTGACCAGGGAATACCAGGTGCTGTCGGTGCCTGGAGTAGGAACTTGCAAGCCACTCCAGTATTCCTGCCAAGAAAACTCCATGGACATGAGATCACGAAGAGCCGGTCACGACTGTAACGACACAACAACAACAAATGCTAAGCAACAGTATTTCAAGTTCTATGTTAGGGGCAAGGCACATAGGGAATCAACAGATGTTGCAAGCGGCCTGTGATTAGAGCTGACAAGCACATTAATGTCAGAGAGACATAATTCATGCAGACTTTCAAGTTCCAGAAATCTCATAGTTAAGTAATGGACACCACTCACAAAACAAAACAAGTTCATTTACAAATTATGTGAATTTAAAAAAATCTTCTTGGCATTCAGACACTCTGAACACTTCAAGGGATGGATTTCCTAATGATACATTATCCATACTGCCTGTATCTACACTGGATCACTCTTGTCCTCTATTCTGGACTATGAGTGGATACATTTTCCTAAGCTCCTTGTAGGAAGGAAAGTGTTTACAACAAATTAGAAGAATGTTTACTACTGTGTTTTCTTGCTGTCTTTTTATATTGTATTTAATAACAGTATATTATAGCTAGTATAATATGTGAAAAAACAGGTCTCAGTGTAAGGAAATTGTGGATGATAGGACATAGAGTCATTTTCTTAGTCTCATATTAGCAGCACATTTTCACTCTGCAGTAGCCTTTATCCGAGGAATGTGTTAATTAGTGAAAACGTAAATCTCTGGAAGCTTGGACTCTGATGCTTATTGGACATCTCAGTATCACATGGATGGGACAGCAAGGAATCTTTATCAAGAAACAGAGAGAAGATTTGCCATTATTATTATTATTCATGCCTGGCTTCGCTTTGCACCCCCAGACCTAAAATAAACAGGTGACACGTCATATTGGGTTTAAAATTAGACCACAACTTTATTAAATCAATTTAATCAAAAGTCCCTAAATTAAAAGGGGGGCCTTCCGGGACCTTCAACCCCTAGGAGCCGCCCTTGCTGCGAGATGATTCCTCGTTAAGTTAGAGTTTAGAATTACAGTAGTACCTTGTATAAATGAATTAGTTTGTTCCAAATGAAATTATGTTAAGCAAATTTTCCTTTGTACAAATTTCCCATATGAATGCATTGAAAACTGATTAACCCCTAATCGCAACCTTTTTTCTGTTGTACGGATTTTCCCCATGGGCGATTCTGTTAAGCGATTTCCCCCATCTCCAGAAATTTTTTCCTTTAAGCGGATTTTCTGTTAGCAAACCACTTGTTATACGAGAGTCCACTGTATTTAGATTAGCCAAGGATTTCAGTAAAGAGTTAGGAAAGATTACTTAGAATAATATTTGTTGTTTCCACAGAAAATATGCTTACATTTTGAGTCTATTATAATTTGTCATTCTGTTTAGAAATAAAACTTCATTATAATTTTACTTTGCCTTCAAAGAAATTATTTTTTGTAAGTCTGGGTATGTTAAAAGGACCCAGGAATTCGCCTTGTGATTGAAGCCATTGATTTCTCAGCGGAAAGCTGGAATTTACTAATAAATCACAGGTTAGAAGAGGCGATTTCCGAGCACTCAGTATTATTGAGTATACCAAAACAGAGCTTGGAAATAGTCCAGGTTGTTGTTGTTGTTGTTGTTGTTGTTGTTTGGGAGGACTACAGTGGATATGTGGCTGGAGCATCCGTGGAGCTGAAAACGAAACATACAACTTTTTTCCAAACTCTAGCCAGAGCTGACAAACTTCCTTTTACATTTTTACCCCACCTTACCTTTCACTGTAAGTCTTATTGTATATGTGCTGTTGTATATCTTTTGTGCATGAAGGAATGACGCCACACACGTATATTTCCCAGTATCTTCAGCTTTTAACTCTTTGATGTACCATTCTTCCTCACTTTGGTTCACGATCCTGACACAGTTCTGTTAATACAAATATAGGTTTGAATATATTCAGCACATTTCTCATTCCTATTTGGTGAAGTGAACAATCTAGACATTACCGTTGAAAATTAGCTTTCACGGAACATCCTTTGTGTCATAAAGAACACTCCAGAAATGATCAATCATCTGATGGATCAAAGTAACACAAACTTTTTAGAAGCACCAGAGTCACAACTGTGAGATCAATATCCTCCTGATATCAAATAATCTGCATAAATGGCTTAGGAAAGAGGATTCTATGGAACAGATTAATTACACGAATCTCTTCACCAACAAGTGATCACTCACTTAGCCATAAGCTGCTCTAAGGCTGTAGCCCACTAACTAGCCCTGACAGTAATTAACAGACTATTCTTTTCGCATGATCAACAATTCCAGATTTTATCCCCCTTCGTAATGCAGCACTTTGCTAAGATACCTCTCTATTAAATAATCAAATAAAGGGTTTTAAAGAAATACCTTGTACCATGTTACATTGAGAGTGTTTGCTCTATGATGTATGTCACATTTAAGCCGATATGATCTTCCACCTATTCCAGCTATTCCAGTTAATACATGATTTGCATTGAAACAGCTTTTTTTGTTTTTCTGGAGGACTTTCAGGAACCATGCATAACAGCTGATGACCTGTGTTCCATGACTGGTGGTGGGAAAACAGTGGAAGAAATGTGTTAGGTGGCCTTAAATGATATTTAGTCAGAATAATTCTCTCACAGCCACTAGCACACATTCGTACCTTTCTCATCCATATCAAAATTCTGTTGATAGCCTTCTTAAACAAATCAGGCATTTAAACCCATCAGAGAAAGATGCAGTCCATCAAAATTTGCCAGGGCATTATTGGTACCTTGACTTACGAATTTAATCCGTTCCGAATATATGCTCTTAAGTAGAACTACTCTTAAGTCGGGGTTCCTATCTAAAAAATTGAAAAACTCAGTTAAAAAATGAAAAAGATGAAAAAAATATTTGTAAGTCGAGCAGATCATATCTAAAATTTGTAAGGTGGCAGTTAAAATGCCAACAGTTTTCTGCTCTTAAGTCAAATTGCTTTTAAATAGAGCTGCTCTTAAGTCGGGGTACCAGTGTATTTAACAACTGCACATATGAGTAACTGAAAACATAAAGGTACAAAAACACCCCACCCAACTTTATTACAAAAAAAAGCTTGAAAATGTACTCTTCTAAACTGTATATGCTAAAATCCCCCAACTAACACGGCTACTAACCACTGGAACTGGGCAGATTCTGTGAGTTACAATCTAAAATGTTAATAGTGCTACCTCTTGGCCACTTTGGGCATAGGTCACTTCTGTCTGTTCTGATGTCCAAATTTTTCTTAGTAATTGGAAAAAATATATCCCATCTCACCCCCCACCCCACCCTTGTAAGTCTAGCTACATTAAACCTACACTTAATGACATGCCTGGGATCAGCTCAAACTGATTTTTTTAAAAATCACTTCTGTTACCAGGAAATCCACCCTCCTGATTTAAATTCTGTCAAGACAACTTGAATACTATATATTAGAGATGGGCACAACCAGAAAAAATGACGTTTCGAGTTGTCGTTTGTTGGGACGGGTCCGTTTCGGGTCGTTTCCGTTTGTCGTGGAAATTTTCAAAAATTTGTCATTTCGTTTGTCATTTGTTGTTTGTCATTTGTGTTGGGGTTGGGGTTGGGGTAAGTGGGCTCTGGGAGGCACCTCTCTGGGTGCCTCTGACGTCTGACCCACTAAGAAGGGAAGGGAAGTGTTTCGCGTAGCCGCCGCATACCATACATTACATTATGTTAGGGTTGGGGGGTAAGTGGCAGAGGCACCTCTCTGAGTGTCTCTGACTCACTAAGAAGGAAATCATACTGGAGTACTGGCGTACAGGTTAGGGGTAGGGGTAGTGGGCTCTGGCTGGGAGGCACCTCTCTGGGTGCCTCTACTCTGACCCACTAAGAAGGGAAGCGTACTTGCGTACGGATGTGGGTTGGGGTTAGGGTAAGGGCTAGGCTTAGGGTTACGGTTAAGGTTAGGGTGGGTTAGTGGGCTGCACCTCTGGGTGCCTCTGACCCACTAAGAAGGACAGTGTACTGGTGTATGGGTTAGTGTTAGTGTTAGGGTTAGTGGGCTTTTTATGCCCTCTGGCACATCCAGAAGTCTCAGTCAAAACCTGGCCATGCAATTGGTGGAATGAGTCCAAAAATTTGCATGGTCCCATCCCGTGGCCAGCCCATCATTGCGCAGGTGTAAAAAAATAAAAAAAATAAAAATAAAAATAAAAATAAAAATAAAAATAAAATCAATGGAGATGTTTTATTACAAGAAAAACCCACTGCTGCTACTATAAAAAATCAGGCATTTAAAATACCTAATTTTCAAATGTTTCTGTGGTGCTTTGGTGGGTTTTTGGAACACGATTTTAAAATAAATATTGCGGTCACCATTTTGGATCCCCCCCACCGCATGGCAAATGGAGACGACAAGGATGCCCCCCCCAGCCTGGTACCAGCAGCCCAGGACAGGAGAGGGGGGAAGGCCGGGGACACCCCCCCCCCCAGAAACCACCCCTCTCTGGTAGGTGCCCTCACTGAGGCAGGCATATTTTCGCCTGCTTTTATGGCCGGGAATCGGGTTGTTGTTTTTTTACTTTTTTTCTGTGCTGCTTGGCATCATGCGATCGCCGCAATGCCATGAACAACAACAAAACATCAGACCCAATTTATCTTTATCTGGTCGGGTTCGAGCTGGAGCGGAGTAATTCTCATTACCGTTACCCGTTACGTAACGATAACGATAACCGAAAATGGAAACGAGAATTTCGCCGCTCTGTGCCCATGTCTACTATATATGTAAATACATTAGCAAAAACACAGCTCTAAATTATTTCCACTCATTTGGTGATTTTGTTACTAATTCTGCAATCCTAAGCATTAACTAGGCCACAAAGCTTGGCTATTCTCAATCGAAATTGCTTTTTGCATATACATGCATAAGTTTATACTGCAAATGATGTCAACACATATAATTATTCCAGCTTCGTATTTATTTATTTATTTTAGAGTATTTTTACCCCGCCTTTCTCCTTGAAAGAGGACTCAAGGTGGCTAACAGTAATGAGGGACAATAAATAGTCCAATAAAATTAAGACATATTCAAGTACTGAGAGCAGGGAATTGAGGGACATCTTACAGCATTAACAGACAACATTACACTAATGCAATCACAAAGTCTATAAACGAAAAACATTAAAAGACAACATTACATTAATGCAATCACAAAGTCTATAAACACAAAGACTATGTGATATAACTTAAGAACAGTTAATAAGCATGCCCTTCCTAAAACCCTCTAAAACATGCAGTAGTTCACAAGTGCCACGATCCTTTTCCTTTCGAGCTGTAGATGATTTACTGAACAGCAACTCTGCTTTCTGAATTCAGCCACAGAGGAAAAGCTATGAGTTGACAGCCACAAAAACCATGGTGTGAGAACTGAGAACTGAGAACTGAAAATGTCCACTGCGTAGTAGCTCAGCCTAAGATTTTTGAAAAAGATTACTTGACCACCACATTCCCATCAGCTTGATAAACACAGAGCAGAAAAAATGCAAGTCCCAAGCACAAAAGCTACTGCAATTATTCTAGCAAATAAAGATTAGCTTGATATTAGGAATTGCCTCTTGGCCAAGTACTGACTGAAATCCCTCACTCCCCTCCATGCCAGGAAATGAAAGGAAAAGCAAAGGTGCAACAGGGCTTACGTATGGTAGCTGTCTCTATCTGGGACAAAATGGTTGTTGGCCAACACTAGCTAAATATCTCCGGATCTTCTGCTTTTCCCTGTAAGGTGAAGGGGCAGAAACAACCCTGGTCCATTCCAAAGTCTGCCAGGAGAGAAGCTCCCTTCATTGACTTCAGCATTCTGCCTGACATTGGCAAAGAAATAGCCATTAAGAAGAGGTTCCAAGTACTGTGAGATTTCTATGCTACTGAAATGAAAGGATGCTGCACAGTTCCTATGGGAATTATTATGCCTGTCTTGGTTTGCTTACAAATTCTCCAACAACACCTTCTCAGCTACTGCTAGGGGTAAGGGTGTTTGCAGTAGAAAGGCTCTTACACTGAAGCCAAAACAAACAAAGAAACAAGCAGATAGTCTTCCTGACAGAGTCCTTGTGTGGCTTGTAAGTATAATGTGTACCAATCAGTGCCTTTGGAGCTTGCCATTTCATGCACTTGATGATAGATCCATGCACAATTTAGTAAGCTATTACTGCAAGATGCAATGTATCTTGCAACACCCTTCCCGCTTGCTCAAACGCTGAACAGCAGAAACTGTGTCATTTCCTTCTGTGCCCTAGCAACTAAGTGCCTCAAATATTAGACAACTCCGAAAAGCACAACAACAGGTGTGCCGTAACTTCTGACCCCATCAAGTCAGTTAATTGTCGTTTATTATAAGTGAAGCAGAAAACAAAGGAATTAGAAAGCTCCAGAATGCTTTTAGTTGCATCTACATGTCCAACTATCACATGTCACTGACTAAACATTCATCATAAATGCATGTCATAGGAGGAATTTTTTGATTGCTTTGAATTCTATTCACTATTCTATATAGTGAAGTGAATTCTATTCTATTCTATATAGTGAATTGTTGTAAGCTGATTTGCTACATAGCCAGTTCAAAAATCTAATACATCAATAAATCTAAAGGAGAGAAGATTGTTGATTATCACAACCGATGCAGATTTTGATTAGCTTATCATTGGTTTAAGCAGGCATAAAACTAAGCACAATGAGAGAAACTGCGATACTGCTTCCTTGGTAAACTTAAAAACAAACATGCTTGTTGCCGACCCATCTGGCATGAGGTTTACCTACCTGATGCAACAATTATAGTTTCCTGTGTCATTCAGGACAACCGGCCAGAACTGCAAATATGTCCCATTCAAATCAGTTCTGCTGTCTTCTTGGATTGTCACCCATTTCCCTTCATTTTCTCTGTACCAATTTACAGTGTATCCTTCATCTTGTCCCACAGCAGGGCAGCAATTTGAAAAATACTCATTTTCTATTACATTGATAGGGGAGTGACTCTTGCAAACCTTATCTTGGGGGATGGGAGGGAAGAAATGTAATTATTTTCTTGAGAACTGCACAATAATGCATCATATTTTTTCAGACAAAGGTAGATAACCATGCTATATTTCTGACTGTTTCTGAGAACCCCAGAGTATTCTCACAAACACAAGCAAACATTTTGCTGTATTATAAGGTAATGTTAATTGGCTGGAAAAGCTGTAGGCAGTTGAGCTTATTAGTTAGATGCTGAACCAATAAAGGGTTTAGGTTGTGTGGTCTCCTAGATTGCACAAATACAATTTTTATTGCACCACTAACATATTAGCTATTTAAAGATTCCTATTCCTATTCCTATTTACTTTTTAGAGGTCCAATAAAAGGCATTACCCACTACATTTGTGTAATTCTGGCTCTGTTTAAACTTGGTTTGGTGTGTTTTTTTGTGGGGGGGAGGTGTCAAACAAATGCAAATTGTACCTCACCCCTCCACTGCTCTAAATCCACAGCAAATATGAGAAGTTGGAAACCTAGTGCTGAGAAATCCATTTGTCCCAGAAAATATACAGTATGTATATTCCCTCTCCCTGGGAATTCTGCAACACTGCTTTGGCCATGAACCTGTACTGTATTGTATTATTTTTTAAAGAAAACTAACCTTGCCTCAACTCATCTTTGCATCATTTTGATGCATTTTTGTGAAAGTTCTGGGTCCACAGTTTAATAATAAATGTGTGAACTCCTGACACGGGATATTGATCATGTGACAGGATTGTGCAACAGACCACGACAGAATAAATTTCAGTTCAAAGGAAAACATTTACCCTGGTTGAATACAGCCCCACTGAGCTTCTACTGAGTGAAACAGTCCTACTAGAATAGAAACACAAGACTACACAAGTATTGCCCTCCCCTGCAAGCAGTAGCAGGGTGTGTGTGGCGGTGGGGTCTTCAAGGAAATATTTACTTGACAATGGCAATCCTTAGGGAAGTGGCACAAAACACTGGCACTAAACAGGCAGAACTTTCCACTCTGCAAAGTGTACTACTGGCTATATTTTTAAGTTTCTCTTACTTTGGAAGAAGGAGGAGGAGGAGGAGGAGGAGGAGGAGGAGGAGGAGGAGGAGAAGAAGAAGAAGAAGAAGAAGAAGAAGAAGAAGAAGAAGAAGAAGAAATTTTGAATTATTTTTACCTGTCCTGGCAGTGCCAAAGATCATCAACAGCAAAACAGACAGCTGTCCAAAACACATTCTTAGATATATTGCAATTGTAGTTATTTCTCTGACAAAGAAAAAGGAGGAAGATTTACACACAAGGCAGCAACTATTCTTCATGACCCAAGTGACCCTTTTAAAGCCTCTGCTTCTACAGTTCATTCCTATGTCCAGTCTTTCTATTTCCATGGGTCAGGTATTATGCACATCTTTAAGTGGGATAGATTTGATTTATATCAAACTACACAACTTTGCTGAAGACTACCTGTGAGTGTAAAAGCTGGGGATTTGACCTCATTGGTAAACAGCCCCCACCTAGCTTTGATTGATTGTTGAGAATGTCTTCCTCAAGTACTTCCCAAAACTATTCTACTGGAACTTTAAGGCTGTCCAATGTACAGTATTCTAAAGACAGCAAGTCTTCTATGTGGCCACATGTCAGAAATTTAAATATCTTCCTTCATTTTCTCCATGATCAAGACAACGAGTCCTTTAACATTTCCCAGTGCAATGTGTTTTTCAGTATCTGACCAATTTCCCAAGGCAGCCCATGAATGGAGAAGCTCCCCATTTGAACTCTGGAGGGGGAATACCTTTCCTGTGTGCTCCTCAAACCAACCTTCCACACTGACCACTCTTCACTGCATCTTCTCTGAACCTGCTGCGATCCACCTAGTTCAGATGAGGCTTTTAGAGCAAAAGTGTTGTGCTTATATACTGCCCCATAGCGCTTCAAGCATTATCTGGTGGTTTACAATTTAATTATGCAGGCTACACATTGCCCCCCTCCCCCCCCAGCAGACTTGATGCTCATTTTACCGACCTCAGAAGGATGGAAGGCTGAGTGAACCTGGTCCAGCTACCTGGGATTGAACCCCAGGTCATGAGCACAGTTTTAGCTGCAGTACAGGCATTTAACCACTGTGACGTGAGGCTCTTTTAGCGTGTAACTTACACATCCAGATTCAAACATGGAATTTGATCATATGGAAGACGTCCAGATGGCACCATCTTCGACCTGCTTCCATCTTTTTAGTTCCACAGAGAGAGAAAATCCCTTAATTTTATTTATTTATTTTTTAGTATTGTCACCCCGCCTTTCTCCTTGGAACAGGACCCAAAATGGCTTATAGTAGTGAGGGACAGTATACAGCCCAGTACATTTAAGACATATTCAGGTTTAAGAACAGGGAATTGAGGGGCATCTTGCAGTATTAAGTGGCAACATTAAAGCTAAAAGAGAATGTGAGTAGTTAAAGAAACAAATAAAAATTCCTTCATGAGGGATGGGACTAACAGTAAAACACAGGTATATTTATATAATCAAATAAGGTAGACCATCTAAAGTTATGATGGATGAAAACTAAACATTGAAAACATACTGTCAGTGCAATCATACAAGGAGAGGTATAAATACAAAGTTATAAGTGATTATAAAAACAAAGTATGTGCAGTCATGTATGGTAGATTCAAATAAAAGTCACATAATAGGCAATGGAGCACATTACAGTAGTCTAGCCGGGATGGCACGAGAGCAGTGATGGCGAACCTTTTAGAGACCAAGTGCCCAAACTGCGATTCAAAACCCACTAATTTTTTTACAAAGTGCGAATACAGCAATTTAACCTGAATACAGGAGGCTGTGAAGGGGCAGTGTCAGGTGCCTACAGCAAGGACTCCACGTGCCACCTTTGGCACCTGTGTCATAGATTCACCAACACTGCACTGGAGCATGTGTCACCATGGCCATCGCCTTCAGCCCTCCATCTGGAAGCACCTTTAATGAGAAACAGCTAAATGTGGTGTGCTTCTGGATGTAGGATTCTTGATATAGTGCTGCTAATCCAATGTTCTGTTCTTCCTTTTTATCCTGTATAATGAAATTCCCTCCCTTCCCTCCTCAAGACCTAAGGGGTAAAACACAGGCAGGGTGCATATCAGGAAACCCCAAAAATAAGGCACCCAGGGCCTCCGATCTCTCCACCCCCAGGGGTCCTCCTGATAAGGTACAGTATATTAAGAAAACACAATAGAGTTAAAAAAAAAGTATTCCCCATGACCTAAAGAAAGGGGATGTAGCGCACCAAAGTAAGGGGGAAAATACAAAGATGAGTTGGGAAAGAATGCAATACACTTCTGGTGGCCAGGAAATCGAGTGCCAACAAAACGAATCAGTCTTCCAAGAAACTTTGAATGGACTCTTCGAATCTTAGGACTGGCTCGTCGCCCTAAGACGACGACGACGAATACTACTACTACTACTATTACTACTACCCTATCGAAATCAATACAATTCGTGTAGTTCAGTCCAAGGAAACGGTCTCTCGTGACATGTATCACGGGATAAATCTGAGCCTCCTTGTACTGTATGTTCCAAGTCCAGGAAACCCACTGAGCAGCAAGCCGGGGCACAGAGCCTTACCGTCGCGCAAGCGGCGTCTCCCAAGCTGGACGCAGAGCCCTTAAAACAGCCCGTCCCCTCGATCTGCCGAAAGCAGAGGGGGAAGAAGCCCCGGGAGGCACCGCCGCCAGCCCGACTCCTGGAGAAAGGAAGGCGACAAGTGACAGGGCGCTTCTCCTTCACACGCACGCACACACACACACGCACGCACGCAGCCCGCGGAGGCTGTTTTGGGACAGGGTGGGTTGGCGGTGGGAGGGTGCGGGCGAACTAAGCTGTTTGCTCGTTTCTGGTGTCAACGAGAGCTGCTGAAGGTGCAAGTCCCGCTTCCTTGCCTGGAAACCCCGCCCGCGGACCTGAAGCCGGCGGTTACTCGGGGGTGGGAAGTCCCCTCCGAGGGTGGCGGCGGCGCCCCCTAACCGTGGGCCGGTGGGACGAGATGGCGAGCAGGGGAGTCGTCGCTGCGCAGTCCCAGGGGGATACCTGTAATACAGACAGACGAGGCGCCTGGGCGTACTTAAAATATTATGGGGCTAATTCGTACAGCATAGAAATGGTCGCGATTAGGTATCAGTGTTTTCAATGTATTCCTATGGAAAATTTGTGCAAAGGAAAAATTGCTTAACAGAATTTCATCTGCAACGAAATAATTCCTTTATACAAGGTACCACTGTATATGTCTATCTTCGACTGCATCTTTGCTCGTCCATAGCAAGGAAACGCGGATAGGAGCGGGCCATAAGCAGTTGGAAGCCGCCAAGACAGATCAAGTCTGTCACGCGCCCCTCCAGTCGCCTCCAGCTAATGAACGATCTCCAAAATGTCCTGTCCTGCTCAGTTCTGGCAAACTCAACCCTGTGACTTCCTTCAGGGAGTCAGTCCTTCTCCTCTACTCTTCCCCCGCTGCGCTTCCCACCTTTCCCGGATATTGCTGTCTTCCATCACCAAACCCCAGCAAATCTTGCCTCCTCCTGATGTGGCCCAAGTAGGACAACCTCAGTCTTCTTCCTGATTTCTTGGTTGCCTCAGTTTCATCATTTTTGGCTCCAGAGATAGTTCAGGCTTGGTTTGTTCTAAAACCCACTAATTCAACAAAATACCGTACAGTATTCACTTCCTAGGAAAATGCATTTTCCCCCAGACAGTACAACCATTCTCCCCACCCCTGCTGCCCTCGGTGCTGTCTAGCCTGATGGGCTTATAATGAACCCAACAGGGCTTTTCCTATGTTTCTGTGTTATCAGAAGGTCTTCTATCGCACTGGAGCCACCCTTCTATGAAGAAAAGCAGACTCTGCTAATGTTCTGTGTTCTATAGCCCAGACTAGACCAAGTGGTCCGGAATGTAGTGCCAAGATTGACTTGCCTCGCCAGCATGTAGAATTCAGATTATGCTGTTTCAACACATGGGAGCTGATGTTTAGGAGCCCTGTCAAAACAACATTCACAACATTGTTTGGTGTGTGAACGCAGGCCACAGCAAGAAGCACAGCAGAGCAGACAAAGGAAAGGAAATTGATTTCTTGTAAAGTACGCAGGAATAATAGGTACTAAAAATGAGGGCAGAATCACACGAAACAATTGCAAGTTTTCCGGTAAGATGATATAGTCTGGGCTGGTCTTAGTGAGGGTTTCTGTTCACATTGGGTAGTTAAGAGAAGAAGTGCTGGATATTAAAAAGTAAACAAAGACTATCATGCTGTGGTGGGAAATTTGTTCAGAATTGCTGTTATGTTGCAATTTCAAAAGCAAGCTCCAGTCAGGCAAGGCTAATTTCAGTCTAACCCTATAGCAATCAGAATGAACATAGTTTTCCCTCTCAAGGGGAAATTATGAACATAAAGAAGCCCTTGTTAAAGAGGATATGCCTCCCTGTATTTGTGAGGGAAATTACTTTTTCACGTACCCATAGGAGCTTCAGTTGTCAAAATTCCCTCACTACATCTGTTGCTAGCCCTGCCCAGCTGTTCCTTTGGCCTGGGATCATGTCCTGCACAAATTACACAGCATTGAATGTGGACGTTCTCTTTTCCTACAAATGCCTTTGGGCAGCGTGTTCTTTGCAGAAGAAGAAGAAGAAGAAGAAGAAGAAGAAGAAGAAGAAGAAGAAGAAGAAGAAGAAGAAGAAGAAGAAGAAGAAGAAGAAGAAGAAGAAGAAGAAGAAGAAGAAGAAGAAGAAGAAGAAGAAGAAGAAGAAGTAACCAAGTGTATTCAGCAATCTCTATCATGATTCCATTGTGTTCTCTTTCAGAAACAGGCAGCCCAAATGTGAATAGAGGGAAAAGCACCTAAAAGATTTAAAATGCCCAGAGTGCATTTATTAAACAGGTAAATGATTTTAGAACCTTCCAATGCCACGGAGACGGATGAATATCTCCTTATGTGAGCTCCAGGAAAGACCTGATGCTTGTGCAATAGGACTCTCTCACATAACCCAATATTACAAGGTATTCTGACTAGCAATTACCTGTGTTAGAAGCTAATTTACAAAAGGAATGCCCCAAATACAACAGAATCTGTCTAACTTTCTCTTGAACACCCAAACTAGAGGCATGTGAGAGAAAGTTAGACAGCCATTTGTCAGAGACACTTGCGTATGAATTCTTACATTGAGTAAAAGGTTGGACTCAATGGCGTAATAACTCCATTATTCCATGATTCTAAGTTCTAAAAACAAGAGTAAATAGAGACAGGCATTCATCACTGTCCCACCTTGTCCTCTGAGTGGCCAGTTACTGAAGGAAATAGGCAGCCTACCCAGAAGAATGACCTGTCCGACATACAGAGCTAGGTTAGTGTGGCAGGTGGCCAAGGGATAGGGAGAGGGTACAAATTATTCTGCTTCAGGCCACATTGATTTGTGCCCATCTATAAAGGTAAGTACAGATAAGCTGTTAGCACTGCGAGTTAGGCATCTGGCAGTGGAATTGGAGGTGGGGAGTTCAATTCTGCACTCTGCCACCTGGGGGTAAAGCCAACTGGTGTGGCCTTGGGCAAGCTGCATAGTCCTAGGGCACTCCCAGAAGGAGGCAATGGTCTTATTCTCTGCCGGGAAATCCCTGAAAACATGTTTCAAGAAAGCAAAGTCCATTGAAGCTATGTGGATCACGTGATTTGTTGTCAGCCTTCTAGTTTCTCACTGATAACTGAGGGTGTGATCACAACAGGAAAGAGATCATATTCTGTACTGCTTGAGGAGTGGTCCATAGCAATCTGTTTCCCAGCAATCACACAAAGAATGGGAACTAATATCCAACCCAGACTTAATCTGTCTATATCTTTTTTGGTCCACCTATAGACCTACCAAGTTTGGGAAGGAGGGGCAGGCTGGAGTAATTCCCTAACAAACAGAAGGGTTACTTTAAGAGATATTGCTCTTTCCATGTGAACAGCAAATTATCAGTCCAACTTTATATGTAAATTAGGCAAATATGTATAACAGATTCATGCAATTTCCACAGCTAGGAAACTATACTTTGTACAGCTCTCAGACCCATCCAGACAGAATGACTACTGGGGACTGGACCCCTCCCCCCATGTCTATTTTGTACCAAGGTCAAAACAATACCACTGTTGTTGTGGCCTTGAAGTTGTTTCTGGCTCTAGCAAGCACACAGTCTACATACTGGGGCCATAACCTTCTTCTTAGACCAGTATCAGGTGCAGTCGAGTCAATTCTGATGCATTGCCTTTTTCATGGTTTTCCAGGTAGGGTCTACTCAGAAGTTGCTGTTTTCAGGGCTTACAGGAGAAGATGCTTCTGAGGCTAATGCTTGCTGTGAAGCCTTCCAAGGAAATCAATGGGACCCATTTAAAAACCTCTTTTGGACAGTCAGTCATTAATGAAAAGGCTGCCTGCAGAAGGACATCAAAGATGTGGCCAGGAAGGATTGCACTTATCCTCAATTACAGTTTGAATAACAAGGAAATGCAGTTTCTCTACAACGTAGTAACATCATTTAATCTAAGATTTGCTCTTGGAACAGACCAAGCGCTAATATAGTGGTCAGACCAGTCTTGGTCTATCCTGAGGCAAAGGATAGTGTAAAGGTCCTTGCCTCCAAATTGATGGACAGAAACTGACTATAGCACTCCTCCATTTATGGTGGGGGTTAGGTTTCCAACCCAAATGCGATAAAGGAAAATCCGTGATATGCGGACACCCTTATCTGCGAGTCGAGCCGGGCCCAGCAGGCCTGTGTGGGGCCTCCTGTACTCACCCCAGGCCTGGCACTGCCCAGAATGGCCCTCCGGCAGCCTTCTTGGGCCTGTACATGGCCCAGAAGTGGCTTCTGGTGGACCAGAAGTTACTTCCAGGCCATGCGGTGGGTCTGCACTGGGTCTCTGGAGCTTACGCCAGGCCCAGTGCTGCCCACCTGTTGCTCTGTCACCCACCCGTGCCTGCAGTGCTGGTAAATCCTCATTGTACTGGGACCGCAATCTATGAAGCATGATGTGGCAGGGGACTACTGCAGACTGATTCTTCTGAAATTTTGTCCACCCTATTTCTCAACGGTGGCAGCCTTGCTCCCCCACCTCATGTTGACATTGCGGCCCCAATCTTTATTTCATTGCCACCCTGCCATGGCTTGAGCTCCCGTAGCACCGGAACTTCCAGGCATTCACTAGCACCAGGAAAGTTTGGACAACAAGACTCAATGGTTTGATTGGTCCTCTCTGGCCTGGCCATCACCAACTATTGTTGATGGTGTTTTCACATGTATTTAATGGAACAAGATTCATGAAGTACATTTCTTCTTGCAGAACAGAACCGACAGTACAAAATACTGTTCAACTGCTGTTAGCTTGTCCTTCCAAGTTGTTTGTTTGAAATGTCATATGATCCCTGCACCTGAGAATGCTGACAATGTGCCATGGATCTGCTCCAACATGGATCAGCCAACATGTCCAAATGGGCAATCAAAGAGTATCCTGCAAGACAGCTGTTCCAAGCCATCCTTTCAAGAGTCAGCAAAATCAACATCATTCTGCATCATGATATTTCTGTCATTTCACAGGTGTTGAGAGAGGTTGGCCCCAAAGACAGCGCTGGGGAAATACGCCCTTCTGGTGGCATTTGGTATCTGACCTTCTTCCAGAACTTGCTGTGTGCAGAATAAGCGCTCCTTTTTGCCAAGTCCCCTTTCCACCTGATAGCACCGTGCTTTTGCTTGATGTATCTAATGGATTCTGGCATGCTGCTATAGTCTTTTATTTTACCCATTTCGATCAGTATGACTTTCATCCCAGCAGGCACAAGGGCATGGTACATGGCTATGTGCTGCTCCGTCGCCTCTTCGGGACAGGGCAATCCCGGGACTACAATAATGATCAGCCTTCTGCTTTGTTGAACGGTTTCATCAACAACACTGGCGACAGCTGTAGCAAACAAGAGAAAGAAAGAAAGAAAGAAAGAAAGAAAGAAAGAAAGAAAGAAAGAAAGAAAGAAAGAAAGAAAGAAAGAAAGAAAGAAAGAAAGAAAGAAAGAAAGAAAGAAAGAAAGAATCACCATTTTCATTCCTACAAGTAAATCAGTTACTTCGGGGGGGGTAGGGTTAGGGTTAGGGTTAGATTTAGGTTTAGGGTTAGGTGTTTACAGTGCAGCGTATTTTCTGAATGAGCTAGGACCCCCCCCCCAAAAAATGTCTCAAGCAAGTCTGGGGGGGTGTGTCAGATTTTTTTCCCTTTCAAAACAGGCACACACATGCAGGCCCTCAGAAGCATGTCCATGGGCCTTTTCCCCCCAAGGGAAATCTTCATGCTGTGTTATTGCTGCCATGATGCCAAACTTTGGCAGTGGGACAGGATGGATGGGACCAAATACAGGCAGCCCTGTTAAAGCCAGTATGGGGTGCTGAGGTCAGAACAGAGCTATCTGTGCAGATGACTTGTTTTATTTTTAAAAATATTCCCTTCATGCTAGCTTAAGAAGGGACTTTATTTTTTATTTTATTTTTATGAATCTTCTTACAGGGACAGTGTTGTGTAACCCCCCATCCATGTCCCCCAGTGTGAACACCCCATATTCTAAAGCATTTGCTGCCAAGAACAAAAAAAAACACCCAGCCCCCTAGCTATAGCCTTATTTATTAGGAGCATTAGTTTAGGGGCCCCTCCCTGGCTTGGTTACAAGAGCTATCATTTGTAAAACTGGCTCTGATTTGTAAATCTGGCACAGTATTATTTTTTTTCTGCGACCTGGCAGCCCTAAATCACCAGAGATTGAAGGAATTTGCAGCACATTTTGAGGATTCATTGCCAGATGCTGCTGCTAACTGAGAAACCCCTGAAGGCAAACAATCCTACAGTGATGCACGCCTACATAGTGGTAGATCACACCCCAGATTTGGCTTGTGTATCGCTTAAACACCTGATTTAATATCAGTAAGATAAAGACAAAACTGTTTGTGTTTCATAGCAAAACCAATAAAAAAAAAAGAATTGGATGTCACATTTTACCTTTTCCTGGTAAATCATTCCTGCCAAGTATAAAGAGATTATAGCCACACTGTTTCTCCAAAACTTCGGGAAGCACTTTCAAAGCAAAGTGATTTGGGGTGTCAGATTTTGGATACAATACATATGCATCATAAATCTTCCCATCTGAAACTGAACATCAACAGTGATCATTTTGAGGACTAAATGATATCGTAAACTGTGGTATTTGCACAGACACTGACAGTACCTATCACCAGCATAAAATGTTACATGTTTAAAGTAGGGACGGCTTGTCCACTACTTTCATGACAAGAGATGCCCCTCACTCCAATCAGAAGCTGCCTCTGTGTTTGCGTCACATTTTATGGCACCCTTCTGATTTGAAGTGAAGTCTTGCAATCCAGGAACAGCATTGAAGCCGGCTCGCCCATTAGGTGAAGTGAGGCAGCTGCCTCATGGAAACAGATACAGTGGACTCGCGTATAACAGTGTGTATAACATAAAATCTGTACAAAATAAGAAATTCCAGAGATAGGGGAAATTTGCTTAACAGAATCGTCAATGGGGCAAATCCGTACCACATAAAAATGGTCGCGATTAAGGATTACTGTTTTCAATGCATTCCTAAGGGAAATTTGTATAAAGGGAAATTTGCTTAACATAATTTCATTTGGAACGAATTAATTTCTTTATACAAGGTACCACTGTATTTGAAAGACGGATGAACAGCAACAGGCATGGCGATTCCCTCCCCCTGGCTCTTCCTCTTAAAAGTGTGCATTGGCCTATGTAATATATTCTGGCTTACAACAAATATTTATCCCTGGCTCCACCTTAATTCTTTGGCCCTAGGGACTCACATCTTTGATTCCATGTGAAGAGCAGAGTGGGGACATAGTAACATTGGCCGTTACTTCACGAGCCGCTCGCTTCGCGGCTAGCCTTCTTTTCTGTGCGAATCGATCGTTTCAGTCCGCACGCTCCTCCTTTTTGGCTGCGATGCCACCCCGACCACGCCCCCTTTACCGTGCGCCAAGCGGGGCGAGTGGTTCCCCTGGCTGCTGCCGGGAATCTTTTCGCTTCGCATCTTGCTTCGCTCCCAAAGTCACGTGTGGTCTCGGTTTTTGGCTTTTATTTCAAGTTTTTTTAAAAAATATTCAAACAGGGATATCGATGCATCGCTATATCGTTTCATCGCTTTGCGCTGTTACTTCCTCACTCGAGTAGGGGCAGTGGCGGCGGCGGCGGCGGCAGCGGCGGCGGCGGGAGCAGGAGGAGCCACTGCCGCCTTGCCCGGCCAGAGCAGGGCACCCAGGGCAGGCAGTGTGCAAGCGGCGGAGGGCGGGCGGCTGTGCCATGCGGGGCTCCCCCCGAGTAGTGGTGGCGGCGGCGGGGGGGGGGCTGCCAATGATGCCAGGAAACAGTTGAAATCAGTAGAGCCATTGCAACTGACAGTCCAGCATCAGTGCATCGATACGCCGTCAGTAGGAATTTTTTTAAAGGACGGATGGGAAATAACGAACGTTGAAAAGTGGCATGCGAATGCGAAGGGAGCACGTGAGGTTGTGCTCGAATCGGTCCTAAAACTGCAGCTCGTGAGTACTGAGAAACAGGGGCGGGAGCGAAGCGAGAACACGTGAACGCCACGTGAACGCCTCCGAATTCAAATCGAAGGCAATATCGCTGCGGAGCGCCGCGCCTCGTGAAGTAAGGGCCATTGTTTGCTTGGACTTCTCATCAGGAATAAAGGTTCCTTTCCAAACAGTTCCATGCACAACCAGGGTATGACTGCTCAATGTCTTGGGGCAGCCCTGTGTAATATGGTTCTTTTGTGTGGCTCCTCCCCCCGCATTGCTCCTGGAGTACACACGTGAGCAAAGGGCACAAGAGGGAGTAGCAGTGCCACCATCCTGGTTGCTAAAAATTTAGCCACTGCAGTAATAGTGCAGTACACTAAGTTTGGGGGTGAAGTCCCTTTTGGACTACCCAGTACCCTTAGCCTATGCTGACTGGAGGGTACAGGAACTTATAGTGCAAACAGGAACTTTTCTATGCTCTGAAAAATCAATTGTAAAAATCAAGTGTACCAAGGTTGATTGATTGATTAATTGATTGATTAATTGATTGATTGATTGATTGATTGATTGATTGATTGATTATTATTATTATTATTATTATTATTATTATTATTATTATTATTATTATTATTATTATTATTATTATTATTAATAATAATAATAATAATAATAATAATAATAATAATAATAATAATAATAATAATAATAATAATAATAATAATAATAAGGCACCACGTGGAATCAAATTGCAAAGATCTGGTTTTGCAGCCAGACACCTAAAGCATTGAGCTATCCAGCCAGCCAGGTGCCTCGTGGCACAGTGGTTAAAGAGCAGAACTGCAGTCAAGGCTCTGCTCATGACCTCAGCTTGATCCTGGGCTCAGGTCAGTGGCTCAGGGTTAACTCAGATTTCAGTCTTTCCGAGCTTGGTAAACTGGGTACTCAGCTCACTGGGATGGGGGCACGGTGCAATGTGCAGCCTGCATAATTCAATTTATAATTACAATTTATAATTATAAATTTATAATTTATAATTCAATTTAAGCTCTCTGGGGCTGTATATAAGGAGCACACTTTGCTTTGCTTTAATGGTAACTCCTTTACCCATTATAACTGGTCCGATATTCCCAGCAGTTAATAGTGACTGAAGCTGGCTTCTGTTGGCAGAAGTCCATGCTATTGCCAGGATTTCACTTCCATCACCGTCCGTTCCTTAATCGTGGTGTGCTGTATTCAGCCCTGCATGCAAATATTGCATTTCCCCCTCATTCACATTTACTTTGCCGTAAATGACACATCCTTACCATTTTTACAACAGAAGGGGCGGCACATTTTCCGATACCACAATACGATCTCCATCTTTAGCAACAGGCAGATCAAAATGGGAATAAGTATTAGTAATACCAGGGCAGCAAGCCCTGTAAAGTTTTTGGCTGCGTTAGGAAATGAAAAAGGAAAGAAACGATAGGTGGAGTCATTGAGACATCATCAAAGCAGACAAACAAGTGTACCTGATCCTGTTACTACGGGGGAAGTGGACTGTGGCACACGAAAGATCACAGAAATTTAGAACTGGTAGTGTTTAATGTGCCACAATGATTCAGTTTTCATTGCACTTTATTTTATTTATATGGTGTTAAACCAATTTGCTTGTTTGGATTCTGTGAAGGGTTGACCCGTTTTGGAGGCCACCAAATTCACAGAGTCACCATAAGGCAGAATCGACTTGATGGCACACAACCATAATATTGTATTATAATTTTAAAATGTGAGCATTAACAACACAAACAATCATACTAAGACTTAGGAAATTGTTGTTATAAGAGATTACAGTGGTACCTCGTATAAAGGAATTACAGTGGACCCTCGTATAACAAATGGTTTGTATAGCATAAAATTTGTACAACATAAAAAATTCCGGAGATAGGGGAAATTGGCTTAACAGAATCGCCTATGGGGCAAATCCATACAACATAAAAATGGGATCACTCTGTTTTCAATGCATTGCTACGCAAAATTTGTATAAACGAAAATTTGCTTAACATAATTCCATTTGGAACGAATAATTCCTTTATACAAGGTACCACTGTAATTCATTCCAAATGAAATTATGTTAAGCAAAATTTCCTTTCTACAAATTTCCCATAGGAATGACTTTAAAACAGAGTAATCATCTAATCACTAATCGCGACCATTTTTATGTTGTACGGATTCGCCCCATAGGCGATTCTGTTAAGCAAATTTCTCATATCTCCGGAATTTTGTATGTTATACAGATTTTATGTTATACAAACTCTTTGTTATACAAGGGTCCACTATAATTTGAAATCACTAAAATGATTTCTAATTAATTAATTTCAATCATTTTTGCCCCTAACCCATGAAGACTACATTGCTATGCACCAAGCTGATGCCAATATGGCAACCCTACCAGGGTTTCTCAGGAAGATGAGATATTTAAGCAATATTACCCTAATGATTACTGCGTTTAAATTAAAGATGACACTTAGTTTGCCGTAAAATAAATATAATTCACATTTGAGAACCATGCACTTTAAAGAAGGAGACGGAGCTACAGTGGTACCTTGTATAAAGGAATTCATTAGTTCCAAATGAAATTATGTTAAGCAAATTTTCCTTTATACAAATTCCCATAGGAATGCATTGAAAACGGAGTGATCCCATTTTTATGTTGTATGGATTTTCCCTATAGGCGATTATGTTCAGCAAATTTCCCCTATCTCCGGAATTTTTTATGTTGTACAAATTTTATGTTATACAAGCTATTTGTTATACAAGGGTCTGCTGTATTTCAATAAGAAGAGATGGATTGCAAAAGAAGGGACTCTTAGGCAACTTGTCACCAGCAATGAAAACGCTTTCAGTCAATCTCCTTGCTGAAACAAGCAGCCAGTATACTGGCTGGCTAACAAATGCCGGTGGAAACCCGGGACTCAGGATTCTTTAAAATTTAAAAAAGAAATGCCAGGGTCCACTCAGGACCACCAAAAAGGGACCTCCAAAGCTAGGAGTTGCAAAATAGTTGATGTGTTACCCTCTGCAAAGCCATGGGTGAGGGGATACCCCTGCCCATCTCATTCCCCACCACAGTAATACAATGGCTCAAATCCTGTTGCTTCCTTGTAGTAAACAGCTCTGCTGAATCAACTGGGAATTGGTGTTTATTTTGTTCCATATATTTCATTGATTCAAATGGGTATACTCTAACTCAGACTTACTTCAACATAGTAAGACAACCCCCCTATTGGTTCAATGGGCTTAAACAGCAGGATCTGGGCCCGTATTTCAGATATCCGAAATGCTGCAGCTTTATAATTTCTTCCCAGACAGTATCATGTCTTTCCTTGCCCCACCCCACCCCAGCTCATTGATTTATATAATTCCCAATTATACATTTGTTTTTAACTCATACAGGCAAGATTCCATACTTGGTGGTTGTATTGAGATGTATGCCGCGACCTCTCCAGCGTGGCAAACGAACCATTGGTTGTAATCAGCTCTCTCCAATTTTGTAATGTTCAGCGACACCACAGAAAGCCATGCCCCATTGACAATATAATCTTTCCTGCACCAAAAAGTAACAAACAAAGGATATCCTGAGAGCATTTGCTAAAGAAACATCATGGGTTTTACATGGGAACAAAATAATATGACGTATGAAAACATCGTCCCAGATGTTTAAATTAGTCCTCGTAGGACTAATTTAACCCAAGGATACTTAAAAGTTCTTTGGCAGGGCCAATTTCATGTTTTTCAGAAGTTTGATATACAAAATATCAGTTAGAGAATACTAAATATCTTACTGTTATAATCACTATTTATGTATGTATTTATGTACATTTCTGTGCCGCTTTTCTTCCAATTAAAGAGTTTAAGGTTGATCACAAGTTACAAAAAAATAAGCTGACTAAAACCACAAGGAATAACAACAGTAAAAAAAAACACCCACAATTGTACCAAAAAAATTAAGGAAAATTGCTTAAAAAAAAAAGACATTAAAGGCACAGATAAAATCATGATAATCTTCAGCTCACAAGATACAGAAACCGGCCTAATTTGTTGTTAAAAGCCAGTGACAAAAAGCTGGGTATTGTCTGTTGCAAAAGAACAAGAAGGAAGGGGGACATGCTTTGGGCAGAGAAACGACATTCTTTGGGCAGTGGATTCCCCAATGTAGTAGCAGCCACAGGGAAGGTCCTCTCTCGCATTTCCACCAGACATGCCTCTGAATGCCATGCAACTGAGAGAAGGACTGCCCCAGAGAAAAACCGGGAAGGCTACGGTCTTTCAGATAGCCTGGACCTAAGCTATATAAGGTTTTTCTTCCTTCTTTCTTTCTCTTTCTTTCTTTCTTTCTCTTTCTTTCTTTCTTTCTTTCTTTCTTTCTTTCTTTTCTTTCTTGCATATTGTTTGTCAGCAAAGAATTTTCATTTGTCAGCAAAGAATTTTCAGAACTGGATTTTCCAAATTAACCTTTAAAATAGTTCATTGGCCATTCCTGTTGACCCTCCCTGTTGACCCATGAACCTAGAGTAGTAAATACCCCCCATCTGCAAAATCGTTATCTACTGATTCACTTATAAACTGGCTGAATTGGCCACTAAAGGGAGCCAGAGGCCATGCAATGTATAGGACAGTGGCGGCGAACCTTCAGTGCTCAAAATGTTTTGGAACACAACCAGAATTCAACGCCTGTATTGCCAATGACAAAGGCCTGGGGAGTTGTGATCTAAAACATCTGGAATGATGAAGGTTCGCCATCACTGGTATAGGGTTTGCTACTTCCATATTTTTCAGCAGCTACTGTGTTTATCTGGGGAGGGGGGACTGGGCACCAGTCCCATGCAGATACTGCAGTCCTATTGTATAAGGAATAACAAGACTAGTAACTAGAGATGGGCACGAATCAAAAAATGGTGTTTCGTTTGTTGTTTATCGTTTAGGGGCTCCGTTTCTGTTCGTTTTCGTTTTTTGTGAATTTTTTGCAAAAAAATTCATTTTTGTTTCATTACATAACGAAACGAAAAAACGAAAACAAAAACGAAAAATTGCTGTTTCGTTAGCATTCATTACAGTTCAATGTATTTGCCACAACGAAAACAAAACGCACGACAAAATTTCTGTTGTTTCGGTTCATTTTGTTTCATTTTGGAGACAAAATTCGTTTTTCGTTTTGTTACGTAATGAAACAAAAAAACGAAAATGAAAATGAAAAATTGCTCGTTTCGTGCCCATCTCTACTAGTAACTATGACAAATATATACTGTAATGTGCAGTCAAAGTTTAATGTTATTTTCTTCAGCCAAGCTATCTTTAAGCCAACTTGTCTAACAGTGTCTCCTTAATTGTTTTTTTTCCAAAGAATTCATTTTGAAATCTTACAACAGAAATAAGGAATACAGTACAAAGAAGAATCCATTATATCAAATGCTGTTCTATAGCAAGCCATTGATTTTTATTTTAATCTCCTCTTAGGACCTACCAAAGCTTTGGTTTGTTTTCAGCAACACAAAGCGAGCATCTCACAAGAGAAACAAACAAGTTGAATCTTGCTTTATTTCTCTATTTATGGAAAATGTGTACTTACTGAATTCCTTCCTGAATTCTACCTTTAAAAAGAACATCCACTAAAGTATAGTTGACTCTCCAGGATATAGAAATAAAAGTGTTTCTGAAGCTTGACACATTGCACTGTGTAAATACATTGGATCCTGCAAAATGAAGATCAGAAAATGGCCGTCACAAACCTTTAATAAAATGGATTTGCTCAATGTAAGAAATTGCTTTCTTAGTACACCATGAAGAAGGGATAGGGATCTCTGGGTCTCCTAGCAGATCTTTTGCAATTTGCAACAGATCAGCAGGCATTGCCCACTCCTAATTACAGGACAATAAAGGAAATCTCAAAGTTAAGAAAAAAATATTTGCCATATTTGGCCTCACCATAACTGTGTACCTCTGGGCCTCCTGTGTAAAATACGGATATGAGTTGATTGCTTGGAGGCCACTTTGAGAATGCTGTGTTGCAATTTCTGAGCTATAGTGTTTCAGAGGTATCATTAAAAAATTCACAGTAAATGGCTTTCCCACCACCTCTCCTGTTCATTATTTGGAATCTAACTCTCACCGGTGGACCTTGGAGCTCCAGTATGAAACAAAGTTGATTCCAGAAAGCACATATCTGCCCACATAGGCTGAATAACACACCTAAACAACATTAGGTTATGCGGAGTGACAACTGGAAGACACTTGGCTCCTTTAAAAATGACAAGACGGCACCTCCTACACAGAGAAGCCTAGGAGCTGAACATCACTTCTGCATTAAGAAGGGGATAAGGTCCTTCCCTACATCTGGAGGCAGCTGGCTAATTTACAGAGTGTAGGGCAAGCTGGGTAGAACACACCACTTGGCCCTCAACCGATGGTAATATCCAGGGGACCCAAGAGTTAAACATCTGGGGATGTTCACTGCTTGACCCTAGCACCTGCCATCTGAGGTTGTTGTCTCGCTCTGCCTAACTTGGAGGGCTCGCCCTGATGAGCAGTCAGCTTCGTGGCTAAAATTAGATATTTCAACCCAAGCACTCATTAGTGCAAGCCCATCGGTCTATCCACGGCACCACACCTGCAAGAGGTACAGCCATGCTTGTTATTCATGAAGACAAAAGTGGGTTTTTAAATTAGTCATTCCTTTGAGACTTTCCTCCAGGAAGCCCCGTTTGGTCAGAGTGCTGAAAACTCTTCTTCAGACATCTTCAGTCATTTCAGAGAAACAATGTTCTCTATTATTATTATTATTATTATTATTATTATTATTATTATTATTATTATTATTATTATTATTATTATTATTATCATCATCATCATCATCATCATCATCATCATTCCCCATGATGGATTCCTGTTTTTAGACCAACATCACCCAGTGTCCTGGGCTTTGTGGGATGAAATCTGAAAGCAAGACGCAGGCCCTTGTGAAGCCTCCCCATATGCCTTATCTTCCAAGGAAAATCTTCAGGGTTTGCTACTGCTTCCATGATGTCGAAAGCTGGCATCCAGCAGTGGCAGGGTGCAATGTAGGCAGTGCTATCTAGTGTATGCTGGAAATATGTAAGTCGTGGCAGCAAAGTGCTGTTTGTGAATGAGGTGGTGGCAGCATTCCTGCAGCATGTACCCTGGGATGCAACCACCACCTCATTAATTAATAAGAATTTGACTCCAGGACTTGTGAAATTTCCTGTATGCAAGCATAAGCCAGCAGTAGCATTCTGGGCAGTGTGTGTGAGTGATATAAAGGGACAGTGTTGATTTCCTGCACCGCTTCATTAACAAATACTAGGTGCAACACTGGCCAGAGCTCCTAATTCTATAAACTACTAATTTCTTGGGTGTCAACAGTGATCTTCTTGCACTCAAAAAGTGGGTTGCCAGTTATGCAGTTGCTTCTATGATACTGCCTAGAAATGTCTTATCAATCCTGCTAGGTTTCGCACCCCATACAACTTTATATAGAGCCACGCAGGACACAGGGTGTTTTCCCAGCCCTGGCACCATGAGCAGCAGAGTTTGTGTACCAAGAAAACTCATGACTTGCAGTCAGGAAACCTTGGTATAAATGGCACGATGGGCTCATGTTCATGGACCCCTTAGCTCTCTGTCTAGCCCCTCACTTGCTATTTGGCACACCCATGTTAAGTGACTAGGAAACAGATGGAGACACCTTTGTGCTGGCCGAGCATCAACTGGGAACAGGTGGAGACAAGCACCTTGGCTTTGAATCCTTAGAAGAATCAAAACTTCTCTTGATATAACACTGCAGATTTGATTTCCCCCGCCCAGCTATCTACTGCACGTTCTAGGGCAAAATAGCCATTCCCCAAGTCATCAAGCTATGCTTTTAGACCTGACAAGCCTATTTACTGGAATGGTTTTTTTTAATCAGTTTCAGAAGCAACTTGGCCAATGAAGAAAAAAGGAAATTCCAAAAAGACTTACCTAATTCTGCCTCAATGGTGTTGTTTCTGGGATACAGAATCTCAGTTCTCTTCCATTCATTCCCTAGCAGTAAAAGAAACCAGCGGAAATGTGGATTCTTGACGAAATGGTGGGGGAAAAAAAACAACCCCAATAGCAAGTCCAAATCAGATCGTTTTGGTATAAGCAGGTCACTGTCTAGAAGCAGTGGTTCTCAACCTGTGGATCCCCAGATGTTCATGGACTGCAACTCCCAGAAATCCTGGCCAGCTCAGCTAGTGATGAGGACTTCTGGGAGTTACAGTCCAGGAACATCTGGGGACCCACAGGTTGAGAACCACTTGTCTAGAGCCTCACCTTACTTTACAACCACATGGTGTTAACAACACTGAAATGTCACAGAGTATCCACCCTTGCATGATTGTGTGGAGCAATGGTTGAAATCTAGTAGTAAGCTACAGGTACAGGCGATCCATTGAATTGGCTGAACTTACAGAGGAGTTGATTTACCAAATGCCCCATCATTTAATGGGGCTACTCTAGTTGTGACTTGATACTGGATTCCAGCCAGTGAGTATAGGTGCACGTGTATGAGAGAGACGGACAGCATAGATTTCCTTTTTGCCCTGGACAGTTGGACACCTATGTTTTACAGAGCATCTACATGCTGTTATGAGTTGCAAGGATAATAAATAATGAAAAGGAAGCCAGAAACATTGTCCCAGTAGAAAGTGCACTTGCCTGTAACAGAGACCAAAATGCTCCTCGAAAAGTTGTATTTATGTCCCAAGTAACTGTACGATCCTCTGCACTGGTATTTTCCTTTATCATCTTCTCTCACATTCTTTATTAGAAGTTCCTCTCCAAAGGGGACAAATCGTCCACTCTGCAGGAGCTTACAATCCTACATGTAAACAAATGTGCAGATTTATTCATGTATATATAATTAAGCTATAACATGCTGATTAGAGATGGGCACGACTCAAAAAAATGGTGTTTCGTTTGTCGTTTGGTCGTTTAGGGGTCCGTTTCGGTTCGTTTTCATTTTTATGACTTTTTTGCAAAAAAAATCATTTTCGTTTCGTTAGGTAACAAAATGAAAAAACGAAAATGAAAACGAAAAATTGCTGTTTCGTTAGCATTCTTTTTAGTTCAATGCATCTGCTGCAACGAAAATGAAAAACACGGCAAATTTAGTCGTTTCATTTTCGTTTTCATTTTGTTTTTTTTAAAAATTTCATTTCATTTTCGTTGCGTAACGAAATGAAAAAATGAAAACAAAAACAAAAAATCGCTTGTTTCGTGCCCATCTCTAATGCTGATGATGGAACCTTGAACTCTAAGGTCATTAGCCATAGAAGGTGACAACAAAGAGCTTTAAGGGTCCTCCTGTTTTTTGTTTGTTTGTCTTTGTAAAATACAAAAATAACCTTGCAGCTACACACACCACATGAAAAGCAATACTCAAATATTCAGAAATTGAACGTACACACCAGTCGATCTGTTACCACATGGGTTTAAGCCAGTCTGGGAGTTGAGTCATGGCTTATACAAATAGTACTTCTTTTTTGAGAGATAGAATACGTTTCGAAGTTCATAGAAAAGTGTCAAGTCTTCATGGACATATTATCAGAAAAATGAAGCTGTTTGGGGGGAAAACATGAAAGCAGCGTTATACGGGGATTCTATAAGCTTTCAAAAAAATAAGTCCAATACTAGCCATGACTAAACTACAGGAACCCAGGGCTCCAGGCGAGCTACTTGATAGCTTGGCTGAGCAGCTAGGACTGGAGTTAGCTGTTATCTCATTCCTTATCAGTAAGTCAACACAGGGATACGAGAAAGCATAAGTCCCTGCTACCTCTGGTCAATCTGCAAATTCCCACTGGCCACTAGAGATAGGTGTTCCACTTCGGAATTGGTCCGGTTTCAAAACAAAATGCGGGAGCCCAGCTGGCATTTATATGTGACCAACCCTCCAGAATGAAAAGAACCCTGAGATTGCAGACTGCGCAAGCTCAACTGAATGAGAAAAGCCTCCGCTGTCATGTTTCCTCCTCCCTGACACTGGCCAATCAGGCATGGAGGCATAGGAAGCTCTAAAAAACAACTTAAACCCAGTTTAAGCAATTATTATGATAAAAACATGTTTCAAGCACTGTGATGAGCCCCTTTTCCTATAGGGGAGACATAGGCCAGTGTTCTTCTATCCAGCCAACATGGGTAGGAAGGAGAATTGCCTGAAGTGCTCCTCCTACTCTGACAGGTTCCCTGTCTCATGTCTGGTCTCACACTGCTTGTGTGATAAGGCATCTGAGCAGTCATGAAAGTGGGAAGGGAGACTGACACGGCAAAAGGAACATCTATGCAACTGTATCTGGAAGTTGAGTCATGGCAACTGGACTTCTTTTTCTTAAGAGATTGAAACGTTTTGCTGCTCAACCAAACAGCTTTGTCAGTCTGAGGAAAACTAGCTGTGAATCTTCTACTTTATCATTCACTTTGACCTCATGTCACCCTGATCTCAAATAGGCTCATAAGATGAACAATGTCCTGAATACACTCATTAGGTGGACAATAGTCTCCATAGACCATTAGGGGAACAATTCTTGGAGGAAATGTCCATCACAGGTTGCAAACCATGATGGAAATATGTAATCTCCAGGCTTAAAACCAGGGTAATTCAAGAGCCAGATGCAGGGGAGTGGTATCAGGAGACAGAGATCTAGTCTCCTGCACTCCCAGAGATACAGGAAACTGGACTAGATGGGCCCTTGGCCTAATCCAGCATGGCTCTTCTTATGTTTAGTTCATCATTTAGCTCATCCTAGAATAAATGCCTAATGAGTGGTGTTATTTTTCATAGAACAAACTTCTGTACTGTATTATCTCCTGTGTTACAGTATATCCCTGAAATCAGCGATAAGCCTGCTAAAACCTTGCAGCATTTAAATTTCAAGAAAAGGAATCCCAAAAGATCTGTACCTTGTACCAATAGATGGAAAAATCATCCATTTCCCCTAAAGCACCCAAGTAATGGCACACGAGCTTTGAATTTGTCGAAACTGGTATCGTTTGCTTATGGTAAAGCTTCTTATTAAAACAGAGGGCACCACTGCTACTGAAAACTTCCACTTGGACAATGCTTTTGTAACATTCTGTTGAATTCCTGTAACTAGACATTAAAGAAGCATCTGAGTTAGAATGACTTCAACCTCCCCTCAATGTCCTTTTCTCCTACCTGAAATGGATCCAATGCCCACCAGTTCAGTAGGCCTTGCGTAGGCACAGTTTCATGACAAACATCTCCCCTCCACTCTTTTGTGTCACCTTCTGATCAAATGTGTGGGTCCAGAACATGTTCAAGAGCTACATACATGGAGTTAGAACGGCGGCGGCCGTGGTAAGCTGATGAGGTAGCAGTTGTACATGGGTCACATGCCTGAGCGTATGACCCAGTTGCATCACCACAGTGACTTCTGCAGTTAGAGGTCCCATGCGTGTAGACACCAAACAGGATACTAGTAGCCTGATGATCTTAGCAATCAAATGGGAATCTGGAAAACGGCCCCTTTCCCACTGCATAAGAAAGATAAAAATGACAGCCCCTGGAATCAAATAAACCCATGGCCCCTTCCTCAAGGCAGGGAACTTGAACACATTTGGTGGAACCCATGGAGTGTATGTGTCAGTCAGGATGCATACAGTTGCATGGTGACTCATTTCTTCAAGCAAAATATACAGGCAAGACAAAATAGGGAGAACTTTGATTCATAAACTAGTAGCATTTGTATGAGCCCACTAAAATGCATAGAAATAGCTTCAAAACTGACTCTAAGAACTGCCAATATGCACAACCTCATAAAAAGTGAGTAAAAAATGATTCAAGGCTACCCCCGTGTGAACCAACATCTGAACTAAGCTGATCTCCCATTTTTATAAGGAATCAGTTGTTACAGCTCTTTGCTTAACATATTATGCGGAAATTATCAACTGGTTAAATCACTGAAATGTATATGTGATCATTTTCCAGATTGATTTGAGTATTTTCTAAAACTCTTTATATATTTGTACTATTTTATGATGTTCTGAAAACTTCAAAATAGATGTGGCTTTAGTCAATAGTATTGTAATTTGGGAGCGGGGGGAGGCCGAATGCTGCGAAACCTAGAATGTGCACATTCCATTTTCCAATGACTGCTTATGCCCGAAGAAAGATTTCAACTTCAGAAATATTTTCCTCGGTTCTGGATAAATCTAGTTGGGTGAATTGCTTGACTTTTGGAAAACAAAGGAGAAAAGTTAGTGAAGTTTAGTTTTCTAAGAGCGCTTTCACATGACCACTAAAATCCACTGGCAACTTAAATGCGGATTCCCCCCAATCAGAGATCATGTGGTCGTTGTCCTGGTTCCTGTGTTCCCACGCTCCTGCACTCTGATTCTATTGCTTCTGTCTGCTGTGGATTGAGGGGAGGGAGAAAAAAATGCAGGCTCACCTCCGCCTGCCATTGGCAGCAGCTAGTTGTAGCAGGACAGGAAGCCTGTTAGGGATTCCTGTCTGTTAAAAAGGGGGGGCAACAAAAACAATCAGAAGGTGGAGGAGCCGGCCAGGCAAGCACTGCTTTAATATCTGCATCTGAACAATTTTACCTCCTTGAGACCCGGTATAAGTTTACTTAAGTATTCAGTCGGCCACAGGTACATCACTTTCCTCATCAAGAGAAGAAGGCAGGAGGCATCTCAGGTGAGGACAAAACAGGTCCGTTCATGTGGGCTGTGAGCACCCTGAAGCTATTTGCAAAGATTCAGGAGGACACGACAACTTGCTAAGAGTGGAATGCTTCCACAGCGGCTCCTCTGTAAAATGCACTCCAACTAGCAATTCAACTTTAGTTGCTACCTTCAAACGCCTAAGGGCCTACGGGAAAAAAAATATCTCAGGCACCCAGTTCTCTTCTTAGCCACACAAATAAATGCAAATCCTGACCGTGCCACACATGCATATGATCCGGAATCTTGATACAGGGCAGGAAGGAGCCAAAGCATGTAGTCATCTTGACGAATTCTTGATGAATTCTGTTTGTTTATTATCATTTCACTTCCATTGATGTACCAGTGGATGCTGTAGTTGGCACGCTGAAGAGAAGGTATGCTATACAAACCACAATAAATCCCAACAGGCAGTCCTTCTTCCGCTCTCTTCCAGGGCACATCCTCTTCCTGAACGGTACATTTATCTGCTTAAAAAGATTAGTTAGCTTTTAAAATACAAGTGACATTTCTTTGCCTCTCAAGTATCCTTATAATAGAAAGCAGCATCTACTTGTGGTAGGAGGCAACTACAAAAATACTGCCTTTTTGTATGTGTGTGCAATATACCCCCTCTCAGCCTTTTGCTATTCACTACTCCCATTCCATTGGGCCACCGAGTCGGCCAGTCCCTCTAATTTTCTCTGACATTTGTTTGACCATGCACATCTCAGAATAGAGAATCAACTGGTACAGCAAGTGACTTACAACAATGGGCCTGAGGACAAATGGTTGATGAATGGCACAGGCATGTCTCCCCTTCTTGTCTTTTCTATATCTACATGCAGACTAGCACTCTTGGGCTGCCTTCCTTCTTTCTTGCAAGTCAATTTCCGTTTCTTCTTGCTGCTTTTGTGAACTTACTAAAGACCAGGGCAGGAAATTTCACCAGTCCCCTTCAACCTTTAAGCAGCCTCTCCTTCCTTTCCAAAGAGGTGCTTCAAGCTGCTTTCAATGAGAGAAAATACTGTTCCTTCTGAAAATCTTCCTCAGTTAACCCATCTTACGGTATGAGCTATATAGGTAGGCTTAGCTAATGACTTCTCAGAGCCTAATAAGAGCTTTCACCTCTAGGATAAAAAACTTCCTCCACCACCCCCACCCCCCACCCCAAATATTGTTTCAATTTTTTTCTTGGTCTTCAAGTCCAGAAAGCTACTTAGTGGAGAGGAAAATATTGTAACTGAACTTTTAAGAAGGACATCCAATAATGCTTACTGCTTCTTTGCTTTTTGTGTGTTCCATATGCTGTCAAGTTGGTACCCACTTATAGTCACTCTAAAAGGGCTTTTTGAGATAAGTGGAATATTTAAGGAGTGGTTTTTACCAGTTCCGCCTCCCATAGAAAGTTTTCATGGCACAGCAGGGATTTTGTACCCTGGTTACCAGAGTCTCAGTCTGTCATTCGATCTGCTACACCACTCCGGGATTCCCTAATTAAGTTTAAATTATGTTATTTATATTAATTGTTGCAATTAAGCTGGAGTATTGCATACAGTTCTAGTCACCTCATCTCCAAAAAGATATATTGGAACTGGGAAAGGTGCAGAAGGGAGCGACTAAAATGATTCCTGGGCTGGGGCACCTCCCTTATGAGGAGAAGCTACAGCATTTGAGGCTCTTTAGTCTGGAAAAAAAGCAGCTGAGGGGGGTGTATGATTGAGACGTACAAAATTATGCAGGGCATGAGTAAAGTTGAAAGAGGGATGCCCTTTTCCCTCTCACAAAATACCAGAACGAGGGGACATCCACTCAAATTGAGGGTTGGGAGAGTGAGAACAGACAAAAGAAAATATATTTTTACCCAGTGTATTGTTAGTCTGTGGAACTCCCTGCCACAGGATGTGGTGATGGCATCTGGCCTGGATGCCATCAAAAGGGGATTGGACAGATTTCTGGAGGAGAAGTCCATCCCAGGTGACAAACCATGATGCAGATGTCTAATCTCCAGGCTTAAAAACAGGGTACTTCAAGGGCCAGATGCAGGGGAGCAGAAACAGGAGACAGATATCTAGTCTTGAGCACTTCAAGACGCATTTAGCAGGGCCACTGTGAGATACAGAAAGCTGGACTAGATGGGCCTTTGGCCTGATCCAGCATGGCTCTTCTTATGTTCTTATGATCTTAACTGCTTACTTTAGATTGAACAAGTTTACATCCATATTGTATCCAATTAAATCTTCAGACAGCAATTCTTAGTTTTGCCCCAGGCAATCTTATTTAACTAAGCTTTCCCAAAATATTTGTCTGGCCTCTGGAAAAATATTGCAAAGAATGGCCCTTCAACCTCGTCTCTTGAAGTAGCAAATCAGAAAGACTATTCACAGACATTAGTCATAGCAATCTGTGCGCATAATCACAAGATAATTGTTCTGCCCCACGCCGTTATTTTGCTACACGTGCTGGAAAAATAAGAGTTGTAGCTAAAGAACAAATGAAGAACATGAGAATCACCTAGCTCCAAATCAAGAGTCGGGGTAGCTGTATGAGAGCGATCTTGGTACAGTATAAGCATTATCAATCACTACTCCTTCAACAGTATATGCCTGCTTTCTTCCTAAACCTGATGAAATGATAACATATTATTCCAGTTTTCTCATGTTGAGAATTGATAAGGAATTCGGTCATGGAAAACTTCAGAAATTAAACACTTGGATCAGCGCCTGCCAATGCAAATGATGTGCTGCTATTCTAAACAGAAAATTTTATAATTCAGAAGATTCCTTTGAAATTTAATCTAATTTTCAATCCTTCCTAAATGCATTTTAGGGCATTTTTGTAAAAAAGAACCCAAGGTGAGAAAGAACCCAAGGTGGCTTACAACATTGAAAGACAATATACACCCAAGATATATTATAGACAATATTCAAAGTTAAGAACAATGAATTTGAAGAGGCATCTTACATCATTAAAAGGCAATATTAAAGCTAAGAACAATAAGCAAACATTAAAGTTAAAAAAAATACTTCTCTGAGATGGAAAATGCTTGACAATCCATCTAAAAGTAATGCATGATAATCCATCTTAATATAAAACAAAATTTCATATTCAGCAAGTTTCTGAAGCATTTCCAGAACTCAGCATTTAAAACAGCAGTATTTCAGCAGGAAATGAAAAGGTGACTGCTTTCAATTAGTATTCCTGTTTTTAAAAAGAAAGGAAAATGTTCCACAAACATTTTTACCCAGAATGGTACTCACCTGATTTCAGCATTGCAAAAAACGATAGCATAACAGTACAAGTAATTGCTAATGTAGACATCTTTTCCTACACAAAAGGAGAGTACAAGATTCAGTAATGTCAGTCCATCTCATATAATTCAAATTTCTTGCATGAATGATTATAATATGAAAGGATTTTCCCTTCCTCTGAAAAAAGAGTACAGCAAAATCAACCAAACAAAATATATCTTAAGCAACAGTTTGTTGTCTAAGATCTAAATATATCAATTAAAGTCAATTAAAAATATTTGAGTCCCGTCAGTAACAGGACAGTATGATGCCAACACTCCCTGTTTGCAGAAGCAAACAAGGATGCCTTAGTAAGATTAGCTCTCAGGAACAGATCATGGCCTTAATAACTGCTACACTATAACAACATGATATGCAAAAATGTTTTATTTTGAAAGCTTGTCACACTCTACTCCAAGAGCCAGCCAACAAATAAAAACTATGGCACAGTTAAAATTAAATTACAGACAAGTTAAGATGTCAGATGATATGCAAACAGATAACCATAGGGTTGCAAAGTTGGAAGGGGTGCCAGGAGTCAAGTCCAACTCCTGAATAGAAGTCTGTTCATCCTCTTTTGTCCTCTGTCACTATTACTGTTTACTATGATTCATCATTATTGTTATCAGTTAGTCCTAGTGACACATTTTATTAAAGATACAAGTACCCCCTGCACATGTGTGCTAGTCGTGTCTGACTCTAAGGCTCATTTCTGTAAAGATTCAGTGTTGTGCAAGTCTGTGGCCATGTGGCTGGCATGGCTGAATGCATTTCTGCCCACGAAACACTGTTTACCTTCCCGCTTTTTATGGTAGTACCTATTTATCTACTTGCATTTACATGCTTTCGAACTGCTAGGTTGGCAGGAGCAGGGGTTAACAGTGGGAGCTCACTCCGCTGCGTGGCACCCAGGATTCAAACCACCAAGCTGCCGACTTTGCAGCTGACATTTCACCACTCTAACCCACTGAGTACTTGCCTGTTAATTGTTTTTTTTTCCTATAGCATATTTTACCTTCCTATTGTTTATTTCTGCATGGACTTAATTAAAGATGGTTATCTCTATGATGCCCAGAGTAATCAATCATAGCTCAGTGAGATGGAGCTCCTGGCAGTAGAGCCAGAGACTGGGAGCACCATCCTTTTGGCTTCTGGGGAGAAAAGCTAGCCTGTGTAGCTTTGGGCAAGCTGGACCACCTGAATGTACCCCCATAAAAAGGGAACACTTAACCAATTCTGAGTACATGTACTGCCTGCCTCGAAAACCCTGGACAGGGCTGCCATAAAGCAGAATCTACTTGACCATACATTGTTCTTATAAGAAACCCATTCCTAAAATGCAAAAAATCGACCACACTGAGGTGTCCTGCTGACACTTCCCACCCACAGTCTGGCTGGCGCCTGTCAGTTTCTTTCAAGTATAAAATACCATGTCACAAACCTGGCACGAAGATAAAGCGCTAGGCAGCTTCCAAAAATCGGTCGCTCCTCATGATAACATCCCGAGTGACAAAGTCTGTCATCCTAAATGTTGTCTTGTCTCCTCCATTGAGCTTCAGGGAAAACAGAGCACGGATATTATTATTTTTACGCGGGGAAAGAAGAAGGTTCCACGTGGTGAGAGTGAAGTACAGAAGGCCGGCCTGAAACGTCAAGCCAGGACTCCTAGCGTGCTTTGGCTTGCTTTTCAACGCCCTTCAATGCGGATCACCCGTTCCTGACTCTTCTTGACTCATCCCAAGTGGTACCATCCTCACGACGCCGAGGAGGTCATCTTGCTTTTGACAAGGCATGCATGGAAAACGGCAAAGGAGAAATTTGAGGAGAACTCTTTCCCCCGCCGCCGGTTTAAACCCGTTTAACCGGATGGGAAAATCCTCTTAATTTAGGAGAGGGCGAGGTCTGGCAGAGACATTCCGGCGCTTCAGAATCGTTGCAACAACCAGCTTGAAAAGCAGCATACGGCTGTGCTTTTGAAAGGAATAGTTTCCTTCACCGTGTGAAGGAGGTGGGCGGGGGCACCAAGCCATTTCAAAACAGAATGCGTTTTTTTTTAAAGGCACCTGTTTATAACTGGCATAAAATTCCATACAGGGAAAAAGACTCAGCTTTAGGCAGATATATGTTGGGCTTCGCCCTCGGACGGATCCGACAAGTTGAGAAGAGGCCGGCTTCCAACCGATACTGCAACTAAAACGGCTTCAAGGCAGACCCTTTAAGGGCAGCAGAGGAAAGGAGGCAGCTAAGCCAAGCCACGTTTGCTGTTGCAGTTTCCTCCTTGTGAATCCTTCCCTCTTGTGGATGTCTAAACGATGCCCCTCCCAACGCCCCAAACTGTATTTTGCAAGGGCGGGTGTAACCTTCAAGAAGGTTCCTGGGATGCAGGAAGGGATGTAAGGAGACAAGGGGGGGGGGGCAGCTTCTCCAAAGAGAAGGGCAGTAAATGGGTTCAAGGGTTCCTCGAAAGGAGAAGAGTGTAGCTTGGATTGACGTGGGTTAGAGACGTCTATGAGGAGATACCCAAGATGTTTGGGAGAGGCTTTGCTGGGTGCTCTGGAGCTTACAGTGGGAGCTGAATGCAGCCCCCTCAGCAGGAGCAACACCAGCTGAGCCAGCTATTGGGTCTGTGGAAGTCTGCAGTTACCATCGGTCTTCTCCTTGCCGTCCCTCACAAGAGCTCCTCTTTGTGCCTCCTTGACCTCAAAGGTGGCTGAAGGGGTTGCGGTGCTGGGGGGCAGAGACTGGACAGGGTTATACTTCCCATTCATATTTACTCTTCTGGTAAATTCAGAAGACCATCAGGACAGTTACCACAGCCACGTCTCCAAGGAGAGTCCCAAAATGTCAAGCAGCAATCTATCAAGAGCCCCTGTTTTGTAAAGATAACAGATCTTAATCCCTCCCTGAAGTCCAAGCCTCCCATGCCTGTCTTTTGCATTACAACAGGGGGACTTGTAACAACACATCACTGTCGGCTTCCCATGTGCAGCAGTAAAAATTGAACTTGAGCTGGAGAGAAAGGGGGTCTTGACAGGATGACTGATGAGACAACTGGGCTCAAGTGACTTGAGTGACTATATCTCTCCTGCTTATCAAGGAAGAGATATAGGAGAGGCTGCTGTACTTACAACCTACATCATTATCCCTGTCAATCAAAAATAATCTGGATCTTCTACCACGCAAGCTTTGTTGCACCAGTTTTCACCTGTACTATTTCTAATATGTGTTATTCTAAAGTGGTATAACACATTATCTTTTTTAAAAAACAGATCTGATCCCTAAATCTGATTCTCACTGTGGCATCCATCTCCCTCTCTCTTGCCATATTTCATATGTTCAGAAAGTTCCCTGTCTCTTCACCAATGCTGGGGTGCAATGCAGAGGGCAAAGCAGGAGGAGTTTCTTGGCATAACCTTAACATCCTGTAACCCTCTATTTACTTTTCTGGGAATCTACCAGGAATGCACTGCAAGCTGTTAAGCTTGGTGTCATCAAATAGAAGACTTGCCGGAGCCTTGTTGTGGTGGCATGTAGGGTGCTCTCCAATCCTCTTATTGTTACATGAGAAACTTGAAATAATGGCTTGTCCAAAGTACTGTATATACTCGAATATAAGCCTAGTTTTTCAGCCCTAATTTTGGGCTGAAAAAAGGGGGCCCTCAGCTTATATTCGGGTCAATACTTTTAGCCACTGAGGCAAGTGCATGGGTCGGTGGCTAAAAGTCATTTTAAACATCGTGTGCCTCTTCTCTTGACACCCCCCCATGTTGCAGGGAAGTGGCGTACAATGTTTAAAATGACTTTTAGCCACCAACCCAAGCACTTGCCTTGGTGGCTAAAAGTCATTTTAAACATCACACACCACCCCCGCCCCCCAGATCACAAAGGAGGAGCTGCCAGGCCCTGCTGTATTTCCCACCCAAGACATATACTTGAGTCAATAAATTTTTCCAGTTTTGGGGGGTTAAATTAGGGGCCCCGACTTATACTTGGGTCGACTTATACTCAAGTATATACGGGTAGTTGTGAGTATTTTTAGGGATGATGTTTCTCTCACACCTGCATCCGTGCTTCCAGGGCCATATTGTGGCAAAGATACCTATGATGTCAAGGAGTTCACAACTACACTTTCCTCTAGAAAAGCTCTTGCTTACCACCTGTTTCAAATTCATGAGAAATACTTCTGCTTTATTAGAACCTTATGATACAATCCTTGGTCACAGGACATATACTTAGAACTCAAGGAATCTGAGTCAGAACAGTATGGGGCTCACAGTCCTTTCACCCACTCCTGGTGACAGAAGGCTTTCTCCTCATCAGCAGTGCAAAATGAAGACTGTGGTTAGGAAGAAGGAAATGTTTTTCTATTGCTAATCTGTTATAAATCATCCTATTACAAGTACAGTAGCTTAGATTCACTTGTGTCTTCTTTTTTTAATAACTTTTTATTTTCCATAACATAGGAGTCCCTAAGGATGGGTGGGGTGGGAAATCTAACGATAAAACAGGAGACTTCAAGTGGTACATTTACAGTATTTCTTTACATAACAATACAAAGACTATGTTTTAGTTTCACAATACTGTTGGATTTATTTAGCTATTTACTTTTTCATAAAAGCTTTATAGTGGTTTCCAGCTGTCTCTTGCCTTCTGTAGCTCTATGTACTTTTATCACTTCCGATGTTATGTCCATTTCAGCCACTTCATTCCCCCGCCCCACCCACCCCCAAAAAAGTTCTTCTCTGGTTGGTATTTCAGTCACTTTCCAATATTTGGCATATGCAATTCTTGCTCTCATGACAGTATTCAGTATCAGTAACAAATGCTTATATTCACCTCTGTCTTCTGCCCATCCACTCCGCTATACCACTGTAGTGCGAAAAGCACAGTGCTAGCAATTGAGCTGAACAGGCCAGCTAAACAAAAATTGGCAGTGGAGCAAAGTACTGTAGGATGAGGAATGGAGATTTAAGGACGGCAACTTACCATTCGTTTTCTCCCCTCTTTGTAATAGTTGGGACCATATCACCAATTCAGAGTGATCACCTGTCTTGGAACAGGTCCTTAGAGCACTGCTGTTGCCCTGTGTCCTTCACCGAATTCTCAACCTGTAAAGCTCTTTTATGAGGACCTGTTGTCTTCTAACTTACTGAAGGAAATCTACTAAGAAGGATGGAATAGCTGCAGTGTTTTTTGATTGTTAAGATGAAGAGTCCTCCCGCTGGAAATGCCCGCAATACAAGGTGAAAAGGACACAAGCAGTCAGGAGTGCGGGGTGGCAATTTTGCAAGAGCAAGCAAAGTAGCAAGCAAAACCAAAGAGCATGTAGACAAACACTGCACTCTTGATATTTCTAAAATCTGGGTCTGATTCCATGTCGTCCTGGATTTTCATCGCAGGACAGAGCCACCGGGATTAAGTAAGACTTGGACTTCAGTTCATGTTTATGATTTATATCTCCGTTCCACTGATAGTGGGAAGGTGGATGGAAGGATGTGTGATGTATACGAACAGAACTCAATATATCCCCAAATAATATAGTGTACAATGTTTGATGCTATTGTTTGGGATGAACTGGAAATAGTATGATGGAGCCTACACATTTCAAGGCACCATTTAGTGGACTAAATCAAACTCTACAAGCCTACCGGGGGGAGGGGGGGAAATCATGCCTGCTGCATGATCTCAGAAAGAAGATGGGATTTGTTTTCTACCCAAATGCTTATCAAATTAGCTCAACTAGCTAAAGAGAACCTTGGTATATCAGAGACTGGTGATAACACATTATAAGCCGTGCTCTTCCTTTACCAGCTTGCTTAGATGGGTGATGGTCTAGAGAAGATACTAGCCTAGATCCGGCCCCTCTAATCAGGCAAAAGTAGAATTCCGTATTTATGGCTCATTTGCAAAGCAGAATGAAGAGCACGGGTAGGCCAAGTTACCTGGTTTGCCCACCCATAACCAGTTCTTACACACAGAGAGATCAATTTATTTGATGCTGGGGATAAAGACCAATGGAACAGTCAACCACCACCATGTTCTTCTTGCAGGCAGGACCCTGGACAGATCCAAACAAGTTACCTTAACAATTTTTATGTGAAAGCTTCCCTTAGATGTGTGCATTTGTCACATAAAGTGGTTGAGACTAGGCATGGCTTTTTATGGGAGGAAAATGACTAGACTTTCACGTGAGACTAGAAAAGAAGTATATCTATTATAGGTAGGCATACATGGACACGGGGTCACAAAGAGTCAGTCACGACAACACTTAGATGTAGTGGTCAACAATGGTCATGAATCTCTCTTTTGGGCCACCTGCCTATGGTTGCCTAGCCCAGCCTCTTCTGTCTTTCAAGTTTAAGATTCACCAGAGACTCTCATTCATTGCTAGGTGGCAAGGGAGTTCTCTCCAACACCAACCCCTGCTTGCGGTAAGGTTTTGAAAGTCCTAATGACACACCATGTTCACCCTTTTAAAAACACTGCATTTCAATTGGCCCCTTTAGTTTTGTATAGAAAGCTGTTGTGGGTTTATCAGAATATATTCCCAATCTCAAATGGGAGTGGATCTCTGAAGCAATTTCCTTTTGCCAATCTTTCCTGTTGCTTCCAAAAAAACTGCCAATATCCTCCCCACCATCCCCTCAGGATTTGTGTGAGGAACTCAGTTCAGCTCTAGATAAAATCGTGATCAACACATTCCATCAAGTGTAGGTGCAGCCTCTTACCTAAGATTAAGTTACCTGGGAAACAGCTACTTGTAAAACAGCTTTCACAGCTGTGGGAAGTCACCATAAATGCACATTTCTGGCAAGTGAATTGTAAATAAGCCATAAAACACAGAATTCTCTTTTTGCTTCATTGGAGGGGCTGGATCTAGACTAGTATCTTTTAAAAACATAAGAACATAAGAAGAGCCATGCTGGATCGGGCCAAAGGCCCATCTAGTCCAGCTTCCTGTATCTCACAGTGGCCCCACCAGATGTGTCCGGGAGTGCACAAGACTAGATGTCTGTCTCCTGATACCACTCCCCTGCATCTGGTCCTTGAAGTACCCTTTTTTAAGCCTGGAGATTACACATCACCCATCTAAGCAAGCCAGTAAAGGAAGACTATGGCTTACACTGGCCTTTAATATATCAAAACAGCAGGGGTTCGCTTTAGCTAATTGAGCTAATTTGATAAGCATCTGGGTAGAAAAATCCCAACTTCTTTCTGAGCTCATACAGCTCGTGTGACCTTGACTGCAACCACCATGAGCAGTGATTTCCAGAATGCAACTTGTAGAACTTCCTTTTCTCCTTCCTCATGCCAGTCAGTTAAAATAGATGGTGCATGATTATTGTATTATGCAAGAGGAGAAATATAAGTCTGCCCCTCATATCCCCACTAGATACAAATCTGTAACTCTTGCATCATTTAATTCCCACCCACCCCTCAAAAAATTGTAAGACTATGGGAAGGGTTGCTCTGTGTCAGACCTATTAAGTAGAACCTATTGGTGTCTGAAACTCTTAATGGAAGGAGCCAATTCCCAAAGTGAAGAGTCCTGTTGCTTAAGCACCATAGCTGAGAAGTCTTCCCGGGAATGAATGAGGAATCAGTCTAAGTAACTTGACCTTAAGCCCTTGAAGGGTAAGAAATGAATGAGAGTCCACTGCAGCTTGGAAACCAGTGTGGTCACATGCTATCAATTCACAATGCTATGTAGATATTTGACTCCTGAATCATGGAATGTTGCAACACCTCTACCAGGCCACAGTTAAAATAGATGGTATCAGTTCATAGAAATAGCTTTTATTTTGCAAGTTACAGGAACTGTCGCATCATTATACAAATGGAATTTAATTAACGGAAACAATGTAAAGTTGCTGCCAAAACTGATGAGTTACCCTCCTGACTTTCTAATTCTGCATGTATTGTGGCAAATATAAAAACTTAAATCTAGGCAAGCAGCCTGCCGAACAAACGCAGCCTGTGAAATGTTTAGAAAACATTGAACCAGATGCAAAAATAAAATTCTGGAGTCAAAAGGAAGCAAGTCAAAGAATTTTCTTTGCTATGCAACCCTCTTTAAATGCTCTCTTTCATTTCTTCTCCTTGGGAGATACCATAGCAATGATGCATACGTATATGCAACTTCATTGCATTTCTTCCCCTGGCTCCATTTCACGGCTGGACATTTTGCCAGGAGAGAGAAATGTCTTCTGCAAAAAAAAAAAAAAAAAAAAAAAAAAAAAAAACAGAAGGCATTGAACAAATCTGGGCCCACATGGGATGATTGAACCTGTTACCTGGCTTAAACTGCATGAAGGAAGACCTCCACCTGGAGCACACTTGTTTGACTGACAAAAAACCATGGGTCTTGTGCAAGGACACATGAGAGGAACCTGCTCAGCACTTCCAGGAAGGCTTAAATGGTTAGCTGCTAACCCTATGCCTAGAGAGATGGGCCAACAAGAGGACGATCACTCTTTCTCTTTGACCCTGTTAAGGGCTCTCTCTCTGAAAGCCAGTTCTTAGTTCTTGACTACAGTGAATATTTAACCTCTTTGTAAAACTAATACATAGTGTTGGTCATGGAAGCCCAACAGTGAACAATCCTCTTTTTTTTCTCTTGTTCTCTCTCCAAGTATATGTTTAGAAGGTACAGTCCCATAGAAGTGGGTCAGCTAGCATTGGTGTCATTCAAACACTTTGTGTTTCAGATGAAAAGTCCCACTGCAAAGAAAGTCTTCCTATGGGATAAATACCCACCCTTTCCTTCACATTCACACCCTCATTGGTAAAATGGGAATATATGAACCTTTTTTAAATCTTTCCTTCTGGTCATGGATTCATATGACTTTGCTTCTTTCCTGACTAGCTCGCAAACCCAAAAGCAAAACCTCAGGGTCCATCACTGCATACGTCCTCCAGGAGATAGAATTTCCTGAGTATGCCAAATCTTTCATCCTTGAACAATCCTTAATTCTGCGCACTAGCAGTATATGTGTGCATCCACAGGGATCTTCGTACCATCCACTGGAATAAGGTTCATGCCGATTGGAAAAGTGGCCTTGTCATCATCCTTCTGATCTATGATAAGAGTTTGATGTTACCATTGATGAGTGAAGAGCCAAAGAAGGTGAATTACGGTTAGCTGGCATCTGGTACCTCACATTTTTCCAAAACCTTGTTGTTGCCAGTTGAGATTTCACCGAAAAGTCTCCTTGCCATGTGAGCATTCCATGCTTTTGTTTAAGGTATTTGATAGATTCTGGCAAGCTGTCATCGTCTTTTATTTTATCTAGTTCAATCAGTATAACTTTAGTTCCATACCGGATAAGAGCGCTGTATACTGCAATTTCATGCACTGAGGTGGAGGTCTCCAGTCTGCTGCAGGATGTAGGTACTAACACAATAATCAGTCTTCTGCTCCGTTTTATATTTTCCTCCACAACATTGACCACAGCTGTAGAAACAAGGAAGAAGTGTATGATAGCAAGTATTGTATTGTATTGTATTGTATTGTATTGTATTGTATTGTATTGTATTGTGTTTTACTTACTTACTTACTTACTTACTTACTTACTTACTTACTTACTTACTTACTTACTTACTTACTTACTTACTTACTTAAAAATTATCTATATGCTCTTTTTCTCCTAAAGGATCCCAGGCAGTTTACAGAATTAAAAGAAACAGTATTAAAACAATCATTCTAACATTTTAAAAAAAGAATTAAACAAATACTGTATATACTCGAATATACGCCTAGTTTTTCAGCCCTAATTTTGGGCTGAAAAAAGGGGCCCTCGGCTTATATTCGGGTCAATAGTTTTAGCCACTGAGGCAAGTGCTTGGATCAGTGGCTAAAAGTCATTTTAAACATTGTGCGCCACTTCTCCTGACCCCACCCCCTGTTCCAGGGGAGTGGTGTACAATGTTTAAAATGACTTTTAGCCACCAACCCAAGCACTTGCCTCGGTGGCTAAAAGTCATTTTAAACATCACACACACCCCAGCTCACAAAAGAGGAGTTGCCAGGCCCTGCTGCATTTCCCACCCTAGACTTATACTTGAGTCAATAAATTTCCCCAGTTTTTTGGGTTTAAATTAGGGGCCCCGACTTATACTCGGGTCGACTTATACTCGAGTATATATGGTATATTAAAATTTATAAATAAGAGCAATGTTAAAACTACAAGTATAACAAGAGAACACAATAATCCCTCTTAAAATTCCCCTTATGTATTTTATGTTCTGCCTTTCTCTCCATCGGGCATTAGTCCCCAACCTTTTTGGCAACAGGGACCAGTTTCATGGAAGACAAAACCCAGGGGATGGATTCAGGATGGTAACAATTTTTTTCCCCATGCACAAGACTTTTTTCCTTGTGAGCGTGCACGACTGTCCTACCTCCAACACCCTGCACTGGTCCCATCAAGGCCAAAACAAAATTGGTTGTGACAGGTGAGGGGGACGGAAAAGCCCTGTGCACAGAGGGGGGGGAACATGTGTGGCTGCTTGGAGTGCACCTTACCGGGAACCCCCTCCTAACAGGCCCTGGTCCAGTCCACAGCCTAGAGGTTTGGGGCCTCTGTCACAAGGGACTCCCACAGTCAAATAAACCAACATACAGTCAGACGCCCTCCAGACCCATTTGCCATGAGCTCCCCCTTTGACCCCAGCTGATGAATCCAAGGATGGAAAACAAAGGGAGCTATAGTCCATAACACCTGAGGGACAGTTGGTTGGAGGAGTCAGTTGTTTCATTTACATAGAGTAGTGTCTAATTCAGGGAAACCCACTTAGCACTCTGTCTAGTGTCTTTTCACTCTCCAAGGCAGGTGAAGCACACAAAAGTATTGAGTTCTTATCTGGCAGTAGAAGGCCACCCACATGAGATTAACACCTGCCAAATGGTGGTGGTGGTGGTGGTGGTGGTGATGAGGAAGTATGCAGAGAGACCCCAAAGAAATGCTTCATTTGGAGGAAATGCTGAATATGTTGAGAAAGAACCAGGTGGGAACAGAGCCATGGAGGCCAAAGAGCATGATAAGGAGCCAAACAAAATTCCCAAGGTAGCAGAGAGTTCAAAGAGCATATGTTCTGAACAGGAAGAGATCAGTGATTTAAGTGGAGGCCATTGCAGGCAAAGGCAAAGGATGAAGGCAAGAGCGTCGAGAGGAACTACAAGGCTCAAGTCACCTTCATAGAAGCAAACCGTAAAGAAAGTCAGGTAGTAGCTTCAGGAAGAGTGGTAAAGGTTGCTGCTTTATTTGTAGAATGAGAAAACATGTATGGACTTGATTTTGTAAAAAAGGAACCAAAAGGATAGGGTGCCCATTGGTTATCTGGGATGTGATACATGAGTGGGGTGGGGTAGTAAGAGACTGATCAAGGCAAATCTCAGAGAGGTTAGAAAAGGTCACTAGTTTAAGTGTCTCACTGAGTGAATGGGAAAGAGACACAGATGTGGAGCAGAGAATAGGATATGGAGAAATCAAGGTGGGTCATTTCAGATTAATCACTGATGAAGGAACATGAGGCAGAGGGAGGGGAGTGCAGAAGCTAGCCACAGTAGGGAACTACCAGAATAAAGTTAAAGAGTTAAAGAAAATGCCAGAGGAAAATGGGGGGAAATGAGCAAATATTTTAAAATAACCTCTGGGGTAATGTGAGGGCATTAACAAGCAAACAAGGAGCAGAGTTACTCTCCGGAGCTAAAAATTAAGGGGGCAAATAATTTTATTGCAAGAGGCTATACAAGTTAAGGATACAGATGAGTTGAAGGTGGAAACCGGAGAGCCAAAGACAACTTTGCACATGGCAAAGCAGTGACATGGAAACTGCTGTAATATTTAGAACCCTGGGTGACTCTCACGTGACTGTACAAATCCTGGCCTTCCCTATGTCCATACTGATGCTGTAACACCTGCCGACCAAGTGGAAAGAAGAAGAGGCAAGGACAACATTCCTGAGGACAACACACACAGTATTAGTGGCATGCAGGTCCTGGCAGGAGAAAAGAGGGAAAGTGCAGATGGCCCATGTTGAAGGTTAAGAAAATGTGGTAATCAAATGAGGGGAATTCCACAAGAAGGGAAATTCCACAAAAGAGAAGGCAGGGAGATAAGGGAGTGCCCACGGCAAGTCTCCAGGATACTTGATCTTTAAGGTGACATTCCAAAGTAGAGGGCCAGAGGAGAATACAAGACATATGCAGATCAGAGAGAACATCAGTACAAACATGGTTGACATTTCCAAGGACAGAGGTGAAGGAAAGTAAGCCAAGAAAACAAAACTTAAATAACAGACAACAGAAGATTGGGGCAAGAGAGAGAAGGTTTGCATATGTGTGTTAAGGATCTTCTTCTGACCTTGCGTGCACCCATGAATTTACCTTGAATCAAGTCAGGCTGTCACTTTGCCTAGCTCTGTGCTACATTTTCCAACTGGCCAAGATCCATCTACATCAAGCAGGAGCACTTCCTAGCCTTGGCCAGCAGTACCCAGGACTGCCTGTGGCCAGCATGATTAAGTGCATTTCTGTGCACGGAGCTCCGTTTACCTTCGCATGTTTTACAACACTACCCATTTATCTACTTGCACTCACATGCTTTCGATCTGCTAGGTTGGCAGGAGCTTGGGTTAACAGTGGGAGCTCACTCTACCGTATGGCACCCAGGATTCGAAATGCCAAGCTGTTGACTTTGCAGCTGACAGTTTCAGCGCTGTAGCCCACTGAGCCACCATGCCCCTTATAAAACCGTAAATCAGGTAGCACTAAAATACCCATTATGTGGTCTCTTTTCAGGCACTAGCCCATTTCAACTGCACTTGGTTCTACCAACATGGCAGAAGAATTTGCTGTTGTGCTTGCAGACTGTCACTTACCAATGTATCTCTAGAAAACACGTAACACCCACTCCCACCTTTGCATGACAATACCCATAAACTCCAGCCAGCACAGTCAGCAATTCAAGATGAGAAAACTGGCAGACCAGCTACACCTGGAGAACCATCGTTCCCCAACCCTGGGTTATCTGGTACTTTTACAATCAAAATGCCAGGGACTGAATTGCAATCCTCTGCATGTGCATCAGGTCTCAGAGTTCAAGTTGGTGCATCAAATAGTTGTGCTCAGAGTTTGCCTTCAAACCCATCACTTTGCAATGCTGTATGAAATACATACCTTGACCTGGAAAGTCATCTCTTCCAAATATAAACAGCTTATAGCCACATTGGTTTTCCAAGACTTCTGGCAGTGCATTGAAGACAAAGAGATCAGAGGAATAGGTACAGTCTGTTTCTTTTTGGGGGTACAGCACATATGCATCATAGAGCTTCCCATCCGAAACTAAAGGGAGAAGAATCTTGAGTTGAAGACCTTGTGCTAACCAAAGTTTTCCCAAACAAACACACAAAAATTGATAGAGCTCTTCCTGCTGCTAGAGTCAGAATTAAAGTGATTAAAACATTAATTTATGCATGTGTTCGGTGTGCCCGCTGCAAAAGCCCATGTTGCTGGTCTTTTCCAAAAGAGAAAAAAACACATTTATTTTCTGTACAGCCCTGTAAATGTATCTGGACTGCAGTACCCAGAAGTCTTAGTTAATACAGCAAAGAATCTATGGTGTTTCTCAGGGGGTTCTTGCACTTATAATTTATAAAGACCATCAGGAATCCAAAGGATGACATCACCTCTGTAAAAAGCCACCGTAAATTCCCAGTTACACACAGGTGCTTTTCCCAAGTAAAATGGACTTGCTACAGAGTGCGCGCCAATGCCCCGAGAGACTTTTCCTGGTGGGGGCTCCCCCTCACCCCCCAAAGATAATCAACTTAATGATGAAGCAGCACACATTAATGTTCATTCTAATGCAGTATACATTCCCAATCTCTGAGCAAAACAAAACAGCTGAACCGGGCTAACAAGTCTTCAACCTGTAGCAAAGTTTATAATCCAAGGCATAAAGAGAAATCATGGCATTTTTAAATAAGCCATCTACTTATTTATAAAGTGTAAAACAACAAACACACAAAAATGTAAACCAGGCTTAATCGCCTGTATTCTAACCTAAAAGAGAGAGAGAGAGAGAGAGAGAGAGAGAGAGAGAGAGAGAGAGAGAGAGAGAGAGAGCAAATAATCCCAGTAGCCTTCAGTAGGTGGCAAACGTGTCACAAATATAGTTACAGGCCACCTAGGATAGTAAACTTGACACTTTGACCAAGAGAGGGCAGCAAGCAATCTCAGTTGGGAGTCGGGACTTACCTTCTTTATGAAGAAAGTAACAAGATTCTCGATACCAGAGCACAATGTCAACCTTGAAAAGCTTGTAGGCAAACAGAGCTGCCAGAATAACAACGAGCGGTGAAGCAAGGCCTCCAATCAAATAGCCTTTAAAGTTTGGAGCTGTGTTGGCAAAGGGGGAGAGAAGAAGATATAATTTTTACCTCTGTAGACTGAATAAGAGGATAGCATACCACGAGCCGAATATAAATAAATAAATCAAGGCACAATTTTCTTTTTGATATTATTTTGCCAAAGAAGTCCCCATAATGTTGTATTAATTTCCTGTCTTATTTTGCAGCAAAAATGTTTGGAGCAATGGTATGTCACTCAAGTAACTGACTGAAGATGGGGTAACTTTTTGACTCCTTTCGAGGAAGCTTCTAATGAGTAGGCTGTGGATGCTCAGTTAAAAATAACACAAGCGATTATACAGCTAATGGAGGCAACACATTTGAGAGCAGACCTAATTTGACAATGAAAACTTGAAGCGGGAGTATCCAAGCAAGCACTGGGACAGCTTCCTTTTTTTAACAGGGAACTAGGCCATGAACCCTCCCAGTTCAGCCTTGCTCTGGGAAGCCACTTCTAAAGGAGAGCTCCTTCCCATAACAGGAAAGGCCACTGGGAGGTACATCACTCTGCCCAGACCTGGGGCAACCTATAAATCCAGTCTTACCTATATACCTGTCCTCTTCTGTCACAAATCATCCCTGCCAGGGCAAGCAGGTAGACATTTTTACCTGCCACATTTTTTTCTGCTCCTAATAGTACATAAGAATACAAGAAGAGCCATGCTGGATCAGGCCAAAGGCCCATCTAGTCAAGCTTCCTGTATCTCACAGTGACCCCACCAAATGTGTCTGGGAGCGCACAAGACTAGATATCTGTCTCCTGATACCACTCCCCTGCATCTGGCCCTTGAAGAGTTTGCTCCCAGTTTAACAAACAAAAGAGATCAAAAGCCTCCACTGCTTGTTTTGCTCCACAACATTCTGTATCAATTCTACATAAGAATACAATGAAATCTTTACCAAAAACATCCAGAAAGCACTCTATCTACCAATCTACGAACAATTTACCTGGGGGCTGTAGCTGGACAAATACCACTTGTTCCTTCAGTCCCGAAGATGATACAGCGCAGAAGTATTTTCTGTAGTCCTTATACTTCACATTAGAAATGTTAAACTTTGACTTCCATATCACTTTTTCAAGAAGTGGTTCACTATTGCCATTTATTTTTAAAAGAGAAAAAAATGCATATATTTATTGCATAAACTGATTTTTCTGGAATTCTGCCGCCTTCTGCTTCTTCACAGCTGTCAAAATTAAAATAATTAATTATGGTAGAATTTAGCTGAAACTAGGATACATTAGCTAAAATTCTGCAGGGCATTTACATTTGTGTGAGGGGAAATTAACAAGTTGTCACAGCTAATTGCAGTTAACCAGCAACTGGGTAGCCCCCACCTAACCAAGTAGCTGCAGCAATTTCCATGTTCCCTGACAGAAAAGAGGGGTGGGTGGGCTACAAGCAGCAACTCAAGTCTGAATCATTGAAAATAAAAATAAAAACTGAGTCAAGGCCAAGTTGTGTCACGGGTGTGAGTTAAGCCAGACTTAAGTCAACAGCCATCCTGTAACAAGTACATGAATTGCCTACCATTCCCAGGTCAAATTCAAATTGTGTTTCCCTATATGTCCTGAAGCACTGTTTCTAAATGAATGTTTCTAAACGAATTCTCTCCCTGAATTCACTTGCCTCTAGTCTTAGATCTATGGCAGAGACCCATCACATCAATCCACTACCATGTGGATCACATAAAACATGTGATGTAAGGTGTCACTTTTTCCACTGTGCCATCCCAGTTCTAAAACGCTGTCCATCCAAATGGCCCACTTTACTGATTTCCCCCCACATCTGGCTAATTTTATTCAGACACTTCTGTGTTGCTTCTGGTTTATTGTCAACTAACTGTTTTGTTGTTTATCGGTGTTACTACATCAGGCATGTCCAAACTTCCGCCCTCCAGATGTTTTGGACCACAACTCCCACAGTCCTTTGCCATTGGAAATACAGGCTTGGAATTCTGGGAGTCGTGGTCCAAAACATCAGGAGGGACAAAGTTTGGACATGCCTGTACTACATGATTGTCTGTTGGATTGTATCATCTTATGTTCTTTAAATACTTCTTTGATCACCTAACATTCTTACAAAAAGTGGCACAACTGAAAGGTTGGGTGACTAAATGTGTAGAGTTAAAAAACACATGGCATCCTAGCTTAGTTCTACTGAGTCTTCTCCCATCACAGAGCCAAAGACAAGGTCATCCTAAGGTCATCCATGGAACTTCAGAGCCGTTTCTCATTGGCACCCAGAAATTATGGATAAATAAATTCGTTGAAATCCAGTAGCAGAATGTACACTGTGCAAGGTTTATGGTATCATCAGTGCTGGCATTGTTTTATTGAACATTTCCCATTGCCCTCAAAGGTCACAAGAAAACCACAGAGGGCTGCAGGACAGTGGAAGAGTATTTCACTCTGAAAATCGGTCCCATCAGAATGATTTTAAGAATGGTGGCAAATTTTATGCCACACTTTCCCCATAACAGACATGGCCCCAAAGGGGGTCTCATATCTTCTGGGGATGGAGTGGGAGACAGGAATCAGAAATTTCTAATTTATAAAGAAACATAATGCAGTGTTAAGCTCTGCTACTGGATTTCAGCCATCAACTAACATAGGCACATTTTAACAAGATATATACAAAAGAAAAACGAATACATTTTGAAGTCCTGCATGACTCCTTCTAGATTACTAAATTAACACCCTATTGAATATGAATGAAACCTTTCAACAATTTTTGTGTTAACCTTCCTTATAATTATTCCAATGTCTTGTCAACCAAAGGAACCAGAAAAACACCTCAGCCAAATACCTATTGACATTTTATGCAATACTGACCTATATTTAACATGTGTGCTTTTAAAATCTTCTGGTTCTTCATCACCAAAATCCCAGAATAAAGACACTCTCATAAAACCTCTTGAGGCATTACATTCAATGATAACACTGGATCCTACACAGAAGGGAAAAAATTGCATAAAATTGCATAAAAACACAAAGAAAGTTTTAGAATATGTCAGTCATAAATAAAAATAGTTTTAAAATAAAACTGAATAGTTGCTTACCAAGCGTTATTTCAATTGAATTATTCTTGGGATAAATGATCTCTATTGGTACTTTTGGTGGAGGATCTAGTAAAGGAAATATCAAGGAAAAATCATGTTACATTGCTACAATTTTAAGTTCTTCAAACTGGCATTTTATTTTAAATACCTCAGAATTTCCTTCTTGTGTATAAGAAAATTCATTTATTTATTTTTATTTATTTATTTTTGAATATTTTTACCCCACCTTTCTCCTTGGAAACGGACCCAAGGTGCACACTGAGATAAAATATTTATTTATTTATTTATTTATTTATTTATTTATTTATTTATTTATTAAATCAATCAATCAATCAATCAATCAATCAATCAATCAATAATAGCAGAATGCCATCAAGTCAATTGTGACTTATGGCAATACTTTTTAGGATTTTCTAGAGACATACCAAAGACAAAAGGAAGAAGCAAAATAAAACACATACCCAAAACGGTCAGATTGATGGCCCGTGAAACATTATATTGCTTTCCCATATAGGTATATTTTGCCTGGCATTTATACATTCCTTTATCCTTCTTAGATGGATAATTAATAAACAGACTTTCTCCCAAAGCCTGAAATCGCTGATCTTTCAACAATCCAGGACTGCAGTCCTGAAACATAAACAAATGTTGTGAAAGTTACAAGCAACGAACCTGGTTCCTTGACAGAGCGTGAAAAGACACGAGTCAGTCAGACTGACTGATGACACAAAATTGGGTGAAACAGCTAACACCCTGGAAGATGGAAACAAAATTCAGAATGATCTAGATAGGCTTGAGTGCTGGGCTGAAAACAACAGAATGAGACTCAACAGGGATAGGTGCAAAATACTGCACCATGAAAAAGAAAATACAGACGCAGTTGCAAGATGATGGTGATACTTGGTTCAGCAATATAAGGATCTTGGAATTGTAGTGCTGGAAACGAACTCCTACGAGGAAAGAATGAAAGAAGTGGGCATGTTTAGGCTTGAAAAATGAGATTGTGGGGAGAGATGATAGCACTTTTCAATTACTTGAAAGGCTGTCATACAGAAGAAGAGCAGGGTCTGTTCTTGATCAACTCAGAACACTGGACATGCAACAATGGGCTCAAGTTACAGGAAGCCAGAGTTTGGCTGATTATCAGGAAAAACTTCCTAACTCCTAGAGCAGTACAGCAATGAAAGCAATTACCTCTAGAGGTGGTGAGTTCTGAAGGCATTCAAGAGAAATTTGGAGAACCAAATGGCAGATACCCTGTGATTTGTACTCCTGCGTTGTGCAAGGGTTGGACTCAATGGCTTTGTAGGCCCCTTCCAACGTCATGATTCAATAACAGAAACCCTATGTATAGCACATCTGGAAGTTGACTCATGGCGACTGGACTTCTTTTCCTTGAGAGACAGAAACATTTCACTGCTCATCCAAACAGCTTCATCAGTCTAACAAATGCTGGAAATGTAAAAATCGTGATGGGTGGTCTTGTGTGAGGGAAAAGCTGATGAAGCTGTTTGGATGAGCAGGGAAACGTTTCTGTCTCTCAAGAAAAAGAAGTCCAGTAGCCATGACTCAACTTCCAGATAAACTCAGCTGGATGACTGAGAATCTTCACAGACATAGATATAGCACAGTTTCAGGTTCCCTTTAATAGCCAGTTCTGGTAATACCGCTTGGTTTTTTTAAAATTTAATATTTTCAAACAGTGGATAAGTGAAAACGTGGATACTGATCGAACAGTTTGGTGGTCCTTCTTTTTATTTATTTATTTATTTATTTATACACTTGTATCCCACCCATCTTCCGGATCGGAACTCTGGGCGGCTAACAATACAAAACAATAAAAGACAACCACAAATTACAATAAAAAGGAGGCATCTTTATAAGCATCTTTGGGTTATACAAGCAACGTTTTCAAAAAATAATCCAGTTATTGCCTCTTCATTTGCAATCAATCCTTGGAAATAAGTGACTAGCCACTTCCTTCTCTGTTCTCGCTTTTTCTACAAGCTGAGACAGGTGCCTGATGCAGAGAAATTTCTGCTTATGTTTGTAGGTTGCATGCGCAAGCCAAGAAACCTCGGAACTCTAGGTTCTTCCTGGTATGCAGAGCGTACACTTAGGTAGATGTTTCTTGTCCTTGAGCATGTCACTCTCCATGTGGGGAAATCACATGGCTAGTTGCGCCTCTCTTTGATATCAACCAAGGAGATAATGACTGGACTTATGACTTAAGAACATAAGAACACAAGAAAAGCCATGCTGGATCAGGCCAACGGCCCACTTAGTCCAGCTTCCTGTATCTTACAGTGGCCCCACCAGATACATCTGGGAGCACACAAGACTAGATATCTGTCTCCTGATACCACTCCCCTGCATCTGGCCCTTGGGGTACCCCGGTTTTAAGCCTGGAGATTACACATCTCCATCATGGTTTGTAACCTGCAATGGACTTTTCCTCCAGGAATCTGTCCAATACCCTTTTGAAGGCATCCAGGCCAGATGCCATCACCACATCCTGTGGCAGGGAGTTCCACAGACTAACAACGTGCTGGGTGAAAAAAATCTTTTCTTTTGTCTGTTCTTACTCTCCCAGCCCTCTATTTGATTTTATGTCCCCTAGTTCTGGTATTTTGTGAGAGGAAAAAGAGAGTCCCTCTATCCACTTTACTCATGCCTCTCATTATTTTGTACGTCTCAGAACTGGAAGAGGTAGTGTTTTGGGGTGAAAATCCTTTGAGTCAATGCTATTATTAAAGCACAGCTCAAAATAAAATGGCATACATATCAGAGGTTCTACAGACTTTTTACACAAAGGTGTCAACATAACTAGTATTCTACACAGTGGTACCCCGGGTGTTCTTGAACTGCAGTTCTCAGAAAGCCTTCACCACCAGCTGTACTGGCCAGATTGTCTGGGAGTTATAGTCCAAGAACATCTGGGCACCCCATGTTGGGAACCACTGTTCAGTCAGAAAGTAAGACATCAATGGTCATTGTACACACACTCACACACACGCCTACCTTGTACCACTGCAAGTCAAGTTCAGTGTTTTCATCTTCAAAATCACTGAGATCAGGACAGGTCAACTTTCCATTCTGACCCAACACCACTCTTTGGGGATAGGTGGCTTTTTCATTAAAACATAAACCATCATCATTCTGGACAACTTCTATTTCCTTGCTGTTTCTTGTTGAATTACTGTAACAACAAAAGAATGTTGGCACTTCAATGAATTAAATAGTTAATATGCCCCCTCCCAAAAGACACTGGTGCCCATGTTTAGAAACAACAGTGAAATCATAATGAAATCTAAGTCAGCTTCCTAAATTGTTATGATGAGGAATTATATTAGGATCCCATGAAATAAAACCCTGTGCCAAAACCCTAGGTGGTGGTGTTTCATATTACGCCACAAATGCCTCCAAACTTGATTAGTTATATTCTATTAATCTAAGAACTATGGGAAGGACCCTTAGAACCTAATATTTAAAGGTCAAACTGTGTACACTAAAAATAAAACCAATGGAAATATTTTCTCTAAGGCAGCAATTGATAATGTGCAGCTCAGTTATTGGTTAGAAAACAGCTGGGGAAGGAAGAGATAAGCTTCTCTTCTCTACATGCTGCGCTGCAAAAATAAACTGTCCCTCTCATGCAATGGTAATTAATCTAACAAAGGAACAAGATAAATCTGCATATAGTGCTAGAGCACAATCGTAACATGTAGTTGGCTGCTAAGAACCTTGTCTTAGAGCACAGCTACATGTTGATCAAGTTGGACTGCACTCCTGAACGTTTTCCCTGGAGGTGTCATCTTATCCAATGCCCTGCCAATGTCAGAAATGCACAGCTAAAACATTCCTAGCAGATGGCCAACCATCCTTGTGGGTAATCCATTCCACAGTTAAACAACTCTTAAATTAAGTACTTTTTAACATTTAAGTGAAACCTTCCTCTATATCTCCCACTCTGTCCCAGATTTTAACTGGCATAGTTATTAAACAGATTGACATTAGTTCAAGTTAATGGCATTTACTTCCATATACTTCTCCTAAATTAGATATGATTTGTTTGATGCTTACAAAGCTGCCTCACGCAGGGTGTGTTATGGAAATTTTGTGTGTGTGTGTGTGTGTGTGTGTGTGTGTGTGTGTGTGTGTGTGTGTGTGTGTGTGTGTGTGTGTGTGTGTGTGTGTGATGTTGTTACAGTTTTCTTGGCAGGAATACTGGAGTGGCTTGCCAGTTCTTACTCCAGGCACCTACAGCACCTGGTATTCCCTGGTGGTCTCCCATCCAAGTACTAACCAGGGCCGACCCTGCTTAGCTTCCGAAATCAGATGAGACCACATGTGCTTAGGGCATCTAGGCTGTCACACTAAAAAAGCCATGCATTGCTATTTTTGTCTCTTTTGGAGACGAAATATCTAGAATCCTTTTTACGAGGAAGGTGAGAAAAGAACCCAAATTTGATGTAGGCCAATGCGGAGAAGCAGATCAAAAAATAAAATTCAGAGGCTGGATTTTAATTATCATCTTAATTATGTCTTGTTTTCCATTTATGTAATTACATGTATTTATAGGAAATGTTCCTGGGTGCTATTCACTCCTCCATCACACAATAAGGACAAAAACAATTAAGAAAGGAAAGAGACTGTCAATAATTTAACCACTCTCTCAGTAGCTAATATTTCTTTATATCATTCAGCAGCACAGTCTGGACATTAGCAGCCATCATAGATTTTTAAATCATTAATATCAGCTAGAGTAGGCTGATTAAATAAGTAGGGATATAGTAAGTCAGCTCCTCCACAACTGCCAGTGTTTCAATGGGTCTACTCTAGCTGCAGCTTACTACTGGATTCCAACCAATATATGCATCCAGCACACTTTCCTTTTGATTGAAAGAAGTAAAATGTACACCAAATATTCAGACCCAATATTTACATGGAAGAAATGCAGTTTCTACTAAGATGCTCCAGTTTGTTCCAAGCTTTTTCCCCTCTATCCTGATAGAAGAGTCCTTGGACTTGGGAGTGTGCACGTAAAGCGAACAGCAATGTGATAAGTACAAAATGTGCAATATGTGGCATTTTGGGGATACCAGAAATGTACAGATGTGTAATTTATGGACTGTTACTCCCAGAATTCTGTAGGTAGCACAACTGCCTGTGGAATTCTGAGAACTGAAATTTAAAACACACACACACACACATACAGATCTATACACTTCTGGTTTGGATTATCTTAGATCAGATCTATGGAACTCTATTTTCAATTGCTACATTTCAGCAGAACAATTAACTTGAACTTACTCAATGGCACAGTGATAAAATCCCGAATCTTCTATGCGTGTAGGGATAAACCAAAGCAAGTCTCCTCGCTGATGGATTCTAGAGAAGTTATCTTTGGTTATGGGTATATCACTGCCGTGTGCATACCAAGTTATATTGTAGTTTGATTGTAAAGTTGATAATAGTCTTAGTGGACAGCGAATGACCCAAGGCTCTCCTACAGGCACAAAGGTGGGAAAGCTTATACCTAATAAATAAATAAAATGCATATAATGTTTATATAACTGGTCTTATCACTCTGACAACTGGGATCAGTACACTGCTAAAAAGCCTGCATAAATCAATGCTATAAACTGATTTGAAAAAGAATGTTTTTAAGGTATTCATATGCTACGTTGCATGCAGAATTGTTTGCCCTCCGGATAGCATGCTTAAGCGCTGGCATTGCCTAAAGCAGTGGCTCCCAACATCGTTCCTGGGCTGATATTTCCAAAAGCCTTCACCACTAGCTGTACTGGCCCGAATTTCTGGAAGCTGAATCCCATCAACATCAAGAGACCCAAGGTTGGGAGCTGCTGGTCTAGAAATATAAAATCTGGGGAAAAGCAGGAAGGTGTGTGTATGGTGGGGGGATGTTCTTAGACTGCAACTCCCAGAAACCGCGAGCAGTGAAGGCTTCTGGGAACTGTTATTTGGCGAGTCGTATGAAATCCTCCCACATAATGAGTAAAAACATTAGAGAGCAAAAACATCTTGCCCAAACATTGCTCTCCAGTTTGGATTTGTATCCATAACGGAGCAAATGTCTCACATCCTTTCCTTCAACAGGAAGGTTTGAGAAGGGGCCTTTGAGAGAGGCTTCCTCCCTCTTGGTCCGAGCACAGAGAGATTAACCTGAAGGCCAAAGAGGATGGTGTTAACACTGTATTCCCAATGGAGTAACAGGGTAATGAGATGCAAAGCAAAATATTATGGTGTGTGGATAAGCCACTCTTCATACTCTGCAGTATATACAAAATCTGAAACCACATAACAAGAGATGGGCACAAAACAGAAAATTAGCATTTGATCTGTTTCATTTTCTTATTAACATTGTTTTACAAAAATTGTAACAAAACATGATACATATACTGTGTTTGTTTAAAAAAATGTAACAAAAAATAATACAAAATGATTCATTATACTATATGGCTCTGCTCCCCTGGGTCCTCTAGGCACCCAATTTTTTGGGTAGCTCAAGAGTCAGGGCAGCAGATTAGAAACTTCAATCTATGTGCAGAAAGGTGGGACCTAGGAATGGATGGTGTGCCAGTAAGATATAGTGATCCATCTGGGAAGAGAAGGGTTGTCAGAAATATCAGTACGGAGGATGATTCGATGGTGATATCAAGAGTAGAGATGGGCACGGAACGAACATTTTTTAGTTTCCGTTACCGTTTGTCGTTTCCGTTACGTAACGAACCGACAAACGAAAATTGTGATGAAAATGAAACGAAACGCACAGAACCACGAAAATTGTGGTTGTTACTTTTTGTTTCCGTTAATGGTGACGCGCAATGAAATGAGCTGTGTTAAATGTTAAAAAACGCCCTGGACATCCGTAAAAACGCAGCAATAATTATTTATATTGTCTGATAATACCTACCGGGGGGGGTTGGGGTCCTTAAAACGTTTGTTTTTGTCTTCTCCCATCGCGATGTATTTTTCTTTTCCCTTTAAAAGGGATGTCGCCACCAGCCACAAAATGGAGGCAAGCCATGTGATGTGGGATCATGTTCAACCAATAGCATGCCCAGGCTGCAGACTGGGCAGGCAGTTCTGGCAGCCACAGAGGGCATAAAAAGTTCTGGCAGCCCCCGTCCTCCTTGCAGTCTCTGGTGGGAGTTAGGGTGGGATTGCTGTCTCTGCGACTCTAGCTTCAGTCCTGCAGCTTCCCTGTGTGCGTGCGTGCTGCGTACCTCTCGGTGAGTACCCTCCCCTGCCCCGCAGTACAGTCACTCTGCAGCTGCCTTGCACCCTGGGCAACTCCCGCCGCTGCCTTTGCAGCCTCCCTGCATACCTAGTCTATACTGTGTCTCTGCCAGCATCCATTTTTTAGTGTTTTCCCATTGGTCTGGGGCGTTGGGGGATGCCTGCACACGGAAATGCTTTAAAAACTGTGCAAAAAGCAGGTAGAAACGACAAACAAAAAAACGAAAAACGGTAACGAAATTTTTCAAAAAATTCGCGACAAATGGAAACGAACTGAAACAGACCTCTCAACGTCAAACGAAAAACCGAAATGCCATTTTGTTTCGTGCCCATCTCTAATCAAGAGGATATGGTAAGTTTGGGGTTCTTTTACCCATAAACCTCTTTTATTTAAAGAGAGAGGATCGGCTGATGGCTACGCACAATTTAAATGATGTTCATAAACGTCATTAAAGGATGTAAATGAAATTTATTTGATGCTTAAATTAGGATGCCTCACTCAAAAGAAAGTCCAAGAAGCCAATTCTGTCTTTCATTTAATACCACAACACAAGCACAGAGACTGATTGGTAAGGCAATCATGCAAGTGATCTTCAGATTACCGTCATTGCATCTGAAAAACTCTCTGCCACTCCATAATCAGCGAACTAAAGCAAACATTTTTAAAAAACACTCTTCCTGTAATACTTATTACATCATTGACCAAAGAACTATAAAATAAACTCTTGTTCAATCCCATTGTTTTGAAATGAAATTACATGAGAAAATGAGAGAATGTAACCATCTGCACCTGAAGCAGCTAGTCTGTTTTTAGGAATTTTATGGCCCATTTAGACAACCATTTGTTCCTTAAAATGCACCTACAAGTTCCGTTTTCCTTACTACTATCCAGAAGACACCTTACACTGGCATGGAAAGGGATTAAGTGGGGGATTTAATTATTTTCTGGACCATTCTCTCCTGGCTGGGTTTCTGACATTGTTGTTCCACTAGGTTCCACTTACTTTTCCAGTTCAAGGCTCACCCTTTTTCAAAAACACTGCTCCTTTTAGAAATGACCTGACCTCTGAATGCTATAATGGAGTGGATGGGATGATTTTGCACTATAGCATTTCTTCAAATTAAAAAAACAACAACAGAATGAAGTAAGAGGTATCAGAAACAGCAACAATGAGTGCTTTGTAGAAAGATGTCATGAGCAAGACAGAAAGCAGGGAGCTCTGGAATATCTGATATGGATGAATATGTGCATCAAGGGAAAGGAAGCAGAAATGAAAATAAGGCAGCAGGGAAGCTTAAGTGCTAACTATCTTTGCCATGGGTAGTATCCAGGGTAGCAGCAAAGTGCAGAGAAAGCTCTTAAGAGGCAGGGGTGCAGAGATCAAAGACAACAGGGATATGTCAGTGTGCAACCCCTTTGATTGGTGTAAAGCAAGTGGAAAATACCTAAAGCTATAACAACAAATGTCCTACTGGAAGGAGCCGCTACTTGATTATTATTTTTCAGAGGAGTCTGGAACCTCACATTTTCCCCACACAAATAACTACTTTACTGAGGGAGACCAAAGTATCATTTTATAAGCAATTGTACAAATAAGGGTCAATCGTTTTTTAAAAACGTGTTCTTCACACTCCTTTAAAGAAAAAGTAACTTTTTAAACCTGCAGGTGTTCAAAGAACCTTTAAATCCCTATCACTTTTATTAGACAACAGTAACAGCAACAACAATAATAAATTAGAAGTGAGGCAAAGAAAGCAGCATTTTGTGTAAGACTGGTGAACCGATACGTGTATTTCTGTAACTAGAAGTATCACAACATCCACTATAATTTAGCTAATAACTGCTAAAGAGATAGAAAAGGGAAAAAGTAACTTACAAAGGCCAAATGAAGAATAAACAAGAGAGATCCAAGAAGCCCGTATCGATGCCAAGATCATCTTGTCCTGGTGAAGGCACAGAAGAAACGTTCAAACATTCAGATGTTCTATATTATGGCCAACAAGCGTATCTGTAAAAAGAGAAAAGACACCAGTGCCGGATGAGGCATTGTGACTGATCAGTAAGAGGCAAAGGCAAAATGGACTCTTCAAAAGCCAAATCCTGTGTTACAATTAGACCGTCACTATGTCAATGTACAAAGAAACAAACAAAAACTGTATGCAAGGTTTTGGGCCAATATTCCTCTCATCAGGCATGGCGTTACAAAAGCTCAAAAGTGGGAGAAGGCAAAAGAGAAGGGCAATCAAATAAAAACAGGCCAGATATTAAAGCCATAGTAAGTCCCATCCTATTCTAGCTGTGAAAGCTGGAAAAAGAAATAGATCTTCTGAGGCAGTTTTCTCAGGAGGCTTAATTGGGATACTGAACTCCAGAAAGAAGCAGCCACTCCCAAGTGAGAAGAATTAGGTTTTTCCTTTTTACAGTGCTACCCCAACTTCCAACGCGCCTGACAACTAAGAATCCAGACTTCCCAGCATGCTTCTGTTGTCCCGTCCCCCCCCATCTTCCTTACAAGCAAGATAGGGTTTGCCCAACTAACCGTGCATTGAGGGGAGAAGCGGTGGGTCGTTTAAAATGTCTTTGAGCCACCAACCCAAGCGTTTGGGTCGGTGGCTCAAAGTCATTTTTTAAAAGCCCGCCTTTCCCCCATGATGCAGGGGAGTTGGGATAAGTGGTGCACTATGTTTAAAATGACTTTTAGCCACGGAGGCAAGCGCTTGCCTCGGTGTCTAAAAGTCATTTTAAACATAGTGTGCCACTTCTCCTGACCCCCCCCCCCCACATAATGGGGGAAAGGTGGGCGTTGTATAACACAGTTTCCCATAAGAATGCATTGAAATCCATTTGCTCCGGAATGGATTAATTGATTTTCAATGCATTCTTATGGGAAACCTCTGCCAGATTTACAAGATTAGAGATTTACAAGCGTGTGCTCGGAATGCATTAATCTCATAAACTGGGGTTCCACTGTATTACAAAATAAAGTCCACCTGTGGAGTTCAGCATATATTTCTGTCCTGACTGGAGTCAAGGTGCCCTGTTAAGTATGCAGGCATTCACCAGACAGGCTGCATGATAACAAGCGTGGATATAGTTAAATGTTGTGAGAGAGACCAGGGACATTGGCAAATCTTTAGGTCGGAGTCCGACGTCTGAGTCCCAACTCTAACTCCAAGTCTTTGATATGAAGTCCCAAATCCAAAGGCACAAGTGCCCATTAAAAAGAAGCTTTTTTTTTTTTTTTAGGAAAAGGGACGAGGTGGTTCTGAGTTGTGAGTCAAGCCTGAGTCATATAGATTAAAAACAAAACAAAAACCCAAGTCAAGTTCAAGTTGAGTCACCAGTGCATCCTAAGTCTGACTTGACAGTGAGTCTTGGAACTTGAGTCCACATCCCTGGTAGATAGGGAAAAAGTCAATAAGCTAAATGGGTAGCAGTGTCTAGCAATTAAAGCCTGGGCTCCCAGCAATCTGCAATCCTCCTCTTCACTCCCACTGCCGAACACACAAATTTAGTGTCATTCATGCAGTACAGGCAAGGGAAAGAGCATGGAATATTGACATATGTAATTTCTGCATAGCACCATTTCTCCCATCGCTGAACACTTTCAGTAAACATTCTGTCTGGATTTCTGAGACACATTTCAAAGGGGAAATCAGTTCCAGGTCTGGGGGGAATATGACTCTTCGATCCTGTCCGTCAGGATCCAACTGAAGTTGTAACTCCTCCCTAGAGAAAAAGGGATTTCTGCTTGCAAATAGATTCTTGATTGCTTGTAAAAATATTTCAAAAATATTTCAGAATGATAAGACCAGTTATATATTTAAAAAAAGAAAAGTCAACAAATATACAGAAGCTCAGTCATTGAAATTGACAACTCCAAGGGCAGCAGTCAAGATGGTCTAAAACAGGGGTCCTCAACCTAAGGCCCCGGGGCCGGATGCGCCCCCCCCAAGGTCCTGAATCCGGCCCCTGGGACCAATTGCAAACCCCCCACCTACCCCCTGTTTTGTGAGCAAGCAAGCCTCCGCAGCTGCTTTTGGACTGGGATCCGGCCCCCAGTGGTGTCTGGGTGGTGGTGGACCGGCCCGCTGGTTGAAAACTTTGAGGACCCCTGGTCTAAAACATACCCTTGCATGCTGACACGACCATTCACAGAGAGACACCAAGGAAGGGAAAATCCCAGAAGCAGACTCCTTTTTTCTTAAATCAGTTAACCACTTCTCAGCCAAACACAAGGCAATTCTCAGGGCTATTTTTGCAAAAACATTAAAGGAAGCGAAAACAAGATGATTCTCTGTACATTAGTGGTTCCCTACCTCTTTTCACCTGTGTACTCTTTGGCAGCCTATTTCCAGAAATTGTACCCTTCATATTAGCAAAATGTTTGTAATCAATATGGTTAATGTTATTTCAAATACAGTGGACCCTCATATAACAAACAGTTTGTATAACATAAAATCTGTACAACATAAAAAATTCCGGAGATAGGGGAAATTTGCTTAACAGAATTGCCTATGGGGCAAATCCGTACAACATAAAAAGGGTCGCGGTTAGGAACTACTCTGTTTTCAATGCATTCCTATGGGAAATTTGTATAAAGGAAAATTTGCTTAACATAATTTCATTTGGAACAAGTTAATTCCTTCATACAAGGTACCACTGTATATGTTGCAACTGTAAATATATAGCCTAATACTGCAGTGGGATTAAAAAGCAACGGGCGAATAAGGTAGACATCTGGTATTACACAAATTGAAAAATCAATTAAAAACTTAAAATGACGACAAAGAGATGAGATATGGAGAAGATCTAGAACAGGGTTGGTGAACCTACGGCATGGGTGCCAAAGGTGGCACTTGGAGGCCTTTCTGTGGGCACCCAACATTGCTCCTTTACAGCCACCTGTATTCAGGTTAAATTGCTGCATTGGAACTCTGCAAAAAATTAGTAGGTTTTCAATCACAGTTTGGGCACTCGGTCTCTAAAAGGTTCGCCATCTCTGATCTAGAAGAACTCATTCATTGAACACTGCTCACAGGACTGACTGAGGTGCCCGCTTATATATTCACCCAGTGCAACAGCATTCAAATATTTGTGAAGTGGAGAAGAGTGAAAGGCCAGCCTGTAAGGAGGATACCACCAAGTATGTGCATTGCTGTGGCATGTTAGCCACACATTGTTTAGGGAGGGACTCTCTACCATTTGTCAGAATAACAAAGAGAGGGAAAGGGTTTTTTTCTGATGGTTAAATAGCAAAGAAAACCTACTCATCATAATGTTCAATTATTTTCACAACTTTTGACATGTACCTTATCTTTACAAAGTTGATGTATGTGCCTTTTTCTGCCCTTTAGTTGTTTATTCAAGTAACCATAAAAGTCCTGGTTTGTACTCCTGGAGGTGTACATACCCTAGCTGAAGAATCAATGCTGTGCATACCATCTCAACTAGTCCCATTGGTGTTCTCAACATTCCGGCTTGCCTTTGCAATGTAAATTTCTTGGCACTCTTTTTCCTACTGGCAATGCAGGCACAATACTGTGCAACATTTTGATGGTGTGTAAAGAAGTGCAATATCCCACATTCATAACAGTTCTATTTTGTTTTGTTTTTGAAGATTGGAATGCTTAAATAAGGTCCTCTATATTGTAATTTTTTATTGTTTTATAATTTGTCTATATAATTGTTGTTCGCTGCCCAGAGTGGTCTCCTGGCTAAATGGGTGGTATATCAATCAATCAATCAACCAATGAATCAACCAACCAACCAATCAAATTATCAATACAAATAGAAATACCAGGACAAAAAGAAGTTTAATGTGTAGACTATTGTGGACTCTGCTGATCAAAACTGCAAAAAGAAATGTTTGAAACTGTCATTTCTTTATACAGTGGTACCTTGTATAAAGGAATTAATTCCCAAATGAAATTATGTTAAGCAAATTTTCCTTTGTACAACTTTCCCCTGTACAGGTTTTATATTATACAAACCATTTGTTATACGAGGGTCCACTGTATATTAATTATTGGGGCCCACAAGCAGAAGGCTGTTGTGGCAAACACTAGTGGCACGAGTAGGTAATTAATTCTCATAGGTGGAACAAGATGTAAGGGCTGGAAAACTAGGTAAGGAATACCGACTCAACATGGGATCAAAATGTATGTAAGTGGACATTTGCCCAGAATGTCCTGTGTAAACATATTAAAGTTCAATAGGGCAAGTGTCACAAAGGAAAGTGGTTAATTAGTTATTTATAATGAAATTCAGAGTCAGGAAGGGAAAGTCATTTTCAATACTCTTGAAAGTTATTTAAAGTTAGGACCTTAGAAAACAAACATACAACAAGAGTGTTGATAATTGAAGAAAACCTGATTGAGGGGCTTTGTCTGTCTGTCTGTCTGTCTGTCTGTCTGTCTGTCTGTCTGTTGTTTCTGAGTGAGTGTGTGAGTGAATGAGAGAGAGAGAGAGAGAGAGAGAGAGAGAGAGAGAGAGAGAGAGAGAGAGAGAGAGAGAGAATCAAACACAGCACTAATCACAGTTTCTTTTCATTGTTGGCATTGTCTCCTGCTTCTGGAGAACACCTGAAATCCTTACTATATGGAAGCAGAATTTAACAACAACAACAACAACAGATTTCCAAAGATTTCTGCAATTGACCTCCTGCATATGTAATTACAACAAAACCCAAATTATCTGGTGCAAAGTGGATGCTAAAAGCTAGTGGTTAGATGGAATTCCCTTTGGGTTTCCTTTTGCTGACTGGAATTCTTTTTTGGAAGGTGCTGAAATACAACTAGTGTTGCAACATCTGGCATATCTAAACTGTATTTTTCCAAACGTAAATGTACAAAGCAGAAATGGAAATTTTGATGTTTTAGCATATAGGCTGTGGAGCAAGAAGAACCGTGTTGGGTGTCTTCAGTCTCAAAGGCCCAAGGCTAAAAAAAAAAAAAATCATCATTGGCAGCATTGGCAGCTGGAAATAACTCAGGTTATTTCCAAATGGCTTATTTATCAACAAGTCCTGGAATGTCATCTACCTTTTCAGGCTAACATTCACACTGCCTCTTCTGAAATTCACCAAGCAACATTACAGTATGTACCTCCTAGTATCTATTCTATTCTCTGTAAGGTGTTCTTTATTCCGCTATACCACTGGTGGCAAACCTTCGGCAGTCCAGATGTTTTGCACCACAACTCTCAGAATTCCAAACCTAGATTGCCAGTGACAAAGGACTGTGGGAGTTGTGGTCCAAAACATCTGGAATGCCAAAAGTTTGCCACCACTGTGCTATACCATCTATCCAATGAAATAAATGGTTTTCCCTCCTAACAATAATTACATGCCAGCAAGTCAACTCTGACTTATGGAGTGGAGACCCTTTCCAGGTAGTGAATCCTCAGAAGTGCTTTCCCATTCCCTTCTTCTGGGGGTTCCTTGGAAAACCCCAGAAGAAAGACACACAGGCTGGCTCTTCCCTGAGGAGACACAGCGAGGAATCAAACTGTCAATCTCTACCTAAACCACTGAGCTACCCACCCAGGTCTTTTCCTAACAATACTGCATATTGTTACTGTCTATGTTTCATTCCCCTCTATTTATGAGAATTCTTTGTCCTGTACATGTGCAACACTTACATACAGTACAGTGTACCCTCGTATAACAAACGGTTTGTATAACATAAAATCTGTACAACATAAACAATTCCAGAGATAGGGGAAATTTGCTTAACAGAATTGTCTATGGGGCGAATCCGTACAACATAAAAATGGTCGCGATTAAGGATTACTCTGTTTTCAATGCATTCCTATGGGAAATTTGTATAAATGAAAATTTGCTTAACATAATTTCATTTGGAAAGAATTAATTCCTTTATACAAAGTACCACTGTATTTTTAAAAGCCTTCACTTTTCTTTTTAATTACCATATTTTTTGCACCATAAGACACACCGGACCATAAGACGCACATAATTTTTAGAGGTATGTATGTGTGGAAAAAATTCACACATACATATGCGTCCCACGATACATAAGAGCCACAGAGAGTTTGGCCGCCCGGTATTCACACACCCCGCCGCCCCCCCCCACGGACTCAAAGCCAAGGAGAGCTTGAGGGGCGAGGGAAACATGCAGCCATGTCCGGTGGCACAGAGACCTAGATTGTGGGCGGAGCTAGGAGAACTTAATGGGGGGAAGGAAGCAGGGCCGCAGCAAGCTGCCATGGCACAGTGTGGAGGCCTGGCTTGAAGGCTGATACGGGGCCAGTCCCCACCGCCACCCCATATTGGGCTTGCAGCTGCGGCTGGAAATCAGGCTGTAGGACATTAACAAGACAAGGCATTCCTTCAAAACAGTTCTGCTTTACCAAAGGGGACAAAAGGAACTAGAGGCTTTTGCAGCCAAGCACTAGTTAGCAGCATAAAATGCCATCAACTCCCCCACCCCATCAAGTTCTCTTATCCCCGATCGACAGAGCAGCTAGCCCCGCTTAGTACTGGCCTTAAACACGGGCCTCCATGCTGCGTCGCGGCGGCTTGGCTGTGGTGCCACTTCCTTCCCCCTTGTATTCGCTCTATAAGACGCACAGACATTTCCCCTTACTTTTTTGGGGGGGTGGAGTGCATGTTATAGAGCTAAAGATACGGTACATCATCTCTTGCAAGGTTAATTAATTACATCATCTCTTGCAAGCTAGGCTCATTTTGGCTAACAAAAAAAGTTCAAAAACCTTTCTCATCGCTCCCCCACCCCCACCCCCTCTGATGTGGTTTACTTTATAATGTGTACTCAGTGTTCCTGCTGACACTAACAATCACAGGAATTTGATTTTCAGAAGTTCACTGGCTCTGAGGAAAGCATCCCTGAACTTTGAATTTGAAAACACAAGATCTTTATTTTTTCATTCTCAGGAATGCATAAGCCCTCAGTGTGAAATCCACCAGGAAGGCAAAGACAGCAGCAGCCTTCAAGCCGCTTAACTCCTGGAGTATTAGTCACTAAAGCCAACTCAAATTGGCTTGTCACACAAGTAGACCAAGGCACTACATGGTACAAAGCAAGAATAGAATTATGTGCATACCTGTTCCATCCAACATAAGCAGACACAATGGATCCAAAGACAATTAACACAAACTGCTCTTTCATGAACATGACAGGCCCATATGTACACATTCAATGTCCACTAAAATAAGTGGGCTACCTCTAATTTACTCTCAACTGGAGCAGACCCAATGAAATGGCTGGGACTGTTTAGTCAACACTAATATCGGCCCCATTCAATTCCAATTGGTCTAGTCCACTGGAGCTAAAATTGGATTTACCACACAGACTGGATCACTACAAAGTTATCTGCAAATATCTACAAGCAAGGAACTGGACCAAAATGAACCACACTGTCATCACCGCCGAATTTATTCTTTCAGCTGTGGATGGGAACTAGCTGAGTAACCCAGTAAGTTTCACTACTGTAGTAAAATTCAAGACAGACTTATCAATATGACATTTGGTTTTGTTTAGAAGTGAATATTTGCTGCATGTTGGTTCTTCTGGAAGCTCATGATTAGTAATTAGATTACTAATTGGATTAGATTAAATTACTAATTAGATTAGATTAGATTAGATTAGATTACTAATTACCCAGTGAGCCAGACCAAGTCACTGTAGTTAATGAGGCATGGATGAATGAAGTCCTACATATGTCAGTAGGCACACTTGAGTATGACCTTTGTGTGCAGCACAAAATATCAAGACCAGCCCTGCTTGGGAATCATTCTTTTACCTTAAACTGGGGTCCTTTTTCTTGTCCCCTCCCCTTATTCTAACCCTAACCCTAACCCTAACCCTTATTATCTCTTTTTCTTTTTGACATGGGGAAGGTTAAGCTTTGATTAGCACTTATCAGCATGGAAAAATGTTGATACTATATATATATATAAAGAGCCTCGTTGCACAGTGGTACTGCACGAGACCCCACCACCAAGTGGGGCAAATGCTAAGAAAAAGACTGCAGCAGTAACTGTGCTCACGACTTGGGGTTCTGTCCCAGGTAGCTGGCTCATGGTTGACTCTGTCTTCTATCCTTCCGAGGTCCGTAAAATGAGTACCCAGCTTGCTGGCAAGGGGCAATGTGCAGCCTGCATAATTAAATTGTAAACCACCCAGAGACTGCTTTAAGGACTATGGGGCAGTATATAAGCCAGTGATGACGAACCTATGGCACGGGTGCCAAAGGTGGCACCCGGAGCCCTTTCTGTGGGCACCCGACATCGCCCCTTCATAGCCACCTGGATACAGGTTAAATTACTGTACTGGCACTTTGCAAAAAAAAATAGTGTGTTTTGAATTGCAGTTTGGGCACTCGGTCTCTAAAAGGTTCGCCATCACTGATATAAGCAGACCCCCCTTTTTTCTCTTTTTTTTCTTTTCTTTTCTTTTTTTTCTTTTCTTTTCTTTCTTTTTTTTTTTGCTTTTTTATGTAGTATCTATCTGCTTTCAAATCTTTCTCTCCTCCCTTCTTTCTTGGACTTACAACTATATGTATTTAAAATTTTACTATGATCAACAGATCGGAAACTATCTACATTGGTACCTTGTATAAAGGAATTAATTCGTTCCAAATGAAATTCTGTTAAGCATATTTTCCTTCAAATAAATTTCCCATAGGAATGCATTGAAAACGGAGTAATCCCTAATCATGACCATTTTTATGTTGTATGGATTCGTCCCATAGGCGATTCTGTTAAGCAAATTTCCCCTATCTCCGGAATTTTTTATGTTGTACAGATTTTATGTTATAGAAACTGTTTGTTATACTAGGGTCTGCTGTATATGTATTTTATAGACAGAGTAGTTCATAGAGCAGCTTCTGCATTGATAAAAGTTATTTATTTGTCTTTAAGACAAAAAATAACCCAGTGCCTTAGGTCTCTAGATGTGGAATTTGGGAGTTCAATTCCCCACTGGACCTCATTGACAAGGGGCTGGACTGGATTATCCAAAGGGTCCCATCCAGCTCCGCATTTCTAACAAGACAATGGGAGTGATTAACATTGTCATTAATATGAAGATAAGAAAGAAGTAAACAAAGTAAAATAATTGGCTTGCTTTGTGTTCTTTTCTTACTACTGATCTTATGGCTGGTTGGACATGTACAGCAAAATCCACAATGTATATTTGCATACAGTATTTCATAAAATATATCAAGAGTGCAAATAGCAGGCCTAATTCTCTGAAGCCATGAAACAGAAGGCCCTACAGCAGGGGTGTCCAAACTTTTTGCAAGGAGGGCCAGATGTAGCGAGCTGAAAATGTGTGGGGGCCGACCACTCAGCCGCATTTGGCCCCTGGGCCGGACTTTGGACAAGTCTCTATAACATGCAAGGAGGAAGGGAGGATGCTGCAGCAACGGATCCTGGGGCGGGTAGGCTGGGCAGGTGGCTGGGTGGTGGTGGACAGAGGCAGCGAGGGCAGGCAAACCATAAAATTGCAAGCTGATGCCTCCATCAGGTATGGGGAAGGGCCAGCTGGCAGGGATGCATGACAGGCTGAGCCAGTGAGGAGAAGAGGCCGCAGGCCACTCAAAATTTGTAAACAGGCCACATTTGGCCCCGGGGCCTGACTTTGGACATGCCTGCCCTACAGAGCTGATATCAGCCACCACTGGAAATAGGGAGATGTTAATAATCCACATGCACTGATTGGGCAAGATAGAATTAAACCTGTTAAACTCTTCTTGACTATGCACCTGTTTTAGCTTTCCTCTCTCTCTCTCTCTCTCTCTCTCTCTCTCTCTCTCTCTCTTACACACACACACACACACACACACACACACACACACACACACACACACACACACACACACACACACACACAAATATAAGAGACAGGTTATATTTGAAGAGCTAGTTGTGGACTGCAACTCCCCAAATCCTCCTGAGAGATTGCTGTGGGATAGCAGGAGCTGCAGTCCAAAATGTTATGTCTCCATGAGCACTGAAACAGTCCGCTGCAAAGTTGGCAGCTAGGCGGTTCAAATCCCGGGTGCCACTCAGCGCTGCAAACCTAGCAGTTTGAAAGCATGTAAATGCAAGTAGATAAATAAGTAACGCTGTAAAAAGCGGGAAGGTAAACAGTGTTCCGTGCGCAGAAATGGCTTGAAAACCGAGATGAGCACCGCCCCTAGAGTTGGACACGACTGGCACGCAAGTGTGTGTATGGGGGGGGGGGCTTTACCTTTACCTCCTTCTTTAAAGCACAATATTAAAGAGGGAGACAGAAAAAGCAAGGCTCTTCCCTGTCATGGGTATTCCAGATGTTCTTGGACAGGAGCTCCCGGAAGCCTTCACCGCCTTCAACTCGGCGGCGGCAGCCCAAGAGCACCTGGGTTACCCGCTCGACTGAAGAGGACTGGGGAGGGCTCCTTCGAGTCCCATTCGGCGTCCGCTTGTCGTCCTCGCTCGCCTCTGGGCCGCAAACCAAAAGAGGGGAATCCTGCCGCACCGGTCCAGAGGCTGTGACTCAGCCACTGCCGGGAACAAGCCGTGCCCCAATTCCTTCCCGCGAGTCTGGCGCTCGCTCGCTCTCTCGCTCGCCGGGAACCAACCCCGCCGCTGCCCTGCCTGGGCCAGCGCGCCCCGGTTCCTCGACGCCTCGTCCGCCCCGCTCACCCTGCGCGCATCCCACGCCGCCTTCGCCTCCGCTTCGCCCCCGGCACCGACCACGGTCCCGCAGCCTCGCCTTGGGCGCAACGCGGCCAGGAGGGAAAAACGCCACCCTCCCCGGGCGCTCATCCAAACTCCGCCCGTTTGGAGGAGGCAGCTGGAAGCGCGCACCGAATGGCCGCGGGAGAAGAAGGCTCCGCTTTGCTTCCGAGGACCAAACGCCCCCCCCCTCTCCCGCGCGGTACCTGCAGCCAAGGGGAGGCTTCCGGAGAAGCCACATCCTTCGGAAGGCGAGAAGATTTACTTTGCTTGCGGGACACACACACACACACACACACACACACACACACACACACACACACACACACACACACAGAGAGAGAGAGAGAGAGAGAGAGAGAGAGAGAGAGAGAGAGAGCGGCGCAATGTTCTGAAACAGAAAAGAATAATTCCAGGCAAAACAAAAACAAAAAAGACAACAAACATGTGGCACCTTAAAGACTAACTTTCATATTTTAATGCGACGTACAACAGCAGAATGAGGTGTGCAATATAATATGTAATGGGATGTTTCCAACCAAATAGTCATCGGTTGTAGTATGTGCATACAGTATTTGGATACAAGCCTGCTTGTAAGTTCCTATAGGGACAGAGTTGAGTGAGAGTGCTTTGTTTTGTTTGAGTCTTTTGCCTGGAATTCTTGCACAGCTAACACGGCTACCTACTCCAAAACTTCTACTATAGAAAGGAAAGCGAGGATTCCCGTTCAAACGACGGCTTGCCGGAAGCGAAATGGGGGCTGGGGGCTGAGCGTTTCCAAAAGAAGCTGAAGGATCCCGAACTTCATCGTCTCGGCAGGCGTCGTGCAGCTGCTCCGCCTTTTTCCCTCCGCATCCACAGCCTTCTGGATAACAAAACAGAAAGAAAAGAAGGAAAATAAAAAGGCGGAAGAACCGAAGCAAGAAGACTCTGAAGAGCTGTTCAAAAATATAGTGAACAAGGCAGGATGGTGGGGGAACAGAAGCCGTTCTGTATAAAAATATGCCCTAGACTAGAGCACTTGTGCAGGATGTGGTGATGGCATCTGGCCTAAATGCCTTTAAAAGGGGGTTGGAACGATTTCTGGAGGGAAAGTCCATCACAGCCTACAAGCCATGAGGGGGATAAGTGTCATCCTCAGGCTTAAAGAGAGAATTCCTTAAAATTCCAGACGCAGGGGGGTGTCAGGTCTCTAGGGGTCTCATGTGCTCCGAGAGGCATCTGTTGGGGACACTGAGATACAGAAAGTTGAACTAAATGGGTCCTTGGCCTGATTCCAACAGGGCTCTTAGGTTCTTACTAAGTACAGTGGACCCTCACATAACAAATGGTTGTATAACATAAAACCTGTACAACATGGAGATAGGGGAAATTTGCTTAACAGAATCGCCTATGGGGCAAATCCATACAATATAAAAATCGTCGCAATTAGGGATTACTTCATTTTCAATGCATTCCTATTGGAAATTTGTATAAAGGAAAATTTGCTTAATAGAATTTCATTTGGAACAAATTAATTCCTTTATACAAGGTACCACTGTACTGTATATAGAGCTGGTGAGTGAGGGGGGGAGCGGAATTGGTCCCTTTGAAGTATGGCTCTGGGTGAGAGCTTTGTGGATACTAGGCTGACAGAAAGGTGTCCAAGAACAAAATAATCCCGCACTATCTCTGGAAGCAAAAGTGATGAAACTGGGTCTGTCTTACTTTAGGCACATCATGAGAAGGCAAGATTTTGTGGGGAAGACAATAATGGTGGGAAAGTCTGAAGGCAGCAGGAGAAAAGAAAGGCCAAATTGGAGATGGATTTAACTTCCCAAGGGGAGCAACAGGTTTGAGTTTGCAAGTGCTGAACAGGGCTACTGAAGACAGGACATTATAGAGAGCTCTCATTCGTATAGTTGCCAATTGCCATAGTCATAGGTGGCTGACAGTATATATAACAGCTACTTTGATGCCACCCTGTTACATCAAAGCAAACAGCACATAGTAATGGTGCAGTTTATGCTTTGTAAAAAGTGTTCTGCTTATATTCCGCCCCATACTACTACAAGTAGTCTCTGGGTGGTTTACAGTTTTCAATTACAGCATGCAGGCTACACATTGCCCCCCCAGCAAGCTGGGTACTCATTTACCGACCTTGGAAGGATGGAAGGCTGAGTGAACCTTGAGCCTGCTACCGGGGATTGAACCCAGGTCGTGAGCACAGTTTGACTTGCAGTACAGGCATTTAACCACTGCGCCACGAGGCGTAGTGTAAGTGGTAGATCCCTACAAAAAGCCAACTTGTTGTCTTCAGGTTTGTTTGTTTATTTGTTTGTTAGACTTGTGTATCTCACCATCTGGCAACAAAGAGCACTCTGGGCATCCCTTTCTCCTTGGAAAAGGACCCAGGGTGGCTTACAGTCCCTCATTACTGTATACAGACCATGAAGAGCCTTTAAATAGCTGTAATAATAATTGCTAAGAAGCCAGAATAAACCATGTTTTGTGACCTGCTGTGGTGAATCTTAAGCATAAGGTCATTTGTGACAAAGCTAGAGGCAGGCACAAAGGGAACCATAAACCAAAAAAACCTGATGGACTGGATTTAATTGTGGTTTATTTCACAACCCAGTTTGCCGATCTGTTTTTGCTGAGGCAGCATTTTCCCCCTTGGGCATTTTGTTTCCTTTGGGGAAAGGGAATGCCCTCCTGACCCTTTCCCACTGTCTCCCTTCCCTCCAGTTCCCTGCTCCTGCCACCACCATGGGTGCCATATTCAGAGACAGTGGGCCTGCCAGGAGAACTGCAATTGAGGATGCGTCTGCAGGCACAAATGGCACACACACCCATCATGAACCTTAAAAACAACCACAGACAGGTGTGGTGTAGTCCCCAGCTTTTAAAAATGATTTCAAATATGCTAAACCAAATTCAGACACAGGTATTTCCAGCATGCAACCACACTCAATATCACCATTTCGTTCTGCTGCACACATGACATGATAGCATCTTATCGGGGTACACAAGGAGCCAGCTTTGTAGCCTGTTAATATTGTTCCACTGTCTTCAAACTTGGCCAAAGCCTTATGCCATGGCATTCCTATATATTTCGTTCCCACCCACCCCAATTTCCATTGTGCAGAAGTCCAGACTGTGAAAAATCCTTAGCCCTTTTTGCCAGCAATAGACATGTCAGTTGTGTTGTTTGTGAAATAAACCAACAATTTCCTTGATGTCATTCCATAGGCAGGTCATAGGCAGGTAGTCCATTCCATGGGGCTTAATATCTATAGTGCAGTCCAAGTTGAAGAAACAACAGTATTTCCACATGCCTTTTGTCCAGTGTACTCTGAAAGTAGGGCATGAGTGAAGGGTTAAATATGCAGACACATATTTATTTTTTATTTATTTATTTTTACAGCTTATATGCCGCCCACTACCCAAGGTCTCTGGGTGGCTTACAACAAGGAATTAAAACAGTTAAGATATCAAATATCAATAAATAATTAAAACAACAGTAAAACCTTATACTAAAATCATCACTAAAATTGCCATCAAAGGACCCCAGTCTATGTTGTATCAATTAAAAAACTTCTGGAACAGGAAGGTTTTTACCTGGCGCCGAAATGTCATCAATGTTGGCGCCAGGCGGATCTCACTTGGGAGGGCATTCCATAACTTGGGGGCAGCTGCCGAGAAGGCCCTATGTCTACAAGCCATCCCTCTCACCTCCTTGAGGGATGGCTCTTTCAAGAGGCCCCCCTGGCTAGATCTTAATTGCCGGGTAGGTTGAGGGCAGGAAAAGGGGGGGGGAGAGAGAGAGACAGAAAATAAGTGAATAGTACAGAGAACACATTTATTCCTGTGGTGATTTAAATATGATATTGCCTAAATCAAGTGACAAGGCAAAGAGTGGTTGAACACTGGTGGCAGAAAGTGGGAGCATGACAGAGTCTAAAACTGGATCAGCCCCATCTGTCTGACGTCTAAGGGCCTTTTCACACGACCCCTAAGATCCGCTGGTCCCTTAAATTCGGACCAGAGATCTTGGGGGTTCGTTTCTGTTCCTGCGTCCCTACCCCTCAGCACTTCCTGCTCCTGTCGGCGTGAGGGGAGGGAAGGAAAAAAGGACAAAAGAAGCCTTTACTAACCTGCCGGTGCCGGTCGAAGTTGCCACGAGCCCCGTTACTTCCTGGTTCCTTCTCAAGGGGCTCTTAAAGGAGCGGGAGGCAAAAAAACAACAGGCAAGCGAGGAGAGCCTGGCACTCTTATCCGCATCAAATATTTTTCACCTCCAGAGAGAAGGTACAAGAAAAGTGCGCTGGGTCGTGCTAAAGTGGGCGGGGGTCGCACTTAATTTTCAGTAAACTCCAGAGCTGGTGGGTAAACATTTCTAAGCTCCGGAGCTGGGAGCCATTTGCAGCGCAGCTTAGGGGTTGTGTATAAACGCCCTAAGAGATACATATAGAACTGAGGAGGAAGTGGAATTGCAGAACGATCATGTTCATACATGACAACTCAGAAAGGCATGAAAGTGACATAAGCACTGCCTTGCCAGCCTACTGTCAGAAGAAAATGAATCAGCAAACCCTGAAGAACACAACATGAGCCAAAACAGGATAGGAGGAATTGCCATGCATTTTTGAGGATTTCATTTACACAATCCAAGGAGAAGCAGTTTCTCTCTTAGATAGATTTCACTGAGTATCATATTCTCCAACATTGTTGGATCTTCTAATTATTTCTGTTGTCAATATTTTCATGATACAATCTGAATCTAATGATTCATGCTTTGAATGGTTGTTTATTTGGTTTATATGCTGTCTTTTCCTCAAAACGTGTAGATGAGGACAATCAGTAGCAACAGCACCGATCCTGTATGATTGGCAGTGATGTATTATGATGCTCTGCCTCTTTGGGCCTTTTTACACGACCCCTAAACTCCGCCCCAAATGGCTCCCAGCTCCGGAGCTTAAAATTGTTTACCCACCAGCTCTGGAGTTTACTGAAAATTAAGTGCGACCACACCCACCTAAGTGGGTCCCAGGGCACTTTTCTTGTACCTGCTCTCCAAGGGTGAAAAATATTGATGTGGATGTGCCGGGCTCTCCTCGCTTCTTTTTGTTGTTGTTTTTTGCCTCCCACCCCTTTAAGAGAAGGAACCAGGAAGTGACAGGGCTCCCAGCAGCTTCCACCGGCCGGAGGTAAGCCTTTATTCTTTTGTCCCTTTTTCTCTCTCCCTCCCCTCACGCAGCCAGCAGCCAGGAAGTGCGGAGGGGTGGGGACGCACGAAGAGCGACAAACCCCTAAGATCTCTGGTCCGAATTTAAGTGACCAGCGGATCTTAGGGGTCGTGTAAAAGCGCCCTTTGTTGTTGTTAGTTGCCATCAAGTTGCCTCTGACTAAAGGCAACCGTATGAATGAGCAGTCTCCAGAGTGTCCTGTCTTTAACAGCCTTGCCCAGATCTTGCAAACCCAAGCCTGTTACTTCCTTGATAGAGAAAGCCTGCTTCATATTCAGCTTTCCTCTTTTCCGGTTGCCTTCAACTTTTTCTAGTGTTACTGTCTTTTTCAACAGGTCTTCCTTTCTCATCATGTACCCAAGATATGAGAGCCTCATTTTTGACATTTGTGTCTCTAGAAAGAGTTCAGGCTTGATTTGATCAAGGATCCATTTGTTTGTCTTTCTTTTTGTTCAGGGTGTCTGTAAAGAGCTCCTCTTTCGACACATTTCAAAGGAATCAATTTTTCACCTGCAACTTTTCTTCACTGTCCAGCTTTCACATCCCTACATAGATCCTGGCCTTGGTCTCCAGTGAAATATCTGTCATTTGATTATCTTCTCTAGTTCTTTCATAGGTGCCCACCTAAGCCTCAATCTTCATCTGATTTCTTGGCTGCTACCTTCATTTGAATTGATGGTTGAACCAAGTTATAAAAATCTTTAACAATTCAGTTGTTTCATTGTCCACATCAAGGACAATCCCAGAGCAAAACATACCCACACTATCTCTGATAAAATGAAGCTGCCCTACTTTTGGCACCTCGTGATCTGTCTGGATTCTGTGGGTAAGACAATAAGGCTGGGAAAAGTTGAAGGAAGCAGGAAAAGAGGGAGATCACGTATGGATGTGTTACCTAAAAATGTCCACAAACAACCCATGAATTTACATTGGCCGGCATTCTATTTCTGCAAAGCAAATGAAATCTAGATGTAGTAAGACAAAAAAATTTGTACAGCACTCTAAGGTGTTCTTCTCACAGGTTGCTGTGCATCCCTTCTTACATAAAACACGTAATGTGTCAGATAATGTCATTTTGCCAAAATAACATGTTTATTCTGGCAAAAAAGTGTGATTTTAAAAAATATTTTAAATCTGTTGTTTAAAGGCAGGGTTTGAATTATTATTATAATAAAATAAATAATATAACCAAAAGAATTGTACTTTAAGATGCCTAGCTTTTCTCAATCACATGTCTTGGTCAAGGATCCATTTGTTTGTCTCCAATTAAATCATTTACTGACACACGCAGATGATTTAAAAGAATGACTCCAGGAAATCAAGGACTTCCACAGATAGAAAAGTATCCTGCTAAACATTTACCGTATACCGTTTGTCCAGAATGTTTTCAAAAGGATATGTGATGGCTACACATGTTGCCAGATGCAATGTAGTTATTTCAACCTTTACTTACTGATAAAAGGCAGCCGGGAGGGGTGTCTATGGATTACCCAGGGACTTGGCCTTGTTTGACTTTGAACTCTGTATTTAATCAGGGTAGAGTTCACATCTAAGAAAACTCCTTGTGGACCAAAGTAAGAGGAACATCAGGATTGACTGGCACCTTCTACACAATTACCGCTCCGTGGATGAAATGCTTGACTTTCTGGACATCACAATGAATTTAGGGAGTATTGTGGTGAGCAAAAAGGGGTTGACGGAGTCTTGAATGTCTTACAGCAGGCTGTGTGAGAATGACTTTCGACCCCAAGTAACATGGCCCCTGTGTCTATTTTGTTTAAAAGGAAATGTATGATTGGCAGTATATCCTCAAATATAAGGCTAGTTTTATTACTGTATATCCTCAAATATAAGGCTAGTTTTTTTATTACTGTATATCCTCAAATATAAGGCTAGTTTTTCAGCCCTAATTTTGAGCTGAAAAAGGGGGCCCTCGACTTATATTCGGGTCAATACTTTTAGCCACTGAGGCAAGTGCTTGGGTCGGTGGCTAAAAGTCATTTTAAACATTGTGTGCTGCTTCTCCTGAAACCTGCCCCCCCCCACGTTGCGGGGGAGTGGCATGCAATGTTTAAAATTACTTTTAGCCACCGAGGCAAGTGCTTGGGTCGGTGGCTAAAAGTCATTTTAAACACTGTGCACCGCTCCCCCCACCTCACAAAGGAGGAGCTGCCAGGCCCGGCTGCATTTCCCACCCTAGACTTATACTCAAGTCAATAAGTTTCACCAGGTTTAGGGGGTTAAATTAGGGGCCTCGACATTCTCGGGTTGACTTATACTCGAGTATATACGGTATATTCTAGTTCACATATTATGAAAAAATAGGCTTAGTTTTCTCCTTTCTCTTTGCATATTTTGCCATTCTTGTTGTGTTACAACTTTCTTCCTCTGCCTTTCTTCATATCTAATTTATATTTGTTGCTGGGACTATTTCTTCTTTGAGCTTCCTTTTCCAGTTTCGTTTGGAACTCTCCCCTTGATTCCAGTGCTTTCTTGTTTTTCTTTTGAGGTTCATGAGGTGAGGCTTTTCTACCTTCTATATTTCCAGGTTACCATTGTTTGCCATCCACCTGGCCCTCATTTAATTTCCATATCTGATTTTGATCCATGGCTTGTTTCTTTCTGATAATGTCCTTGCTTTGATGTTAGAGGATTTTGATATTCCAGTGAATGGCATCGATTCTCACTTATTTTCTCATATTGTTTCTTTTGATCTCAGTTCTTGAATCAGTTTTTTTTAATACAAACTGGTACCAAATGGCTTGATCTTGTTCTTTTCTAATAGGTGTTTTCTCTCTGATATTTCTGATACCAGTCTCTTCTGTGATCATTATATTATACCTTCCAGTGTCACTTAGAGCCTATCCGCCCTGGCATAAAGCATGCTGCTTATATACCACCACACAGCATTGAAAGCATTCTCTGGAAGTGTAAAATTTAGTTATGCAGATTACACATTGCCCCATCCGCCCAGCAAACTCTACTGGATGAAAGGCTGAGTGAACCTTCAGTTGGCATATAATCATGGTTCCCTAATAGCACTGTTTAGTTGGATTAAAAAAATTTGTCCTCTAGATCAGGGCTGTTCAACTTTGAACAGGCTAAGGTCTACTTTTTCCGGCCCAAAGTGCCCGAGGACTACTACACTAAAACCTCTACTTATGAATTTTATCCATTCCGAACAAATGCTCGTAAGTAAAAAAAAGTTGTAAGTAGAGCAGCAGTTTCCCATAGGAATGCATTGAAAACCAATTAATCTGTTCTGGAGGGAACAGATTTCAGTGCGCCATGGCCCTTGAACTGCCCCTCTTGGCTGAGACAGGGAGGGGTGGAGAACATATCCCCTCACTTTTTTATTGAAGGCTGGCGGGCTACTTTTGAACCCTTCACGGGCTACCAGTAGCCCATGGTCTACCTGTTGGACAGGCCTGCTCTAGATCAATGGTTCACCTACAAACCTATTCAGGCTACTGTCCACCAAATGAGCCTATTCAGGCCACTGTCCAACTTATGAGCCTATTCAGACCAGGGTGATGTGAAATCAAGGTTAACTATAAATTGGAGAACTCACCACTAACTTTTCTCAGACTTACAAAGCTGTTTGGATGAGTAGCAAAATGTTTCAGTCTCTCAAGAAAAGAAGTCCAGTTGCCATAACTCGACTTCCAGACTTGTCCTCTAGTGTTAAAAAGATCCATCCTTCCCCCTGAAGAGTTGAACTATATCTTTCTAGCAGAGAACGAGGGCATGCAATCTTTTGGGGACAATTCATTGAGATGAAAACTAGCTCTTTGTCCTGCCTTGGGAAGCAAATAACAAGAGTTAAAATAGATTTCATTGAAGATAAGGAACTTTCAAGCCCTGTCTGGATTGTACATAATGTCACAGTGTGGAGGGGTCTTATTATTCCACTACATTGGTGTTCTGTTTCCATCCCATTTCATGATCTATTGATGTAGATATTTTTAACAGCCGTTGCCGCCTTCTCTTTCTTCCTCCTGTAACCTCTGCTGGCAACTTGGGTTCTTCTTTTTCTTCATTTAATTCCATTTTCTACTCTTCACTAATATGTACCACTTTCTACATGCAAAGCTCATTCTGTTTTGCCTGAGGCCTTGGTTTACTTCTTATTAGGTGCAGTATCAAAATGGAAACATTGGGTGTGGTCTATTCCAATCTGGAGCTGCTCTCTTCTGTCCCCCTTTTGGCTGTGCAGAACTGCTTCAGTGTTCTCCTGATGTATAGATGGATCAAAATATGTTGAAGCATAAATATGTTGGTGTGGTATTAATGCATTGCTACACCAAAATTGATAAATATATTGTTAAACTATCACAGATTCTAAAGTTTAGTTCTAAAGAACTAAGGTATAAGTAAGTATTAAGTATCATAAGCTTGCAAAAATTGGAGATGGCCGCTGTGCTTATCAAATACCACTAGCAGGCTTGTTTATGCATACCTAAGCTTATTATGGCAGGGCACCGGGTGCAGAGTATTTCACCTGTCCACCGCTGGTTAGAGCAAATAATATATTTATAATATATTTCCCAGCTGCAATTTATGGTATCAACAACAACAACAACAACATCCTATCAAAATTACTTGATCTGCCCAATAGCTGCTTGGACTTCTTGTAGGACTCTGTGCTTCTTTGCTGGGTTTGCCTTAAATGGACTTGCTTTTTGCCAGATTGTTTGTTATATGGGAAGTTATCTTTCATCTATAGTACTTTTGTCTTCCTAATGCTGGCCTCTGAAACTTTATTCTGAGCCTTCTTCAATTCTCTCCTTTATACCTTGCCTTTGGATTTCACTATCTTTTCTATACTATGATACATATCTCTGTTTTTAAAATCCCACTCTTTCATGCAGAGGTCCAATTCATATTTCAAATGAGTCTGAAATATGGCTAAGACTGAGTTGCATGTATTTTTTTTAGCAGTCATCTTTCCCACACACATTTGATATAGCAGTGTTGTCATCTTTGTGGAGCATGCACACAGTCCTGGTTTTGTTTCAGATTTACCTCTTTCCTCTGCTCCTCATATTCCAGGCAGTAATAGAATTTGCACTTTTTTTTGTTTGATCTTCCAGAAAGTCATATGGACCCTCTTTGTTCATATTCAAAGCAGAGATGGTGTTTGTGTCTATTATGTGGATCATGTTTCTCCCCTTTTGAAGTCTCTTCACAGATTTCCGTTAATTACAGGAATGAATATAAGCATCTTGTTCTTATGTTTAAAGCCCTTCCTGGTCCGTCTCCTTCCTATCTGTCAATCTGGTTTCCTGCTGTTTGGCTAGTTGCTCCCTAGTTTTGTTATTACAGGCAATGTTTTTTTATTTCATTTGAACTGTACATTTTAAATTATGTTATTCATTTTTGGGGGGAGCTGAGTCGTGGAAGCGGGATTTCTTTTCTTCTGGGAGCAAAATGTTTTGCTACTCATTCATGTAGCTTCTGCCTATGTCACCCACTCCTGTTGATACAGGCACAATCTGTCTCCCACTTATCATGCTATCCCTTCATCAGTCCCCGGGCAAATGAAAACCATTTCACACCTCCACCAGGAAGGCTACTGCTAATGATCCATACTTAATGGGTGTTGGAAAGGGTTTGCTTTGGATCAGCTTTCACTCAATCCAGGCCATTGTTCATCAAACAAGCCTTTTCAGGCCATTGTCCACCTAACGAGCCTATTTAGACCAGGGTGAGGTGAAACTAAAGTGAACTGTAAATTGGAAGCCTTCCACCAACTATTTCTCTGACTGAATAAGCTACATGTATGAGTAGCAAAATATTTTGATCCCACAAGAAAAGAAGTCCAGTTGTCATGAATCAATGCCCAGATAACCTCACCTGGATATCCACAGCCTTATTCACTTGGTATTGTTAATATTCTCCCCCTTTCTAATCTGAGTTGTTGTCTTTCCATGAGCCAACAAAGTGGCTGCCCCCCATATTTATTTGTTCTTACCTTTAATGTTGCCTTTTTAATGCTGTAAGATCCCTCTTCGCAACTCTGAATATTGTCCTTCACCTTTGAAGCCGCCTTGGGACCTTTTCAAGCAGAAAGGCAGTGTAAAACCAAATAAATAAATAAGTAAATAAATTATGTGTCCAATCAAATTATTCTATCGTTTTCCAATATATTTATCTAGCATTATAGGCCATCAATGAAAATAAAGGTCAACACAGTTTTCTTTCCTTGTCTTATTCGACTTTAAACAAAGCTACAGTCTGAATGATGTAATACCAACTAGTGTTAATATATCACCACCTACACTGACAATTTCTTTTTTTTAAAAAGAATCCCCCCAGCTCCTGATAGCCCTACCTCAATATTTCTGCATTAGACATCTCTTCACACATATGATGATGAGTAAAAAGACACAGAGCACCCCAATGTGGAAGACAGTGACATGGCCTCTAATTATATTTTTCATCTGCAACCTTGCCCAGCATAGTCAAAGGTGAAGGATGATAAGAATTGTAGGCAAAAAAAAAAAAATCTAGAACGCTATAATTACCCCCATCATGAACACTAGCATATGACCTACATAGGTTTGTGTTGGAGACGCATATTGGATGGGATGCTTAAGGCGCTTAGAGCAGATGTTATTTTGATAGGAATCTTTATTGGAATAATTCCTTATGCTAGCAGTGGCATCAAAGTAGAAAGCAACCAAAGGCAATGACCACACATTGAAATCAACCAGGAATGGGGAATGGATGGCCCTCCACATATTACTGGACTGCAACTAGCATCAGCTTGAACCAGCATCACAAGCAGATATTTATAATGCAGCTACTGTATACATGGAGGGCCACACATTTCCCATCTCTGCAGTGGTAGCACTGCCATTAAATATGACACAGTGCAGGAGACATCACTGTGACGACACCTCCCTTTTTATACATGTGATTGTGATGAAAAATGTGAAGGGTAGGGAACCAACTTATTAATCTTCACAATATCCACTTGGTAATGCTGCCACCTTTTTAATTGTCGCCTTATGATCTGGGACAGACTCAGATGTATAACATAAAATATTAATGAAGTTTATTGAGAAAATAAAGAAATGCAATAATGATTGACGTTGGTATGTGTTGCCTTAAACATAAAATAGATTAATTCAACTCTTCAAGCCTCCCTGTCTTTAATAACCAGTAAACAGTAAAGCCCTCACTGCCTGACAGAACTCTAACAGAGCTGTGCTCTCTCCCAGTACTCACTCTTCTTAACTTCCTTAACTTAACTCAACTCTTAACTCAACTCAACCCCCCTTAACTGACTGACTCTCAGAGACGAGGCTCCACCCTTTTTATACCATACCATCCCCCGCCCTCCTGCTTGGATTGGCTGATGATTTACATATGCATTTCTCCTGCTTCCAGGGTGTTGTCACAATCACATACAAGATCTGTCACTGTAGATAGCTTGGCTTCCCACAATGGGTTCTTCCACAATGTTTTCCCCCTCTTCTTGAGTGACATTGTTCAATCCCAGCAATCAAGACACCATTTTTCTCATATCATCAAATGTCTCTGTTGTATCCACAGATGCCTCTCTTGTTTCCATCTATGTAGCCAGATTTAGAATTACCTTCCAGCAGAACTGCAGTACAGTGTTTTGCTTTTCTTTTCTTTTCTTTTTTGGTCTATATAGAATATCAATATCATCTCAGCACAAGCAAGAGACGTGAGATGTGGCAGGGGTGGTAAAATCTGTAACTCAGCCCTTTGTGACATTCGCAACGCAGTTGAAAATTTGGCCTATGTCACTATTGTCAGCTGTGCTTTCAATACTACTTGTTCAAACCAGCAGTGCTACAACTAAAACATAATATCTTTAGAAGCTGACTCTAATGAAAAAGAAAGAAAGAAAGAAAGAAAGAAAGAAAGAAAGAAAGAAAGAAAGAAAGAAAGAAAGAAAGAAAGAAGTTATACTATGAGTCACTTTGGCAAAAACTGGTGGCCAACCTTCTGTTTACTTGGTGTTGCTATTGTGTGGGCTGCTGTAGAGAACACCAGATTTACTATGTGGTGGCCAGTCTATGAGACATCTCCCTTCAAAAGCAAACAGCAAACCAAGATGGGGTTCCAGATGACAGGAATTAGCATGGAAGGAATGGCACATGAGCTCATTTGGCAACTTCCAGCAGGAGGCAAGAAGAACATAAACATGTCACCAGGAATGTGCTTCCAGATACAACAAGCCAAGATTTTTTCCATTTATTTTGGGTGATTATTTCATGTGTCACTGTGACAGAACTAGTCTTTCATGATTATTTCACATGTCACTGTGAGAGAACTACTCTCTCCCAAAACTCATCTGTCAAAAGCACTTGTTTAAAGTTCCCACAGATAAAATGACTGCATTTATTAATATGTATTCCAGTGTTTGTGCAGTCATTTTCAGGTGATGTGTTGAAGTTGGGGTCCATGTTATCATCACATAATTAACATCAGGCTGGTAGCTTAGAATTCTCCCAGGTCAACTTTCTGTCTACAGAGGGATTTTCTCATTTTTCAACCTAATTTTCCATCAGCTGTCACCAGGATCTCTGGCAGGGCAAAATGCTTATGTTCGTGTTTCAAGGCACTCCCAACTGGTTCCTCCAACCCACTGAAACTAAATTCTTATACAGTGGTCCCTTGTATAACAAACAGCTTGTATAACATAAAATTTGTACAACATAAAAAATTCCGGAGATAGGGGAAATTTGCTTAACGCAATTGCCTATGGGGAGAATCCGTGCAACATAAAAATGGGATTACTCCATTTTCAATGCATTCCTATGGGAATTTGTATAAAGGAAAATTTGCTTAACATAATTTCATTTGGAACAAATTAATTCCTTTATACAAGGTACCGCTGTATATTAATTTGTCCTATTGCTTACAAAGAGACCTACAGCATAGCCCCATGCATTTTTTCTGAGAATGAAGTTCAGCAGGCCCTATGATCTGTCAAGCAGGCATAGGGTTGCAACCTTAGGCTGCCATCTAGCCATCTTTTCCTAGGAAGGATGCCTAGTGAGCATCAGAGGATTCATCCGAGAACATAAATCAGGCTTCTTTCGATGTCGGAGGGGTCAGCTTTTGGGAGGGGTGGGGCTGAAGGAGAGAAGGATAGGGTGGAACTGTTTCTAGACCAACTGATTATGGAAAGTGGCATGAGGGAAATCTGGCCAGTGGACTTAAAATATGGGTAAAATCCATCTTATCTGGTAATATGGCAACCTAAAAAGGCAGGCTGGGTGCCTATTTTTTGGCAGCCAGGCAGAAGGTGCCCAGTAGCACTAGGGCATGGGGTGTCCAAACTTTTTGCAAAGAGGGTCAGATTTGGTGAGGTGAAAATGTGTGGAGGCCGACCATCCAGCTGCATTTGGGCCCCGGGCCGGACTTTGGATAAGTCTGTATAACATGCAAAGAGGCGGGGAGGATGCTGCAGCAACGGAGCCGGGGGCGGGTAGGCTGGGCAGGTGGCTGGGGTGGTGGTAGACAGAGGCAGGGAGGGCAGGCAAAACATAAAACTGCAAGCTGACATCTCCATCCTGTAAGGGGAGGGGCCAGCTGGCAGGGATGCATGACAGGCTGAGCTGGTGGGGAGAAGAGGTCACGGGCCGCTCAAAATTTGAAAACGGGCTGCATTTGGCCCCCGGGCCTGACTTTGGACATGCCTGCACTAGGGCAACTAGTCTGTGCGGTCTTACTTCTATCATGGATGGCAACTGGGTAATTGTTCCAGGCTTCATACTGCTACTGGGGCTTGTGGAAAGCCTGCTAGCTTCAAATGAACTTTCATGGGCTATTTACTTATTTATTGGATTATATACTGCCCATCTAGCTACTTGGCTGCTCTGGATGATGTACAATAACAAATAGAACAAAAATGACATAATGATTAAATAAAACATCATGGTATAACATAATGAAACTAAATATAACAGTAACGAAAGAGTAACAACAAACCACACAATCAAAGAGAACACAGACAAGAACAAAGCGGGAAGGGGATTTTAGCATATATCCCCCATCTGGTGTCTTGGGATATCTACCAGGTTCTGAACACAAACTTCACTAGCTTCACCCATAATTGTCTGCAAGCTCCTGCCAGTTCTATCAGCCAGTACTAGTCACCTTCAGACTACAGGTCTCTCTGCTGGTTTCCCACTGTGAGATGAAATCTCACCTGCCTATTTTCAGTAGAGGACTTGATGATGGGCTGAGGTGACATCAACAGTCCCTCAGAATTAGGGCCTTCAGCTTTCCAATTTGGCCTTTCGATATTTGCTCTAAATATGCAAGTACAACAAAAATGAATTCATAAACAAGAGAAGAAACCACTGTTTCATTTAACTGCAGGCAGTGGTGAGAACTCTTAGCCTTTGACTCAGAAAATGTACTCTTGTGGAAAAACCTGATCCAGACTTTTGATCACTGCAAAAAGTAAAACAAAACACAAATATTCATTCAATACTCTCCAAATTTTGCTTGATAAAATAATTACCCGAGAGATAAACTTAGACTGATAATTTTATTTCAGAGTAATCTTTCACAGGTTGCAATTCATTTCTCCAGATACAGTGTCAAAGAGAAACTATAATAATAAACATCTGCTAACTTACAGTGGCCTTTTTGTGTCGTTGGTACAAGGGGCAAGGATGTTTGCCCCTTTCCACTCCCACAATGCTCCTCCAACATTCATTTTATTTTCTGCCTAATGAATGATTTTACAAATGCATCAAATATATGATTACTCTCTTTCATTCACCTTTTAATTTTAAATATAATTATCAAAGTGCTACTTAGAATAATGTGCTGTGAATTCTAACACTGTGCAAAAACTGGCCCCAGAAAGGAGCAGCCATAGGCCTTTTGTAAGAGGAAAGACAGCCAACATGAATTTTCAGAGAATATGTTCTCACACAATGTTTGCTTTTCTTTGTTCCCTTTTCTTCTTTTTTATTTCCTTTTTGGTTAGTTGAGGCCAGGAATGCAATGCCCGAGAAATCATCTCATTTGTTTGTGTTTGCGCAGACTGCTCTCTTCTGGATGTGTGTGTGTGTGTGTGTGTGTGTGTGTGTGTGTGTGTGTGTGTCTGTGTGTCTGTGTGTCTGTGTGTGTGTTGTGTCATTAATGTCTTGACTGACTCTTTGTGACCCCATGACCATAGTGAAGTGCTTATTACAGAACTTTCCCTATGTGCTGTTTTGTTAAAAGTTAAAATCCACATATCCCATGTACTGCTTTCAAGCCTAAGTGAACATTTGATTATCTCTCATCTCAAAGCATGTGTTTATTTCATTGTGGGTCTGGTAATTGGAAATGGTAAATAAGAACATAAGAAGAGCCATGCTGGATCAAGCCGAAGGCCCATCTAGTCCAGTTTCCTGTATTTCACAGTGGCCCCGCCAAATGCCTCTGGGAGCTCACGAGACTAGATATCAGTATCCTGATACTCCCCTGCATCTGGCTCTTGCACTACCCTGTTTTTAAGCTTGGAGACTACACTTTTGAAGGCATCCAGGCCAGATGCCATCACCACCTCCTGTGGCAGGGAGATCCACAGACAAACAACACACTGGGCAAAGAAGTATTTTCTTTTGTGTTCTCACTCTCCTAACCCTCAATTTGAGTGGATGTCCCCTAGTTCTGGTATTTTGTGAGAGGGAGAAGAGCGTCCCTCTATCCACTTTACTCCTGCCCTGCATAATTTTGTACATCTCAATCATATGGGGCCAGTCATTACTTCCTGCCCTCATCCTGCACATTGGAATAGTCAAAATGGACCAGGGATCCCAGCAAGTCTTTGGGTCCAAGTCCAGTTTTTTTGGTACCAAATTCCAAGTCCAAGTAGTCCTAAGTTCTAAGCCCCAAGTATAAAAACAGTCTTTTCCACAATGAAAAAGGGAGGGTGGGTGGGTTCCAAATCATGAGCTGAGCCCAAGACATTGGAAAAAAACCCGAGTCAAATCTAAGTCATGTTGCCAGTGCAAATTGAGTCTAACTTGAGAGCAAGTCCTGCAACTTGACTCTCCATCCCTGCAAAGGACCAATCAATTCCCCTTCATGCCTTTTAAGTTCCTGCTATATAACTCTATAGATGTTTGCCATTTAATTATCACCACGTGTTGAAGGTACATTTATGGGCAATCTTAATCCTGAACATAAAGTAGCTCTCAGGAAATATTTCTTTCTCAAAATGCACTGTTTGCATAGTATTTAAAATTTTCATCATGCACGGGTCTGTAGAGGATTTATAACATTCTTTAATTTGAGAAATACTGTTGACTCTTGGAAATATGAACACCGTGTACCAGTGAAGATGAGGCTCCAAAATATTGAAAGTGCAGCCAAATTGTAATCTACAAATCGCCTTTTACCAGAAATTTGAAACATTAATCATTTAAAATCAAAAACCATCTGAATCCCATAGCCAGTAGGAGTCATATTTAATGACTCCCATCAATTCAAATCCTAAGGTGTCTTAGGGAACAAGCTTTTAAGATTTAGCATAATCAAAAGATTACAATTAGTTTTCCCAAGTATGTAATAGCATCTGAACAAAATCAGCATTTCCATTCAAAAAATAGTATGTGATGTATTTTCTCCCTCTGTTCATCATTCAGATTTTGACCCATTCATTGAATTGTCAAATAGATTTCCCCGTAGATTGATCAACTTCATTGCTGTCAAGATAAAAGGCTGGGGTTCAGAAACAGACAAAAAGAGATCAGCTGCATAGAGGAGAAGATTCAAATAATCATCCACAAAGCCATGAATGTTAGTATTTAATAGCACTTCTCTTCACCTCGAACACAAGTCAAATATCAAGGGACAAATCTGACACACTTGTCTAATTTCCAGTGCAAAATTTCACAAGGAAAACAAATTTAGCTAATCTAACAAAGACAGGTTGCCAAACTAAGCAGAAAAACAGTGGAAAAACAGCACCCTGGTCACGTCTTTCCTTTCTGCAGAGCAGAAGGAAAAGACATGCGACCACAATCAACATTAGGACATCTGCTCCTTATTTGTGCTTAACAAATCCCACTTGGTCTGCATCAACCAAAGAGGTAATATTTGTTCAAGCTTATTTGCAGTGATGGCAGTTAGTACCTTAACATCAACCTTTGAGTGATATGTGTTTGTAGCTTGCGCATTGGGTGAGAGCTTTTCCAGGCTTTAGGGATCACAACGCACTAAGCCTCATATAACAAGGATAGCATATATCTAGAATGAAAAACCTCCTTAAGCAAACCATGGCATTTTGGAATCAAGAGATCTGTTAAAGCTTTATACCATTCAGTAGTTAAGCCATCCAGGCCTGGTGATGTCACAGCATTCTTACTCATAATTGCACTTCTAATCTCCTTTGTACACAAGCATGCAGCTAAAAACGGCTATTAAGTAAGTTGTCTGACTAGGAACGGTGGGTGAAAAATGATTCTATATCCTGTTCTGCAATATTTCATGATCTGCACAGTTCAGAACAGAATTTATAACTAATATCAATAGGAGACACATACAGCATATAGTGTTAGTCCCCTTAATTTTTTGCGGGTCTCTTACTGCTTTCCCAATTTTTAAGACAATATTCTGCCTTCAAAGAAAGTATATTATCCCATATTATCACTGTATCACATTTCACGGAAAGTTATAAAACCATGAAGGAAAGCTAGCAAGTTTAACCTGAAAGGAAAATGATTGGCCATTTTATTGCTCCAGGAAACTGATAATTCTTCTGGGACACTGCCACATCCTGCTGATACAGGTTGGAATGTCTCCTGAAACATGCTGGAACCACCCTAAAATTCTTCCTAGCTTATTTTGGGATTTGATATTTCCACAGCAGTGGCCCTCCAATCTTCAGACTTCAGTGATGTATTAAGTGTAGAGATGGGCACGAAACAATTTTTTATTTTGTTTTTGTTTGTTTTTCATTGCGTTTCAGAATGAAGCCTCTGTGAGAGGCTTGCTTCTATGGGGTTAGAGTCACTTTGCTGCCTATGGGTGACTTGGAGCCCTTGTAGGAGACCAAAAGTCTCTGCCTGCCTCTGTGGGAGGCTTGTTTCTATGGGGTTAGAATCACTTCCATGGCTCTGGATGACGTGGAGCCCAAAACACACTCTCCTGCCTCTATGGGTGACATGCTTCTTTGGAGGTAAAGTCATTTTCCTGCATCTGTCTCTCTCTGCCAAAAATCCATATGAGAGAGACAGTGTTTTAAGAAGAAAATTGAAAAATGAAATGAAATGAAAAACAAAATGAATTTTCACTTAAAAATTCATTTAAAATGAAATGAAACAAAACCAAGAAAAACGAACCCCAAAATTAAACGAAACGCCATTTTCCATTTTGTGCCCATCTCTAATTATATGTTTTCATTCCATGCAAATAAATTGTTATCCATTTATTTCAATGGGAATAAAAGGGCCATGGAATTCCATCTCTTCTCCTCCCACCACACTCCAGTTGCAGAGACAATTCATCTGTATTATCATGGCATAACATTATAAGAAATCCTCACCTGCAGCCAGATTCTGGCTGCATCTGGAGCAAGGTTGGTGAATTTGTGGTCCTTGTGTGGAACTGCAGCTCTTATCAGTTCTAGTCAGCCTAACTTAAGAGGATGGATGATAAAAAGAACACAAAAACATATGGTGGGTTATATTATAGTCTTCTACTGAGTCAAAGATGTACACTTCTTAGACAGTGAAGACAGGTGGTTCAAGACAGGAGCCAGGGAGGCCATTCATGTGTGTATACACAACCTGTCTCTCAACACGGATGGAGGATTTAGGCACAATCTGTCCCTATTTATCAAGATGCCCCTTCATCTATCCACAGAAAAATCAGGACCAATTCATACCTCTCCCATAGTTAAAGGGTGTGGGAAGGGCTGCAGAGGTGTGACTTTTCACACACCCCTGGCTATTGTCCATCTAATAAGCCTATTCAGGCCAAGTTGAAGTGAAACCAATGTGAAGTACAGTATAAATTGGTGATTTCCTAACAATTTAGACTTCCTCAGGCTGAGCCTAAGTAGCAAAATGTTTTGATCTAACAAGAATCAGAATCCAGTGGCCATGACTCAACTTCCAGATCATCTCACCTAGATAATCTTCACAAATGAAAGTCCCCATTCTAGGTAACTGGTTTGGAGATGTCTAGAGCCATGGGTTCCACTTTTCATTCCCAGTGAACAGAGAAAGGGAGGGAGGGAAATCAGTAGGCCTAAGAATACCAATGTCAGGTTGAGGTCAGTGCAGGTCATAACAGGAAAAGGTCCTCTTTCTACTCTTCTCTATGCAAAGACAGGCATCTTGAATGTAAGCCATGTTGTACTCCGTCATGTCCAAAACAAACAGAGTCATATGCATGTTGAAACAGAAAAAGATGCAAAATAGAATGCTAAGGGAAGTCAGTAAGGAACATCCTGTACTGGAAGTACACAAGGCCCAGCCATGGCCCCTAGGGGTTTTACTAAGTCAAAATTGCAATTCATTTGCTCATAGTGTTTCATTAATATATCTGTTGACCTAGAAGCCCACCATATATTAGTACTACTGATGGAAATAGAACAACAATTTATCAGGCAAAAAGAAAACCCTGTTTCATTTGTTTGTTTGATAATCAGCACTGATGGCAGGCTCAACATCAATGAGACAATATGCCAAACAATCTTGTTCTCAATTCCCCCCACCCCGTGTGTGTGTGTGTGTGTGTGTGTGTGTGTGTGTCTACAAACTAGGTACAGCTTTTACATTAAATCCGGTTGCTTCCTGTCATTTGTCCAAATCTAGGCCATCTAACCACATAATTTCCTATCCTGTTTAGCAACTTTGCTTTTAACCATGCTCTTTTATGCCTATTGAAGAAAAGGGTTTTTTTGGGGGGGTCTCACTTTCAAATTACCCTAAACGTGATTGTGTTACTTTAATCTGCCTCCTTAAGAACTCTGTTGGACACCTGAAATAGTTTTACTAAATATCATGCCAGAAATTAAGGATACTAAGATAAAGCATTTGTTATTGCATACTATTACAATTGCAAGAATTGCATTTGCTAAATACTGGAAACTGACTGAAACACTCACTACATAAGAACTTGTGGAAAAATTCTTTGAAGCCGCTGAGATGGACGTAACATCAAAACTGAGAAAGGATACAGAACTGCAGAAGCCAAGAGACAGCTGGAAACCACTCTACAATTTTTATGAAAGAGAAATGTGAAACTAAATAACTCTAATAGTATTACTGTATGAATGTTATAGCTATTAGTATTTATATAAGAGAAATGCTGTAAGCATACTACTTGAGTTCTCCTGTTTATATCCTTAGAAATCCCACTCCCCCGTGCCCTGGGAGGGGGGTTCAGGAGAAGCGGCACGTGATGTCTTTATGCTACAGAGCCAAGCACTTGGCTTCATTGCTTAAAGACATTTTAAACATTGCACACCACTTCTCCTGGCCCACCTGGGTGTGGGAGAGTGGTGCGCGATACCTCCATGGAGCCAAGTGCCGGCTCCAGCTGAATGGTGCTGGGGTGGGGAGAAAAACCTTTATTTCCCCACCCCAGTGCCAATCAGCTGGAGCCCGAGGCCTGGAAAATGAGAAAAAAGGTTTTAAAAGCCTGGGGTTTTAAAACCTTTTTTTCCATTTCCCCAAGGCCGGGGCTCCAGCTGATTGGCACTGGGGTAGGGGAGAAAATCATTTTGTTTGCCCACTCCAGCACCAGTCAGCTGGAGTCTGGGGCTTGGGGAAGTGGAGGAAAGCTTTAAAAAGCCAGGGTTTTTAAAACCTTTTTTTTTGTCCCTCAAGCCCTGGGCACCATTCAGGGTACCACTGTAATGCGGCACTGCAATATAACGAGACTGCAGTATATGAACAGCAAAAGGGTGGGGGAGCACTGTAGTTGAAGAAGAGAAGCATGTGTTGGCAGATTATGTAAAAAATAGTACAGAGCCAGCATTATTGGAGGTTTAAGAACAAGGAGGTGTTTAAAGTAAAGCACACAAAGGGTCAATACAGATAATGATGCAAACACGAGCTGATAGCTGGCATAATAAAGTACTGCATGGGCAGTTCCTCAAAAAAAAATCAAAGGAAAAGTAGATGAGGAAAAGACTTGGTTATGGCTCAGCAATGGAACACTGAAAAAAAGAGACAGAAGCCGTGATTTTTGCAGCTCAAGAACAAGCTATTAGAACAAAAGCAGTTAAGGCTAGAATAGAAAAATCAGCCGAGTACCCCACATGTAGACTCGGCAAAGAGGCGGATGGAACTATCGACCATATATTGAGTCATTGCAAGAAAATTGTTCAGACTGATTGCAAACAGCATCATAATGTAGTTGCTCAAATGGTCCACTGGATTTGTGTCAGCCTGTAGCAAAGAACTAGTGGGATCATAAGCCTGAAAAAGTGATTGAAAATGAGCATGCAAAATTTCTTTGTGACTTCCGAATATAGATAGACAGGGGTTTGGAGCATAATACCCCAGATATTATGACTGTGGAGAAGAAAAAAACTTACATATTTTTACACTAGCTAAAACTATCTGAAATACAACCAAAAGTAACACCTGAGCAGGGCAGTAAGTGGCAGGATTTTTTAAAGGCTATTACTTTGTATGGTCACCGTCAGAAAAACCACATATTTTCACACAGACAGAAATTTATCTAAGCCTTGTACATATAACTTGTGTATAAGAATAATATATCTATTTGAACAAAGAAAAGCAGAGCCATAACTTCAGAATATTGGCAAATAGCACCATCTGTGACCCATTCTGCCTTTGGACTTGGATAGGGACACCCACTAAGAAAAAAAGGAGAAGAAAAGCAGAATATTTCTCCAAAGGAACAGAAAGTTTCTGCTCTTTAAATAAAGGAAAAGAAAGGATAGAGAACAGATCCAGGAGGTATTGCTATTTATCTTCCTGTCACTCCCCCAAAAGATTCAACTCCAGATTTTGGCCCTCGTTGCCCCACTGTAGTTACAGCCCTGACCATAGGGCCCAGAATGTGTGCTAGCTTTTTAGATCTCCATACCTTTTCATCAGATAGATTAGCAAAACCAGATTGGATGCTAAAAGCCATAGAAAGCTGGTACCATGAAACACCAGTAAAAGCACAATTTCAGAACAAGCTCTTTTCAGTGGTGACGTACAAATAATCCTTCCTGCCTCAGTGAGGGGGACTCTTATCAAATTCCAGTAAAAGTTATTAATGAAGCCAGATGTCTTGCTTTTTAATACTTTGGCAGGTGTAAATCCTCACTCCTACAGTCTCTGGAAAATATTTTCCACTGAACTCACATATTCCAGTGCTTGGTGTCATTCTATTATGAATCAAAGAGAACCGAAGCCAAACTTCATCTGTCTGTGAATTTATATCACTTATAAGACATCCACTTCCTAAAGAGGACTGTGCCAATTTTTAAAAGAACACAAATGACTCATGACTTTTTCTATAAAGCATCAAGGCCAGAAATTCTAATTCATTATTTTCATGGGCAAAGAGCTCTACCCCTGGAAAGCTGACCGAGCCATCTGATGAGGTGCTGGTTGTACTTGGACAAGCACTCCAATGGCTTCATCAGATCAGCTTTCCTCAGTCGGCGTTCCGAGCATGTAAATATTGAGCAAAAATAATTGGGCCTTTAGCAGTGGATATTCCAAGGATTTACCATTTAGGTGCTGTCAAGTTGATTCCAATTTGTGATTCCAAACAGTCCCCCCACCCCATGAATCTCCATGGCCGAGCAGGGATTTGAACCCAGACCTCCGTCTGACACTCGGTTGCACCAAATTCTGCTACTTCCTTGGGCTTATAACCCAAAGGTACCTATTATAGGATATTCTAAAATATTCCAGTGTAAAAAAATAAAATGTCAAGAGTTTTGTTCTAAAAGAATTTCCAATATGCGACTCAGCAAATGTCATCCACGATCCTTTTGTGCCGTTAGTCTCCTGTATACAAAAGACAAACATGGAGAGCTTTAAAATTATGTGTAACTGAATATACAAAGAAAATTTAAATGGAAATTCTTGAGGTTTCATCTAATTCTTATTTTTGCAAATCTGCTGAGCATTTTGGTCAAATTATTGAATCTAGAGGGTCCCATGTTTGCCATTCCTGGGACTGAAAGAAGACTTGGTTTCTGGGTATGATTTGTTTAAATCATCTGGTTCTTCGTTTGGATATCACTTTTTAGCATGGGGTACTCAAATTAATTCCTCCATGCCTGCTCCTAACATGTGGAGGGAGAAGCAGAGCTGATATGAAATGCCCTGCAATGCCTGTGCCCCTCGTGACTCCACTGTTCACTCGTCTTGATTTTCCTCACCGTCACATCAGAAAAGGGATATTTAAAGAGGTCCTGTGAGTAATGGGGCCAGCAGGTGAGAAGAGAAGGTGCCTACGTGAGCATTTCGCCCACTGCTTGGTCCTCTGTGGGGACAGGCTGGTTCACTCCTAAAACTGGCAATAAGGCAATGTCTTTGCTACAGCAAAACAGCTTGCCAGAGCATTTGTACCTACATCTTTCTGGGGCCCTGTCTCTTTTGCTTCAGTTCCAGCATGTGTGATTGCTGGGACTCAATCAAAATCAGCTGATTGGCTGGCCCATTGGAGAAGTTACTTAACCGGAGAGTTCTTGCTGACTCTCCTTTTGAGGGCATTTTGAGGACATTTCAATTGCTGCTAATGTTATCAGGGATGCTGTGAAACTGGTGTTTAAAAAAACACCTTGTCACCAAAGCATCACTTATTCCCTGTCTCAGTCAGCTCAGCAACCATTACAAAGCAACAGGATACTTCTGATTCAAGGCAGGAAAGATATAAAGGAAAAACTTCCAGTTTCTCAGATTCACTAAGCAGCTTTATAGGATGCTGTCGAGGTTATAGACAGGTTAGACAGGCCCACACTAACCATTCCACTGTACTGCCCAAACTTTCCTGCTGTGGGTACATCCCAGGAGAGTTCAGTCTTTTCTTTTTTTTTAGTAAAGTTTTTATTAAAAAGCAAAACAAGAAAAAACTATACATAAAAAAGAGAAAAAGAGAGGGGATTTTTTTCTAAAAAGCATGTGCGTGTGTTGTGTCGTTACAGTCGTGACCGACTCTTCGTGACCCCATGTCCATGGAGTTTTCTTGGCAGGAATACTGGAGTGGTTTGCTAGTTCCTACTCCAGGCGCCTACAGCACCTGGTATTCCCTGGTGGTCTCCCATCCAAGTACTAACCTGGGCTGACCCTGCTTAGCTTCCAAAATCAGGAGAGTTTGGATGTGCTTAGGGCATCTAGGCAGCTCTAAAAAGCATACATATTATATATTAAATGTGTGCTAGCTGTGCAGGAAAATGCATCATCCATCCTCCCTGTATAATTGGCCAGCACCGGGGAGAAGGAAATATGACATCGGAGGCTTCTTCTTTATTGGAGTTTAACCCTGCTCGAGCCCAACGCACAGTAAGGGATTTGCTGACTTTGTTCTGGACAGTTCCAATCACCAGCTGGGCTCCCACATTTTGTTTCAGAACCGGATCACTTCCAAAATGAAACACCCATGCCTAGTACAGAACAGTGTGTGAAATCAGCACTAAACATAACATACCAAGTTTTACATACAGGTTTGTACATAGCCCATAAGTGTAGTAGAAAAAATGGCTTCTCTCATATGAACACTCTGTGTTACATACCCTCAAAGAGCACCAGCAGTCTGTTGTAACAAGCACTGGGACTGTCCAATGACTGGCCCATTTTGTCAGTCTTTTTCAAACAACTCCTTGGTGTGTGTGTGTGTGTGTGTGTGTGTGTGTGTGTGTGTGTGTGTGTGTGTGTGTGTGTGTGTGTGTGTGTGTGTGTGTGTGTGTGTGTGTTTTGCTTCTGGGTGGAACCTGTATATTATTAACTTCTTTCCCGGTGGCTTCTCCAGTTGCTCATATCTTAGTGTTGTAAAGGTAATGGATTGTTGTGCTCTATTTTTCCAAATGTGTTAAATGTGGTTTAGTATTAATTTTTGTTTACTGTTTTTAATATAATGCTTTTTTAAAATATTTGTACACTTGTTTGTATACTTACTGTTTTTAGCTTTTAAATATTGTGTTTTCAGTTATGCAATCTACCTTGTGTCCTTTACAAGGAGAAAGGAGGTATAAAAATAGTTTAAATAAATAATACTTATTTATTTAATAAATAATATATAGGAGACCTACAGAGATCCATTTCCTGGCTGCAGCTTAGCTTTTGCAGGTTCTTTAAAACTAATTTTAAGAGCTGACTAAAGAATTATGATTCAGAGCCTCTGCGACTGAAATGAATTCTCCACAGGAAGTGCTGTCAGGTGAAACTCCACTCCCTCAACAAATCGTGAAACAAAAATGAGCCTTGTCCCTTAAAAAGTTGTTCAGACTGGCACAGACTGGCTGTTGAAAAAAGATGGCTCCTTTGTCTTGTTTTAATAGTTGTTCTTGCCCCTTGTTTCCTGGTCCTTTTTTATTTTCCCCTCACTTCTAAAAAGCAGTATGCTATGTGGCACTTGAACCTAGGTTTTTAGGAAAAACAAATCTTACACTAACACAAACTTATGAAATGAATTTCTCAGATAACTTCATATTGGTAAATATGTATACTTCAGTGTACTAGGTTTTTTAGCACTTTTCTACAAATGTAGTGCAGTAATATATTGGTTTACGAGCACAATTCGTTCCAGAAACATGCTTTTAAACCAAAGCACTCATATATCAAAGCAAATTTCCCCAAAAGAAATAATGGAAACTCAGATTATTCATTCTGGGGACCACATATTGGACACACAAAATGCCAAAATTCACAAAAGTTGGCTAGAAGTCCACGTCCACACCACGGTTTAGGTACTTGGCAGCGGAATCTGCTCTGCTTGGGACTAATTATAAGCTATTCCAGGCATGTGCAAAGTCAGGCCCGGGGGCCAAATGTGGCCCGTTTTCAAATTTTGAGTGGCCCGCAACCTCTTCTCTCCACCAGTTCAACCTATCACGCATCCCTGCCAGCTGGCCCCTCCCCATACCGGATAGAGATGTCAGCTTACAGTTTTACGGTTTGCCTGCCCTCCCTGCCTCTGTCCACCACCAACCCCCAGCCACCTCTCCAGCCAACCTGCCATGGGCTCCATTGCTGCAGCATCCTCCCAGCCTCCTTGCATGTTATAGTTGTTGTTGTTCAGTCGTTCAGTCATGTCCGACTCTTCATGACCCCATGTACCAGAGCTCGCCAGGCCTTCCTATCTTCCACTGCCTCCCGGACTTTTGTCAAATTCCTGTTGGTTGCATCGATGACACCGTCCAACCATCTCATTCTCTGTCATCCTCTTTTCCTTTTGCCTTCAATCTTTCCCAGCATCAGGGACTTTTCCAAGGAGTCCTCTCTTCTCATGAGGTGGCCAAAGTCCTGGAGCCTCAGCTTCAAACTCTGTCTTTCCAGTGAACATTCGGGGTTGATTTCTTTCAGGATGGATAGGTTTGATCTCCTTGCAGTCCAGGGGACTCTCAAGACTCTCCTCCAGCACCACAGCTCAAAAGCATCAATTCTGCGGTGATCAGCCTTCTTTATAGTCCAGCTCTCACTTCCATACATCACTACTGGAAAAACCATAGCTTTGACTAACCTGACCTTAGTTGGCAAAGTGATGTCTCTGCTCTTTAGGATGCTATCTAGGTTTGCCATTGCTTTCCTCCCAAGAAGCAGGCGTCTTTTTATTTCATTGCTGCAGTCGCCATCTGCAGTGATCAAGGAGCCCAAGAAAATAAACTCTGACATTGCCTCCATTTCTTCCCCTTCTATGTGACCATGATCTTAGTTTTTTTGATGTTGAGCTTCAGCCCATTTTTTTTCACTCTCCTCTTTCACCCTCATTAAGAGGTTCTTTAATTCCTCCTCACTCTCTGCTATCAGAGTAGTATCATCTGCGTATCTGAGGTTGTTGATATTTCTTCCGGCAATCTTAATTCCGGCTTGTGATTCATCCAGACCTGCCTTTCTCATGATGTACTCTGCATATAAGTTAAATAGGCAAGGTGACAGTATACAGCCTTGTCGTAATCCTTTCCCAATTCTAAACCAGTCAGTTGTTCCATATCCAGTTCTGACGGTTGCTGCTAGAGATGGGCACGACCAGGAAAAATGACGTTTCGAGTTGTCGTGTGTCGGAGCCAGCCCGTTTCGGCTCGTTTCCGTTTGTCACGAAATTTTTCAAAAATTTGTCGTTTCATTTGTCGTCTGTCGTTAGTACTGGTTTAGGGTGGGTGCCTCCTCTGGCCCGCTACGAAGGGAAGGCATTTAGCAGGCTCCTGGAGGCATCTCTCTGGGGTGGATGCCTCCTCTGGCTCGCTACAAAGGGAAAAGGAAGAGTACATGACCGTGTAGCCATTGCGTACCAAGTGGCACTGGCAGAGGCACCTCTCTTTTGGGTGCCTCTAGCTCACTAAGAAGGACAGCATACTGGTGTACAGGTTTGGAGTTTTTTGGAACTTTGGACTGTGAGCGAGGTGAGAGAAGAATGCCTCTGCTGGGCGCCCTCTGACTCACTAAGAAGGACAGTGTACTTGCGTGTAGTGCAATGCGAGTACAGATCTGGCTTAGGGTTGGGGTTAGGGCAAGGGCTAGGCTTAGGGTTATTACGGGTAAGGTTAAGGTGAGTTAGTGGGCTGCACCTCTGGGTGCCTCTGACCCACTAAGAAGGACAGAGTACTGGTGTATGGGTTAGGGTTAGGGTTAGGGTTAGGGCTAGGGTTATAGTGGGCTTTTTATGCCCGACTGGCACATCCCAGAAGTCTCAGTCAAAACCTGGCCAAGTGGCCATGCGATTGGTGGAATGGCTCCAAAAATTTGCATGGTCCCATCCCATGGTCAGCCCATCATTGCGCAGGTGTAAAAAAATAAAAATAAAAATAAAATAAAATAAAATAAATGGGATTGGAGACAGACGTTTATTGCAAGAAAAACCCACTGCTGCTACTGTAAAAATTCAGGCAGTTAAAATACCTAATTTTCGCATGTTTCTGTGTGGTGCTTTGGTGGGTTTTTGGACCACAATTTCAAAAAAAAAATGTGGTCGCCATTTTGGATCCCCCGCACCGCATGGCATGGCGAGACAACGAGGATGCCCCCCACCAGAGCAGCCCAGGACAGGAGAGGGGGGGAGGCTGGGGACCCCCCCCCAGAAACCACCCCTCTGGTAGGTGCCCTCACTCAGGCAGGCATATTTTCGCCTGCTTTTTTGGCCGGGAATCGGGTTTTTTTTTTACGTTTTTTCTGTGCCGCTTGGCATCGCGCAATCGCCGTGATGCCATGAACGACAACGACAAATCAGACCCAATTTTTCTTTTATCGGTTCGAGTTCGAGTTCTGACGGCTTAATTGTCGTTACCGTTTCCATTGTGTAACGGAAACGAGGAACGGAAACGGAAACGAGAATTTCGCCAAGTCGTGCCCATGTCTAGTTGCTGCTTGTCCCACATATAGATTTCTTAGGAGACAGATAAGGTGGTCAGGCACTCCCATTCCTTTAAGCACTTGCCATAGTTTGTTGTGGTCCACACAGTCAAAGGCTTTGGCATATGTGACAAAACCCTGGAAACAGGAGTAATGAATATACAAATCATCAGCCAATCCCAGCAGGAGGGCGGGGAATGGTATGATATAAAAAGGGTGGAGCCTAGGCAGTGAGTTCAGTTCAGTTAAGTTGAGAGTGAGTGCTGGGAGAGAGCACTGTTCTCTGAGAGTTCTGTCAGGCAGTGAGGGCTATACTGTTTACTAGTTATTGAAGACAGGGAGGCTTGTAGAGCTGATTAAATCTATTATATGTTAAAGGCAACGCATACCATCCTCAGATATTGTTATATTTATTATCTTCTCAATAAACTTTGCTATTATTTTTATAATATTCATCTGAGTCTGTCCCAATTCATGAGGTGACGAGTTTAAAAGGTGGCAGCATTATTAAGTGAATAAAAGGTGGCAGCAGTACCATTTCCATCACAGAATTCAGTGTGTAAAAGGGAGGTGTCGTCACAATTTGGTGGCACAGCAATGGGATGTCAAAATAAACCCGGTTGTGCTTCTGAAAACCCAGTCTGTGAAGGGGGTGATGTCACAGCATAGTCGATGAAGCAGAAGTAAATGTTTTTCTGGAACTCTCTGGCTTTCTCCATAATCCAGCGCATGTTGGCGATTTGATCTCTAGTTCCTCTGCCCCTTCGAAATCCAGCTTGTACTTCTGGAAGTTCTCTTTCCACATACTGCTGAAGCCTGCCTTGTAGAATTTTGAGCATAACCTTGCTAGCGTGTGAAATGAGTGCAATTGTGCAATAGTTGGAGCACTCTTTGGCATTTCCTTTCTTTGGGATTGGAATGTAGACCGATCTTTTCCAGTCCTCTGGCCACTGCTGGGTTTTCCAAATTTGCTGGCATATCGTATGCAGCACCTTTTCAGCATCCTCTTTTAAGATTTTAAAGAGTTCAATTGTAATGCCGTCACCTCCACTGGCCTTGTTGTTTGCAATGCTTTCTAAGGCCCACTTGACTTCACTTTCCAGGATGTCTGGCTCCAGGTCAGCAACTATGCTATCTTGGTTATCAGGGACATCCAGATCTTTCTGATATAATTCTTCTGTATATTCTTGCCATCTCTTCTTGATCTCTTCTGCTTCAGTTAGGTCCCTACCATTTTTGTCCTTTATCATATCCATCTTTGCACGAAATGCCCCTTTAATATCTCCAATTTTCTTGAATAGATCTCTGGTTTTTCCTTTTCTGTTGTTTTCCTCTATTTCTTTGCACTGTTCATTCAAGAAGGCCGCCCTGTCTCTCCTTGCTGTTCTTTGGAAGTCTGCATTCAATTTTCTGTATCTTTCCCTTTCTCCCTTGCATTTTGCGTCTCTTCTCTCCTCCGCTATTTGTAGGACCTCGTTGGACATCCACTTTGTTTTCTTGCATTTTCTTTTCTTTGGAATAGTTTTCATTGCAGCCTCCTGTACAATGTTACAAGCCTCCATCCATAGTTCTTCAGGTGTCCTGTCCACCAAATCTAGTTCCTTGAATCTATTCTTCACTTCCACTGTGTATCCATACAGGATTTCACTTGGATTATACCTGACTGGCCCAGTGGTCTTCCCTACTTTCTTCAGTTTAAGTTTGAATTTTGAAATAAGAAGCTGATGATCTGAGCCACAGTCAGCACCAGGTCTTGTTTTTGTTGACTGTATAGAGCTCCTCCATCTTTGGCTGCAGAGAACATAATCAATCTGATTCCGGTATTGTCCATCTGGTGATGTCCATGTGTAGAGTCGCCTTTTGTGTTGTTGGAAAAGAGTGTTTGCAATGACCAGCTTGTTCTCTTGACAAAACTCAATTAGCCTTTGCCCTGCTTCATTTGTAACTCCAAGGCCAAACTTGCCAGTTATTCCTTTTATCACCTGACTCCTTACTTTAGCATTCCAAATGTGGCTGAATGGTCGGCCCCCACACATTTTCAACTCACCCAATCTGGTCCTCCTTGTGAAAAGTTTGGACACCCGTGAGCTATTCACACTCAAGGACTCCAGAGCTTTCTCCAATGGTTCAATTTTAACATTTGAAAAAAGCTGCAATAAAAAAACTTTTCAATAGTTTCCAAAAAAACATAGAATGGCTGAATTCCTGTTGCACAGCTCTACCTGATGCCATTGACAACGACAGACTAACATTGGTTAAAGGCTTCTTTGATTTAGGACTGCCCCATCTCTTTCTGGAACCAGGCAAAGACTTCCTCATCAGGCAAGCTTTCCTTGAATGATGGACTACCTGTTTTGTGACTTTTAGATGGATTACTGTGCACGAAGACCAATGTATTCCATGTTGGTTTCCATCTCTCAGAATTGATTTTGTTTTGTTTTCATGTGCTCTTTGTAGCTTTAATGTTACCTTTTAATGTTGTAAGGTGCCTCTTCTAATTTTCTTTTCCTAACTTGAGTATGTCTTAAATGTTCTGTGCTGTATATTGTCTCTCATTATTGTAAGCCACCTTGGGTCCTTTTCCAAGGAGAAAGATGGGGGAAAATATTCAAATAAATAAATAAATGCTTTTAAATTCAATTATGCCTAAGCATTATAATTTTTCAACTTACTTTTAGGGCTGTTTGCTTCAGTGGCTATAACTATCAGTCATATATTCCTGGCTACATCTATCACTCAGTGAGTTGGGTCACCTGCTGGCAGAGGAGTAATCTGATCTTTCTCTGCTTGGGGAGATCAGTTCTCTGCTGTGCCTCCCAGAAAAGCCAGGCTGTGTAGCCTTAGGCAAGCTGCTGAGTGCTAAGGTGGCACCAGAAGGGAACAACAGGAAACAATGAGGAAGTGCTTGATACCTAGGAAACCCTGACAAAGGCTGCCATTAGTAAAAAAAAATCAGCTTATTGGTACTGTGTTATTTTAAAAAGCAAATAAGTAAATAAAGGAGAATCAAAGTTGGTTCAAGTGACTTTTACACTCAACATTTTCACAGTACTCTGAAAGGCAAAATCCATTTTTAACTTAAATGGTGTCCAGCCAGATGATTGGAGAGAAGAAACTTCCAGCAGTCACCATTCTCATTTTGCTAAATACATTCACTTCTTGTATGTTTGGACCTCTGGGTGAGAAAAGGTTTTAGTAAATGATACAGTGACACCACCCCGCCCCCCGCTGCCAATTGCGGAGGTTAGGGACCCGACCTGACCCGCAATAATTGAAAATCCATGATATGCGGATGCAGGTCAGGTCGGCCCTGGGGCGCCTAGCTGGGGGCTCTTGTACTGACCGGAGGCCTCAGAAATGATTTTTGGCTATCCAGAAGTCACTTCTGGTTTACTGGAAGTCACTTCTGGTTCACAGGGAGGCCCTTTTGTGGCCTCCAGAAGGCCTGGGAAGGCCCTTGCAGGTCCATTCTGGACAGCGCCAGGTTGGGGGTAATTATGGGAGCCCTGAAACAGGCCTTCCCCCTCTTAAACCAGGGGGCTTTTTTTTCATATACTGTGGTCCCGCGATATAGCAGGACCGCAGTATGTGAACCTCGAAAAGGCGGGGAACCACTGTAAAATATGAATCGATGCAGTTGGTTTCAAATTGTATCAGCTCCCTTCTTGTTTTCAGTGATTTCATTATTCGGAAGAGAGTGATAAACATTTTAACATGGCTTACCTCTTTTCATATTGCGTCAGCTGTCTGTGTTGCTTGAACAGTGGTAGCCATTTCACAAATATGTATGAAAGGGGTGTTTCTAGCAGAGCTAAGGGTGTGACTGTTCAATTCAGGGATTTAGAAGCCTTTATTTTTCTCTTCTGCTAAACTAAGTACACATACCACGTTGATGTCATGCAATAAATCTGCCCTTCATCCTTCTGTGTCATGTGGCTTCCCACTATCCCCTGTTGCAACTCAATATCATTCCCAGGATGAATCATAATCAGAGAATAAAAGAAATGACAAGATCTTTTAAGCATGTGTTTTTGATGCTGTTATAACTTGCTCCAGTCAGCATTGGAGGTGGCAAAATCCTTTACTTGGGAACAATGAGCTTTTTATACATGCATGTGGAGTGTGTGTGTGTGTGCGTGCGCGTATGCGTGTGCGTGCATGCGTGCGTGCATGCGTGCATGCATGCGTGTGTGCATTCGTGCGTGCGTGCATGTGACGGGGTTGTGTTCCTGAAAAAAAAAATCAAAGGCTAACACATGTACACATTTGTATCAAAAACATGCACAAGCTTTGCAAGCCCAAGGCATGTAGACATATGCAAATCCACACACTGTTCCCTCTCTCGCTCCCAACCTCATGTCAGCCTATGAAAGCACTCTTCAAGAATTATGCCTGAAAGCACAATCAGAGCTAAAAGTCTGATGGGGACAGAAGCACACATGGAATTTTTACCCAATGGCTCCTCTCCACCCAGAAGTCGCTAAGAAAGTTGTGTTGTCTAATGAAGAGACTATTATGATGGCTACTGCACTTTAGATTTGAAACGCCTTTTCCTTAAAGACAGATCGCCTTAAAAATCACTCTCCTCTTTTCAAAACGCTTTTTCTGAAGAGCCCCCTTGGCCACGCCTATTTTTGACCGCTGTGTTGGTTTTTCTCGCGACGACCACTGGGGGTGGTGTTTTTTTTTTTAAATCGGTTCCTGCACCCCCTTTTAAAGCAATTTGGTTGTATTTGAGGATATACTACATCACCTTTTTCCGGTTTCCCCCCTGTTTCTGCTGTTTTCCTGTCATAGTTTGAAGCGGTTCATCCAAGTGCAAACGGGGAAACCGACTGGTAAGCAACCACTGAAGTGCAGACTGCCGAACCTCTGTGACCACGGGAGGAGATAAGCAATGCAAAATAAAAAGTGGCTGCACAAGGAAGTGCGGTAGCGGCCTATGGATATTAGGTTCAGCATGTTGACAGTGCCTAAGAGATCCTTGGCTTTCTGATCCCATGAGCAATTGTAAGCTTGTCAAAACACAAGTGTCTACTTCAGGCCTTCAGATTTCCTATGTAAATGCCTGGGCGACTTCTGGGTTGGGAAAGAATAGGGTTATGTACCTCTGCACACACCTCCACCATCCTCTTAAACCTATACACAGTTACAGGCATAAGGCACGAACAAGGCTACAGATACATTTCCCTATGAATATATCTCAATGTCATCTCCACTCCCAGCAGCCTCCTGTAGAACTGCTGTCTACCCACAAGCATAGAGTCCCAGACATGTTTAACACAGGCCACTATGGGGAGGGGGAGGGGAGATAGAATCTTTTGAAATGGGGATTTGCCCCAAGTTGCTAATAATTTCTTGGATGGAAAGAGTGTCTTGCCAAAGGCAAGAGGTTCTTTCAGATTCAGAAGACAGTGGCATGCCAGTGAAGAGGGAAAAGTTAGCAAAGGAAACACATAACTGGAAAGCCCATTCACCCATCAAGAGCCCCTGGAAACACTGGCTGACCCATCCCACTTACCTCTGTCCCCTTGTGGGGTCCACAGACCCCTGGATAGCACAGAGCCTTCTCTGAATCAAAGCTTAGCAATGGCCTCAAATCCTGTCCCTTTTATTATACCTCTTAGGCAGATATAGTCTCACAACAACACATGCCTTCTTAACTGGCAAAACATTCCAATGCAGGTTGCATTTCTCTATTAGACACTCTCCAGTTGGAAGCCTTTAATTATCTGGCTGTAAGAACTGGGTGAGAATTCCAAGAGTAAAGCTGCAATGAAGAAACCATTTACATTTACAAGGATACAGTTTACAGAGGAGCAATTTTCCAGCTCCTTCCTTTAGATGCCAAAACTGGTAAGCCCCAGTCCCCTCTAAGATGAATTGTGTCTACCGGTGCTCATTTGTTGTGCTACCTTTCCTCCCTCTGGATAGTCCCTAAGAAAATGCTACAAGTTAGGACATACAGTATGTTGAAATTGTTGTTCACATATTTATACCTCTAGTATATTTTATTTTCTGGAACATTTACTTGAACCTAGAGATGAGTTTACATTTCTATTTATTATTATATTTGTTGTGTTTATCATGGTTGCTGTTTTTAATCAACTAGCTTACTTATCCTTTTTCCTGTTGGATTCATCTATTGTTTTATTACTATTTTCCCCTAGAGAATCTGGAGAGATGAAACAGAGTCATGTGGACATTGGATTGGTATCTACCTACAGTACAAATATTATATATATAAGCTGTCACTGTATGAAAACTAATATATACATGTTTAGGAAGGAGGTCACACTTAATGGATTAAACAAATTGAAATTCAAATGTACAGACCTAGATAATTATCTTAATGGTGGTCATTAGAGATGGGCACGAATCAAAAAAATGACGTTTCGGTTTTTCATTTTTTGTTGCAGGTCCGTTTCAGTTCATTTTCATTTTTCGTGAATTTTTTGGAAAAAAAATTGTTTCATTGGTTTGTTTTTCATTTTTTGTTTTTACCCGCTTTTGTGCAATTTAAATTCCCTCCGTGCGCGGGCGTCCCCCAACGCCCCAGAGCAGAGGGAAAACACTAATTGATGCTGGCAGAGACACAGTATAGACTAGGTACGCAGGGAGGCCGCAAAGGCAGCGGCGGGCGTTGCCCAGGGTGTAAGGCAGCTGCAGAGTGACTGCACTGCGGGGCAAGAGAGGGTACTCACCAAGAGGTATGCACGCAAGCAGGGAGGCTGCAAGACTGAAGCCAGAGAGAAATCTCTTCTTTCTCTCCCCTAAGAGCCAGGCTGCAGCCAGCAGGAACACAGAGACACACACCAGCCTGGCTGGCCTGAAGTGAAAATGAGTCACAGAGACAGCAATCCCACCCTAACTCCCACTGCAGACTGCAAGGAGGATGGAGGCTGCCAGAGCTGTTTATGCCTTCTGTGGCTGCCAGTCCTGCCCAGTCTGCAACCTGGGCATGCTATTGGTTGAAGTTGTCCAAGAATTTACATGATCCTATCACATGGCTTGCATCCATTTTGTGGCTGGCATCCATTTTGTGTCATCCTTAAAAGGAAAAGAAAAATACATCGCGATGGGAGAAAAAAAACCGTTTTAAGGATCGCAACCCCCTGGTAGGTAATAATTTCAAATAATTATCACTGTGTTTTTACAGATGTCCAGGGCATTTTAATACCCAAGAAATAAATATTAGGCACCTGGGAGCCATTTTGGGTCAATGTCCCCTAACTCCCCTTAAAGGAAAAAAATACAGTGATCTGAGAAAAGACATAAATGCATGTTTTAAGGACCCCAACCCCCCTGGTAGGTATTATCAGACAGAATAAATAATTATTGCTGGGTTTTTATGGATACTCAGGACGTTTTTTAACATTTAAAACAACTCATTTCATCGCACATTGCCATTAACGAAAACGAAATGTAACGAACCTAATTTTCTTGGTTCGGTTCGGTTCAGGTCGTTCCAATTTCATCGCCAGGTTCGTTATTTGTTTCATTATGTAACAAAATGAATAACGAAAAACGAAATGAAAAAAATTGTTTCGGCCCATATCTAGTTGTCATTATCAAAAGTAATTCAGTGGAAACATTGAAATTGAAACAGTTGAGCTCACTGGTATTACGGATAGACTTTTTGTATATAAACAAAAGACCTCAAACATGAAAGAAGTTTTTTCACTGATTGTAAGCCTCTAGAAACAAATGTTTGTGCTTATAAAACAGGGGTACATGAAAGTTCCATATTTGTTTTGTGTTCCCTCATTAATTTATCCTTTCTTTCACATTATGGCTGTGAATTTCATGAATTTTTGGTTGCTGTCATTGGAGTGTCATCAGCAGACCACCAGAACATCCAGGAAGGGGGAGAAAGATTTCTCCAATCTTAAAATTTTGTTTGTGGAGCCATTCCAAAATTTTGCAGTATTTGTTTATTCAACAGATATCGGCAAGCCATGTTGGAATGCTGTAATCAGACCAAGTCTGTGATTCATCAGCTTTTTTCAGCCCATAAATTAGCTGTATCTCTTTGCATATCATATATTCAAGTGTGCTTTCTATGCCATTTCAGGTTATTTCCTGACATTTGGCCAAAACCAGGTCATCTAACCACATCACCCAGATGTCTGATGGTATCTGTATTTTTTAAGCAACAAATAAATAAATAAATAAATTACAGTGCTCTTGATATATTCTGACAAAAGGAAACTAACCAACTTGTTTTATTCCAAAATAGCTAATGTGTCAATTAAACTGAAAAACTCTCCATAGTAAATTCATTTTTATCCTTTGCTTTATTCAAAATGCTTTTTCTCACTTTGAAGCAACCTCTAAAAATGTTGAGCGCATAAAGGTGTCCTAAGCAGGCAGCAACCATACCATGCTGAACTGACATAGAAACTCAGAAGTGATTCTCCTTGGTTTTGCTTCAAAAGTGAACAAAGTGCATTTGAAATAAAGTAATACCTTGGTTTATGAGCATAATTCGTTTCAGAAACATGCTTGTAAACCAAAGTACTCTTATATCAATGTAAATTTCCCCATAAGAAATCATGGAAACTCAGATGATGTGTTATGGGGCCAAGACCACGTACTGTACTCACAAAAGAAGTTGGCTAGAAGTCCACATCCGCACTATGATATAGGTACCTGGCCATGGAATCTGCTCTGCTTGGGACTAACAACTTTTACTCTGTGCTTTTAATGTTACAATAATAAAGTGCAATTTGTAGCCCTATACACAATTGACTTGCTGTCGCATTAAAAGAAATTGTCTGAAAAATAAGAAAGGATGTTGAAAACAAATTGAAGAAAAACATAAAGAGAAATAAAACAAACCCCTAACTTGCACTCCCTTTTCCCCTGGCTGGTGCGAGGGAAACCTCAATTCCTCTTTCCTCCCTCTGCTGCGAAGGCTGCCTGAGATGGAACCCAGACAATCACCCACAATCCAGCAGAGAGAGAGAGAGAGAGAGAGAGAGAGAGAGAGAGAGAGAGAGAGAGAGAGAGAGAGATAATTGGCTCACTTGCAATCATGTGATCTGCTGCTGTTACTTGTTTTGCAAGGCATTGCTTGTAGATCAAGGCAAAATTTAGAAGAAATGTTTGCCTGGCTTGCAAAACGCTCATAAACCAAGTTACTCTTAAACCAAGGTAATGTGCTAATTAAACTAAACAACTCTCCCTAGCAAATTCAATCAATGTGATCTATGCTATCTTTTGCCAACAATGCCCATCTGCACTCTACATTGGACAAACAGGACAATCTCTAAGAAAATGTATCAATGGACACAAGTTTGACATAAGAAACCATGATACACAGAAACCATTTCAAACCATTTCAAACCATTTCAGTCTACTAGAACATTCCTTGAAGGATTTGAAGGTCACCGTTTTGGAACAGAATCATTACAAATCCAGAATACAAAGAGAAACAGCTGAGATAAAATTCATATTCATGACGGACACAAACAAGAATGGATATAAGTCTGGGTTTCTTGAGTCATTATCAAATTTAATATTACTGTATTGCCCCTTTCTTCATGGAAGTTTATCTCCCACCTGGACCCTAAGGTAAAAACTCCCAATCTCACGCCTCTCTTCCACCCTCCTCACCCCATTCTATCTGGTTCTGGTTTCTGACTCTTGAGGAATTTACCTTAAAACCACACAACATATCTACAGACCCTGGCCACAGAGCCATTAATAATACTTATTATTAACATATCAACGACCTCTGGTCAAATCTTCCTTCCCACCATTTCTACAGCTAATAATCTCTCCCTCCTCTTCCCCCTCCCCTGTCCACCAATGAACATCTGGTATGAAATGTATATCTCATCACATATTTTATTACACACCTCATTCTGCTGCTATATCTCTGAAGTGGACGTGTCTACGAAACATTAGATTAAAATATGAGAATTAGTCTTTAAGGTGCCACATGTTTTGTGTCTTTTCTTTTTTTTCTTTGATTTTTGCCTGAAATTCTTGAAAAGACTAACACAGCTACCCTCTCTGAAACCAAGGTACACTATTACTGTACACCTATTGCCATTATTCTGTGATTGCTAATGCTACTGAGAGCCAAATGCTACTTAGGCTGCTATCTCACTTGGATTTTGATCCTGATCTTCTGAAGGTCCGGCTTTTCCTCTTTGTCCCATCACGTGATTGAATAAGTGGGACAGGAGTTCCCACGTCCAAAGCTGTTTTATTTTAAAGTGCAGTTCAGCCCCCTTGGCCAGCAGGTGGCGCTAGCATTTGAATAAAACGGACCACTTGGCTGGGGGAAATTTAATGCTTAGAGCACCCGATTGAACTTCCTGTTGCTCTGATGTGCAGGGAAATTTAAAAAAAACATAGCCGATCGGCCCCAGGAACAGCCGGTCGGTGCTATGAAAAAAGAAAGAAAAAGAAACCCAGATCATCTGCGTGGTCCCATGGTGTTTGCCTCCTTAAAAACTGGATTTTCAAAGCGAGGCAAAAAATTCCCTACCTCCTGGGTGAGTCACAGAAACCTCGCTTAAAGGGGCATTAACAGGTTTTCTTTTTTCTTTTTCTTTTTTCAAAAAGCCCGGTGGCCGTGGGGACAGCATTTTTAGACACGGTTTGTCTAGTAATTTAAACTGCTTTTAAAGGGACGTGGGACCGAGCCCTTAGTCAAGATATCTGACTGAAATGAGGCTAGATCAGCAGAGGCTGTGCTGAGAATTACTTAACCAGCCACCTCCACTTCTCATCATACTATGTAGGGCAGGGGTGCCCAAACTTTTTATAAGGAGGGCCAGATTTGGTGGCTAAGAATGTGTCAGGGGCTGGTTGCTCCCCGACCCTGCCACCCCACTGCAAGCCCCACCCACTGACTCCTTGCAACACCACCCGCAGGAAGGAAGGCGTGGACCAAGGGAGGGAGGGAGGGAGGTGGAAACCAAGAGAGGAAGGAAGGAAGGTGGGGAACAAGGAAGGTAGGGAGGGAGGGAAGTGGGGACCAAGGGAGGGAGGGAGGAAGGAAGGAAGGTGGGGACCAAAGGAAGCACAGGGAGCCGTGGCCACAGGTCGCCCCTTGGAAGAGGCGATCTGTGTGACCTTGCAACCCCCCAAGCTCCCCAGCGGTGGCGACGGCTCACCCACCAGCCCACCCCAAAGCTCATTGGCGGTGGCAGAGGCCCACTGGCCTGCCCACCCCCACACATTCCCCTGCGGTGCCAGTGGCAGCAGACCACCCGTCCACCCAAGCTTCCAGCGGTGCCGGTGGTGCGGCCTGCCTGATCACTGCCCCATGCATGCACCCAACCTCATACATTCCCTTGCGGTGCCGCCCAAGCTTCCCAGCTATGCCGGTGGTGGCAGCCAGCCCGCACGTCACCCTGCACGCGTGCGCCGAGCTTCACAAGGTTCCTGGTGGTGTCAGTGTTGGTGGAAGTTTTAAAAAAAACATGGGGTGAAGGAGGGAGAGGGAGGGGTGGGCCAGCCAGCCGCGGGCCACTCAGAATGATCTGACGGGCCGGATATGGCTCCCGGGCCGGACTTTGGGCAGGCCTGATGTAGGGGCATGCTGGCTGTGACTTTGGGCTGTAATGCAGGCAGAGCAGATAACATTGAAAAAGCGACATATTATAGAGATGAAAGATGGCAAAAATGTGTCCCTTAGGCTTCAGACCAGCTTGTGAGGTCTGCAGCTTTGACAACACAATAAACTAGTCCCTTTTAGGGAAAGTTCAGGGAAGGGTGTTCTGTAATGTCCGTTTCATTGTAGGCAGATGGAATCATAGCCTGACCAGGTGATTTCTGAATGGTTTTGGTGCTTTCTCGCAGCTGGAAATTACAACATATGTTCAGATACTATGAGACAGCATGTTCTCTAAATGTCTGTGTTGGCTCAATTTCCTCTAAGATTACAGAGGTCTGTGAGACTAGTTTTAAAACACATGTGTGTGCTTCTCTGCACTTTACTAGATTTCACTTTGAGTGGAATTAATATTACTATAATTACATATTCTACAACTAAAACCCCAAAACCAAGCTGAAAAGGGAGAAAAAAGACCAAAGTGACTTCCTGACAGTGGTGTTACAACCCATTTTGGGCTTCTTTTGGATCTTTTCAACCTCTGCAACCTCCCCACCTGTTGCAGGAAACCATGATGTTTATTTATTGTGACTGAGGTACACATACTGGGCTTGTTAGTATTTTGAGTTAATGTGATATTCCAGTTCCACATACAAGACATGGGTTTGTGATCCCTTCTCATCATTCCCCAGTGTCCTCTCCTTTCTCTGCTCTCTTGTCCTTCTGCCTGCCTCATGTTTCACTCCCATTTTTCCAATGGGTTCCTTCTGGGGCGCATGTTTTAACTTAACACTTGTTTGTTTCTTGCTTTGACCTTGTTTTATTTTTCCCAAGCTGCATCTGTGCTATTGTGTTTCTCTTTCATTGTCTCCAAGGCCTCTTTGGCCGGCCGGCCTTTACATTAACCATGGATTTGTGGTAAATCTCTTGGCTGCTCTCGCCTTGTTTTTCCACACTCACGTGGATTACCTTAAAATAAGAAAACTAACACCAGTCTACTGCTTAAACTGTTTCCATGCTGTACTTCTACCTCAAAGCCAAAGAAAGGGGCAGGTTAAAGATTCAGACAAGCTATTAAGGAAAAGGGATGTTGGGGAGAGGTGGCTCCCACAATACACACCACAGCACACATTTTTGAAGAGACACACACAGGAGTACCACAAAACAGGCTGCTAGGAGTAGGAACATGCACACAAGCCAACGAAGGCACACAATTTAAAAAAACAAAATGTAATGGGGGGTGAGTTGTCTAAAGAACAAAAGGGTGAGGAAAGTCATGGGGGAAAACTGTCCAAAGTGAGATGGGAATAGTTTTTTTTTTAATGTCAGTGAAGGTTCTGATAAGATCAGTACACAACTTGGGTGTTAAGGGAGAAGAAATGCTGTATCTGGAACATCTCTGAGTAAATATATGCCAAATACCACAGATTTGGGGGGTGGAAGGGTTGGAATGGAACGGCTAGTCCTGCTACTTGAAACCAGAGCTTGTTAAACATATTTTAGGCTTTCAACTGCCATAAAGCCCCAGCCAATGTGAATATTGGAAGCTGCCATCTTTTTAAAAGTCTGTAAAAATTAGGTTGATTCTCTAGGGATGATCATTTTTCCACATTTCATTGACTTGATTCTCATGATGTTAAAAACAACCATGCAGTTGGAACTGGAGAAGCTTGTAAAGTTATTTGCTGTGACTCTTAAGACACCATACTAGGAAGAAAAGTATTACCCTGTAAAGAAGTCCAATCCTTAATCTAAAGCAAGGGGGTGGGGTGGGGGTCTATGAACTTTAAACTGCTATTTACGCATTCACCTGTACAGATACAGAACAGAGAGGGAATGGGAAAGTTCAGACTCCTTTCAGAGCTTGGAGAAGTAGTTTTCTTTTTAACTAGATGTCTTAGAATCTTCCAGACAACATGACCACTGCCTAAGACATTTGATACATTATATTCCTCCTCCTCCTCCTATTTATTTATTTATTTATTTATTTTATTATTATTATCATCATCATCATCATCATCATCTTCCTCTTCTTCTTCTTCTTCTTCTTCTTCTTGCAAACACAGCTGCCAGGTGTTAAGCTGGAGTTGGCCTTCTCCAATGATTGAGCTCTTTCCAAGAACCTAGGATGACTGGAGATATCTTTGTAGAATATATGCTGTTCCTAATAATGTTGCCATTTGTGGTTGACTGATGTTGATCTTGTCAATGCCGAGGATTTTCAGATTATTATTATTATTATTATTATTATTATTATTATTATTATTATTATTATTATTATTATCATCATCATCATCATCATCATCATCATCATCATCATCATCATCATCATCATCATCATCATCAAATTATCACACAGCAGACAAGATAACTACGCTGGATTTTGTATTACAAATCTCTAGTTGAACGCTTCCCAAGCATTTAGGACTACAAGATGTATCGGCGAATTATGCGAGCAGATCCCAGTAAGGTGGCTTTCTGCAGCTGACTGATGGTGACTTTGTCAACTCCAATTTCTTCTAAATACTTGCTTAGCTCTTTAGGCACCATACCAGCGTGCCAATTACCACTGGGGGACCACCTGTACCGGTTTATGCCAGAGTCTCTGAAGTTCAATTTTCAGATCCTAATACTCTACAGTATTGGATAAATTTTTTTAAGTTGTTTCTCAGTGACTCTACTATCACCTGGTATAGCAATATCAATGATCCACACTTTTTTCTTCTCCACAAATTTATTATTATTATTATTATTATTATTATTATTATTATTATTATTATTATTATTATTATTATTATTATTATTATTATTTGAAAGATCTACTTCCAAAGGAACAGAAAGCTTTCCTTTCGTGTCCATGAAAGCTTCTGAAGATACACAGATGTAACTGGCCTGTTTATTCTGGGATTGGAAAAAAAAAGCAATTTTCACATACAGTTTCTTTTGACTAGAGCCAGACAAATTGCTGCCAATTGGCAAATATTGGGGAACAATTAAAAACAACACATTGCAAGGTTTTGTGTTTGTGTTTTATTGTTGTTGTTTAGAATCATCAGAAATGCTATTGTGGCTTTCCGCCTCAGTTATCAAAATTTCTTGAATCACTTCAGGTTTCAGCCATCATGTTTCTCGATATATTTCCTGAGATTAGTGAGCTCTTTTTTGAATGGAAAATAAAGTATTTAGGTCTGAGTTGTCATATATCCTCTGGAAGATCTGTTATTCCAGCATTTATGCATACACACTGCTCCCACAATCACCACAGCCAGAGCCACTGGAATGAGTGCCAAGTGCCAGGACAAAGGGCGCTCTGTGGAAAAGGAAAAGAAAAAGAAAAAGTATAATAAATGAGATGCCAAAAAGTGCAAAGCTTAACTCAACTGGCAGGAGTGTTGTGTTTGACCTCTTATCCACCCTCAAAGTATTTCATTCCCAGAAATGTTAGGTCAGATTGCAACAACAACCAGGAACTGTTTTCTGTCCCAGAAAAGCCGCTTCCATTTCTTGAAGAAAACTGCATGTTTAAAAGGTCATTTTAAAAATTGGTTGCTTGGTTGGTTATTTGGTTGTAAAAGTGAAGTGTTGCAATGCTACACACACACACACACACACACACACACACACAGAGAGAGAGAGAGAGAGAGAGAGAGAGAGAGAGAGAGAGAGAGAGAGAGAGAGAGAGAGGACAAAATAACATTTAAACTGCTTCCTCAGTCAGTCGAAGCAAACTTGGTGCAAGGCCTCCAGTTTATAGTGCACTTTGGTTTTGGGACTTTTGAAAGTGGTATTGAGGGTTGTTAGTTAATTAGTCAAGCCCCCTCATTTCCTAAACAGCAACGAGTCCTATGAGATCCCACATTCTGACTGGTGGGACTGCCATTTATTTTCTCAGATGGGTACTATCCTCCTTATGAGTCTATCCACACTAAACATCTGTTTTACTCTCTTGCACCCATGAAAGTGCTCCTATACCCCTGTTTTCACACAAATGCAAGCCTGAAACTAGCAGTAAAGAGAGTCAACGTTGGACAAAATCCTTTATTTTCTCTCCCCCCCCCCCAACACCATCAATGGTGTTTTTTGTTTTTTTGTTTTTTGTTCGGTCTTGGTCCAGTTTGCTTCAGAGCAAGAACTGCTGATGTTGCTGACCCTCCATTATTCCATGCTGGTCTGCAGCGTTTGTGGCTGAGAGTCATTTGGTGACATCTTGTTATCGGTGTTAGGAGGTAGAAGAAGGTAGCGAAGATAAAAAGGAAAGGCAACCAGTGTTGGGAGTGAGATGTCATGAGAGCTGGATGCATGCGAACAGGTGGTATCAAAATGAACCAGGACATCCCAGAACATTCAGCAGCAAGTACCCTCCACGTGTGTGGATGAGCTATTAGAATCTTCAACAAAAACACCAGAACAACCAGAATAAACTTATTACCAAATGTAATACTCTGTACTGCTACTGTTATTTTCTTCACTACCACCAAGCCCATCTTTAAACACAAGGCTCCAAGGCAAAAAATTGTCTGCAACTCCCATATTCCCTCCTGTCACTTATACATTCAAAACTCTCCAATTCTCTCACCCACCCACCCCCATCTTCACCTCCCCCCCTCCCCTGTTCATCCTCACCCAGATCTAGTGTCTGTTTCCAAATAATAAGCAGTTTAGCTTTATTTCCAGTGCAGCACTGAGTCCAACCAGAAAAAAAGAGAGCCAGCAAACCAGTTGGCATAATATAAAGGGCAAAGGCAACACATGATACCTGCAAAGGTACAATTTTGAGTAACTAATTCCAAAATGCTATATATCTCATGCATGCAATAAATGTTAGTATATCAGCACCGGTAACATTTTGTTGAGTTGCACTGCACAGTAACAACAAATGCTAAATGTGTTTCTCTATAGATACTGTACCTTCTGGCTTGACCTGAGTTGCCTGCGCTTGACGCCCGAGACCATTCCAGGCGACACATGTGAAATCTGTGCTGAAGTCCTCTTCTTTGACAGGGTCAAAAATCAATGGCACCTCGATGTAGTTGTCATTGTTTTCTAGGAATTTCCTAAAATGGCAAATAGACATTAATACCCTCATTTTTAAAAATAAACTGAAGACATTTCTAAATTCCTGCAAATTGATATTTAACACTTAACCCCTGTGTAATGATGGTTAGACCAGAGATGTGGCCATGATTGCAGTGAACTTTCAGCCCAAAATGTGTGTGTGTGTGTGTGTGTGTGTGTGTGTGTGTGTGTGTGTGTGTGTGTGTGTGTGTGTGTGTGTTAGCTGAAGCAAGGGTTGGAATGGTTAGAGCAGCCTTCTCTAACCTGGAGCTCACTGGGTGTTTTGACCACAACTCCCTGGCTGAATTCCATTTCCTATTCAAGGTGTGCAATACAGCTTGGAGATGCGTGCAGACCCCAATTCATCAATACCCCCCCTTAGAAAAGAATTTGAATAGCTACTCAGAAAAGACATAATTAGACATTCCTAAGATTGACTCCTGGACTTATCCACAAATGACTGCAGGTACTTTGCAATACTTGTGCACAAAATTGTAAGGCTAGGGTGATGGGGCTGGCTAAGCTGAAAGCTTGTAGCTGGTCTCTTATGGGAGGGGACAGACATAGCATGGCATTTCAAGATGTCTTACTGAGGCTGTCCTTCTGTAACTCGTCCTGTTTCATAAACCCTCTGAACGTGGGTTTGGTTGGCCAGCCACCAGACATCAACATTTGTATGGTCACTTGCTCCAACAAACACTTTGCAAGGGATGGTCAGCCGTGAACCTATTTCAAAACAGAAATACAAAGGCAAAAGCAACAATGGTGACATAGTCGCATGCACGGCTTCATTCTGAAGAGGCTTCCACAAGATAATTGGTAAAATCTGGTAGTAGTTCACAACCATGCTAGTCCCATTGAGTCAATAGGACTGACGTAAGTGTTCACTCACCAAATCCCCAATGATTTAATGGGGCTACTCTAATTGTGAGTTACTACTGGGTTTCAACCACAATGTACTGTACATGCATCTGGCAATATATTGTCTTCTGAACTGGCATTCAATAACCAAGATTAAGTATATGTGGGGGAATTTTGGTCCACCTGGGTAATTTGTAGCATTTGTAAATGTTTGTGAACTGTTACCAGTCTGGGAAAAGAATGAGTGAATTGGAACCACAAAAAATGCTGTTTGTACCCTTTGGAAGTTGCTGCTCATTAGCTGAATGGCTTGCAGACAACACAACAAAGGAGGCATTTTGCAAACAGCTTTCTTTGAAGGGGACTTTTAAACGTCAGTCTCATTAAAGAATTCAGTCTCATCAAATAATTTACATTAAAGAATTGTCTGCTTTGAAACGGTAATCCACATTAACAGGTATGGTATAGCTTATTAGTTTGGAGTGGTGTGGCATTGGCAGCTTAAGTGACTAGCTAAATGTCAATTATTTTGTGATTTCATTAATCCGCTGTGTAATTGATGGTGGTTTTGTTGTTTTTTTGCATTAATTCCTTCTAGTTTCCATCACAGCTGGGGTCTGATGTGTTTTTTTTGCCTGAGAAAAGAAGAAAGATGGCTCCCTTGCACAATTCCCAATACAGAGGCACATTTGACCAGCACTGGCAAATGGACAGTGGTTTGGGAAATGCAAGATAGCCAAAATAGCACATGCATGTCTGTCTTCTAAGAAAGTGTAATGCCTGGGGACTGAGGATGAATGGCCAGGGGCCTGCCACTACTGTCTCCTGAGGCGGATGCCTCACTCTGCTAATATTAGAGTGGCTACTTCAGAAAACAGTAAATCTTGATATTGGTGTAGGCAAAGAGATTTGGTGACTTATGCAAAAACAAAACAAAACTAGTATTCAGCAAAGCAAGAGGGACATCATCTGGAGGTCTAGGGAGTTTTCGATAATTTCATTACGAAAACAAATTATTGCTGGTCTTGTTAAATGTCATTGTCATTCATTACAATTTTTTAAAAATGTGAGAGTTCAGCATGAACAACCAAGAGATTCATTTTTCCTAGTTAGCAAAATTATCAGGTCAGCTATGGTGAAATGTATTTATTTATTTATTTATTTATTTATTTATTTATTTATTTATTTATTAGACTTATATCCCGCCCATCTTCCCAGGGGGAACTCTGGGCGGCTAACAAGAATAAAAACAAGAAGTAAGGCACCGGACAACGGAGAAACAAGATGGCGGCGGGCCCGGGCAAAGAGAGGGGGGGAAGCAGACTAACAAGGTCGCCAAAGGCCTCTCTGAAGAAGAGGGTCTTCAAGGCCTTCTTGAAGGCAGGCAGGGACTCCATCAGGCGCAGCTCACTAGGAAGATGATTCCAAAGTGAGGGGCCCACCACAGAGAAGGCGCGGTCTCTCATACGCAATTTCCGCGCCTCTCTGGGTGTGGCCATATATATGTTCTAGGAAGATTTATGTTTTAGTAGACTAGTGCATCAGCAGCATCAGCAGCATTACATATTATGAACTGAACAATTGACTAAATCTCAATTAATAACTCAAATGCCCATCTTAAGGATAGAGCCAGGGGTAATAGAAAAGCATTGATCTAGCCATTCCACTGAGATTCACTGCACAGAATTATCACCAATACTGTGTGGTCAAGAGAAGAATCAGAGAAGTCTTTCATGTGTGTATTGAAAATCCCTCTCTCAACAGTAGTGGGAGACTCAGTCACAATCCGTCTCCCACTTAGCATGCTGCACTTTCATCAGTCCTCAGACAAATCAGAAACATTTCGCACCTTCATCAGGAAGGCCATAGCTAATGACCCCATACTTAATGGGTGTTGGGAAGGATTGCAGAGATGTGTGTTTCACACACCACAGGCCGTCGTCCACCTAATAAGCCTGTTCAGGCCACTGTCCATCTAACAACCCTATTCAGGCCAGGGTGGGGCGAAACCAAGGTAAACTATAAACTGAAAGCCTTCTACCAACTTTTTCTCAGATTGATGAAGCTATTTGGAAGAGTAACAAAATGTTTTGATCCCACAAGAAAGGAAATCCAGTTGCCATGACTCAACTCCCAGATAACCTCACTTGACTGAAAATCTCCACAGACATGGACAGTCAAGAGAATCTACACAGAAAGACCCAATAGGACCTATTACATCCCCTCAACTATCTCTCTAGTCTAAGAGTGCAGATTAGACATGTTCTGCATAAGACTTGAAAGAGCTGGAGTGTGCAATATTTCAGGTATCCAGTCTTAGAAGCAAACACTTGTTGAAGCAAAATATTCTGTGAGGAATTTGAAGAGATGCTACCAAATGACTAGGAAAATCTGTGTCCACATTTCAGCAGCTTCTTGCACTGTGTCATGATTACTCAATTCAAACGGAATGGTGGCAGATAGAGCCAAAATTATATAGCTAATTTCTCTCTCTCCCTCCCTCCCTAAACATCTGGTTTAACCAATAACCACATCCTTGTTGAGTCAGGCTCTTATTTCAACAATCCAATACCGTGTGAGTCAGTGTATTTGTTTGCAACTGGGAATATTTCAGCATTTAAGAACAATCTTTTATGACATCAGGCCAAAGTTATGAAATCAGTCCCAACCGTATCAGTTGGAGGCATATCTCATAAAAGAGCATCGGATACTAGAGGTCACAGTCTCACAGTACAGCCAACATACCAAATTAGCTATGTCAAGTTTTTTAAAAAAATCAGCCTTCAAATGGTGCAAATGGTCAGTCAAATTCCTATTGTCTCAAGACTTTCCCTCTTTTCCTGTGTGCAGTATATCCTCTATAAACACCAAAAACACCAGAGGGGAGCTATGTTTAAAACAAAGTGGATAATAACCCTTCTCTGCCCCCACATCTGTGACTGGAATTTCTGTCAACAAGCACTGGGGCATTCAGGCTACTCTTGATTGCTCATGTATCAGTTTTAGCCAATGTGTGGCTCCTATAGGGTTTCCCAATGCACTGGAGCCACAGCTGTGAAGCAGTTGCATAAAGCTAGTTGGTTCACTCATAGACAGACCCTTTGTGATGTCAGATGAGACCCCAGCCATTTCACATTGTAAGGCCCACTTTTTCTTACGGGGAAAGGGGTAAACATATTTAAATGTGATGAATGGCAAGTTAGTTTGTTTTTCAAAGGACTTTATTTCATTTCATGTCATTTATTAGATTTATACCACGCCCATCTCGCTATCAGGCCACTCTGTTTGTAGAATTGTATGACACTTGGTTGAGGTTAGGCCAAATAGCCCTGCTGAAGCCCCATCTTATGGACCTGAACAGTACTATGGAAATGGAGGTGGGATGGGATGGGAATCAAAGAAAGGAATTACTGCTTCCAAGAACCTTATTCAGACGTATTTGTTCAAGCTGAACTCTCACATTAAAACACTAAATCCCTGTCCCTTTTGCCCTTTTACACAAGTGACTAGACTGGAGCCCCTCCATTTGTTGAAATTCTATTGGCTAGTAGAGGTTCTCTCTCTTTGGCCAGTGGAAGTGAGGATGTCATGGAGTAGGGCCTCTTCATGGGAACTACCCATATGAGTAACAACACCTGAATAGGATTTTTTGGCCTGTTTTGGCAAAAGTGGGAGAGGGGACCCCCAAAGCAAGTGGTGGTGAACCTTTGGCACTCCAGATGTTTTGGACCGCAACTCCCACAATCCTTAGTCATTGACAATACAGGCTTTGAATTCTGGGAGTTGCGGTCCAAAACATCTGGCGTGCCAAAGGTTCACCACCACGGCCTTAAGCTTTCTGTTTAGTTTAACAAAAGGTAGTGAGCTATTATTCAAAAATTAAAAATTCTGGGGATTATACTTTGGTAGCCTTAAATCTTTAACAGTGCAGTTCCAGTAAGAGGGAATACTTTTCATATTCTGGAGTTTAAATGATTGTATAATACAGAAAGTTTGTTTGTTTTTTTAAAAAAAGCCAAAGTCTTGGCATCCTTAACAATGAGAAGCCAAGTACCAAAGAACCAGCTCATCCATTTCCTGTTAGCTAACTTGATTAAAATCCCCTAAAGCTGGCCAGGAAAAAAAGAAGCTAAGCAACCCATCCCTACACTCTGTTGACCTTGAATCCACTGCTCTCTATTCGGAGTTAACCTTGGAAGAAGAGAGCTTGTGGCTGCCCAGATCTCGTTAGGCTCTGCATACAGAGCTTGTAAAGATTCTTTTTCTGGATATAGTATCCCTTTTGCTTACACAAATCTCTTGAATGCATTTACAGCCTTACCGAGAACTGCAGGTACAATCTTTTGGTTTGATGAGACAATCACAGGTCTGCTTTTCTTCTTTTGACCTAGTGGAAATTCACAGTGGGGGAGCTGTATGTTAGTAGATATCATGAAGCTATCCATTAGCCTCTCACAGCATAACGAATTAGTTATGTCAAATTAAAAAACCCATCAACCTTCAAATGATGCAAACGATCAGTCAAATTCCTATTGTCTCAAGACTTTCCTTCTTTTCCCATGTACTTCCTCTATAAACACAAATAACATCTGGGGGAAGCTAGTTTTAAAAAAATAAAGTACATAATAACTCTTCTCTGCCCCCGCATCTGTGACTGGATTTTCTGTCAACAAGCACTGGGACATTAAGGCTACTCTTTATTGCTTGTGTATCTGTTTCGGCCAATATGTAGCTTCCATAGCCCCCAAGCCGTGTGTTGGACTTATGAAGCCATCCATTAGCCTCTCACAACACAAATCTGTTGCCAAGGTCAAAAATCAAGAGATAATCCAGAAGGTGAGATCTGACATTTTTTCCAGAAGAGAAAGTAGACAAGCTGGTGTTATTCCACCAGAGCTGGGGGTTTAGGCAGTGTGCCTGCTTCCCTTCACCTGATATGGGAATTGTTGCTTAAATGCTGTACAGACAGTGATGCAAGATGTCCTCAGCCTCATATCATCTCCCCTTGCCCACCTAAAACAGGTGAGGTGGACTGCCCCTTGGCCATTTAAGTCAAGGACAGGCAAAGTGTTACCTGCCTGTGGAGCCAAAACTCCTATCAGCTCTAGCTAGTAGAGTTAACCATGAGGAAACCTGGCAGTTGTGGGCCCACAACTAGGTTCTCATCCCTCTGAGAACTGTACAGGAGTTCCCAACATGTCTGAAAGAAATACAAAAAAAATATTATTTCCCCCTCTTTTTAAAAGGGCTTACCTTCTTGAAAAGATAGACACAGGGGTAGGGTAGCGAGGAGGAGACATGAAACACACTACCACCATCTACTGGCCAGGTTGCATACTTACAAGTAAATTATTCAAGCTCCATTGATTAGCGCACAAGCAGTTTATACAAATGTTGGAAAAGGGGAAAATAAGACAGAGGTCCTTGTCTACTTTTCCCACCTCTAATTAAATATCATGTTTCTTACAGTGATTTAATGCAGCTTCATGAGGCTGTCATGAAAGAGACAAGTTATTCTATGTTTGGTGACTGGAAGTACTTAAACGCAACTGCTCTGCCTCCCACAAGGACCGGGCGGGAATTATTACTGATGGATTTTAGCCAGCAGTTTTAGTTCTCCAGGAAATTATTTCAGACTTTTATCTGAGGCAAGAAGCTAAATCACTGCTGTGTAAGCTCAGAGCTTTGGCAGCTCACAGCTGTAATGCTGAGAAACTGGAAGAGTAGGGTGTTTTTTTTCTCCTTGTGACAGAACACATTTTTGGGAGGGTGAAGAGGAACCCTACGCTATAGTCAGGGGTCTTCCGTGAATATGTAAATATGGCTATGGAATCTGCTGTGCCTGGGACTAACAACAGGATTTTACTCTTGTGTTTTTAATGTGACAATAATAAAGTGCAATCGGTAACCATATGCACACTTGACTAGCTGCCCCATGACTAGAAATGGTTTAAAAATAAGAAAGGATATTGAAAACAACTTAAATAAAAATATAAATAGTGTATAAAGAAAAATAAAGCAAACTCCTAACCTGCACTCTCCTTTGAAAATCTTCATGGCTGATCCAAGGGAGACCTTCCTACCTCTCCCCCCACCCTTGCATCTGAGGCTTGCCTGAGATGGAACATTCTAATCAGTCACAGTCCAGCAGAGGGGTGAGGAAGAGAGCCACCATTGGCTCCAGTGCTTCTATATCAAGACATAACTTGTTGATCAAGGCAAAATTTAGAGTAAATGTTTGCTTGTCTTGCAAAACACTCTTAAACCAAGGTACTCTTATACCAAGCTATTACTGTAGACCTTATTGTTTGAGTTAATCTGGCAAGTCAGGCCATTGATTCCATTAGGTCAATACTTTTAATTCACCAGTGGGGAACATGTGGGTGTACAGAAGTTGGGCTGCAGCTCCCAACATTCTTAGTTCACTGAGCCAATTATATGTCCTGGGTGGGAGTTGTAGGCTAAAAATGTTTGGCAGCCTGTCCCTAGTACGCACTGACTAGGAGCATATCTCCAAAATTTTGATGACAATGTCTCCCCCTGCTTCATCTAAAGATGAAGATGGAACCTTCCTCATGAGGAGCCTGTACAGTCTCACTTTCTTTGTGGAAACTGCAACATGACATCTAGTCTGGTGTGTGTGTGTGGGGGGTCATGTTATCTTCTTGCATAATACGGCTTTTCAAAAAAGGGACAAGGCTAAATACACATGGTTCTGTTAGAGTGTAGTTTCTTACCCAGGATCTGTAGCTCGATAGTTCTTGTGATGTTGTATTGCCCTGTTTCATGGTCAAAGGTTAACTGACAAGTATAGTAGCCGGAGTCATCCAAAGACACAGAATTGATTATGAGGTAATCCGTGCCTGTTAACGCTACAAACTTTTTATTGTCTATGTCCAGAAGTGTAGAATCCTAAAGTAAAATAACAAAACATGAAAGCCATACACTCAAGGCTTAAATAGACTTGCCTTAGAACAAGAAAGCTCAGTACATTCTGAACCTCTGAAGCAAAAGCTGGGAAAGTGCCTCACACTCTCTTTCTGTACAATAGCGGGCCAAATTTCTAGCTGACCATTGCTTTAGTACCAAGCATGGACCTTCTACAATGCTTTCCACCTGCAGATGTTAGGGCAGTTTAGCTTATATAGGACTGGTTGTGTGGTACACAGAGAGCTTAGAGAAATGAGTGGTTGGCATGACAAGTCCCAGGCTCATCTTGCCATCATGGCCAGGAAGGGGTCCTTTGAGTTGTAGTCCAAAAAACTCACCTATGTCTAATGATATAGCCAGTTTTTATTGTGATTGACTAGATTTATCATCCAGAGATTGAACGACATTGAACTTTTGGAAAGGCTTTAGCTTACTGGAAAAACTCTGAGATGGGGTCTGGTTTGTGCCATAATGACCTCATGTCTAAAATATATTGGTTTAGTCACGTATTCCATACTGCTAGGTCTTGAACAGGATGGCCAGACACCAAGGATAATATGGTGCCTTTAATTAGGTGGTGGAAAGCATTTCAATGGTTGCAGCTTTTCTCTTCATGACACATGTTTTTCACCTAGCTGTTAATATACTCTTTAGCTTCTGAACATTTTTGACAGACTTAAATAAGATTCAAGGAGTACCAAGAGAGGGATCTTTTTGAAGTAGTTTTCTTTTTTTTTTTTTTTTTACTTCTGTGGCGATTGTGTTGCTGTTATTCTCTCATAATTACCAAATGGGTACAAAGAATGTAGTAGTAGTAGTCCTATACTCATAGGTAAACACAGGCTGTGTAATGCTACTCCTTGTATAGAGACAGTAAAAGGTCAGCTCAGCAACTTAAAAGAACACAGAAAAGTTACTAAGTTCTGGAGTGTCATTCCCAGAGTTCCCCTCTCGTTCTCTGGGAACTCTTGTATTTTTGAAATACCCATTCTAGAATGATTTTATAGGAAAATTTTGGAATATTGGACTTTGCCTTCCAGTATCCCAACTCCTTTTAAGTAACTCATCAGGCAACCAGGTAAAAAATAACCAGGCAATTGGATCCAGCATAGAGTTACCATTAACATGTGAGTACTGAGTTTTTTTATTATTGCTATGGGATGGGCCGAGTGCTCTAGACAGATGGTCAGTATATTAATTAATTAATTAATTAATTAATTAATTAATTAATTAATTAATTAATTAAAAAAAAACATGGTTGGCTTTACCAAGCACCTTGACTGGGATGGGGCATTTCTTATTATGACTCAGGCTGCAAAATGTCCTGGACTGACCCTGCTTCTAAAGCAGGGGTGAAAAGTCTGTTGCCTCTAGATGTCTTTGGGACTCCAGTTCCCATCACCTCTATCCACCAATGGCCAATGGTCACAGATTATGGGAAATGTAATCCAAAAATATCTGGAAGACATATGTTCCCCTGTCCCTGTTTGAGTACTAGAAAGGTCTGTTTACATCCCCACATAGCCACTAGGAGAAATTACAGAATAATAATACCTTGTACCATCTGAGTTTGTAGTCTGTATCCTTTTGTACAAAATTTTCAATGGCTGGGCAAACAACATGTCCAGAACGCAGAATGAAAGCCTTTTGAGGATAGGAGATATTCCGAGCTGCACTTTTCTTCACAATTATTAAATGAAGAGATGCCTCAGTGCAGTAAGAAGAATTCCTGAAGAAAGAGGGCAGGTGGAGAGGGACAGTGTTGAACTTGAAACATAAGTGGGGAACATTTCTCCTTTGTTGTTTGTTGGTATTATTTAACTCAGTCAAATAAACTGAATATTAATACAGTGAACACTAGAGATTAAACACACATAAGGTTGCATCCAGTATGCTTTTTTTTCTTTTCCTCACATAAACCAGGGCTGAACAGTTCGGTGAATTGTCTATCTGGCTTCAGAGACAGAGATTGGCAGTTTGATTCCTGGCTGTGCCTTCCTGAGGGTAGAGCCAGCCTGTGTGGCCTTAGGCAAGCTGCACAGTCCTGGGGCACCCTCAGAAAAAGGGAACAGTAACCTATTTCTTGTTCTTTTTGACCTCATTGTTTCCTGGCGGTCAGCTGATGATAATGCATTGGAGTAGGATGCTACACATCAACTCAACTGCCTCCATGTTGCGTTTACGATTTTGAGGACACGGCTATGAATATTCTCTTAATTAAGTGCCTGCACCTGAGAACTTACATCTTGTCAGAAATAGGCCTCACAGTGGTCATCAATGATGCATCCTCTCAGCTCACTGTGTAAGATTGTAGTTTGAGAAGTATTTCATTAGAAACCAAGAGGCATATACTGTATTAGTTTAAGAGGGCAAAACCACAGTAGTATTCCAGAAATAACCATTGTGGCTTTCAGAATGTATCAGTACACTTACTAATTTCAGGCTTCTATACCAGCTGAACTGTCATGTCTTTATCTTAATCATTCTAGAAAATGCATCTTTCCAAAGTTCCTTGGCTGGAAAAGAAACCATTAGAAAGCCATTACCACTGTGTTATGAAAATTGCCCTCTGTGTCTACTGAACAGGAGGACTAAAGGATTATTTGTCTTATTCTTTGCTACTCATGAGTAAATAGAATGCATTCTGCTTGAACGTTTCACTAGAAAACAATATTTTCTGCATGTACAGTAGTCATCCTTGGATTTAATATCAAAGCATCAGAACTGGACTCAGAATTTAATTTCATCTAAAACATCGTTCAGTTACCCTATCTCTTTAAACAGAAATCCTGGTGTACTTTATGCATGTTTAGCTGAGGCCATGAAGCAATATTTGACTGGTGTTAAATATGTCCAACCCTATGAAAGGCTGAGCACATCCATATTTGTCTGCACAATGTTCTTCAGGCTTGTGACCTTTTCCTGTCCTTCCGGTACCACCAGAATATTGCAGGAAGGATAGGGACAGAAGAACAGTGTTGCTAACAGTGTGTGTTAAGGATCATTTTCTAATAAGGTAGTTTCAAAATGATCCTTTAAAAAGCAGCCTTTTTCACATATAAATCCCACCAGATTATCCTCACTGGCTGGAGGATTATAAGGGTTATAGTCCAAAAAAGTAAATTTTCTAATTTCAGCTATAAGCAACTCTCATGCAGACCAGAGCAGATATTGTGTGTTGTGTCGTTACAGTCGTGACCGACTCTTCGAGACTCTATGGCCATGGAGTTTTCTTGGCAGGAATATTGGAGTGGTTTGCCAGTTCCTACTCCAGGCGCTTACAACACCTGGTATTCCCTGGTGGTCTCCCATCCAAGTACTAACCAGGGCCAACCCTGCTTAGCTTCCGAAATCAGGTGAGATCGGATGTGCTTAGGGCATCTAGGCAGCCCCGGAGCAGATATTAGAGATCTCCTATAAGAGCTGAAAGTTTCTTAATGTTCCAGGGAGGTGACTGAGACAATCTTTCTGTGCTTGTTAAAACACATATCAAAAGAGTCCTATGTTTAAGTCCAGAATATCATGATCAAATGAAAGAAGCTGTTTCTGGCCTCAGGTTTTTGTTCCCCAACTAGAGGGAATATACTGTACTATGGCAAACAAACCTCTTTCCCTACTTGAGAGTGCATTTCTGCAAACATCGCAAGTGGTATTGTTTAACTGGACCCTAAATGTAGAGTGAATTCTTTGTGCAAGTCCCATCTAGTTCTGCATGAAATGATGACTCCAGTAGCTTTAACCTATGAATTGGAAAGCCTCCTGGCTTTATACAAGCACCCAGAATTTGCTGCATGGGGAGTATAAGAAACAGGGGCAAACTTATGCACAATCTATGTAAGATACAATGTAAGGCCTCAGATTATGAGAATTCTAAATACACCCCCCTCTACATAATTATTAGAATAGTATAGAACGTCAGTGACATTCATCCTAACATGATCCTCAGCCTGGACCCATCTACACAATAGGTGCACTTTCTGGACACTACTGTGAAGCTTCAACATAGACATCTTAGTTCAACACTGTATCAAAAACCCACTGACTACTTGCATGCCTCTGCTTTCATCCTGGACATACCAGAAATCTACCGTCCACAGCCACACCCTTAGAGGTGACTGTATCTGCTCAGACACACAAGCTTAGAGACTCCGAACTCATGGACCTACAACATTTCTTAGACTACACTAACCACCCAATGTAGTTAAAGAACAAATTAACCAGGCAAGAGGGATACTGAGAAGCTTCTGTTTGCGAGACAGACTCAGAAGAAATAATGACAAAGACCATTAATAGTCACCTTCAGCCCACAAATGAGACCAGTCAGACAGATCATAAATGATCTGGAAGTTGAGTCAGGCAACTGGACTTCTTTTCTTGTGAGATTGAAATGTTTCACTACTCTTCCAAGTAGCTTTGGCAGGATGTTTCGATCTCACAAGAAAAGAAGTCCAGTTGCTGTGACTCAACTTTTGGATAACTTCACCTGGATCTTCACAGACAGACTCTTCACAGACAGAATCATCACAGACATCATAAATGATGTACACCCCATTCTTGACAAAAAAAAAATCCTCACTCTCCCAAGACCTTGGTGGCTGTCTCTATTTGCCTCCCTACCCCCACTCTCAAACATCTATTGAGAAACAACACACTACACAACACTGAAATAGAGATGGGAACTAAACCCTGCTACAAACCCCGTTGCCAGCTCTGTTCCTACATCTGCTCTGACAACACTATCACAGCTTCTATAATGTCACACATGACACCACAACATGTTTGCGTGTTCTTCTGCTAGTGTGCTCTATGTCACCTTCCACCAACAGTGGCCTTCTGCACTCTGCATATGAAAAACAGGACAATTTCTACACAAAAGAATTAATGGACATAAATCTGGCATCAGAAATGGCAAAATTAAAAAAAAATGTTTCAGAACATTTCAGTCTACTTGGACCCTTTTGAATGATCTGAAAGTGACTGGTTTAAAAACACCCACCCACCAGAGAACTAGACTTGAAAGAGAAACAGATGAGGTAATGTACATAATAGAGATGGGCATGAAACGAACAATTTTCCGTTTCCGTTTTTTTGTTTCGTTACATAACGAAACGACAAACGAATTTTGTCTCTAAAATGAAATGAAACGAACAGAAACACCGGAAATTTTGTCGTGCGTTTCATTTCCGTTACTGCAATATGAGTGAATTGCTTAAATTCCTTAAAAATCACAAAAAAATGAAATAAATGGTAACAAAATGGTAACAAACGAACAAAAACGAAAATGAATTTTTGCAAAAATTCATGAAAAACGGAAACGAACCGAAACGGACCCTCCAAGCGACAAAGGACAAACCAGATTCAATTTTTTTATTCATGCCCATCTCTAGTACATAAGCATGCAGAAGACACACTCAAAAACCTGAAGATAGTCAAAGGTTTCTAAGTGATTATTAATTGTGAAATTCTGCATTGATTGCCACAGTCTGCCACTTGTGTCAAAAATGCTGTTGTTACCTTGTAAATTCCTTACTGAAATTATTCATAGCATGATAGTCTCATTATTTTATTAATGAACAACTGTTAATTTGCCCATTATCTGTATCCTCACCTAGCCATGGGGCTATGTATAAATATGATGATAATCATATAAAGCAGCTCCACTGGCTGTCAATCAGCTATCAGGCACCATTCAAAGTGCTGGTTTTAACCTACAAAGCACAACATGGCCTGAATCCAACCTACCTCAAAGATTGAATCTCACAGTATGAACTGGCTCGAGTGCTAAGGTCACCAGGAAAGGCCTTTCTCTCCATCCCGTCACCTTCACAGATGTGTCTTATAAGAATGCATGAAAGGACCTTCTCTGTTGCTGCTCCCAAACTTTGGAACTCCCTCCCGCTGGAGGCCAGGATTGCAATATCTCTGCTGTCTTTCCGGAAGCAGGCAAAGACCTTCCTTTTCAAGCAAGCTATCCCTTAATGATGGACTAGACTACCTTTTATGTGACTTTTGGATGGATTACCATGCATGATTGCATTGACTGATTTCATAAGAACACTAGTGTTTTCCATGCTAGTTTCCATCCCTCATAATGGAATTTTTTTTCTTTTAACTGTTTGCGTGCTCTTTTTCTCTTTAATTGTGCCTTTAATTATTGTAAGCCACCTTTGGTCCTTTTCCATGGAGAAAGGTGGGGTAAAGTATTAATAATAAATACATAAAATAAGTATTATATTAAAGTTGTAAATAAAATCAATATTAAAACACTTTCAAAGCAACAAAGCACAACAATCATTTAAAATCCCTCTTAGACTACTAGCTTTGGTTTGTGTGTGTGTGTGTGTGTGTGTGTGTGTGTGAGAGAGAGAGAGAGAGAGAGAGAGAGAGAGAGAGAGAGAGAGAGAGAGAGAGAGAGAGACCTAGCAGGAAACATTTCATCTATGACCTCAAACCTATGCTCCACCATTCCATAGTGAAAAAGAACCCAAGTCTTAAGTATAAGAGTGCAACATAGTGTGCCATATAAACAGTGCCATATAAAAATTGATTGTCATAAGCCTTTGGTGCCCTTTCCAGATTATCAGTCACATGTCAATTATAACTAGCCAACATTCTTCTGCCTCGGCTGCCTACCTTTGAGAGCAGATATACTCCCCGGAGTCCTCCAGAATGGCTGGCAAAAACCAGAGAGCATCCCCTTGGAACCATATTCTGGTTTCCCTCTTCTCTGAAGGAATGGGTGTTGTTGAGCCATTTTTGTACCAGGTGAAGTTAAAAGGGAGACCAAGAGAGTCTGTGTACTGGTACTTGAAAGGAGGACATTTCAGAACCACAGGTTCCCCTGCCACTGCAAATGTTGGCATGAAATGTACGGTGCGGTCTTGGCAGTCAGCTATATAAAAAGCAGAATGATTTTGCATTAAAAAGGAGGCAGAGGAAGAGGAGAAGCAAGAACCCATGAATGTTCTGGCTGAGGAGTTTGGCCACGAGGATGGCTGCTTTCACCTGCACTTTTTACATGCTGGATTCGGAAGGCGGATGCATCCAACGTGTTAGCAGTAAAAATATACAGGAGTCTCGGCACTGTATTCCACAGAAACCAGGAAAGTGAAAAACGAGAGATGACCCACTGAAACCTGCAGAGGAAAAGAGTGTCACAAGATGAAACAGAAGTAGGCTGAACTCATCATGATCACACTTGCTGGTCAAAAGATGGGCTAGGGTTGGTTTTCAATTTCCTCAAGTCTAGTCAGACCACCAGCATCCCTGCCTTCCAGTGACTTTGCTGTTGGTCATCTGACCTAGAATGAGTGAGTGGTGCAGTTGGTGCAGTCCTAGAGAGAACGATAAATATTGAGGCAGGACTGTATATATTCTGGATTTTCAGGAACAAAATGGATTCTCAGTTAGTACAAAATCCCCCCCCCCATGGACTCCCACATAGGAGCAAGCATCTCCTCTCCTTCCTACAAGAGAAACTTACTTGAAAACATGTGAAAATCTATATAGAGATGTATACTGGAAATACACGGGAGGGGGGGTTGCCACACATAAATGCTTGTGCATGCAAAACATCAAATAACAGTATGCTCCTAACTTACATACATCAGGTCAGTCTTTGCAACACTTAGCCTTGATCAAGGAGAGGACCCTGTTCAGTGAGACAGGAGGACTTTAAATACTGGAAATCTCTCTCTGTCTCCTTGGAGCGGGAGATCTGTCATTCATTTGTCTCTTAGGTATGTTCATTCCAAAATATTGTATATACTTGAATATAAGCCTAGTTTTTCAACCCTAATTTTGGGCTGGAAAAAAGGGCCCCTCGACTTATATGCTGGTCAATACTTTTAGCCACTGAGGCAAGTGCTAGGGTCGGTGGCTAAAAGTCATTTTAAAAAATTGTGTGCCGCTTCTCGTGACCCCCCCCCTGCATCACAGGGGACCGGTGCGTGATGTTTAAAATAACTTTTAGCCACTGACCCAAGCACTTGCATCAGTGGCTAAAACTCATTTTAAACATCACACACCACTCCCCCAGCTCACAAAGGAGGAGCTGCCAGGCCCTGCTGCATTTCCCACCCTAGACTTATACTCGAGTCAATACATTTCCCCAGTTTTGGGGGGTTAAATTAGGGGCCTCGACTTATATTCGGGTCGACTTATACTCGAGTATATACAGGTAATCTGTTTAAGACACTAAAACTATGTATTGAAAACAGACCCATTTCTTGGAAGTTAGTTTGACTTCTCGGGGTTGTTCAATCAACAAAATGAAATCATTTCAAACAATAGCATTCCTAAATCCGCACATAAACCACACACCTCACAAACCAAACCACTGGTGCAATCTTAGCCATTGACTGAGTCCAGCATTTATAATCATACAGATTGTTAACATCTGTATCCCAAACGCCACTCAGTGAACACGTGAGCACTGTTATTCAGACGGAATGAAACAGCTGCAAAAACCGATCAGCCCTCCGCCTGCTCTTAGTTTCATTTAGTGGGAAAGATTTCTAAAGTCTGGAGCAGGCAATCTGACTACCCATCATTTTGTACACAAGGTGTCTCCATAAAGATGCTTTCAACCAACCCTCCTCCTATGCTTCCTAGTCTTCCTCCAATAAACAGGTAGGTAAATAATACGTGCAAATATTTCCCCATGTCTACTTACTTGTACCTCCTCATTTTTTTTGTCTTGGAATTTTTCAAGGACCTTTAAAGTGCATCGGTGTTTAATCGAAGATTCTCAAGAGATGCGTGGTGGTGGTTTATAGACAACTCAGAAAACAAAAGAGAAATTTTCCCAGGTTACTCAATCAAGAGTTGTCAGAACCAGAGGAAACTGAAGAATACCTTTTCTGTGTTCTGTCACCATGGAGTGGTGGGGAGAGAGAAATAGGACTGCATTGCCCAAAAGAATGGGAAATGACTGCTAAATATATACACAGATGCAGTTCCCCTTTTTGTGATGTGGCTTGTTTCCAGCAGGGGGAACACATTAGCAATTAACCTCGGGGGGGGGGGGGGGGGAGACACATCATCAGTGTTGCCAACTGATAGTACAATACAACCAAAGAGAGCAGAAGAAATTAAAAATGAATTTGCTAGTGTCAGGCATTGTCATACAAATGTATGGTGCAACTCCATTTGGATTCTTATGTGCAGTTTTGGTCTCTGCTTCCGAAAAAGGGTACAGTAAACCCCCACCTATTGCAGGGGCTAGGGTCCCAACCCAACCCACAATAATTGAAAATCCGCAATATGCAGATGCTGGGTCTGCTCTCTGGGGCTCTCTGGGGGCTCTTGTACTGCTCTCTGGGGCTCTCTGGGGGCTCTTGTACTTACTCCAGGCCTGGCGGTGCCCCAAACGGGCCTGCAAGGGGCTTTCCAGTTCCCCAGAGGCCCCAAAAGTGCTTTCTCATGATCTGGAGTTCACTTCTGGTTTACCAGAAGTCACTTCCAGTTTGTGGGGAAGCACTTTTGGGGCCTCCGACGGGCCCGGGAAGGCCTTTCCCCCTTTCCCCAGGGGGCTTTTTTTCATATACTGCAGACGTGCGATATACCAGGACCGCAGTATATGAACCACGAAAGGGTGGGGGACAACTGTACTGTATCTCAGGGAATCAGCAGAAAAGGCAGCTGAAATGATTACATTGCTGGAGCAACTCACCTTTAAGGGAAGGGTACAAGGTGCCTGGTGGCTCAGTGGGCTAGAGCACTGAAACTATCGGCTGAAAAGTTGGAAGCTCAGCGATTTGAATCTTGGGTGCCACACAGTGGAGTGAGCTCCCGCTGATGACCCCAGCTCCTGCCAACCTAGCAGTTTGAAAGCATTTAAATGCAAGTAGATAAATAGGTACCACCATAGGTTAAAAATAAAGTGGGAAGGTCAACAGTGTTCCATGCGCAGAAATGCATTCAGCCATGCCAGCCAGCCAGTGACTTGCGCAACACTGGCTCTTTGGCTTCATAATGGGGTTGAGCACCACCCCTAGAGTCGGACACGACTAGCACACATGTGCTGGGAAAACCTTTACCTTTTACATGGTTTTTAGGCTGTTTAAATGGGGGGGGAGGCAAGTAAGAGGAGATAGACCAGAGGTGAGTCAATTCATCCATGGTGTGCATGGAATTGCCATTTCATAATATTATTACTATTGTGTGACACCAAGACACCTCCATGCATTGTATTCTTACAGGGCTACCAACCACTTGACTCAAGAATGTATTAGGTGCTCCATAGATATGGAGAGCTCTTCATACGTTCCTGAACTGAAGTGCAAGATAATGTCAATCAGTGGCTGAAAGTGTACCAGCAATGCTTGCAAAATGTTTATTTTGTAACCCGACATGCAAATACCCTCTTAACTGAGGGCTAATAGAAACCAGTCTTTCAACACATGCACAATGAGAAAAAAAGTAGCAGGGAATTCCTGTCCTCCTAAGACAAGAGGACCGTAAATCACCTCCCCTGTCAATCCGAATTGAGGAAGATTTGTCGGCTTCAAGCACCCCAAGAACAATAAATGTCATTTAAGTCCCAAGTGACTCAGAGATCTTTAAAGTGCAAATGCCTGGCATTTTATAACATGTTTCCGGCCACATATTTCTTTCTCTTGCGTGCAACTGTGCAGCTGATTAAACCTCTGGGTTGCTTTGTCAGGGGCTGTGACTACCTCTGACATGTGTTCAACATCAGCCGTTGCGGCTGTTGGCTGTTTGTTCGCGAGACACTTTCTGTTGAGTGAGAGGCAAGCAAGTGCCTTAGCCCTCCGGCGCAAGGGAAAATGGGGCTGCCCCACATCCTGAGTGGTAGCAACGACAGTGATGTTGTGCGCGGGACTCACTGAAAGAGTAGCATTTCTGGTGAGCACAAACACCAGAGAAGAATATACAAATGCAAATTTTAGCATGAGATTGTCTTGCCAGTGTTTATTATTTGTATTTTAGTTGCATTCGTTATTAGCTTGTGATTATTGTTCTATTGTTATTTTGTATATATTGCTGTTATTTTTCTTTTTTTATTGATGGAATCCGCCCGGAGTTCCTTTGGAAGATGGGTGCTCTAGAAAGGTATAAATAAATAATAAATAAATAAATTGACAATCCAGCAATCAAACCGACCAACGGCTGACTGGCTAACTTGTCTTTAGATAAATACACAATTTAGAACACCATTGGAAATTGCAAGTATGATAAATAATAAAGACAAAATTAAGATGCATACAAATAGTGTTCTTAATATAAATCTCTGTAACAGTGATGCACCTCATATGAAACACAGGATCCATTTATCTGCTATGCAATATACTTCATATTCTTTTCTTCTCCTTAAAGCATTGATTTTCTCTTAATCCAGTGGATGTATGACTTTTGTCTGTTCATTATCATACTTTCTTTTTTGTTTTTCATTATGTGCCAAGCACCTAACAATATTCCAGGGAAGAGCCAGTTTTTGTGGTCTTGGCCAACCTACACAATCTGAGTGCTCCCATGTCAAGAACTCATGAGTGTTCTACATTTTGAAAGACCTGAAAGGGGGCCCCTATAAGGCAAAACCGACTTGATGGCATGTAATATAAATTCATTTATTTACATATTTTTTCCTTATTTGTTTTATATATAACAATAACATCAACCATCATGTCTTTGGTGGTTGCTTATGTGAGTTGGATGGCATAGTATTATGGTGATTCTGGTCTTGTATGGAGAGATAACCTCAGAATGTAGCACCTGAGCTATGTGTGTTTCTTTTGCTTCCCACCCCCATTGCCCTGTGCTAAAAGCTTCTCCTCTTTCTTTGTCCTTTTCAACATCACATGAGATATTTGGACAGACGTGTGCAGATGATTCTGCCTCCTGCTTCCAACTTCTCATCTGCTGGAGGCCACGGAATTGCTGAATTACTGATTGAAGGCAGTTTTGGAACTGAAGGCAATATGATGGTGGTAAGGAAATTGCCTGTGTAAATGGCCATATTGTCCTCATTAGAAAAGGTAAAAAAGTGCAGCTTATGGGTTTTTCTGGACATTGCCCAAGTTGGGAAAAACATGTCTTTTGCAAGATGGGTGCTTTAACCTCCTGACTGGTTCACCAGCTAAAGTGCTACTGGGAAGACATTTTACCCTCATTTTTGTATTATTGAAATCCTGATTTGTTTGCAGTAGTGCATTTGTGAACACATGGATACTGAAGCTTCTGCAGGATGTGTCTACTCATGGATTAGTGAGTTCCAGATAACCTGAGCAGATTTCATCTTTGTTGTGCCAATTGCCTTGGCTTACAAATTTAAAATGTTGGTTGAAACTTTGCAATCCTGTAACTATGGTTTGTGTGTGTGTTTCCAAATAACCTGAAAGCCATCTAATCAAAAACAATCTGTTGACATGTACACCTACTGATTTGCTCATACAGTGGACCCTTGTATAACAAACAGTTTGTATAACATAAAATTTGTACAACATAAAATATTCCGGAGATAGGGGAAATCTGCTTAACAGAATCACCTATGGGGCAAATCTGTACAACATAAAAATGGGATTACTCCATTTTCAATGCATTCCTATGGGAAATTTGTATAAAGGAAAATGTGCTTAACATACTGTATATACGAGTATAAGCCTAGTTTTTCAGCCCTAATTTTGGGCTGAAAAAAGGGGCCCTCGGTTTATATATGGGTCAATACTTTTAGCCACTGAGGCAAGTCAACTGTGGCTAAAAGTCATTTTAAACATTGCATGCCGCTTCTCATGACCCCCCTCTGCATCACAGGGGAGTGGCACACGATGTTTAAAATGACTTTTAGCCACTGACCCAAGCACTTGCATCAGTGGCTAAATTTAAACATCACACACCACTCCCCCAGCTCACAAAGGAGGAGCTGCCAGGCCCTGCTGCATTTCCCACCTTAGACTTATACTCGAGTCTATACGTTTCCCCAGTTTTGGGGGGTTAAATTAGGGGCCTCGACTTATACTCGGGTCGATTTATACTCGAGTATATACGGTAATTTCATTTGGAACGAATTAATTCCTTTATACAAGGTACCACTGTATACCAAATTTCCATTATGAAAGCCCACCTTCCCATCCAATGACTTTCAAAGTTTTCCTGAGGTCAAAAGGGATGCAGACAGTGCTAGCAGATAAGAAGTTTTAAATTAAATGAAATAGCAATTTTGCAGGCTGATGACATCATAATTTTACGCATAGTTACTCAACTAGATTTCAACCAACATTTCAAAGAAATCAAGAACCACCCCAAGCAGTGGAAAATAGAATGCTAGTCTATCATTGAGAACAAACCCCTTTTGAAGAATGCAGTTCCTTCTCCCCTTCAGTGTACTTTTCTCAGCTCTTTTGGGGAGCCGGGGTGGTGGTGGAATAAGCTAGATAAAATGCCTTTAATTCAAAATAGGACTTGCCTGTTATTGTAATGCCCATGGAAGGAAGTGCAGAAGGAATTACTGTAATTGCATTGGGGTGACAAATCTTTCATCTCCACCTCGCTCATATATGTTGAATAACAATTCCCCTAATTCTCTGCTGGTCACAATGTCATCTTAAACTTCTTGGATGTGAAATCCTAAAAAATTGGGAGGTCTACAGTTTCACTACCTCTGGATTATGCCGTCGTATGCTATAAAGTGACGGTTCCTGAAGAGGAAAAGCTAAAGAAGAAGCAATGACCAAGGAAAGAAGACAAGAGCCATAAAATGTACACAATCAGATATGGGTGGAGGTCAGTGTTGTGAAGTCCTGACCAACACTTCCATTGATTAGTGAACCTGGAGCTGATATCCAAAAAACAGGGAGCCACGGTTGTAACTCAAATACCAGAAGATTGTATATTCCATACTTTTGCCAGGTCGTATATGTATGGTCCCTTTCATCTACATAAGTGCACAGTCACAACCTGTAGTATGTGACTGTGAAGATTCTCAGTCATCCAGCTGAGATTATCTGGAAATTGAGTCATGGAAACTGGACTTCTTTTCTTGAGAGACTAAAACGTTTTGCTACTCATCCAAGCAGCTTTGTTAGTTACTCAGTCTGATGAATTTGCTGGAAATGAGTAACGAAACATTTCCATCTATCAAGAAAAGAAGTCCAGTTGCCATGACTCAACTTCCAGATAACCTGAGGTACATTTTCCCACTTGAGCAAACTACTCAGGGGTGAAGTCTTCAGCTTCTGCTCTAGCATATCTGACAGTGTTTCGGTCTGTTCTAACTGTATCTTACCAACTCTCAGATCTCTTTTTGTTCTCATACAGGGAATACAAATCCCTTGGAATGATTTTGGAAACCCTGAAATTTGCACCCTATTTAAAACAATCTTGCTCATAATGGATACCAGATTTAGCACAACCTTATGAACTTTTGTGATTCCTCTGAGTTATTCCTTTAGGCATAAAACAAAATTCTACCATATGATATTTTTAGAGGAAATGAGGAGAAAAAGCTTGTGCATGTCTGCTAATGTGGAAAACAATTATGTTTCCCACAGAATGTTGTCCTCCCCCCCCCCACACACACACACTGCTATTTTGTGCAGCTGGTTTTTACCGGAGAAAACTGTTGTGGGCTTTCAAGCCGCACGCCTTACAACCTCTTTTGTCCCAGAAGGACAACAATCTTGACAAGCTGCAGAATTTCTTACTCGTGAGATCAGATTTCGACAGTTGTTAAAGCAACTCGACTGCTTGGCAAGTCAAGTTCTCTGGGACTGCCTGAAATATCAAACAGCGGGGGGGAGGGGACTTAGCCACTGTTTTCTCCACACTGTCCCCTGGCAAAAAGGTCTATCCTCCTCAGTGTAGTACCCTTGGCCAAGCCAAGTCTTTTTGTTACCTGAGGGCAAAAATCCTACAGGCACCCATTTCCTCCCATGGGAGAAATAATAAATTGCACATTGTTATTATAATCATCAATAATTTATCCTGTTTGTTTTTTTTAACTGCACATGTACAGTTTTTAGCTTTTAAATATTACTCTTGAACCCACCTTGGGCTTATTTTAGGGAGAAAGATGGTGGTGGTGGTAGTGGGGGATGGTAAATTATTACAAGCTTCCATTACTATTTTTCTCAAATGCCTCGTTGCTATGAATTCTGGGGCAGCCGTTTTCAAATGATGGTAAGGAAATTTAATCCCCATTTAAAAACCAAGTCTACATGTATATCTTTGGAGTAAATTGTGGATGTCTGAACTGCTTGCTGCACCACAGTCAATGTGCATAGGGAATTATCTATTAGTGTTTATTGGAAATCAGAAGTTACTTTCTTGGATTTCAGTTCCGCAAAGCTCCTAGTCAACATGGTTAGTAGTGACTATTCATGCCTTGTGTGGAAGACATTTTACTCCAAAAAACAAACAAAGAAAACGCAAAGAAAAAAGAAACAACAACAAATGTTCCAAGCTTTGTCGTGAATCTTTATTCCCTGACAGAGTAAAGCCCATAGCAATGAAACAAAACAGCATCTAGTGGAGTTGGGGTTCAGGATGAGTTTAAAGGGTATATGCGGGGGGGGGGGATACACAGGATGTGTCACCCTCGATTGGTACTTAGTTTCAGATGATAGGCAGATAGGAAAAATAAAATATGGGAAAGAATGTTAAGCCAGGATATTTTCTGGATTCCATCTGTGCCTGTAAGTAACTGATCAGGTTTTATTCCTGCCCACACTCCCTTTTATTTTTTATTTTATTTTATTTTATTGCTGTTAGCCTTCATTTCAACAAGGACCTTTACACTACAGGTTTTCTTTCCAGAGTGTAACAGCCTATTCTTGTCTTGAAGGGGTAGGTGAAGAATTACCTGTTTTCCAGGCACTTGAGGTGGTGAAGAATGATTTTTTTCAAAGCATTTATAATCAGTACCCTTTCAATTAATAACTTTTAATTAACACCTTAACTGCAGTTATTGTGATGTAGAATATAAGTGTATTGTATTTGAACATTTGAATGCCGAAAAATGTAAACAGAGTGGTTTGCTTTTCAAGTAGCTCCCACGTCATTATTGTTCCCTTGAAATAACACGTTTCAGAAGCGATGAGCTCAATCACTTTTTAAATCTCTTTATGACTTTCTGGCAGCTGAAAAACACTCCACTTCCTTCCCCTTCTCTGTCCAGTTCTACATAATCCAGATGAAACATAATCTGGATCCACTTCAATACCACTTTAAGCAAGAGGCGTATGGGAGAACAAATATGCTTTACATCAACTTCACCAGAAGTTGGTCAGAAGGCAAATGCCCCTTCATGTAGACTTCTCAGATAATTCCCAACTATTTCCGGTTTGATACCATTGACATCCTGTGGCATCTCCAACAGATGTGGAAGCATACTGTTTTTTTCAGCATTGGTTCTGCTTCTAGCAGCCATGTAGCCCTGAGAAAGTAGTCTTGGAGGGCTGCTGCCTCACTTGGGGTGTGTGATCAGACCTTAAAATTGTGAGCATGCCTACTAATATCCATCTCCTTCCACAGGCTAGTGAAGCAGTGCAGCCGTGGAATAGATGACGGACTGCAGGTGGGTTAGCAAATAGAATATCAATCCAGATAAAATGGGAACATGCCTGTTGACTATCTGAGAATAAATGAGCAATCTAAGCTGGAAGGGCCACACTTGCTCTAAATACCATGGTGCTGTTATTTAATTTTGATGGGAGTATAAAAAGTTTTCACACAGGTGCTTGGCTCCATTGCTTAAAGTCATTTTGAACATCCCACACTGCTTCTCCAACACCCCCCCCAGGTATGGGGGAGGGGCGCGCAATGCCTCCTACATAATATACAGCGGATTCATTTTATATCTTCCTCGTAGTTGAATAGAACCTCATGATGCAGGGGTTAAACTGAAGCACTGCAGTGAAAACTCGGCTCACAACCCAGGTAGCTCCAGGTTCAATGAGCCTTCCAGGTTTCTGAGGTTGGCAAATGGGAGGACTCAGCTCACTGGGGGGAAGGGAGGGAGCAATCTGCAGCATGCACAACTAAAGTCTTAGACTCTAAGCCAACCAGAGAGTGCTTTAAGCACTCTAGGGTGGTATATAAGCATCACATTTTGCCTTTGAAGGCCAATTCCTATGCTACTGACAGCTGGTTTCAGTTATAACCTACTTCCTGGTAACAGCACTAGAAGTTTAATTTTTTGTTTAGCAATCAGTTATTGTTAATTTTTCAGTGGAACTGTAAGAAGAGAGCTCCACATAATTCAATACATGGAATATGGTCCTTATTTCCACATGGATTCCCCTATCTTTACCTATACTCTACCTATCCGTTGCTCCCAAGTAGTCCCCAAGCTTCCACGGGCTGTTCATCTGCAATCACCATGGTTTCTTTCAGGTAGACTAACCAAGACAGCTTGATGGGAATTCTGACACTGGCAAGTGGTGATGAAACCCTTAACATTTTCCTCCACGAACAGCACATCCTCCCGAAAGGAGTTTCAAAACCCTGACATGTCGTAACGGAATTAGGTCTGAACTGTACACTGTGTCGCTGGTCTCAGATGATTAAGAAACAACCTTTTAACACAACCATACGACCAATGTTCCACTACAGAATGAGTATTTGTGCACCAGATGGATTGTTACAGAAAGATTTCAAGCAAACCTACAATGTGTTTTGTTGTGGTTTTAAACATACATTAGAAACAAAACAAAAATGTGCACAGTGGTACCTTGTATAAAGTAACCAATTCCTTCCAAATGAAATTCTGTTAAGCAAATTTTACTTTATACAAATTTCCCATAGGAATGCATTGAAAATGGAGTAATCCCTAATCGTGACCATTTTTATGTTGTATGGATTCGCCCCATAGGTGATTCTGTTAAGCAAATTTCTCCTCTCTCCGGAATTTTTTATGTTGTACAGATTATATGTTATACAACCTCTTTGTTATATGAGGGCCCACTGTACCTCCATGCCTTATTGTTCTAGGGTTGTTGAGGGTTTTTTTAAGCACCTGAAATTGAGTAGCCCTACAAAGCAGCTTCAATTTTCATGGAAACATCTATCACAGTAAGCAAACCTGTCTGTATACACGCAACAGAGAAATCTGTGGGATATGAGAATAATTCCAGAACATACCTTTCAGGGCAGAACAACAGCTGTGCAAGAACATGTAGCATCCCCAGAGTTCAAAGAACCTTTGGCAGTTCACGTTTTCAGGACATAGTATCAAATTCTGTGGTTCTTTAAATCAAGGGTCCCCAACCCAGTCTGTGGCCTCTTACAAACTGGCCTGCAGGGTTTCCTGTGAAGTGCACACTCCCCTCTCCCAACTCGACACAGGTCTTTTCCTCTCCCTTGTGCCTATTTTTATTTAGGTCATGACAGAAGTAGTGTGCAGGAGGACTTTTGTTTCCATCTTGCACACACATACATGCTGTATTTTTCCATCTAAATTCCGTCCAATTTTTCCCAAAATTAGTTTCACAACTGTGCAGTTCTCTCCATGGCTTACTTCCATGTATGAGACTCAATTTTCAGTCTAACAATTTTAGAGAAAAACATAGTCTTATGCATGGAAAAATACTGTTCGTCTGAAAAGCCCTGCATCGATATACCCAAGAAGTTCTGCACAGGGCCATAACTGACTCCTGGAGCTAAAAAAAGGTTGGGGATTTCTACATTAAATCATCCTTTAGCCCCCTCTTCTTGGATAGCTGTTACATTTCTTGAAACTTCCTTATGGTGTTAAGACTGGCAGCTCGATATTGTTTGAGTGATTGTTTATTAACAGCTCCTTTGTTCTGTTCTGAGCTGGAGGTTTACATTACAAGGGCATGTAATGAGCACGGCTTACTGGTCAACTGATACACATAGGCTTCCAGACATCTGGTCCTGCTTTCTTCTACTGGGAAAAGTAGATTTCCAAGCAGTTTCTACCAGAGCACTTCAACAGCCAAGTGGGTGGAAACCCTGCGGAATCTTCATATTGCATAGTGCATTCTTCTTCTCGTCAGGGAAACTCTGCAGAGCATTCTACTTCAGTTACATTAGTGCAAAGGTGAGGATGTCACCAACAATGATTTTCAGCTTTGTCCAACTGACATGTAATCAGTTTCACTGTATGAGAACTGTGTGACCGCCCCCTGGGAAAGGAAGATTTCTTTGATTACTGGAAATCTCCCTCTGCTGGTGACAATTTAAGCAATACCAGCTATGTGAGAAGCACGCGTTGCATCCTTCACAATCTTCCTTGCATGTGTTCTGTTTTGGGAAGTGTTTGCACCATTCGTCATTCTGTATTTGCATATGATTTTTAGTTGGCAGCCTGCCATGTACGTGCCTCAGCATAATAATGCTTCTCTCACTCCAGCCACGAATCCAGAAAAAAAATATAACAGGGTGGATAAGTAATTTGTACCTGTATTACTGATAATCCAACAAGAGATGACATAGGCTGGCATGTGGTTGAGCAGGGATGTTAATGAAGAGAATCGACGATGCCAACTGATCTGTTCTTCAAAAGACTGATAGGAAAACACTGGTGCACCACCCAAACAGTTTCTGCAAACCAGTCTGCATACCTTCACCAAAATGACACACACTGTTTCCCCTGCTGAGCTCACATGTATCTGGCATGTTTGTGTGCCATTCGGCAAGGGTAGCTTTCAGCACATACAATGGGACTCCAATCATGGGCTAAGCTGGTGCCCCCCCCCGGTTCCCCCAGTATATTGTAAATTCCCATTAATAAATTCTCAAAAAGGTTTTCTGTACACACATAGGTGTCATTTTTACTTTATTTAAGGAAAGGGCAGGGGGAAACAGTATTTTTTAATAATACACAAAAGACAAATTAGACAGCACTGCAAAAAGGCTGAGTGTTTCATTGCCAGTCTGCTTTGCAGCTCTACAATTAGTCATTTTACTGTAATTCTGTAATTTGCATTATTGTTTAAGCATCTTTAAAATTGGCAGAGTCTGGGGTTATTTAAAAAAATCACAAAAATGTGTACTGCTACTACTATGCAAACCTAAACCCCACAAAATCACTTGGAAATAAACCATAAATATGTGATGCACATTAGTGTAACGAAACCATTTTTGTAAACATTTTCTCCAACATAACATGTGCATACGATAAAAATAAAGTCACTGCAGTCATACAGTTAAGAGTTACTTTGACTTAAGATACAGAAATTATTACTTAAAGATTAAAACTAACTAGAAGTATTTTAATGCTTACCAATAGCACTTTTTAAAAAAATGGATTTGAACATTTTTTTAAAATATAGTGGTTTCATAATACTGATTCGACTGGTTAAGTTTGCCACCCTGGCACATGTGTGGTATTTGGAGCAGGTAAACAGCAGTCCCATTGAACAAGTCATTTCTCCATTGTCTTGTTCGCTGTAGAGAAACTTCAGCCTATTGACTTCCACATCATGTTCCCCCACCCCTGTTTGGTGTTACAGAGAACATGGACTGGGATAATCTCTCCATCTCACAAGATTCCTACATAATAAACAGTAGTCTTCTTTTGGATAAATATGGAACAACAACAAAATGGCATGAGAGAAGAAGGCATGATCGCCGTTGCTTTTAACCTCACTTATCCGTTCCTCTGGGGACCACTGGCTAACCAGTAAACTGAGGAACAAGGGTCAATGCAAAAGACACCCCTCCTGCCCCCGCTAGCCTAGGATTGATCTTCTGGTTCCCATTCGTTTTCTGCCTGACAAAGCAGAGTCGAACTTTCGGTTGTTCACCCATAAGAACCAAGAAACACGAGACACAACCCTTGGCCCTGATCTTCATTAATTTCCCAATGCCAATATTTTTTTTTTTAAAAATTGTGATTTTGTATTATTTTCCTGCCAGCAATTATAAGGCGCTCTTACTTGTTTTATACACACATGGCGTATAAAATTCGTGGCAGGAATTTTCCTTTAGCATTTTTTTCAAACATTGGGACGAAGAAAAGAAGGGTCAATTGATGATCAAAGCATGGCTCATTGAGCAGAAAGCTCACTCATCTGGTGCTGTTCAACATAAAAGCAATCCTATGGCCGATCTCACTTAACCTATCAAGTAAGTATTGTTGAAGATTCGCATTTCAATGCTGACCTACATTGCCGTGAAATGTAGCCCATGAAAGACCGGAACCCAATTCTTTTTACTGAATAGTGAGCTTAAGGCAGCTGTCAACAAAAGTACCCCAAAGAGAGTTTTTAAAAAAGCTTTTAAAAAACCATAATGATTGGATCATGACACTGCGCATTATTACATCACCAACAGATAATTACACACTCAAGTTTTCTCAAGTAATAAACACATGTAATCTTTAAACAAAGTATTATTCTTGAGACATTTATTACAAAGGCCAAAAACTTAGTGATTAAAACAAAACTGAGGTTATTGGGGGTTTTTTTTCCTTTAAAAAGTTGGGGCAAAGGAAAGAAATAGTAAGCCAAGAGTTTGAATTTTACATTGAAACGGAAGTATACGCTGCTTTAAAAATGAATAAGCAGTATCAACTACATTCTTAAAATAGTTTTAGTGCATTGCATTATTAGAAAAGAAAAGAAAATGTAACTTCCCCAAAGTTTCCCACAACATTTAAGAAGTTAGAGAACTAGCCTAGTTTTTGTTACTTGTCTGCCACTAAACCTCACATGTTAAGAGTAAAACGTTCCAGATCTTAGGCTAAATTCACTTTTAATTTCCATTCATGATGAAACTGGTAAAAAATAAAGTGGAAAGTCTGCTTTCAAAATTTTAAAAATGGACAACTTAAGCATCACTGCGTTACTGCCACGAGTCTAATTCAACCATCACAAATGACTGCTGGTCTCTCCTGTTGAAACCGGATACAAAATTAACAGTCAAACCTTGAATCTGCTAGTTTTGGTATTATGATTAATTGGACATTATTATTTGTTCTCCTAAAAAAAGTATAAACCTAAACCACCTCTTTTATTGTATGCATTAGAAATGAGGTAGGCACAAAAATAAACACGTCTGACATTTTCTTTCCCCAAAGGCTGCAAAAGCAGACTGGTAGTAAAGTTGTTGCACATTTAAGGTTTAAACAAAAATTAAACCTTTAAAACGGAGGCAGTGCTAACACTGACATTACCAAGTCTTGGCCTAATGCCGAGTCATTATAGAAAAATGACCCATTCTGCTAAAATTAAAAACAAACCAAAAAAAAAAAAACACCAAACCCATCCTCATGTGGTTTTCAGGCAAAACTTGGTACATAGGAATAACAAAACTCTTGGCCAGGCCAAAACTTAAAAAAAAAAAAACACCCCACCTCCCCTAAACCACTGTGCCTTTCACATTTTATAAATATTAGCTTTTAAAACCTGCATCTTTCTCTTTGCTCACATATTGTCACATTAAAAAAAGAAGAAAGAAAGAAAGAAAAAGTCAATTAAATACATTGTTAATATTACTATATTAGATTCGCTCTCTGCTTCAGCAACGCTGGCTCTGCCTACGACACGCCCTCCTCCTGACACCTTCTTATACCTGCGCCTCCTTTCAAAAACACGCTTGTTGACAGTCTCGTCCTTTCATTCGCTAGGGAATCTAGAGCCGGGAGTGGGGGGGGGGAGGAACGGGGTGGGGGGGGGGAGGAGGTGGAAAAGGAGAGAGACCGGATGCTTTCTCTAGTGGGATCCCAAATCAGATAGCACCTAACGGCAAGATCTTGACAGCACCAGCTGCAGGCCGCAGCCTTCGTTTAAAAACAAAAAGAACCCAACACCAGTGATCCCTGCACACGCAATGGCAAGTGGCACGGCATCATGGCAGGTCTGGACTCCAGTTGCAAATGATTTCCAAGTTATGAAGACTCCGGGTGACCACAATCCCCTTGGTGAGACCACATCGCTTCTACCAGCTCAGAAGGGAAGTCCTGCCTAAGGTCATGAAATAAACTTGACTGCTTCCACCGGATCGTACAGAGGCAAAGAAAACCTGCAGAAGAAGCGGGGGGGGGGGGGGGGGGGGAAAAAGCACACTTGCTGACCAACGAAGCCTAGTGGTACTAGAACGGCAAGAGAAATACAACCGGGAAATCATTTCAAGTCAAGCGGCTATAAGTATACAGTGGCACCTGTTTTACAAATGCTTTGTTTGACATAATTTTCAGTTACGCTACAGACGAAATCAAATCACTGGAAATGCATGCCCCGTTTTGGAAGCCAGCAGCCAAAGCCCAGCGAGGGGGTGAGTGGTAGCCCAAAACCGACAAGGCAGTGAGCAGCGGCTCCTGGACGCCAAGCCTAACTCCTGGAGCAGCTAACCTTAACTCTCCCCACTGCTACTTCAATCCATGTGTTTGTGTGCAGCAGCGGGGAGAGTTGCACGGCCACACACATGGACATGACAGCTTCTTCCTGATGCAAGCAGCGGCGGCAACCCCCTTCCCCATGCTGCAAGCAGCAGCCCCAACCCGGAAACACTACGCACAAAAGGAAATCACTGGAAATAATGCCCTGGTGGAGTCTGTGTGTAGCGTTTCCGGTATCCATTGGACATGCGAATGTTTCACATTACGAAACGTCCCGGAGGATGGATTAACTATGTAAACTGGGGCACCCCTGTAGTTACATGTTTTTAAGGGCTGCACCTGCAGCTTTGTAAAGAGCATCACCGCTATGCAAAAATTAATGCCATATGAAAAGGTCTCTGTTAAGCTCTTTGATAGGGTGAGGCATGTTGACTTGTAGGCAATCTACCCACCAACCCGCAGCCCTTGCTAGTGTGCCCCATGCTGGTTAATGATGGGAACTGCAGACTAGCAACTGCAGACTGATCCCTCCCTCTTCCTAAGGAAGAAAACCACAAGGCATCTCTTATGGGCGCAGCAAATATGTGATACCCACGCCCTCACAAGAGCCTCGGCTTAATCACCAGCATCCACTGTGTCTCTCCACCGCTCTAACTATAAAACTACAACTGAATGGAAGTATGGAGGGAGAAACATCTAGCATACCTTGTCATTACGTTCACATAGAAATTTGAGTCTTTGTGCCCTTTTGTGCATAAATACCCCATCCAAGTGTCCTGTCTCCACCGACCGTATCTCAATAGCCTTTTCTCCCCAGCCCATAATTTGATTGGATCGAATATATGCTGTCATCAAAAAGAAAAACACAGGCATTACTCAAGGTCATCATAATATGCAGTAACATAAAGCTCAGTGGCTTCTTTTTGCATTCTACCCACAAATGCATCCTGCTAAATGATAGTATTATCCAAATCAAGTAAAACTCATTTTCAGGACAGAATAAATTGCTTTAGGTCTTGCTGACAATGCAACAGTCACAGAAAGCTAGAATCATACATAACCAAAAAGATGATTACCTAATTGCATCTCAACAAATGATAAATCTTAAAAGTCCAAGAACAGACCGCAGAACCTTATCAATGTCTATTCAGAAGTTCAGACCTTGCTGCTAATGGAATTTATTCCAGAGTACTGTATGTATAGAATTATAGAATATATACAAGAAAAGAGGTTTCTTTAGCCAATAAGAATATAGGAGAACAGAGAGAAAGCAAAAAAAAATCTCTCACAACAATTCATAAATACTGATTACAGTGAGACTATTTCAGTTTTCTTAAAATTATCAGAGTGTGGGACAAGCTATCTGTATCTATGACAGTGAAAATAAAGAACAGAACTAGTCTCATCACAATGATGAGCAGCAGTGTGTGTGTGTGTGTGTGTGTGTGTGTGTGTGTGTGTGTGTGTGTAGGATTCAACAGCAGCTATTAGAATGGTTTTGTAAACCACATATAAAATGCATTATATTATGTGGACCTTTTTACTGTAATTGTGGGGAAAACAGGTGGATTCTAAAATTTAAACATCAATAATATCATGGCATTTTTTTCCTCTGTTTTGGTTGTATACAATTAACAAGATACTTCATTTCTAACAGCGGAGGTGACAGCATTCCACAACTAAATTAAACCCATCTCTCTGTTTGGCCACATTGTTTCCCGAACAGTGCAAATAATTTTGAAAACTTTTATCCTACATACCCACTGAAGTAGGCATTTCTCCCCACTGCAGAACCACATCTTTGGTGATCCTTCCATATGTATTAACATATACTCCTTCATCCTCATAGCAAACTAGCAGCTCAATCCCATCAGTGTTTGGTAGAATGATGATTGCATGGGGCTGGATACTACTCTGGATCTGGAAGCAACGCACACAACACAGAGATACAGTCATGAACTCAAAACAGTCACTGTTGGAACTGGCCACCCTTAGCTGCTTATTCCATAGCTTGGGCTGCACATACCACAAACCCACAGAAGCACCTACTTTTACAAGGCACCGTGGTTTTAAGTGCCTCACGGAGTATTGTAGGGAAGGCGAAACAAAATAATTAACAAAGACAATAGGGTCTGGAAATAAAACTCTTGGATGCTTACATGCGTTGGGAGGTAAATATCATACACTGATCCGGAATCCACATCGACTGCATGAAACCCGGCACACGATCCATAAATCACCTTCAGTCTCTGACCTTCTTCTACAGTAAGATCCACTAATAATGGCTTATGTACTAAGTCTCCAAATGACTGCCATACAGAGAAAAATGCACATTATTTAGTACATGGCATGAAAGCATGTTGCCTTAGTTATAGAGATAAACATACCGATAGACGATTATGGAGCTGTTCTGCCGTCCTGCCTATGAGTAAAAGGCCACACACCTGGCTCTCCTCTCAATGTTACTCTGAGAACAACATTTCGGGGCTATTGGAGGCCGAGATTCATGGCTAGGTGGGGACTGTAGCCCAGATCTCCCCAACCCGTTTCAAATTCCTGGTCACACCACAACATAAGATCTTGTTGCATTCAGGAGTCTCAGAACACGCCTTGTCCAAAACATGCCAAATCCTTTTCCCTTACAAGCACCCAAATCCCATCACAAGTATTGCAAATTTCCAATGACAAGGCAAGACAAAGAAAGGAAAAAAGGCTGCCGGGTCATGTAGACTCCTCCTGTGATCTCCTCTGCCATTTTAAGAACATATTTGGTACACACAGAAGGTGCATGATCAATCGACCGAGGGATCCCCAGGTAACAGTGGGGACCTTCTATGAACAGCTGGATGGCTGGCTCCTGGTTCATGATTCTTCACAAGCATACCCAGGTTTGAACACATGCAGCATTTCAATACTTGGCGATGTAGATCGGTTTTGTAAGCATGCATCCTTACCTTAAATGCCATGAACTTGTGGTATGGTTTTGGTGCCCAGGCATAGACTTCCACTGAACTCTTCAAAGCGATTACTAAGAACTTGATTCTTTCATATTTTACTGAAATTTTAGAAGGACAGCAAAGGAGTTTGTCAAGATTACAATTGAAATAAGACTACTGTATTGACTTATCATACTATAAAGCCACCAATATATGTTGCTAAATATGCTAAAGGCCTTTCTCAGAATTCAGCATAGTAAGTTGCAAATGGAGTATTTATTAATATTTATGTTGCATACTTATAGATCATGGAGTATCCCCACTGACTCAATGAGCCTGACTCTAGTTTATGCAACAGGGTTTCAGCCTATGCTTCATACTTCCATTTAGGAAATGCATGCATAAGACACAATGCAGAAGATACCTACAATTAAGTTAACATATAGTTTTTTCCATTAAAATTATGAAGCATTGTCATCCCTCAAAAAAAAACCCACACCTGATTTTGCAAATAATTCCTTGTTCCTTTATGCTAAGTAAACTCCCCAATTTATAATTTAAAAAAGCATCCACATCAACAGTGCTCCTTTTTATCATCCCCCCCCCCTTTTCATCCAAGGCATTATGTCTATTCTTTCAACCAAGGGATTATGAACAAAAGACAGATGTCAAAGCCTAATTATTAGAGCTGCAATGTTAATTTTTTTGTCAAGCCACAAAAAAGGGTTGACCTTTATTTTTAAAATCAATGAACCACAACAACTAATAAACATAAAACATCTAGTAAACAAAGTACGGGGAGGGGGGAATTACCCCGTATATACTCGAGTATAAATTGTCCCGAGTATAAATCGAGGCTCCTAATTTTGCCTTTAAAAAGTGGGAAAATTTATTGACTTGAGTATAAACTGAGTCAATATTTCCCTCCGCTGTCTTCCCCAAGCCAGTGCTGATGGCTGCTGCTATCACCACCGCAGTGGTTCCCCTTCCCCTCCTCCTCCTCCTCCTCCTCCTCCTCTTCTTCTGATGGGGGGGGGGGGAGGAGAAGCGGAAGGTTTTAAAAACTTTTTTTCTCTTCCGAAGCAAGCACAGGTGTCCACCATCCGCGCTTTCTTTGGAAGAGAAAAAAAGTTTAAAAAAACCCGCCGCTTCTCCCTCTACATGCCAGATTTGGGGTGGGGGGAGAGAAGCAGCGGTTTTAAAAAAACTTTTTTCTCTTCCAAAGCAAGCACCGATAACATCAGTGCTTGCTTCAGGAGAGGAAAAAATGTTTTAAAAACCCACCGCTTGTCCTTCACCCGAATATAAGTTGAGGACCTTTTTTTTCAGCCCAAAATAAGGGATGAAAAACTCAACTTATATTTGAGTATATACAGTAAATTGTATACACAATGCCACCCCACCCAATCAGGAACAAATGCTTATACTATTTATCCTTATGTTGCTGCATTCTTCTCCCAAAATTGTAGATTCACCTATTACATTTTATTCCTTCCACTTTATCAATACAAATTCAATAAATTCTCCCCATGTATCTCAAACACCTATATAGTCGTTACCCTCTTTTTAACTTGTATACAGTAACCCCCCGCCATTTCGCGGTTCAGGTACTGAGGTCCCACTATATCGCGGGATCGCAGTACCTGCCCGGGCTCCAGCTGATTAGCGCTGGGGTGGGGGAGAAGGCTCGGGGCAGCGCGGGTGGGTGGCAGCGGGTGATCAGATCCCCCAGCACCGCTGGCCCGCACTCCTCCCGAGAAGTTTTGGAGCCCCCTCCGCCCCGCATCCGCATATCGCGGATTTTCAGTCATCGTGGGTCGGGTGGGTCCCTGTTGAATTCTCAGCCTGTAAGCCGCTCAGAGTTCCCTTGGGAAGATGGGTGGGGTATAAATTCAATAATTAATAAATAAAAATAAAAAAACACCCGTGATAGGCGGGGGGGTTGCTGTATTACATATCCAGCAGAAAGAAAAATATAAAAAATGTAGATTCCAAAAACATTGTGGCGTCTTAAAGACTGGCTGCTATATTTTAATATGAGGTTTTGTGGACAAGTCCACTTCATCAGGCATGAAAGTTTTATCATTAAATGCTATATCCCAGAGTTCTCTCTCCACCAAATCACTTAACGGTATGTTGTAAGCTGATTTCCAGTTCCTAGCAATAAACTATCTTACTGCTGATACCAAATTAGAATGAGTTCTCTCATTGTCTGCCCATCCATCTCCATTTTGAATAACTATAAAAGCACTATTTTAGGACATACCCCTAGATTCAAATTGTTTATTTCATTTATTTCTAATTAGTTGACTAATCGTTTAAGAATATTTGGAACTGGTCAAAGAACTATTTTTAATTAACTGAGCAACACACTCAATTTTTTAAAAAAGTATTAAAATTATGAGTGGCAGCTGCCATTTTAGAAAAAAGCAGTTGCCCTTGTCACAAAGGAAGGAAAATCTCTAACTTATTAACTGCTTCTATGCATAGTAGTCAACCCTCTGCAGAGACTAATTGTTCTATGCATATCAAAGCAACAGGAACCTTTCAATGTTGGTGGAAAGGGAACAACAACAACAACAACAGCAGCAGCAGCAGCAGCAGCAGCAGCAGCAGCAACAACAACAACAACAACAACAACAACAAGAGAAGTACTGATAATCAATTCAGTCAAATGCTGAGCAGCAATACTGTTAAGACTTTTTTTGGGGGGGGGAGCCAGCACCTGAAACAATGATTTATTGGTATGTTGGTGTACATATTCTCTTACATCACAAAATGCACTTAAAAAGAAAATAAACTCTATACCACAACATGGTTTAAGTATTTTCTGCTCCAATTACTCTCTGACATGCTCAGAACCAATCAGAATAGATGGGTCAGAAAAATCATTCTTTCTCCTCTTGGAACTAATATCAGACTAGGAAATGTAATTTTAATTGTAAGCCGCGCAGAGACCTTTGGGTAGCGGGCAGCATATAAGTTGTATAAATAAATAAATAAATAAATAAATAAATAAATAAATAAATAAATAAATAAATGCTGTGACACCAACTGGGGGGAAATAGATCAAGAGCCCCCCCCCCAGTTTACATATGCTGCTGGTGACAGCTTGATAAAACATCAAAGCAAATTAATCCAACATTCATCTTCAAAGTTAAAAATCAAGAGGCTTCCTTAATGCCACACATTCATAACGGAAGACTACATGCTAAGCGGAATTAATTTGAACAACAAAGATTGGTTTTAGCCAGATGTTTCCCCCTTTGCGGGCGGTCCGCTCGGTGTGGATTGTGATAGACTTACCAACTTTGTAGTGCACGCAGCCTTCCAAGTCACCCACCGTGGTCCAGCCTTGCTTCTTTTCTACCTCAGGGTCATTGTGCAGGATTTTATTTCTCAGCCACGACAGGTAGTAAACTCTCAACTTGTTCTTCTTACCTAGTGAAAATAAGGCGTTGGCTAAGAATGGACAGCTGAAAAACAACCTTAAACATGTAACAGTGATATAGATGGCAATAAAGCAGACATTGTGAAGTTGGGTTTGGGTGGGTGTGCTGTGCTGAGAAATGCTAAAAAGGGGCTTGAGGGCTGAAGATGATCAAAGGGCAATTCCAGAAAAGAGAACATACTATCTAACACCAAACCCTTCCAGAAGGTCTTATCTCTAAATGCATGAAGTATCAGAACAGCTGCCAGAGCAGCTCATAAACCTGCACAGCACTGTGTTCATCTTCAAGGTACAGTGATATGTGAATACAGCCAGGGCCGTCGGTAGGTTTTTTTGCGTCCTAGGCGAGGGGCGGGCGGGCGGCGGCAGATGACGGGGGACGGCAACGGGCGTGGGGGCAGACGGCAACGGGTACAGGGGGTGGGCAGCGGGGGGGGCAGCAGACTGGCCAGCGCCCCCTCTCCATTTTGGTGCCCATGGCAACTGCCTAGTTCGCCTTAATGGACGCGCCGGCTCTGAATACAGCAGTGGTGCCAACAATCCTTAATTTACTCCTGAATGGATTATTGCATATTTTATAAGTAAAATGTTCTGCTTATATATACCACCCTACAGCACTTAAAGCACTCTCTGGGCAGTTTATAAGTAATTATGCAGGCTACACATTGCCCCCCCCCCCGCCCCAGCAAACTGGGCACTCATTTTACCGACCTCAGAAGGATAGAATGCTGAGAGAACCTTAAGATGGCTACCTGGAATTGAACCCCAGATTGTGAGCAGTTATAGCTGCAGAACAGCAGTTTAACCACTGTGCCACAAGGCTCTTACGTAATGCTTTTTTTATGTTTTAATGATCACTGTGTAATATTGTACACCAGCAGAATGGAGGAGAGTCAAAGTCAACACTGGAGGGTCAATCAAAATGCGTTAACATACAATTTCACCAGTTTACTGATGCACACAGCTGCTACCTCTTAGGATACATACCCGTATATAGAGTATAAGTCGACCCGAGTATAAGTCGAGGCCCCTAATTTAACCCCCCAAAACTGGGGAAACGTATTGACTCGAGTATAAGTCTAGGGTGGGAAATGCAGCAGGGCCTGGCAGCTCCTCCTTTGTGAGCTGGGAGAGTGGTGTGTGATGTTTAAATTTAGCCACTGATGCAAGTGCATATATACAGTCAGAGTAGCTCACTTTATTGAGTTACAGTACAGTTGCAATGTACAGTAAAGAGCAACACATGTTTCCTTCGTCCATCAGACTGTACAGACTGTGTGATTCCTCGGGCCACTGCAAATGGTTGTATGTGTGTGTGTCATGATTAACTTGGCACCAGTGCTCTGCTTTTTCTTCTGTGGTCTATTTTCACAAAGCAGTACTTATATTCTGATATAGAAGAAGAGGATTCACTTACCGTATATACTCGAGTATAAGTCAACCAGAGTATAAGTCGAGGCCCCTAATTTAACCCCCCAAAACTGGGGAAACATATTGACTTGAGTATAAGTCTAGGGTGGGAAATGCAGCAGGGCCTGGCAGCTCTTCCTTTGTGAGCTGGGGGAGTGGTGTGTGATGTTTAAAATGAGTTTTAGCCACTGATGCAAGTGCTTGGGTCAGTGGCTAAAAGACATTTTAAACATCGTGTGCCGCTCCCCTGTGATGCAGAGGGGGGTCATGAGAAGCGGCATGCAATGTTTAAAATGACTTTTAGCCACAGATGACTTGCCTCAGTGGCTAAAAGTATTGACCTGAATATAAGCCGAGGGCTCCTTTTTTCAGCCCAAAATTAGGGCTGAAAAACTAGGCTTATATTTGAGTATATATAGTACATTGATTACACCTTGCGGTGCCACTGCAAAACTAACATTACTCAATGTGTCAAGTAAGTGAGAGATTTTCGGGTATGTACTTGGCACAGTTCGTTGCTGGACCACATCAGAATAGTGCCCATCTCAGAAAAACCCACTTTTGGAGATACTTGATTTTACATCACTGCATTGTTTGAATGAACTAAAATAAAATATATTTGGTTTCTTTTACCAGATTTAATAATGTTAAGCTGTACCATAAAGGACCGGTATGCATCATATCTGGTTTTGTCATTAAGACCTAAGTGAGGTTACTTTTGAATTGAGCTTTGGGATAAAGGATTAGTTACAAGTTTAAAAATTTAAGCTTTTGAATTTTGCTGATTTATGATAGTGGTCAGCTGTAATGTAAACCAGGATAAGATAGTGGGGAGTGGCTTGTGATCAAGAAAGGTAAACATATTTACATTCTTTTGGCAACTCCTTCACTTTTTCCTTTCATCAAAAACAAGGAGCCTGAAAGGAAACAGTATTTTAACTGGAGTACTGCAGCTAAGACTCTGCTCATAACCTCAGTTCATTCCCAAAGAGCTCAGGTAGCTGGCTCAAGACTGACTCAGCATTCCATCCTTCTGAAGTCAGTAAAGTGAGTAACCAGAAAGTGCTTTAAGCACTATGGGGTATTAAAATCAGCAGCACACTTAAGTCTCCATACATAAGGCAACTTCTGATAACTTTCTCCTCATACAGAGAAACATGTCTGAAAAGGAGGAAGTCCTGATCAGATGTAGGGTTTATAGGCAAGCAAGAACCCCAGTAGATAACCCTGGATTTACCTAACTGGGCAGGGGTAATGATTGAAGCCGTGTTTTCCAGTTTACATTGCACTTTACTATTCAGAAATGCCTTGAAATACAATACTTTTAAAATGACAACTTGTATTTACCTGATATCGTCACTAACACATTCAGACCTTCAAGTACATCCATCTGCTGGAATCTTCTTCTGTTTATTAGCGGATACACCTTTCCTTGGCCACTCCTGTCCAGCAGCATCAGGCCACTCTCTGTCCCCACTAACAAGTTAACCCCTAAGAGTAAACAAGGTTACAGTCAGGACACCCATTTTCTCCACCAGGTACAGGA